>CM076260.1:90698175-91316508 GCA_038380795.1 Pyrocephalus nanus | reverse complement strand
AAATTCGACATGAGCAGCATAAGTGCCAACCAGTGCCAGTTTGAAACCTCCTCTGAAGGAGGATTGTTTTTCTATGAAAAATTTCAGGGTATCAGGTGAAATTTTCCTCTCTCTGTACTGCTGTGTGAAACTAACAGCTTTGTTCAGGGTTTTTTTTTTTTTGGTTTTTGAGGGGGAGGGGCTGGTGTGGTTGTCACATTTGCTTTTGCCTCTATATAATCCTCAAACAAAACTAACTTTTTGTAGTATATTTTTAAAACCAATTTGTAGCAGACATTACATGTTAACATGGTGTCCAAAATAACGACATGTTCCTTTGAAAGAGGGAAGGAAAATAAAGGATAAAGTTCTTATAAGCAGTACTAGCTGCATTTTTATAAATCAGAGAAAGCTGGTTAGAGAAAAATATTAAGTACTCTGAACAGTTTTGAATAGATTGTGTACTGTCTTTATGCTTTTCTTTAATAAAAATCAGCAAAGTAGCCATGCTACTCTGTAAGTAAAATTTTGTGGAACACTTCTAGAGCTTCTACTAAAAAGCAAGGAAAAAAGAAAAACTAATTCTTCTGCAGTCAGGAAGTCTTGACCTTTTTTTTTTTTTTTTTTTAAAAAGCTGTTTGTCCTACACAACTAATTTTTTTTGTCCTTGTTTACTCTGTCAGGTTTGGAACTGTAGAAACGTGACATACAGGTCGATGACCTGCAAACAGCAACACTTGAACATAAACTGAAATATAAGAGGATGTTAAAAGTTAACTCTGGGACTGTGGTTTCAGGTTCCTATATGCACATGCCATCTTCTCTTACATACCAGTCTTGCCAGAGTTTTTCAGTGAGGTTTAGACCTCATCATTCATACGTAGGAAGGAACAAGAAAATAAAAAAAAAATGCTGAAGTGGACTTAATATAATTTTTTTTCCCTTATAGTTACTTTCTTTTTAATTGACTCACTGTCAAGCAGGGATAAAAATCATAATCAGTTGTTCAAATCAAGTGCATTTTCCTCCTTCATAGTTCACCTTACTGCTTTAGATTTGAGAGTAGGCTGCTGCTTTTCAAATAGGGCATGTTTGCAAGTTAGAGAAGGCAACTTTTTTCAAAGGTAACTACTCCAAAACATTATAGGGTATGGCAAGCTAAACTTGCATTAAAAAACAAAAGGCAGCAAAAAAGGGGGTGGAAGAAAGATGGCTAGTTTGCCAGAATACTGTCATGCTTTCAAGTAGAGGGTAAGACTAGAGGTATAATACATGCAAAGTAATACAGATGTTTGCTGGAATCTAATTATTTTGAGGCATGCATATGATTTCTGTTTAAGTGTCATACAGATATCCTTTTTAGGCTTTAATGCCTGCCTTTACCCAGAATATTAAAACAAGTAACAGCATGTGTGCATATCCTAACAATTTGGTGATTAAAAAGGAGTTTTAAATGCTACTGTATTTTGGATATTACACTTAGTGAAGGTAATCCTGTTTGCTGGATGCCATGCAAGTTTGGGAAGAGAACAAAAGTCATCATGAAGCATTTCTACTCAAATGAATCAGAAAGAAGTGTACTTCTTGTTGGTAGTGTAGGACAGTTAAACAAACCAAAGGTGTTGCCCGTGAAACAGGATTCAAATTCACTTTGCATTGTTAGAGTTTGTGTCTCTGAGCTCCTAGATGGTGTAAGCTTATTTGGCAGGTGGAGGGAATTTCAATTCAATTTTGAAAACTTATTTTGGTTTGAAACCAAAACCTAAATAAACATTTCCGTTTTCTTTTAGCACTGAGATTTTTAGCAGTGGGGAACTTCTTGTCAAAGTGCTTAGTGCATACCTTGTAATGGAAATTGTGGGAGAATGTGAATAGAACAGAAATAGACCCAGCGTTTATCTGATAGTTCAACAAAAAGTAAATATTGAGATTTGTTTCTCTTCTTGTAATGGACTATTAAAGTGCAGCTGACTTGGGAATGGAGGGCTGAAGGGGACAATTTCCCCAAACAGTTGTGTAAAAAAGAAGAGTTTAGATGGGCCTGTTACTCCCTCTGCCCTGTGTTCTAACAAATTTAAAGCCTTAATAAAATGACAGAAAGAGTGAATAAACCATAGTGTGCCCTAGGGAGGCAGCAGGAAAGATCAGAGACCTTTTTTCTACATCTCTGTTGTAGAAGGGAATGTACTACATGTAAATGTCTAGCTGAGTGGGAGAACAGACCATACCTAAGCTACAGCATTCTCACCCAGGAAAGATCTACTCAAACATTAGTAAAAATATAAATGAGGTGCTGTGCAGGCTCTGCTGAAGTTTTCTTGTTTAAGTACAGCTTGCCCATCATCTTTCCAGAGGGAGTAATATCTCGGGTTTTGGGGCAGTGAGAGCCCTTCCACCAGCCTCTGCTTTTTCCCTCACAAAACAAGCCTTCATTTTCTTATGAGATTTCCCCTGCCCTGCACAAGACATGCCTACAGAGAGAGCTCTGTTGTTTAATTGCTAGGATAGAGGATCATAAGTGCTTTAGCTTCCCTTATAAAACAGATTTTTTTTTTTCCTATCCTCTGTCTTCCGAGTTATCTTCTCTGCACCTGTTTCAGTTTAATTGGTTTTAGGAAAGGCATGTGGTTTTGTTTTGCTTTTGACTTGGTAGCCATAACTAGGTATATAAAATAACAAACAGTGGCTTGCAAACACTTTATATGTTTAAATTTCATTTCATTTGTTGCTCCAGCTAGCCCAAAAGACTGTCCAGTTTCTGAGAGATACTTTTTCAGGAAGAGCAAATTCTCCAAACTTTGGTCTCCTGAAAGTTATTATTTTACCTGCTTTTTTTCTGTGGTCGCTACATAACTTATGTATAGCCCCAGTGTCACAAAACCGAAGGAACCCAGGACCTTCTCTTAGTCTGGATATCTTATCTTTCTGTTGCTTTTCTTTAAGCCAGTGCTTTGTTCATCTTTAAAATGTTATGTGTCTATAGCTTAAATATTATTCCATGACATAGCACATCAGTTTTTGCTTTAATTCAGGATTAAGTTCACTGTATTGT
Source organism: Pyrocephalus nanus (assembly GCA_038380795.1). Classification (NCBI taxonomy): domain Eukaryota; kingdom Metazoa; phylum Chordata; class Aves; order Passeriformes; family Tyrannidae; genus Pyrocephalus; species Pyrocephalus nanus. The sequence continues at coordinate 91,313,477 of CM076260.1, read as the reverse complement.
CCTTTTTATAGGAATAAATTACCCAGGTAAAATCACATCTGCCTTGTCTTCATTTCAGTGTTCAATTACATTTCTTTGATCTCTTTTGTCTTAATCAAGGTCATGCTTTTGCACTTGTAGCACCAACGTTGCTCTTCCTTCTCTCCCAAAGTACTTCCTTTCCCCCTCCCTCTTGCACTGATTTTTGACATGTAATTGTTGTGAGTGTCAATAATTTCAGTTTTGTGAAATGGAGATTATCCAGATCCCCATATTTCTTTCTTTATTGTAAAAGGCCAAATTTTGTTTTCACACTGTATGTGGTAATAACCATTATCCTATCCTCATTTTCCATGTGTCATTTTGTTATCTTTATTTAAGCAGAAGGCAAAAAATTGTCTTTGATGTTTTTCTTGCTTATTTTTTCCTAAACATCATCTTAAACCTCAGTATGTAGGTAGTTATCTTCCTCTCCCTCTTTTGAAGCTGCAGTGCATAGTAACAGTGATGCCCTAGTATTTCTTTTACGTGGTTCAGCTCAAGCAGGCTCCCAGTTGGTTTTATTCTTCTGTTGGTGCCCTTTAACCTCTGAAACATGCTTTTCTTTCCCCAAAAAGAGGTTTCCTGCTTATTTTTAGCATTATAGGTCAGGTTTTTATTCATCCAGGTAGTCTGGATTCCTGAACAAATTTGTTCTTTAGCTTGGAAAAGCAACCGAATACTCTCTGACCTTTCCATATTCCAGACTTCTTGACTGTGTCCCTGGGAAATTATCAGAAATTATCAGGATTGGCTAGTGATTGCTTGAGCTACTGGTCATCTCTTCTGTCCAACAACATGAACAGTTGTCTAAGATGCTCTTAGACAGCATCTCTATTGACCTGTGACTGATGACGACTATTAACCAAAGGAATCCTTCGGCTGTTATGTCTATGGCATCGGTAACTGTCATGTTTGTTTGGCTTTTTTTTTTTTTTTTAAGTAAAATGTTAGTTTTTCAGGAGTTCATGCTTTCCACTGACATTTTATGGGAGGTCATCTGCGGACTGCAGTCTGTGTTCAGGTGTAAATCTCTGTAGGATCCCAGTTGCTCTCCAAAGTGATAACTGGTAGAAGTCTGTTATGTTTCAGCTGTTCCATTTCTTAACCACTTAATTGGTTTAAGTGTTTTGTCATTCCTTTATTGTTATCTTTTTGTTGTTCAGCTGGAATGTCTTGCAGCCTTTGGTGCCCGTGTGGAAGCTGGTGTGCTGAGCAGAGATGTGGCCAGTGTGCTGCAGAGCAGCCAGCTCTGTGTTCTGCAAGTCAGCCTGATCCTCCTTGGCAGTAAAACACGGCAAACTCACTGATACAGTCAATTGCTCAGTCTGTCTGCACTGGTCTGGTTTGATGGATGGATGAATCCACTGATGAAGACTGCGTGTTTAGGATTTCTCTTCCTTTTTTTCTCCTCCCACATTTACTATCCTACCTGGAAATTTTGACCTTTATGTAAGTATTGGCCACATCCCAAAGATTGTTTATCGTAATCTACTTGTATTTCATAATGTGGCCATGACTTGTCTTTTGCAAGACTCATGCTTTTTCTTGTGAATCTCTTTATTGTCAACTGTAGTAGGACACTTCAGTGCTAGCATGTGGAAAACAATGCATCATGCAAGAGAAATGTGTGGCCAATTTATTTGTGTGTGCATGTTTATAAAAAACAACCCTTTCTACAGGAGACTGTTACTTTAGGACCAAATACTGCGTGGGAGAGCTGAAATTGCTGGAAACATGTTTATAGGGGAAATTCTGGCAGGTTTTAACTGCCATACGAGAAATGTGGCTGTGTAAAAGCAAGAAGTTGTATGATTCTTTTTCCAGATGCATTCCCTTTACCTTTAATTGCAATTTTAGTGTATGAGAAGGTTTAGGAACAGAAAGACTCGTAGAAAAGGTCTGATCACACCAATAATAGACTTGGGTTGTCTTCTAATTTCATATGAACAGTAGTGGCATCTGCTTAAAGGTGCATGTATTGTATATGCAAGAGTTAGTGGTGTCTCTCTTTTAAAGTGGAAAGATAAATGTTAATTGTGATATGAAGCTGTGTAAGTTTTATAAGATTAAAATTTACTTGTATGTCTGGTTCTGCTGTATATATTGTACTGTTCAGAGTGCTCCCTTTATTTAATTGCGTGGACCCTCTTCTGTACTTGCTGGGGTTTTGTGATTTTGTTCTCTGTGTGTTTGTTTCCTTTTTTACCTTTTCTCTTGCTTTTTTTCCCCCTTCTTACTTTTTTTTCTTTCATGGTTGGTTTTTTTCCCCCTAGTTTTTTGTTTGTTTGCTTTTTTGTTTAGCTTTATTTAAACTCCAGAAGGGGAAGAGATCATCAGGTCTGCTGGCTGTGGGTCTAGAGGCTAGGGTGTGCCTGGGGGGATTTCAGAGTTCATGTTGAGGAGAGATGGTCAGAGGGAAAGCATTAGCAAGTAGTGATGCCTGGCAGGGTTTGATTACATTTGAAATAACTAAATATGATTTATGTTATTTAGTTTTCAATGAGAAGGAAAAGGAAGTGGGACACATCCTGCCTAACAACTTCTTTTAATGCTCACGATTTATCTTTGCAGTATGTGCAATAACACTGTTCAAATTATCTTCTATGTGGAAAATGTTCAGTATTATCAACTGTTGAGACTTCTTCCTAATATTGCCTGTAGACATTCGTATTCAAGTAGTCCCAGGCATATTGTTGCTGCTGCTCTCAACAGGTGAGCATGTTTTTAATATTAATGACGTTGGATACAGGTAAGGATGCTGAGCGATTTCAGAAGTGGCATGATGAGACAAGGTCTCTGTTACTCTTTCTAGAGATCTACAGAGATGTCAGTGTAATCACCCTTTGTCTGGTGACTCAGACCAGAAAAAGGACCTCAAAACTTTTGAACCCCAAACCAACTTATTAATAAGTCTCATTTTGTCTTCTCACTTAAAGCAGTACTTCAGTTCCTTTTCTTTATGGTCACCGAACAGGTGCGGCATCTGTTGTAGCTCAGTTGCATTTTATTGTAAGCACACTCTACCTTGGTGCTAGATTTGTCTTTTATGCACCCTAAGTGAGCTGCTCTGAGAGGCCAGGTTGGTACCTGGCTTTGTAGATCATAGATGCATGCTTGCATACATGCATAGACATTTTGAAGGCCACTTTTTTGTCCTCTGTGCAGGTGGGATCTTGTTTGCTCCTATCACTAAGGAATCTGCTTACCCCCATAAGTGGGTTATTTTTAAGATGACTTCATATTGGGATCTGGGGAGTATTGTAAGCAGGTCGCGTTTTGTCAAGAAAGGGAGCCTTTTGTCCTTATCTGGGGAAGTGCAGATCTCGTTGAGTGTATTATTTGCTACTTGACAAAAGAAGGGGTTTTTTTGTCAGATCAGCCATCTCTCTGTTTTTAGACAAAGGGGAAGAGAGAAAAACAAGAAATAAGGATTTAAAATATATTTTTTAAATCTTTGCTATTCCTGGGGTAGGTTCTTATCAAGGTCCTTTTGGAGAGTAGAGTAAAGTGTAAACTTTAAATCAATTTTTTCTGTCCTTTTGATGTGCAGATGGAATTGGAATTGTGTTTGTGAAGAATCCTGGACTAATGTTATTTGTTTCTAGGCAAAAATACTAAGAGAAACTTATTAGATTGAAAAGCAAAAAATATCCTTTCATAATACATCTAAGCATCTCTTTTAGCATAATGAGAGCCTCAAAACAGTTCCTGTCATCAACAATTCATGCTTTAAATAGGCAAGAAAAGCAAAAGCAGGATAAAAGGAAATATTTAAAATAAATAAAGGTATTTTGTTAGCCATCTGTTCTCCACTTGTTGTCCATTGTTCTCCATCTCTTGCCAATATCCTCTAAACTTTATTTCCTGCTTGGTCATAAGTGTCAAACATGCCAATTTTATACCTTCTCTGTTCCCAAACTTGTGGAGTTAGCACTTCAGTGCATGTTGACAAAGAGAAGCAAAGAGTTTTAGTGTTATTACTTAAAGGTGGTCCCTGGAGGAATTTGGAAATAGACCCTTTGTGCAAGTGTTGTTGGGAGTGTGGCTTCTCCTTCCATGGTGCTCCCAGGAGATCATCCTTGATTTGGAGAGACTGTGGGGCTGGTATGTGTCATGTCTATCACAGAGCTGGAAGCAGCCCTTTTCTTGTTTTGGCTGGAAAAGCATTGCAGCCAAGGATTAAGAACTCTTAAGGTGCAAGCTTTGGGAAATTAAATACTGGCTAAAGGAAAGAAATCTATCACTAGGAGGGTTTGCAGGGTGATCTGTGTTCATCAGTCTTGTGTTTCGGTTTTGACTTTGTGTGTCTGGAATACTGTTGTGTCCCTTTGAGTTGTTTGACATGGCTAATAAATCACTACTTTCCTAAATTTGCCAGTGGATTGGAATTTTGACTCTTAATATGAAAAAACTGAGTTTGTTTTCATTGATATGCCTTACTGGCTTGTTTTCATGATCTACAAAGGAATTATAAAACTGTAGTGGCACAAAATTTTGGCTTACATAGAGAAGAATGAATAGCAGCAAAAAATACAGAGTCCTGTCTGGCTTAAACTGGAACTTGAGGAATTTTGCACTGACAATTCAGATGTGTGGATTTGCTATTACTGTGCAGTCCCTCCTAACTGTGCTGGGAATAATCCAGCAATGTTGGCAATGCCTCAAGCAGGGCATGTGGTTACTCTTTTTATGAACCAAAAATTGTGTTTATCTGTGAGAAGGTTAGAAGGGCAAACTCGTAGTTCTTCCTTATCAGTTCTGTGTTTTGAAGTGACTTGGAAATGCACCTGCCCATGTATACAATTGCAGAATATTTTTCAGAAGTCCTTTCTGCAGTTGTCAGACCTTACTTGCAGTTCAGACAGGTTAAACAGAAAATAGTTTTAAAGGCTTTCTGCTTAATGCTCCAACACAATTAAAGCCTGGCTTTGTTTGTAGAAGATACGATCAGCATGCATTGGAACAATTGGTATGACCTATAAAAATAAGAGGCTTTGTTCGTTTTCGTTGTGAGTGCTCAAGTAAGCCAAAGTGAAGTGAGCATTACCAAGAGCTGCATATCCAGGGACTGAACTCTGCAATCCTCCTGGTAGAGGAGGTCTTGAACAGCTCCAGATGTGGGGTTTTTTACATCATCAGCTCTGTTGCTAATGGATATGACTTCATTGGGAATGTTTCAAGAGTTTGGTTTTCTTTAAAGCCACTCTTGAGGAAGCTGTGAAGTATAAGGAAGAGAATTTCTGTGTTTGTTTAATAAAACTGGAAACTTAACAGCCTCAAAGTTGCAAAAGGAAAAAGCATGAAAATCAGATTTATCTGAGGTGCACTGTTTAGGGGGGAAAAAATAATCCTGAATTAACTGACAAATTAACAAAAACACATTGCCCTCCTCCCTATGAGTTGGATTCTGAGATTGGCCTTGTATTTAAGATCTACTTCATAAATTAAAAAACTTGAAAGTGGCAGATACTTTTCATATGACATAGTTTAAACAAAGATAGTTAAACGGACACTGTGTTTGTCTTTCCTGTTAAAACTGTATCTCCCTGAACAGATCCTGCTTTCCAGTAGCTATGCCCAGCAGACAACCTCACTCACCTGGGTCTCACTCTCCTCCAGCTACCCCATATACTGAAAAATATTTTTGTAGTTGTAGAATGAACTTCCACCACCACCTCTCAATAGAAGGCTGATATTCCTTCCCTACCCATTCTCTTGTTAACATCAGATAATTTCAAAAGCAAATCCAGAGTACCAGATGCATCAGTGTTTTACTTTGACTATGTTCAGTTCAGGTGAACTTGAAACACTGATTCTCCTGTATTACTTCCATATTTTCTGAAGCTAGCAGAAGGCTTTGAATCAGTTCATGTTTTTTGTAGGATGCTGCACCAGCTTGCCTGTACTTAGGTTAGATCATAAAGAAAACCAAAGGCAATGGAACATTTGAAAAAAATAAAATTTAAAAGTGGAATGCCTTGCTTAAGGAGTTAGTTTATATTGTTCCATAACATGAGGGATAGTATCTACAACAGTACTAGCACAGCAACCTACAGGGGGAAAAGATGACTTTCTGTTATTACCTACAAAGATATTTATTTTTCAGACTACAATTATACCATCTTTTTCTTTTTAAGGTAGAACTTATAGATAAGTGACAAATCAGTGTAATTTTCTCTCTAAGAAAAATATCTGGTAGTAACTAGTGTTTCAGATTTTAATAATGGACAAATTTTCAGTTTTACAGTCTCTCATACTGTACCTCTAAAGCTTTTTTTTATCTTTGTAATTCTACGAAGTCAACATATTATTGTTTTTTTTCATCTTTATGAATTTATTACACTTTTTTTTCCTGGCAAAACAAGTGTGGGAAATCAAAGTACTTTTATAATTTGCAAAAGCAATTTTTTAACTGGTGGAATAATAATATTAGTAGCCATTATTTTTACAAAAGTAGCTGTGATAGTCATTGGGAACATAGTACTATAAAAGAAACAATGACAGTATCATATAATATTTCACATAGCCCAAGTTGTCCAAATGCTATTAGGGTATAGTTTTATTAAAATGTTTTTCAAAAGACTTTTCTATCTACGCAGTTACCTTGTGTTAATAACTTGTTGGAATTGCCATGTTATGTTAAATTGTATATCATAGTATAAGGTGTAATAATCTGGAGATAAATCCTAGTTCCCTTTTTAGTCAGTGGAGTTTCTGCCTGTTTTTTAGCCTGTCTGTCACCTCACTTAGATGGTCTGTGTTCAGAGCTGTGCCCCCTTTCTGCCCAGTATTGCAGCTTCAGGCAGGCTCTTCCCTGCTAAATTGTGCCACAGGATCTAGAACTTCCTTACCAAATCAAATCTTCCAACAGTGAATCTAGTTTAAACTGCTAATTTGCTAATGATCTAAACCAAACTCCTGACTTGAGAGGTTTGTGCCAAGTATGCGCTGTTTCCACTCTAATCCTTTTACTGAAGAGTGGTACCTTGAAAGTGTTTATCTGCAAGCGTTTTCTGGCATGTTTTCAGGAATGGCCAGCTTCATTTCCACAGCTGCTGCCTGACTCCATCCTGTCTGTGGGAGAGTGGACCTATGCTGAAAAGCCATTGTGCTCTCCCCACCTGCATCAAGGTGCTCTGCCCCACGTATGTGTGCATGTGGTACAGACAGCCCAAAGTATTGCTTTGGGTAGTGTGTTCCTGCAGAATGGAGGACTTCACTGAAATAAATAGCTATTAAATATTTAAAAATCATTGCCACTATAGATAAATGCAATTTTTATTAAAAAAAAAAAAAAAAAAAACAACAAACCACACAAAAAAAAACAACCAAAAAAAAAACCACACCACTTTTTTTTTTTTTTATGTAGCCCAAATGCTTATCCTATGTTGATGTTCACACATGCTGCCCTTGCTGGGTGGTCAGATGCAACCTACCTCCAGACCATTTTCTATGGCTCTTGCGATGGGTGATTGAGTTTGGATTACAAATTCAGTTTACTGTTTGCTAATGTGTTCCTTGTAATGTATATCCTGCCTAAGAATAGCAACTGATTTATAAATGAGAAAAGGAAGGAGACAATGCAAATAAGCCGTGTTCTCTCATGTCCGTTTTAATGCCACAGACCTGATTTCATCAGGGAAAACAGCAAGATGCTTCCTCCAAATTGTTGTTTAATTTAATCCTCTTCTTTCCACTTCTCCCCACGTCCCTCCAATGCCCATACGCTCCATGTGTTTTGAGGATGCTGCAAGAACAAACAGATTTCCTCTGATTGTGGGTATGCTTGAAAACCTGTAATTTGCCTTAATGGAAGGTAGTGCTGACCTCTTCATCGTAATGAAGCAGATAAAATCAGTTGCCTGATTACCCATCAAATGAGTTGCTCATTAAATTAGATAATTCTCCTCTGGTGAAACAAAATGAGTGATTTGAGTTCTGTCAAGAAACTAGGAAAGAAAAATAGTAAGGTATAAATCTTCTGTTACGAATTTTTTTAAAAGATATGAAGTATTGTCATCTGTAATCCACAACTGCTCTTCCTTGACTTCATTTTAAAGGAGCTGGGGGAGCTGCCTCCTTGTGAGCAATCTTGTAGGGTGATAGATGCTTCAGTAAGGTGGTTTTGAGGGTTACTTTTGCAATACAAATGTGTCTATGTTTAAATGTTAATATCCTTGCTATTTAAATGTAGGAAAGCTGCACAAGTACCTTGCAACAATTCATCAGGTCCTGACTGCAATAACATAATTTTCCACTTTATTTTCACATGGAATGGCAGAATATTGAGCAATTTGACAGAATAGTGGAAAACTATATTCTTGATGGGGATGAACACTCTTAAGATTGCTTCAAATCTGTTACATTGCAAGTGGGATGCATCCTCAAATGATGCCTAAAGAAATAGGCAACATTTAGCAAAAACTTCAGAAATGAGGACTAGAATTTTCTTGGTATTTAGGACATTCTTTTCTTAATACCATTCCTTTTGTTCTGATGTCCTGCAGTATAACTTTGTAGCGCATGCTTTCCTGTAGAAGCCTTCATATATATTGAAAATAAAACCAAACAAACCAGGTATTCATGCCATAAATACAGCCCATGGAGAAATAAAATATCCAGCATTGCAGATTTGTTACTTTCAAGTAGATTTTGCTATGGGCTCTGTTAAGATAGCAACTCGCTAGCACTTGGTTGAAAGAAATAGCTGACTCTTCCTGTTTATAGAGATAGCAAGCAAAACATTTCTACTAAATAAAACTTACACTGAAATTGTAACATTGCCTGTTGCTCACTGTCCTGTGAGTTCCTGTGGTGATTACAGACTTACAGATAAATCACTTTACCATTTGTCTTCTGAAGCTTTTGTTTTGATTAAAATGTCTTAAACATGCAATAAATTCTTTAGGCTTGAGAATAGAAAAAGAAGGAATGTGGATTTTTTTAGGGAACTTGTATACCAGACTGAATATTTCAGTGATTAGATGTAACCTATGGTATACGTGATTCAGAAAAAAAAATCTCGTAACTAATTTTGATCACTGTGTTGAGATTTGGACATCTTTTATGTCTCAACACTGTCCTGAGATCAGTCAAGTGTCATTTACTTTAAAAATTTGGAATATTTAGGAACATCACTGACTGTAAATGTAACAATGCTTTATTATGTCCATAATTTAAAATCTGTGTAGCCATGTGCATTTGACAGTTATTTAATTCTCCATTTGGCTTTGTGGAATGCTTTAAAATGGCACAAGCTGATATGAGAAAAAGTATTTACAGTCCATTTCATGGGTAACATGTATTTCAAATGGGAGTTACATGTTCAGGTTGTCTGTAGGTTAGAACTTCGTGTTAAAAAAGAATCACGCACGCACAAAAGTCCCCAAAACTTGCTATGTGTAAAGGTGTTTGTCGAGTGTTTACCCAAAAATCCTCTGGCGGAATTGTGCTCATTACTCCTCTATGAGGAAAGGCTAAGTGATTTGGGTTTGTTCAGCCTGGAGAAGAAAAGGCTTTGGGGTGACCTTATTGCAGCCTTGCAGTGCCTGAAGGGAGCCTACAAGAAAGATGGAAAGGGACTTCTTACAAGAGTATGTAGTGACAGGACAAGGAGGAATGGATTCAAACTGAGAGTAGGTTTAGATTAGATACTAGGAAAAAATTCTCTTCTATGAGGGTGGTGAGACACTGGAACAGGTTACCCAGAGAATTTGTGGATGCCCCATCCCTGGAAGTGTTCAAGGCCTGGTCAGATGGAGCTCTGAGCAACCTGGTCTAGTGGAAGGTTCTCTGTCACGGGCAGGAGGGTTAAAACTAGATGAACTTTATGGTTTCTTCCAGCCCAGGCTGTTCTGTGATTTGTTGTGTAAACTCGGCACGTAAGCACAAAGCCTACTAACTTCTCACCCACACATATCAAGAAAAATATAAATGCTGCCATAGTCTGTATTTCAAACAAAATAAAATACAGAGGGAGTGGGGCACACAAAGATAGTTTTTATTATTTTCATTTACTTTGTATGCAAATATATAGAGATTATTCCTTATCCTAAGCCACTGGGAGCTTAGAGCAGTCCGTACTGATGTCTTGTTTGCTAATGAAGAAGTTCCTTTTAGTTGTAGTCCCATCACCCTGGGTATTTTACTCACTTAGCTCATGGACTTTATCCTTCTCAAAGAACAGACAGGTGAACTCTTCATTTGAGTCTTGATTAAATTCCTTTAAAAGTTGTGACTTCAGTTATGTTTTGGATTATTCTCTTGTTTTCCAGATGTTATTACTTGAAGATAACTAGGTAGATGCTGAGTACAGAAGCTTCTTGTGGTAAAGTGAGGACATAATGAGCTTGATCACTTACTGCCATAACCATCTCCACCTCTTAGTGTGGTTTCACAGTGTATGGAAAAGCATTTTAGGTTAGGTAATATGATACTATCAAATTCCTCCTGCTTTCGACCTTTAACCAGTCTCTGAATCTTTGTTAAGCTGGATTCTTGGAAAATACAACTGCATTTCTTAAAGCCACCAAGGACCTTCTCCATTTTAATTTTGTGGTGTTTTCCACTTGTGGTATGATGTATCTTTGTCTTCACCATAGCTGTTTAGTCTGTCAGTTCAATTAGACTCTGCTGCTGCACACCACAGTTTCCTCTCTCTCTTTCTCCCTCTTTCAGTTTAGCCTTTTTGTTCTTTCCTTTGACCTTTAGCTGTCATAACAGGATTTACGATACTGGGGAAGAAATTATTTTTCCTCACCTGTAGAGTGTTTTTTTCTGGCAATATCAACACACATTTCTGTAGTAAAAATTTGACCTTGTTCTTGACTCTTGTGAAAGTCGTGCCAGTTAAAATGGTGGGTTGCTTTAGTCTTACTGTCCTTTGGTTATTCTCCAGAGAGGCTGGCAAAGGTGGTTTTTTTTGTAATATTATTATTCCTACAGGAAGAATAAATGGGAAATCAATACCTAATTTTATGTCAATAATGTTACTCAGACTTTCAAGTAAACATGACTTCTATTCTGGCAGATTTAATTTGTTAACTTAGTTGAAAGGTCTCTTTTGGCATCTCTGTGTGAACCAAACTGATTCCTTCTAATGACAATTTTTCATCAAACAATTTATGCAAATAATGTGGCTTATTCTTCCCATTTTATATTCACCGATTTTTGTAATGGTGAGAATATAACTGAAAAACTAGGGAAGCAATCAGGATTTCCATATTTGTCTTTTTTAAAAAAAAACACAAATGTGTATTTTGTATGTTTTTTCAACAGCATTGATCCTAAGCCCTACCTGAGGATTTCACAATAGTTCAATCCTATATTTGTAAATAAGCCATGTTGTATATTATTGTAACCCATTTTCCTAGGAGTACAAAAATCTGTTGCCAACTAAATTTAAAGGAATGACATAGATATAAAACTGTCTCTACAGATTCTTTAAACCACTTTGTTTAGTAGTCTGTGCTATCAGAAGAGTAATTACTTCATGGACGGTACAGCTGTTATGTATAATAAGTCAAAACTGCGTGGCTGTAAATGATCTTTCGATAAGGTCAAACTCTGAAGTGGTGTAATAGTCTAAGGTCTGACACCTACATCACATTTGCGTGTACTAGGTAATATTTAAATCAGAGATAGTGAGTTGATGCTGTGTGGTTGCAAATGGAGATGATCACCCCACCCCTCAGGTGGAAGATTTGTTGTGCTGGCATATGCAGAAGTCTGGAAGCCAAAAGGTGTTCCTAGGCATTTAGACTAAGCCAGACTAGCATCTGTGGGTTTTGTTCCTCATTTACATGTGTTGCTCTACATCTGAGCCGCCCTTTGAGATGGGATGGGGTGATCATAGTACGATCCCACATCATCCCAGTGCACCGCTGAGCTGGCCACCCAGCAGCAATATGTTAATGGAAACAACCAACATTTAAAGATTTGTTGACATACAAGAATGACATTTAATCATTTTTTTGAAAAAATACGCAACTCTTAAGCAGTGTCATATTTCTAGAGGTAGATACTTTATTTTGAAAGTGCTTTGTTAGAAAACAGTTTTGAAGTTGGCCTCTCTGCCAGTGTTTCCCCACTTCTGCATGGCAAAAGCAATAGTTTTCTTTCTGTTGGCATGAACTAAATGATTACATAGCAGTCACTTCACCATAGCTAGCCCATAATCAAGCTTCGGTATGACTAAGATTACCAGTTGTCGTTATTAATAACCAAATGTTGCTGAGCACTTTCAGGAGATGGAAATACTTCATATTTAACAACTTTGTATGATTTACCTGTAGTTTTAAAAATACCACTTATGCAAAACTTGTTCATTTGAAGCTGTGTAGGTTCTTGACCAGAGACGAAAATGATTATCTCCATAAAAATACAGACTGTGTCTGACAAGGATGCTACTGTTTAGACTCTTCCCTTTCTCATGGACAGGGTTGCATGTTTTCGTGGGCCACCACCTGGGTTATGTGGTCTGTACTGCAGTCTGGAACACATGCCCAACAAAAAATTTGCAGGAGAAGCCCTTTCGTGCCTGTGTTTTAGATTTAATGCATTTTCATCTTGTTTGTTGGATAGGCAGGAAGGCAGCTGCAAGCAGTCTGCTGTGCAAGTGCTCCAGGCAGGCAGCGGAAAGCATGCTACAGCTGTGGTTTGATGTTATGCTCAGTGAAATACCAGCCTTACACATTGCCACCCTTCCTACTCTCCACATCAGCCTGCTGCCACCTCCGTTGTGTTGGTGCAGCTGCTTCAGCAGAAAACCCACCTGACAAAAATAAGCATTCACGTGGTTATTCTTAAAAACATGCATGTGCATTTGGAGGGATTTGTATTGTTTGTAGGGTTTTTTTTTTTCAAGTTAGGCAATGTGTGTTTGGAAAACAAATAAATCTCACCATTTAGATCCCTTTCCTAAGCTGGTTGAGCCAGGTTTAGTATGGTTTAGTTGTGGAGGATAGCCTCAGGACAGTTTTTAAGTTCCAGTGTTCACCTGTTGTTTATCATGTTTTCTGTATGCTGCCTTTTTTCTCAAAAGAGAAAAATGCCATAGGATGAAGGAGCTCAGTTTAGCCTGGGAGCAGGGTGTTAAGGGAAGGGCCTCTGGCACCATTGTGTGCTCTCTGCTGCAGTCTGCCCCGGCACAGCTTGCTTGGGAACTTTACTCTCTTCTGTATCAGTTCTTATTTTTCTCTGTTTTTTTGGCAATGAAATGAGATTTACAAATGTAGCTGTTTAAAAATCATCTTAAGTTGTCCATGGACAGAGCTGCTGTTGACAGGCACGATTCCTGCCACTCTTTCCAGAGGGTCCTGGAAAGAGTGTCTCCTCCCTGCTACTTCAGGGTTCATTGTGCCATACACCATGTGACTGGCCTGGTAATTTTTTGTGTCTTAATGTTGACGAGTTAGGTTTCATGTTGTTCAGTCTCCCAGTGTGCTTCCTCCTGCAGCCCCATGAGCTGTGTTGGCAGGGGCAGGATGAGAATGGGAAGGATGTAGGAGAAGGGCAGGGATGCTTATTTTAGCAGTAGTGCTGCCATATGCCAGTTGTAAGTGACCTTAATCGTAGGCAAAGGTCCTGCCTTCTGTCATTCTCGGTATTAGTGCTTCAGAGAATGGGACTTTCCTAGGGTTTTATTACAGTGCCAGCACCTGGAGTGAAGAGGAGTGAGCAGATTGCCATCCCACAGGTGATAATGGGAACACTGAATCATGCAAGATTGTTCTTCATATCTGTACACCCTGCTGGAAACAGGCTTGAAGCAATGAGCATCCTTAACCAAAGCCTGTCTTTTAAAATTGTGCTTAATTACTTCGTCTCATCTGATGAAATGGCTTTGATCTGTTGCGCTAGCTTGGTGATAGCAGATGAAACATCGTTTTAAAAACAGACTGAAAGAATTCCCCTCGCCCCCCTAGAAAATATAATTAAAGTATTCAGGTCTTAAAGAATTGGGTAGTTTAAGTTAAAGAAATCGTTGTTATTCTTTCTTCCATGGGGTAAAGCTAATGAATGCAGCTGCTGAAAGGTGATACTGTTTGGCAGTGAGGTTAATTGCCAATTCAGAAAGAAACATTGCTACAGTTTCTTTACAGAAAGAAGAAAGCAAAACGATTGAAGGATTGTTTGCCAGCGGAAACATGATTGATTTTATACATACGAGGAACAAAATTAACTGGTGCTGCCCTCTTGCAGTTCAGTAAGAAGATGGTCATTAAGCTAGTCTCAGTATAGTTACACTTTGTAATATTTAGGTACAGCTACGTGTTTTCTGAAGAAAAGGTATGTAGAGAAAGTCTCCAGTAATTTTTTGGATGGAAGATAACTGTGATTGACCTGTGCAACAGCTCTTGAATCTGATATCTTTTAAATCTGAGGGAAATTGAGAAACCCTAGTTCTGTGAAAACCAGTTTCCAAATTTCCTGTAATGGCATGTATTTTCTTAGGAGCAGTATTACTTGCCGAGGAAGCTCAATAAATAATCTTCATCTTTGTTTTTTAAGTACTGAAGATGTCCTGGGAACAAGGTGTCTGTTCTGCAGTCTGTACAGCTGGGGATATGATGGCTTTGGTGGATACACCCCTAGTTTCCTTAGCTAGCTCTGGGTTGACTGGAAGGCAGTTTTGGGGGTATGAGGCAGAGGGACCTGCTTCTTCCTCCTCTTCACCTGGAAGTGATGACTCCAAAAAGTTCATGCTGTCCTGTGGCCCTCTTCAAAAGCTGGAGGAGCCATTTGCTCCCACCTCTGAAGAAAAGGTGCATTGGGGTGTGTCCTGAAAAACTGAAATGTCTAAAATTATTCTTTTTGTAGGTTCAGAACCAGACTGGTGCTGCTGCAGTCTTTGAGATATCCACTGTATTTACCACGTGTAGTGTTCCTAAATACCCATATATTGGGGGTAAACAATGAATGAATCTGTATTTGTGCAGTGAGCAGAGCTCTATTTCTGATCTTTAAGATGCTTTACTATGTTAGATCAAAGTATTAGTTTTTCGCGTGGTGTCATAACGTACTTTGCACTGCTAATAATATGAGAAGTTTTTTCCTATTGTGTATGTGTTTTATTTTGGTCTGTGCCATATTTTAACTATATATTGGATGTTTCTTGCCAGTTGTACGTAATCTATCATTGTTCAGAGCAGTAATGGCCCCTTATGATTGCAAATCAAACCTCTTTCTGCTCAGTGCTGGTCTTACCAGCACATAGAATGTCTGTTTGGCCTCATGGAGCATTTTTGCCTCGAATTTCTTCCAAGGCTTCATAGCTATATTGGGAAGAATGTCTAGTTTGAAAGGATACCAAAGTGTGCATGTTAAATTGTTCTGTCTGCCCAACCCACCCAAGATAAAAGACTCAGTGTTTCATCTTGCAACATAGTGGTTGGGACAAGTTGGAAACATGAGTTCTTGGTCAATCCCAGTGCCACAGCTGTGTGTTGAGGCCCATGTCTTCCTAAGAGCCCTTTCCTTAATTGTGTGTCCTTGCCTTTTACCCTTTATCATCTTCCACCATTCAGTTTCCCAATCCTTTCCCGATATTAATCACAGTAGTTGTCTGGCTGGCTTCATACTGCAGAGCTGTGTTCAGCTGACTGCCTTCTCTTTTTTTAGATCACTGCAGAGGTCGATTCCTCCAGTCTGTCAGGAGCTGCTGGAAAAGAAATATACTACTGTAGTTATGTAGATTGATAATTTTGGGGAAAACACACAAAACCCATTGTGTGCTGTCTTAATTGCATGTGTTATGAACCTATGAACATTCTCAGCAACTGTTTGTGATGGTGGAAAAAACCCTACTGCCCTCATTTTTTTTGAATAGAGACATGGACTTGCCCTGCGGTTTTGTTGTTTGTTGGTGGTTGTTTTTTTTTTTTACTATCCCACTGCTGTCTGGAAATTAAAACTTTAATCGAGACTTATTTAATATGCTTGCAAAGTTTGAAAATAATAAACTATTTCAAGTATGATAGAAGAGGCAAAATACATGCAGTACATATTCACAAATAGTTTTGTTTTGACATTTATCTTGCTGTAGTCATTCTGCCAATTGGCTTGAGGCACGGCTACCAAAAGAATGAACACATGTTGCATTCATTAGTTCTCATCTGGCTGTGCTTCGTCTTGCAAGACAGACAAAATCATGATCACATTAAATAGATTGTAATGCGTTTGTAATAAGAGTTCTCTTCTGCTGAACAGAACGATAGCTTTGCAAAGCTGCTCCTTTTAAGCCATGATATTTTGCTTACTTTTCATATAATGGATTTGAGTATATTGCCAGTGATGTCATTGCTCTTTCGTCTCGAAAGATGTCATGTGAAAAATATTCCAATATAATCGAGAGCAAACAACCACCCCCTTCCTCTCTCCCCCCCTCCCCGTGTGAACCTCTCGTGTCACGTTGCTCTGTGACTGACGATATATCTGGGGTGTTTCTGACAGATAGACATGCTTTGGAACGATAATGGTTTATCTGAACAGACCGAGTATAAAAATCGTTTTCATTAGTCATTTGTGGTGGTTCTTTATGCCCGGATCGAGGGCAGGACTGATCGCTGTTGGCTTTTTATAGTTAGCGTCACGGTTTTGCCGCGGGCCGCGAACACCGTGCGGGCGCGGTGGGACCGGACCGGGCGGGGGGGGTGGTGTCTGTTGCCGATTGCTGTGGTTTCCTACGGGAAGGGTGCAGGACTCTCTGCCTGTGTGCGAGCAGCTGCCAGTTTCCTGCTCGGGAGCAGCTGGGGGAGCTCCGCTTCCCTCCGGAGAAGGCACCGGGGCCCGCGGCTCCGGCCGGTGCTGCAGCGAGCGCGTGGCCGCCGCCTGAGGGCCGGCCCCTCCCTGCGGCCCCGGCCCGCCCCCGCCGGCATCCCGCGCTCGCTGCCGGGGCCGCGGGGAGAGGCGGCGGGGACCGACCGCCGCCAGCAGGGCTAGGGGGTCCAGCACCGTCCACTCGGCGCCCGCCGGCCGGGCCGGGGCGCGGGTGCTCGGCATCAACCTTCGCGGGAGGGCGGCGGGACCGGCTCGGCGTCGGCGAGAGGGATGGAGGAAGCCTTGCTCTGCCTGGGCGCGGGCTGCGACCCCTCGGCGCTCGCCGCCTTCTGCACGGGTAAAGTACCGCGCCTGCCCCGCGGCGGCGGAGCCCGTCCCGCAGCGCCTGTGAGCGCTTTCTCGGAGTGGCCTCCAGCGCTTTCCCATCCCGGGAGGGAAAGGAAGGGAAACCTGTCCGTAACCGGGTAAATCCTACCATGTGTGGTGCGAGGGCAGCTCCGCGTCCCCGACAGCAGCCGGCAAGGGGTGCCTGCTGAGCGGCTCGCTGCCCTGCGGCATCCCAACCTCGGGAATATTAAAAAAAAAAAAAGAAAAAGGGGCGCTAAATAAAATTGTGATGTATGTGGATAACGGAGGAAACGACAGGAGGGCAATGACGAAGTTAGTGCTCGCTGGACAGAAGGCTACTGGCGCGGGGCGGCGTGGGTCCCGGCGGGCCGGGGCTCTCGGAGGGACGCGCTTCGTGCGAGGGACCCTTCGCAGCCCTCGGGAAAGGGCGGCTCTCGCGTGTCCAGCCCTTCCTTTGGACCTCTCTGTTTGACGCTCTCCAAAGGAAAAGTCAGAGGAAGCCCCGCTGGGACGCGTGGGCTGCGCGGGCCTCAGGCAGGCGGCAGTAAAGGCTCGCTCAGCGTAGGTAGATGAGAGCTGCGGCTCCAGCCGTGCGCCTCCGGAGCGGGGCTGCCGGTCTCTGAAACATGCATTTGCCCTTCAAAACTAAGGGTTCCTTTCCCCCCCCCCCCCCCCCCGGTGTTATAGTAAAAATGAAATATTTCAATGCCGACTTAATTTCTTTATAAACAGCTGCTGTCAAACTAGCCTCTTCGGTGTGACTTGGGTCATTAATTGCAGCGTTCTGACTGTAGCAACCAAAAGTATGTGGTCTTAAAAAGGACCAGTGAACCAAATGATCCTCACCAACAAATCACACCAGAGGAGATAAGACGTGTTTCTCTTGTATGTTGTGGAGAAGCGTGTTTTTCCGAATGAAGCGGACATCACCGAGCAGATCTTTGTTTGCGGACTCGTGCCGTGTGGTTTTGGTATGAATGCAGCATCTCACGTGTAAAACCTTACACTTCTGGCCTAAAATATGATAGTCAACAGGAAAGTGTGTTGAAAAAAATAAGGGCAAATATTTAGTGCATAGATTTCAATGGGTATATAGAGGAAGAAAGGAATGACCTTGCTATGGTGTACTTTCCTAAAGTGAGTAATGCACTGTACTTTATCTGCTTCAGAATTCAAAGTATTCGGTTTAGAATTCAAGATGTTGCAACCCTCAAGAAAAAGGGGAGGGTAAGCTGGAAATATTAATATTACAAGTACGTCGTATGAATTGTTTTTGGAGTTTTGCAAGGATTTTTACAGTAGAAAAGAAAGGTTAATGTTTAGCTGTTTGTCTTCACAGCAAAATTCAAAAGAACAATAATTTTTACGGCAACAACTTTAAGCTTTGTTACTGATATGTAGAGGTTATGTTACCAACATTTCCATTGACTTTAATGGCTTTTAGCAAGAATTTCTGTGGTCGTCTGTAAAAAATGTAGCAATGTCTCAAACTTCAGCTTGAGGCGTATCTTGAAATTCTGAAGTGAGTGTGACATGATGGACTTACCTTTTGAGAATTGTATAGAAATCCAGCAAAATAAGGTGCAAGAAATACATGAGTTTTTCAATGCATATGTTCCACGTCAATTTTTTTTCTGCGTCTTAGAAAATTACTTTGCCCAAAGTCTTGGTGAAGCACTGAGGATTTTGCTGAACAAGAGCTAAAGACATCATTTTTAATTAACAGAAACCGTGACTTTGGATATTATCAGCAGGGCACTGTGCTTTGTTGATTTAAAACTTGATTCCTCCTTACACAGTTAGACCTAATGCATCTTTATATAAAGTTTTTCGAGAACTGTGTGTTGGTTTGCACATAAACTTGGAGTGATAAGGAACTGGTATGATGGAGAATTACAAAGTGCTTTGTTCATATGAAATTTCTAACTTCATCCTTGAGAGCTCCTTGCCTTGAGGGCGTTTAGCAACTTTGCAGTGGTAACAAGTATGAAAAAGTCTGAGATTAAGCTGTTGAAGGAATTTTTTTTTCTTTTTTGTTGGGCCATACGTGCTCATTCTTGCTTTATTTAAAGGACCTTAAGGCTTTGTACTAACAGTAGGGTATTTCAGGTGAGGTTTATGGGGATAACTTTTTTTTCTTTTAAGTACGTATCCTATAGCAATGTGTTTTCTATAGGAACTTGTCTACCTTACCTTTAATTGTGATTTGTTTTGTGCACAGATGACACTATACATACCTTCAGTTGCTCATTTCTTGCCATAGCTAAAAATTAATTCCTAATTAAGGAGTAAAGAACTAACACTCCCTTTTAACATATGGGATACCAATGCTGATAAGCAGCTTAACCAAATTTTTAAAAAAAGCTTCTCGGATGTCAGTAGGGGTGAGTTCTTTTTTTCTAATTTTTCTAATTATCCTTTTACAACTAAAGCTAAGAAAAGGCATTGTTCTTTCAGGAAGAGCATAACTATCAAATTAGATGTGGGCTAGAATTTATGTTAGATGATACAGATCAGGTTAGAAATTTTCAGTTTGACAAATGGAAATATTTACCTATAAAAAAACCTTCAGTTGTCATGCTTCTTGATTAAATATTTACCTCCAGTGACACTTGGCATTGAAAATGGTATTTATAAACAGGAAAAAACTGAAACAAACTCCAGTATCCCCATGTTTGTAAACTTGATTGCTTTCAAACTTTTGATTTCGATTCATTTATCTTTAATGTTAATACTAATAGAGTTCGCTTAGGGTTTTTCGTAGTTCGGATTCACCAGTTGCAGGAGACAGGGATGATAAAGGTGAGGTTATGGTGGTGGCTCTGCAGGATTTCTCCAGGGTGACACTTAGTCCTCCTTGGGCTTGGTGCCTCTCACCCAGGGGCTGTCGCTGTTCTCTGGAGGACACCTTGGCTGGCTGTGGTTTTGCCACCTGCCTCATTGGCAGGGAGTGACAGTGGCCCGCATGTGCTGCTGTTTTTGCTGCTTTGCTTCTCTGTCTGAATGCTTATGCACAACTACTTAATTTGAATTAGTATCTGACATAAGGAACTTTGCTGTATTTGGATGTTACAAGAGTTTTTTTGTTTCTAGTGCCTGTTATGAAGGAAAAAATAGATAAATGTGACATAGAAGTCCTACTTTCAGCTTAATGTTTTACCTAAAATGGATAGGTACTGGATGGGAACCAATTAAATAAACCAAGTATCAACCTATTTCAGAGGATTACATCTCCCTAAACAATGTTTTTTTCTGGTAGTCTAGAGTTGAAATCCCATCTCATTGTGGTTCTTGAAAGTACCATTATTGCCTCTTATCTGCTACAGTTTGTAGGATAATATATACTTGTTCTTAAATTCTCTTTCCTTATCAGGTTAGTATAGTTTTACTTACCACCATTTAGTAATTTGGCTGAGTTAAAAGAATCTTTTATTGAAGGGTTATAAGCACAGTTGGACTAAGCAGAATTTACTTGCTTTGTGAGTGTGCTGAGCCTATGCTTAATAAAGTGAGCTGTGTAAACTAGATGGGCTGTATAAAAAGGCTTTATTGCATTAAACTTATTGTCAAAGTGCTGTTTCCTCATCAGATACCACCCCAGAGAAGGGACATGGTTATTCTGACCCAGCTGTGCACAGTACAGGCTGGTGCAGGGGCATTGTGCAGAGCCATGGGGAGCTCTCTGTGAGGTCAAACACAGTGTTCGACTCTGTATGTTGATGACTGTAAACTTGTTTGTAAATGTACACATCTAGTTAAAAGTCTTTCAGTGTATTTGGTACATACTTTGGTAAATAGAAGTGTTATTGCTCAGTAGCATCTAACTATCTGCAGTACTGCATTGTAACAACAGTGATATATGTATATAAAATTGCATACAGTGTGAAGATCTGTAGGGGGTTTCATCTCACACTATTTAGAAGGCTAATTCTTATCTTGACTCAATGGAAGTCTCATTTCTTTAACTTGATAGTTACCTTTTAAAACTATAGTTACATTTTTGGGAAATGTTTCTTCTACTTTGCCTTTTCAGATCTCTGTCTCACTCCTAACGGTTCTAGGAATATGTATTAGTCATCAAAAGGGGTTGAGGAGATAATAGTGACTCTTGCAGGGTAATGGGTAGTGTTTTCTTTGCAGTTGCAGAAAGTAATTGCAAGTTGAAGTAATTGCAAGCCACGCTTGAAGTTGCTGAAGTGTCGAAATTGGTGAAATGTCAAAGGTGGAGTTGACACAGCAAACTTGTCATTAAAGGTCAGATGGAAAGGTTCAGACTGCACACACTTTCTCAGCACCGAGTCTTTGCTCTCAAATTTTGAGCAATGCCCTGATTAAAAAAGTATCTTTATGAATGCTATATCACACCCCTGCTTCACGCAGATAAATAAATTCATCAGGAAAGTGGTGTCATTGGAAACTTCCTCCTTGCAGTGTGCTCAACTAAAAGGCTTCTTCAACCTTCCCTTCTGCATTGACTCAGGGCAGCTTAGAGAGCAGAACTTGCAAAGAGAAATACAGAAAAACTGCTGGACGTGTAGTTGCTGCTCTGTGAGCAGGGACAGAGAAGGAATAACCATATGTGATGGTCATTAATCACAATTTTTTCACTGTGTGATAAGATGACCTTATGTGTCATACAACCAGGTAGAATTTAGGTGACTTCTTCTTTTGCTCTTTTCTCCTGATACCTTTTTTGTTCTTTGTATGTTCTAAAAATTTACTTTGCAAGTTGGATTAATTTGTTGTGGTTTGCCCACGAAGCTCTTCAGAAGCATTTAAAATCGTGAGAATACCCATAATCAAATATCCGCGAAATGCATCAAAGGAAACGTTCCCTTCCAGCTGGAAGGAGCTGATGGAGTTGGTCCTTCAGGTTCTTGCATGATTTTACCTATTTGATAAGTAAATGGCATGGTGTCTTGAGCAATGAGGTAGTTTTTGAGGTACATCTCAGAGATGTACAGGCTGCATGTCGTGTAGTGCTCTAGTATGAGGACTTCCTTGTGTGCAACTTTGCAAGTTGCAAAGAATGGCCACACCTAATCAGAGTGTGGGCTTGCACATGAGCTGCAGAGGACTAAGTGGAGGTGGAAACCAAAAGCATGTTGACACAGTAGGTTACTAAATGTGGATTAGTAGGTTAAACAACCTGGCATTTAGTCTTGAGTAAGAGTATGTGCTTGAATAGTTGCTACATGGAAGCTGTGATGTTGTTAACTCTCTCTTGGGCTCGCTTCCTGGTAGTTTGTGTGGCCCTACCCCTGGCTGCAGCCCAAAGAATATGGTCATCCTGGCTCAGTTTAAATTCTTTTTCCTAATGCTCAAAATAAAATAAAGACAGTAAAATAAGATTGTCAGAAAGATTAGAAAATGCTGAAAATGTATAAAATAATGTTCTTACTGATGTACTGTGTTGTGGTGGGAGGACTCTTTCTCATGCATGAAGAATCCTGTTATTTTGACTGGCAGCATTGTGCAGAAATAGTGTGCTCCCGGATGGTTCTTTTATATATATAAAGAGCTGAATTAGCATAGCTAGTGCTTAGTAAGTGTATGTGGAATTAATCAATTCTAAAACATAAGCATTAGAGGAATAAACTGGATAATTCAGTGATTTAAGATAATAACTGCTTTCAGAGTAACTACTATTTTTCTGGATTTAGGTTGTTCCCCCGCAGTTATCAAACAAATAGAAATCTCCAGGACATAAAAAAGAAAATAGAACTGAATTGCAAACACTGGAGACCTACAATATATAGCTTTTTCCAGTGTATTTTTCACTTTGAGTTTGAAGTGTATTAGTATAAGACTATAAACTTTATTTCTGTGGGTTGCAGGCAGGCTTCACCTAGCATTGCTGTTCCTGATCTCTTACAAAAAGCTGAAAATGCTACCCAATGATAGCCAAGAGAAGAGCACTTAGATAGGTCTGCAAACGAAGTGACAGCTGATGGGGCAGTGGCCAGTTGGGTGACAGTGTAGAGCCTGTCTGGTTGCATTGGTGCTTCTGCAGCAAAACATTTCTGCTTTTTTTGAACCTATGTACTTAAGCATATAAAGATTTCTCTTTCTGAGGAGGCTTGGATTGATATCAGTTCTTGATTAATTAATGCCTTAATTTTGTGGAAGAAGGAAATAAATGAGAAAAAAATGCAACTTATTCATCATTTGGGACACTGCTGTCACTTAGTTGCAACCAGATTCAATTCTTGTTTCCTTATCAAGTATTTGTAGTACTTGTAGTATTTCTAATACCAGACATATCCATGATTAGTCATGTCTCCCTTACTATTTGTAGGGATATTTTCTTTACCTAAAAACTGTTGCTTTGTAGCAAATAGTGGAAAGAGAAATCTGAGGATTTTTTACACTTCAGAGACTCCATCTGTACAAAGATCAGAGAAGTAATTTGTTTATGGTACCAAATGTGATGTATTTAAGCAACTTTGATTGTTTATGGTACCAAATGTGATGTATTTAAGCAACTTTGATTGTTTATGGTACCAAATGTGATGTATTTAAGCAACTTTGATAGACATAACTTTGGTAGACTCCCTTTTGAGTTTACAAATTTTGGTAAACTTCCCACACAGAAGTGTGTTTTCCTACAGGATCCTTTGTGAAGAAAGGGAAAAATATCCCTGCAAAAAGATATTTTTCCCATGTAAGCAAATTCCATGCATCCATTGATTAGGGTTTCATACGATTTGTTAACACAGAACATTTGTCGAAAATTATTGTTGATCGTGTCCTTGCTAAGGAAAGTGCAGCAACACTTGATGATAGATCTATAGTCTGAATGTTTAAACGACTATCTTTCTTTGTAAAATAATGAATATTAATATTAAACATTTCTACAGCTATTCAGAAGCAGCATGTTACAGGACAGCAGGATTAATGTCTAGATAGCCTGCTGTCAGGCAGCAGCAGTCACAGCAGCAGGAAAGGTGTGAGCAATGCTTTCCACCCACACCTTGTTTACAGCTGTTACTTCACCAAGGCTGTTTAATTGCTAACGTAATAAAAGAAAAGGAGCTCAACTAAAGAACCAGTCAGTTGTTTAATTGTTTCCCTTTTTGAGGGTGGCTGTTGACTTACATCAGCATAGATACTTCTGCTTGCTCTCTGGCCTATGTTTTCTATGACACACAATGCACAAATATTCCCTTTATTTCTCAATAGTTGCTCCTCTGTAGTAATTGAAATGGAGATTGTGAGTAATGTGAGATGAGCAGCTGCAGATACCACCTTACAGGTTGCCTGTGTGGAAGTGATGCAGCTTGTGCTTTATCCTTGAAACTAAGCAGAGAGCTTAGCTGCATCTATAGTATGATTAGTCTTCATGAAGATAGTTTAGTTCTCTTCCAAGCAAAAAAAGCCCCAAACAAAACTGCTGTGGATTTGGTTCCACCTGGAGTAAGCATTAGCTGTTGTAGAGATGTTCCTCTAGTACCAAAGCAGTTACAGAATTTGGGGAGACATTTTGGTGGAGGTAAACAAAAGCAGGATTGTGATTGCTACTGTTGGAAGTGTTGAGTTGGATCAAGCTTGTGATTAGAGAGCTTTAGTCTCACACTCCCAAGAAACAATGGACTTTTAGAAACATCAAAACCAAACCTTATGTCTGTTCCTGCCTACAAGACACAGGAGAGGTTGAACGACTGCAAGAGGGTATCCCCTGCAGCAGCAAGGATAACATTTTTGTCACAGAGCTGGGATAAGGGGTGCCTTCTGCAGGAGATGCCCACTGGAATGGACCAAGCATGACAGGCATGCAAGCACAATCAGCCATCCTGGCCCCACTGCAGCAGCACCACAGCTGTGCTGGATGGTCACAAGAGAAAACTTGTCACTGGAATGAATACTCCCACCAGAAGGCTTGTCTCTTAACAGAGGTTATTTTTTACAAGGGTGTATTTTAATCTTTATCTTTTGGATAAGGAAATGCAAAGAAGGGCAATAACTTTTCAAGGTCACTTTAGCTTTTCAGAGAGGAAGCTGAAAGTTGGCACTTTACTAAATGGGCTCTGGTATTGAAAGGAAATAAAGCAGTGGTCGTCGCATAGGACCCTGAATAAGTGGAAGGAATTCCTATACCTGAAATACCAGAAAACTAAGATAAGGCAGTGAGTTGTTAAATCTATTTCGAAACAGATTTTACTTTTATCTGAAATCACTGTATCCTGTGACTTGGCAGATAAGAGCTGTCAGATCACCCCGCTGTGTACACCTGCCCTGGTGCCGCCACCCCTGCTCTGATTTAAGCATGTTTCTGCTGAGCACAGAAACCCACCAGATCCTGCTTTTTCCAGCAGGAAAGCCCCCTTCCAAAGGGAAGGCTTCCCCTGCAGGGTAGATGAGTGTTTTGTGAGAGGGAGTTGCATATTTCTTTGGGAAAGGAAATTACTACTATGGGCCAGGATTCTATTTTTCTTGATGGAGTTTTGCATGGTGGCGTTTATGATAGATTGGCTTAGAACAGCACAGAATGAGATCAAATAAACTTAGTTTGTAAAGTGGTGTTTTTGATGTTACAAATTAGATATTTATGAGTCCTGGGGGAAGGAAATGAGCAGCACAATGAAGCAGCCAGTACAAAAAATGTCAGAAATATTCCAACAACACTTTTATTTTCAGAGATAATGTCTAACTTTATTGCTAGATAACAGAACCTAAAAATTATTTGTTTGTGTGTCAGGATTTGAGATCAATAAAATTTTGCAACTAAACATTGCTTAGTACAAAATAAAATGCATCCATAAAAGAAGAGGGTATGTTTCTTTGCCTGATGTTATCTCACTTAATGATTTCAGTGCTTTTCTATTTTTTTGTGAAGTTATACTCTAGAACTAATGAGAATATAGCAATCTTAAAGCGTAGAAACATCTTTCCTCCGGGGCAAAAATGTACTTGTTAAAAGCATACCACAGACAAAAACTCAGATAAGTTTGTTGCCCAAATAAGCAATAAATATTTAAGATGTTGGAAGTTTTCCATAAGTTTCAGATTAAAAGTATGTTGGTACTACTGAACTCAAATGTTTCGCAGCAGAGGAGATGCACTGCAGTGATGGGGAATGTTGGACTTTCCCTGCATTGTTGCAATCTAAAGATTGAATGTTTTGCAAATTGGATTTTATTTGCATGTGATTGGAAAAAAAATATATTTTGGAAATATGCTTTGGAAATAGAGTTTGAAAAATCAGAGGTAACCTGTATGAATTTGGGCATAAATTCTGAAAAAAATTCTCTAAATATATGGACACTTCTCAGAGCAGGAGTTAACACCATCACTATTACAAGAGCAGTTAAAAAATAAGTGGCCCCAGGGGAGGGAGAGGTGCAGAGAGAGATGGAGAATCTGAGATTACTCTGAGTGCTTTTTTCTTTTTTTTTTTTTTTCCTCCCCTCCTTCTCCCACCGCTTGACTCCCCAAGCACTCTTTCTATTTACAAGCCTTCACACCTTCCTTGCCTCCCATATAATTGGTGGCACCTGTCTGTGTGTAAATAAGTTTGCTGAATATTCCAGGAAAATCAGTGTTTCAGATGATCCCATGCTTGTCGGTGAACTCTGTGCTGTTGCTGGACTTTGTGATGTTTTGCATAGCAGTACTTTTATCTGAGCCTGAATATGGTTATTGTCATTCTTTGTTGTGTTGAGCAGATCAGCAACAATTAATGCTGCCGTCTTTTTGTAAATTTATGCTCTATTGACATATGGTTAAAGAAGAGTGTTCTGAGTGGGAAGTCAGAGTGAGCATAAAAGTTAGAATTGGAGTTTTTCTTCAAGACTGTATTTAATCTTCTGGATCATACAGATATTAAGATGCAGCCTTTAATTACTTGCTCATACTATCCCCCCAAGTCAGAACTCTGAAAAGATGATTCTGCCTAAAAAGAAGTTTTTTGGTGTTTTGGGTTACCTTCACTTTCTTGCATGTCTTTCTGTTATTTTTATGGCAAGACTTTTAGTCGTGCTTTTCAAGAAATGCGTGAATTTAAGCATTGATTTTGCTGAAGCACTTGGGGTAGTGTGTTGGTAGCCCACAAGTGTTAATTAACCTTTATGTGATGTAGGACAGTGCATTTAACAGATAAGAAGTTAAAAAGAGATTAAGGTCAAAAGCATCTGCTAATTACCTTATTTTCTAATTAAGTAATTTCCTAATTTGAAACTAGGAAGGCTTGATTGTCAAAGTGCATAGGTAGGACAGCCCTGTACATGTCAAAAGCCGGACTGCTTCTGGTGGGAGTACCTGTGAGAGCTTAGCACTTTTCCCCACTGATGTCTGATGTTTTGGGTTAGGCACAACATGCAGGTTCTTCCTCTGGTGGGAGAGATGCCTTCCTCCTCTCTCTGTCCTGCAGTGGTTACCCTGGAGCCCCAGGCAGTGCCTGGCTTTGACTCTGTCTTGCAAAGCTAGAACCTGTTGAGTTTCTTCATAGGATGGCTTGGGTGCCATCCACTCGTGGCACTAGAAAGCAAGTGGTGGCTGAGCCCTTGGTGAAGAGGAAGACCTCAGAGATCTGGTCCCACTTCAGCATAGGAAAAGTTGTTTTCTTGGAAAATTTTAGTTAGATCAGTTTGGGCATTGGGGAGGATAGGGGGAAAAATCCACAGGCACTGAAATTTTTAATTTGCATGGTTTCATGCTTTTTTAGTTTGTTACTTTTAAATCAGTATTTTATTATGGAAGTGTTCTAACATTTCTAGCACAACATGAAATATTTTCAGCAAAGGAATACTAGCATGTATGCTAAAGTGTTTTTGTTAATGCATGTGTAACTTAGAGTAGAGCAGTTCATCACAGCTCTTTGGTTGCTACACGAATTTAAAACTTTATGTGTTTGAAAAGATGCTCCCTGCCCCTCTTTCTTACTGTGACATGAAAATAGGGTGGCATGAGATACTGAAAAGAGCTTGGGGTGACTGGGATTGCTGCTGAATGAGTTATGTGGGGGATCCCAAGCAGGTACCCATAACCACCACAAATTTTCTCTGTGGAGTGTAGAGGTCACTCTTCTGTAGCAGAAACACTATTTTGGAAGGAAAAGCACTTGTCCTGCTGGTTGAAGGCCAAACGTGTAAGAGTCAGCTTCAGAACAACATCAGGAGCATCAAGAGCTAAGCAATGTTAGGGTAAGAAAAGTACTTGAAAACCACAAGGCTTTTTAAGTAGTGGGTGGAGAAAAACTGTGAATGGTTTTACTCTTGAGATGCATCTCAATGGAGGTGGAGCTGATATGAAGTATGCAGTTGGGGAAGGATACGTGAGAGAGCCTGCATAATTACCTACCTCTTAAAGTAATTATATGGATATCAATGTCAAATATGAGAAGTGTCTGAAAGTGTTTGTTTTGTTTTCACAGTCTGCCTATCAAAACTAGTATCAGCAAGTATAAAAGTATAAAACTTTTGTGCTCAGTAGGTAATACAGTTACTGGAAACTTAGGGAAGAAGAACACTCATGTTGGTCAAATAGGGTGGAGTAGTGCCCTGTGAATCTATATGCTTACATATTTTTGGATTATCTGCGTTACAACTGAGTGTTTACAGCAGCACATGCGCAAGCTTATTAGAAAAGTATTTTTCTATCTGCTGTAACTTGTGGTTTTTACAAAGTTATTTTTTTCAGGATATTTTTGTATCATCTTTTAATCTTTCTCCTTCCTTTGGTTTTTCATGTCAGGACAAAAAAAGATATGAAGGCCTAAACGCACAAATCTGTTTAGCATACGCAAATAGAGCTACTAATTATTAGGCATGAAGTTGTAGATGATCTCACATGTCCAAACAACCCTTTCAAATGAGATTGCTTGAAACATGGGTCATGTTCTTTATATTGTAATGCTGCAGTAGTAGGTTCACAGACGTGAACTTGCTTCAAATTCACCATAAAGCAGTCCACAAATATCAAAGGTCAGTAGCAACTATTGCATTGCAGAATATTCATGGGCTTCAGCAAAATCATCTCATGGATCATCTACAGACAAATCAGTACAATTGTAAAATGAATATATGTCATGCTGAATTGAGAAGTCCTAAGGAAGCTTTGTCCAATGTAGTTAAACCTTTTGTTGTGTTTTTGAAATTTAATGCATTGCTATAATGATTTAAATTTATAGTTTATGGCCCCTTTTTTTTTAATTGAGATTTTGAGTGTATGATTATCTACAGATATATACAGATGTGTATAGATCTTTTACAGATGGGCCAGTTTGCGTTTATTCAAGTTATGAATAAATTCTTAACAGCATAAATGACATTCCTTTCAGAGCTTTGACTGAGGTTTTTAGATATAGTCTAAATTTCAGACTTTAGTGAAGGTTGGTGGGGTTTCCTGTGGTTAGGTTCTATTTTTGGGTGGGAGGTGTTGTTTGGGTTTGTTCATGGCCAAGTTCTGTATCCATCACAGTATTTTTGATTGCGCAGCTATATTTAAAAGTAAATAATAAGCGGTCTTTTTACATGGTTTATGTTTAAAAATGCAGATGAGCAATTGAGGTGATAACTTTTGATGTTTAAGGCACTATCTGCTAGACACTACAGTCTTGTTTTATGTTCTGATTCTGCAGTAGAATCTGTGTAAATATACTTAGTGCTTGCCACTTGACTTGTGATCAGAATGGTTTATGAAAGGCTAATTTAGAGTAATATATTGCTTTTATATTAATTATCTGTAGGGGACTAAAATAAGATGGATCTATGAATTGTTAGAAAAATCTCATGAGGTATACAAGAAAGACAGTTCGGTCAAAATGATGTTCCTCAGTCAGTATCAACCCTGAGCAAA
Source organism: Pyrocephalus nanus (assembly GCA_038380795.1). NCBI lineage: Eukaryota > Metazoa > Chordata > Aves > Passeriformes > Tyrannidae > Pyrocephalus > Pyrocephalus nanus. Next base: position 91,283,534 of record CM076260.1, on the reverse strand, counting down.
TGAGTGATGTGTGACAACACACATCCTTCCCAAAAAACTAAAGAAATGTCTTTGGAAGAGAGAAATTTAAGGTTTAGCTAGTGTTGGAAGCGCTAGTATACTGCACAGTCTACAGTCAATGATTTGCTGTACCTATTTGTGAATATCTACACTATTATTCTTTAAAGAAAGAGCTTACACTTTTGTCTCCAGTAACAAGTGTGAGACTGAGCAGCATATTAGTTTCAATTCAGTATGGAAAGATTGGGAGATTAAAGAAAAAGAGTGAAAAACTACCGAAGGAAGTGAAAAATATATGGGATGATTGAGAGAGTTAAAGGCCAGAGTCTTGCATTTGCAGGAAGTGAGAACTTGGGGAGAACTTCCCAATCCACTGCCATGCAACGTGGTCTAGTTCTAGGTGCAAATTAGAACTTAATACAGTAATTTTTGGGTTGGAGGAAGCTCCTTTAATTTTCCATGTTTGTGTTGTGTGTTCTAATTCCTGGTTTTGTGTTCTTGCCATGACTCACATGCTTTACAGAACTGAGATAATTTGTCTGTGTGCTGGCATTTGGAGGAGGTGAAGAAGATACTGTGGGCAAAAGCGTGGAGTCTAATTCTATTGGTTTGGGATTTTTTTTGAGAATTATGAATTACAGGTATGGAACACAGTTCTTGATCTTTGCACCCTTTATAATCTAGTCTTAATGCAAGCGATCTGCAGAAAACTGTGAAGAGTTTTCTTTCTTGTAGCATGGTAGAAAAACCGAGTTGGTCAGGTTTTTCTCTGGAAATACAAGCCTCACCCACAGTGAAATTATTCACTGCTCTTCAGAAGAAAAATTGCGAGTTGTACAAATACAGTGTTTCCTGCAGATGTGAGCAGATCATAGTACTGGTGAGAAAGCATTCTTTCGGGCCAGTTATTCCCTGAAATTGTCAGTCAGTTTTTTATACCAATCCAAGTAATTTCTGTTGCTATTCTCTAATAAAAGACTCTTACCACTCTCAGAAAACTTTGTGGGTGCCTTAACAGACGGGGGTTTAAAATTACCTGTGGTTTCTGTGGCTTTATTGGATGAAATGTAGAATTTTCCACCCTGTGGTTTAAATTTCCATGTGCTGGAGTTTGTAGAATTTTGTTTTTCTGAAATGCTGCTTCTTCTAAAATGAAGCCCTTACTTACATTTGGTGGAGGCTGGGAGGAATTGACTCAGAGGAGTGATAGTGGATGCTCTGAAATTGTTGAGGAGGCCCAGAATAGATGGTTCAGTAGTAAGATTTTTGTTTTTCCAAATGCAGCCAGTTCAGATTTCTCTTAGGCAGCGAACGATGAAGGGTGATGCTTTTCAGATGCTGTTGTCCTCATGTGCCTGCTGGTGATATGTGGGGAGAGGAGTGAGACATGACTTGGGAGGTTGTTAAAGTACCATCATTACATACTGGATACCCCTCTTGAAGTTCCTGGCCAAAGTCTAAGGGGCTGTTTGAGCTGCTGCCTGGTTCAGTCTGCTGGGCTTGGTTTGGTGCCTCTGACTGCTGGGGAGTCCCACACAGAGTAACGTGTCTGTTTAATGCTGTTCATTGACTGAAAAATGAACCCTAATTTTTACGTTCATCCTTGTGTCTCACAAGTACCAAATACAGCATATTTATCCCTTCGTATTCCAAAAGCAGGGGAAGAATTGATGGTTTCCTGGCTAAAATTAAAAATCAAACTGATGAACTGTGAAAAATAATGAAACATCTTATTTTGAACATCACAGTACTGTATGGTGAGCTACCATGTTTTTGCTGTCATTTGACTAACACTACCTTTACCTTAAACCACTTTTTAAGACTGAAATAACTTAGATTCACATCTGCATGGATATCTCCTCGCTACTACCAGCGAACACTGTAGATGGATCTTTGCAATGGATCTTGTTCCCAGTGGCTCTCTTGAAGGCATAGGTCATCAACAGCTTGGGAAACGTGACCAACACTTCAGAAATGATGCTGTTTGGTCTTTTTCAAGTGAATAAATCAGTAGTCAACTGTACTTAAAATTTTTTGTTGTATTTGCTTAACTGGTTTCCCTTTTAAAATAGATAAATCTCCCTCTGATTTAGTAAAGAAAGACTGGCTCATGGAAGGTCTGGATAGATGTCATCAGCATGAGGGAAAGGGCAGATGTTTAGGAGTGGGAAAAAAGGAACGGAGAAAATGGACTTTTGCTTCACAAGTGACTTTGTTCTTGTATAAGAGCTGTTTCCTCTCTGAAGGGGAAGGGCATGCCCTTGAAGGAAGTTTTTTTGTTTAAACTTCTTTTGAAGTAATTATTTAGATTATAAAACGTAATTTTAATGAAAGAAGACATCTGTAAGAGATTTTGAAAACTTATGAAAAGAAAAGGTATAATTTTGTATTGTGCAGATCTGTCAGAATGATCTCACAGCTTGCAGTTGTGTTTACTTTGAAGGCATCTTCTTTTAAGTTAATCCCTGTTGAATTACTTTCCAAGACACTGCCAAGAAGGGCATGTTGGAGTTGAGTTGAATATTTGCTGTAATGAGTGAGGTTTTTGAGTTGGGAATTATTCATTTTAATTCTCTAATAGTTGCCAGGGTAATACATGATTGTCATCACTTGAAACAGATGCTACTGTAGAATAATAAGGAACAATAAAATGTCTTCCCAGTGTGCTACTGTATTCTTTGATCAACCAAAATATTCTTGATTTCCCAATGATATTCTTGCTCCAGTTGCTGTTCCTTACGTGCCTTCTCTGCAATGCAGAGCAGCTGCTGGTGGTTTGAAACTTCTTTTCTCCTGTGGTACACACATTGCCCATTACCTTGCCTGGCTTTGAATCGGCTAAATGGCTTAACCTACTTTGCTTTCTACTCATGCCCCATTTACATAGCTGTGACCTCTGATAAGCTGTTGTTTTGAATTTGAGGGTTCTTCTGCCTCTCTGTGTTGTGTCAAGGCTTGATCCTCCACGGCGCAGCTCACAGAGGAGAGCGTCAGTCAGCTCTGCTACCATCTCGTTTGATATGTTGAGGAGGTCAGAGCATTTGAGCTCACCCTTATAGGGCAGAAAGATTTGCCCTCCTGTTCTTTGAAGTTTCTAATTAAGTGACGTAACTGTGGCTTTGGGAGCTGCAGTAGCCAGGTAATATATCCCATTTTTGGGCTGTTGGGGTTCAACAGAAACGATCTTGTCAATGTTAGCACTTGGTGGGGAAAAAAATATGTCCAGAGATGTGCAGAGCACTTGCATCTGTGCACATCAGAAAGACCAGTCAACAATGAGCCTTTCCTGGTTTGGTAATTACTATTATTTGGACTCCACACAGGGAACACAGTAATATTTGGCTTCTAAAGTGATGATTTGACATAGCTCTTATTCCTTTTACAAATGTTTTATAGTGATCTGTTGTATATTTGTGCAGTCTGGGAACTTATCCATAGTTTATCCATTATAAGACTTTTTAATAGTTCATTAATTGAAAGCTTTGGCAGACAAAAAAAAAAGGAAAAAAAAAAGAAAGAAAAAAGTGTGGATTTTTTCCTCCCCTTTTCTTAAAGAAACGTCAAACTTCTATTTGGACTGCTACCCAGTCTAGGATAAATTATAAAGCTTATAATATTTTGAAAATAATTGTTTTCTTCCATGTTCGTTCTGACTCGTCCAGTGCCTCTATTTAAAGACAAATACTTTAGGGACAGTACAAGTATGAATTACATGATACTTTTTAAAGTCCATTCACTTTGCTAAAGTAAAGCTTTTCTTCGTAGATTAGCATACATACATGTGCTTGTAGGAACTTATGCTAGCTCCTTAAAACAGGTGGGGTTTTAAGTTTTGAAAATGAGGGTTTTAATAAAAGAATTTTGCACAATCCTTCCTAACCTGTGGTAGCTGTCACAGGTATGGATTTGTGAAGTACTACTGAGAGAGCATTGGATATGCTGGGCTGGAGAGTCATTCAAATAAATTTTCTGAACATAGGAGGTACAGGTAGCGTGGTGGTATTAAAGACATTTTGTTCAGAGTTGTTCTAATCTGTTGTCTCTGGTTCTCAGTCTGATTACATGCTTTATTAATTGCCCTGCAGTTCATTTTATCAGCCTGAATGAATATAGTATTAACCATGAATGCACACACTTGTGCATTTGGTTTAATCTACTAGTGAATTAAATCAATATGCAAAACTGTCTGTCTTGTATTAGCTGTTTAATGACTGCAACCTTAACTGTTCTTTTCTGTATAGTAATAATTGTGGATATGTTTCACTACTAACATTAGGGTTTTTTTAGTGACTCATTTTAAGAATTTAGTTTGTGTTGTGAAAGTATTATTGTGGTTTTTTATTTTAGTTGGTTCAATTCTTGGTCCTTCAGTAGTGAGTATCATGTTTTAACTGAATGGAAGTTGGCATTGAACTCCACAATCTCTTTCATATTTAATTCATTGGAGGAATTTGGCTCAGTGTTCATTTTGGTTTCATGTATTTTAGAAGTGCTCTTATGCAAGTATTTCTAAGATGAAGATTTTTTTTTTTTTTTTTTTTTAGGCAAAAAAAGAGTTTTGGGATTGTGGCTTACATTTTTTTCCTTCATGTGTCTTCATAAGATTACTGAAGTAAAGTTAAGATTCTATATAATCACAGTAATAATACCTTTTAGCTATTTACCCTTACATGCAAATTTGTTGTTTGTATTTATTTTTTAGAACATGAACTTAAACTATCTATTTATATAATACAGGTGGATTTTGTAGAACTGTATCAGAATTCCTTACTGAGTTTTTAGTAAGCCTTAAACAGCATGGATAAGGAATTCAATACCTTGTGATTGGGCAATGTACACTTTCGCAGATTTTTTTTTTTAGTGGTTGGCCTGTGATTTATTGGAACAGCCAAATACAAAAATCTGTTACGTGTTATTTTGGCTTGGCAGAAATAATGCAAAGAACTGTCAAAGGCAAAGAGTAAGCAGAAGCTGTAATTTCCTTTTTACCACTGAAGAATAGATTTTGCTGTATTAGGCCTTCAATGCTAATCTATTTCTGTGTGACCAAACAAGTTTTTTGGAACCTTTTTGTAGTGTATTTTTTTTCTGTTAGCTTCAGGCCAAATCTTATAAGGTTGTATGTTTTTTGGCACGTACAGGGTGGTGATGTGAAAAAAGTTAAAGAAGGAATTGAAATTAAGAACTCTGATCTAGACCATTTAAATTGGGGTTGCCACTTGAGGCAGTTAGGTCATGGCTAGCAAATCTTGTATTCCAACTATGGAGCTGTTTTTTTTTAAACTTTACAACTGGCTTTAATATTAAGAATTACAGTTAACATTCTTAAACAGTTCCAAAAGAATATATTGCAAAACTTTACCGCAGTTTTATATTTTTTTAGTTTATTCAGTTAGCTGTTTAAAAAAGCTTGATTTCAGTCTTCCTTCTACTAGTAAGCGTGTTTTCCTTTCTACGCTATTTTAACAGAAAACTCTTTGCCTCCTGTAGTAGGGCCACACTCCTTAAGCCTCCTGCCTTAGATAAAGATTAGTAACATTTCTGTCTTGAAGCATTAATTTGATGTTTGACATAATGCCCATTCCTTATTTGCCTGAACATGTTTGTTTGAATGTCTTCAGTATTTCAGAATGATGGGACAGATGTGCTCGTGCTGTACATGCTTCTTTCTGTGGCTTCTAATTCAGAACAAACCAGTTAAATGCCTCTTTCTCTTGTACAGATGACAGCATCTCAGCTGCGAGCACCTCGGATGTCCAGGACCGTCTTTCAGCCCTGGAGCTGAGAGTGCAGCAACAAGAAGATGAAATCACTGTGCTAAAAGCAGCGCTGGCTGATGTGCTAAGGCGTCTCGCTATCTCTGAAGACCATGTAGCTTCTGTGAGAAAATCAGCACCAAGTAAAGGTAAGCCCATATTTGACCAACTCTTCCTGCAGTCGGTGTTAATCATATTAAAATGTTCTCCATTGGTCACTTCTTTTTTCCCATTTCTGTCACATTTGGAAAAGCAGATATATTTTGAGCTGGAGGGGTTAGATTTTTAATAGTGGCTTAAATTTATATGGCTAATAGATATCTGAAATAATTCACACTTAGACGTGGTTTCTTCTGTGATGTCTTTATACCATTTATATAAAGCTGATTTCTTGATTAACAGTGAAGTTAACGTGTTTTCTGGTGGTACTAGGTAACTGAACACAATGGGGACACATCCACCACAAATTAAATACATAATTTTATGTAACGCTATCAAACTGTGCTGCACAGACATCTCTGGGATCAATCCCTGTGTTTCAACCTTGAAGTACACTTGTTAGACCCATGGCAGTATAATAACACTGAACTGATACTACATAGTCTGTGTTTGCGTGACTGCATTATACAGGCTGAAAATGCAGAAGCTGAAAATGCTGGAAGTTTGAATTATTTTAGATGTGGCAGAGATATCAAATTCATTAATTTGTAGTCTCTCTGCCAGATGGAAGGAAGTCATGATGCGTAATTGGCTTGAACTCTGAATCCTGCCATTCTCTCTTGCTTGCTAAATGGTAGATTGTTGTCATCTCTGCTTATAAATGCAGCTTTTATCTATCCAATTTACATGTCTGGTCTCATCAAGATTGAGGCTTCCTTTTTTAACTCTTTGTAAATAGAGTTCTGGCAAGTATTTTGACTAAATCACTCTGCTGTCTACTGTCCATTATGACAAAAAGAGAATGTTCAAGTGAAAAATGGTAGTCAAATTGTGTGCACTATAGTACCTTATTCTTCCCATTTAAATGCAGATGAGCTGGGATGTGCACAAACATGGCTAAAAACCTTTGACTCTAATACCCAGCAAACTTTGTGTACAGGCGGGACAAACTTGCTGTGTTCTGCAAAATGCCTTGGGGCCATCTCCTTTCTGGGGATCTTGGGACCATACCGAATTCTCTAGGTCAGTTTGCTCAGTGAAAAAAAAAACACTAATTATTTGGAGGAGGCAGTGCAGAGGGAGGGTGGAATATTTAAATATCTTCAGGTTGGTCATAGAAATCTCTGTGAATGAACAACAGCAGCTTGTAACTGTTAATAAAGAGATGGGGACAGGGACAGATATGTACATGTATGATCTAATACACTGAACTTGTGAGTTATGACTAATTGCCACTGTATTTAATTTGTGGTGGATGTGTCCCCATTGTGTTCAGTTACCTAGTACCACCAGAAAACACATTAACTTCACTGTTAATCATGAAATCATCTTTATATAGATGGTACAAAGACACCACAGAAGAAAATGCTCACATACAATCACTGGAATTTTGTAAGAGTCTAAAATTAGCCTTGAAGAATAAGCTTGAGATTAAGACAAGTTCATACATAGATTTTCGCAATACCTTCAGTTCTACATTTAATTTCAGTATTTTAAGTTCATTCAATAGCTAAAACACTCTTGAAATGTTTTAACAGAGATCAGTGTATTATTTTCTTGAATGAGTAGGATTAGTAGAAGATCTGAATTGCCATACAAAAATAATACTCAAGGAAGTAATTGTTAAGTTTTCTTTAAAGTATTATACATGTATGTAGCAGGCTCTTACTAGTCAAGTCATGATTGCTGCAGAGGTAACTGTAATCTTCCAAAATTTGTTTTGCTGTTCATAATCCTGTCAAGAGTGGATTTCTGCAATACAATAATTGCAGTTTCAAGGTAAATATTATAGGTAGGTTTTCTTGGTTTTCTTTTTTAAAAAATGCTGAGGCTTTAAATCACTGAAGTATTTTTCTCCACAACAGCCCTTAAACACATACTGACATAAATAATTGCTAAAGAGCTTAGATATGTATATAGATTTCTGAATACATTGAGAGAGATGTGTTTAATTTCCAGTATGGCAGTAGAGTGAGATAAATACTTTCAAAACAAACTGAAGTTATCATAATACTGGAAAAAGCCATCTCGAGTCTTTCCATCAAACAAAGGAGTTCTAGTCTGAGTATGAGGCAATAACCTAGTTTGAAGGAGTCTTTCCTACTTTTTGCTGAAATGAGTTTTCTAAAACCTTTCAATTTTTTTTTTTGTTGCCACCTCAGCAGTGTCTTTGAAGAGAGATTTTTTTGTAGGCTAAAAATAAGTGTTGTGAACAGTCTGTGAATCACACTGAAAGGGACAAATCCTGGTAGCTTTTTCTCTGTTTTTTCTTATTCTGAAGTTGATGGTTCAACTTAGTACAAAAAGCAATCTCTTCATCCTTTGTCTAGTTTGTCTGCATTGCACATCTGGTGATCTAATTGTGTTCTTAATTTTCTTACTCCTTTGTTTTAGATTGACAGATTAAAAAAGTAGATGAAGATAAAGTTTTTTGCATTATCCTTTAAATCATAGTTTTTCTTTTTTTCCTATATTGTGGTGCATGCTTATTTTCAACGTAGTCCAGTCTTCAGTGAAAGTAGTCATGTGGGCACAGGTAGATCTTTATTTCTAACTCATGGGCTATCAGTCAGGAGGTTGCTACCTATGATTTTGTGTGTCTAGCCCTGTCTCAGAAGCAAGCTACTCTTCATACAAGGATTTATGAACTGTAGAAGATAAGATAAAGGGCAAGATTTTTTAGCCACTGCAGTGCCTCCTAGTAAAGCTTGAAGTGAAGATACTGTATAAGGAAAATACTTCTAGTAGGGATCGCAACAGGATTAACACTTGCCTCTATTTCACAGAGAAAAGCAGGCTGGGAGTGTTTGCATGTGTGACTTCTCAATGCAAAGTTATTCTAAATAGAGAGAATCTCTTTAAAAAAAATGCTATTATAGTACTTCTTCAGCTCTGCACACAGCTAAGAATAACTACGCAAAGGAGAAATTACTAGGTCTGAAGACAGAGTTGAGGATTAGAAATGTATAAGGGCTTGGTTAGAGATCAGATCCCCAGCAGCTATGGGGTTTGTGGGGATCAGAGTGTGGGGGTGTGTTTGTGGGATTTCTTTTTCCTTTCTCTCTTTCTTTTCTTTTCTAATAGATGGCTTTGTAAGAAGAATTTCTTTGGTGGGAAATTCTTTGCTTTTGGCAGCTCTCTGCTCTTGTTGCCACATGCCTCTGCTGTTGATGCATGATTGATGCTGTTAACATTCACAAAAAGTTCCAAAACCAAAGATTACCTGGACACTGAAGAAAAGGAAAGCATAAAGCAGTCTGGTACTCGTGGCTGCCAGCAAGATAGATTGGCTCACGGCTGGTGCCTAGTAAACCTATTAAAATCTTCCAGGGTGTCAAAATGTGTGTAACGGGAGAATTCACCCCTCAGGCTCTGGGTGTGTGGACAAGTTTGTGCCACCCAATAACACCAGTAAAATATCTCAGACTTATCATTTCACTGGGGTATAAGCTCGTGCCTGAATAAGTGGCCGTCTACCAGAAAGCACATCTAAAGTCTGCCTGTAGAGAAGGAGAGTTCATGTCCTTTCTCTGGACTCAGAAATAATGAGGAGGCTTGTCAAAGGTTAAACCTTTGGAGGAACATTTCCTACTGCTTCGACAGTAATTGATATCAAATAACTCATATGCAAATTGAACTCACAAAGTGAAATTGGAACAGTGAGTGGCAATTTGCAGAAAGAGTTTCCCATGACAATGCAGACTGGCAGATGGAGAGACATTTTATTTTGCTTATAGCAGTGATCTTGGGGACCTGGAAAAGGAGCTATGTACTGAAAATGCAGTTGGTGGAGTATTTTTATTTTTCATTTTTCCTTTGTGCAGTGGGCTCTTAAAACAGGAACCCATCAAGTTTTTCTTGTTTTCATGATTCCTTCTCTTATATGAAATAGTGTGTCTCATCAAATTCTATCTCATTGAACTAATGTAAGCAAAGCACTTCAAATGTAATTTTTACCTTATCTCAACAATGGTTTCATTTCAATAACAATGTCATTTTGTTTTATGTTAATAAAAATTGACTTCAGGTGTTCAGCAAGCTTCATTAATGAAAGCATAAGATAGACCTGCATTTTGTGGTGTTTTAGTCTTAAAATGAGCGGAGTTGTTCTACAACTGAGTACATGTTTGTATTGTCTAATCAATAAATGTTAATAGAACAGAAAACAGAAACATAAATAGGAAAACGTTCATGGTAGTGGTCAGACATAAGTTCTTATCCACAATATTAAAACTAACCTGGCAAACTCGTACATGTGTCATTTTACTCATGGGAAAAGTCCAGCTGAAGTCTGTAGACTGTATGCTCGCATAACAAATAATGATACTCTTGAGGTCTTAATGCATTTTCCAGGTATTGATTTTAGTGCCATCTGTTCTTTCTGCATTAAAATTATATTTTCTGCATTTCTTCTTCATTTTTCCTATCTTCTGTTCTGACTTATTATTTTCTTATTCTTCTGTTACTATTTTTTATATTCTTCGTATATTTCCCTTTATTCAAAGAATTTGGACTAGAGGACATTAATGAGCTAAAGGTCACTAACCAGTTAAACCAAGTTTGGGAAGAGAAGTGAAGAAAAGTTAAGGAGTTTTGGTTCTTTTTTTTTTTTTTTTTTTTAAGTTTCTGTAACCTAGTAATCTTGTTCTTTGGAGAAGATAGAGCATTGTGAAGCATTTTTCAGTTGTGGTGATAAGTATCCTTATTCTTTTTTCCATATGCTCCTTACAGTTTTGGGTATGTTTTGTGCATCTGTGTACTTTTTTTAGAACAGTAGGCAAATTTTCCTGAGCTCTGCTGTTCTCTGTGGTGCTTCTCAAGCTAAGAATTGCAGTGTTGGAAGAGTTCAGTGTGACCATTAACTTTTTCAGATAAAAACTGCTTATTGTTCATAACACTTGAATAGGTTTTTCATCACTGTTTGCCAGTGTTTGTTTCAAATTCTCATAGTTTCAGATTCTCATAGTTAAAATTTTATTTCCCCTGCTTGGATTTAGTGCATTTGACAATTGGTTGAGCAAGTAGATGACGCCTCTAGGAAAGTACAGCAAAATAGTAAGATTAGGAGGGAGAAGGAAAAGGGGTAAAACTAGTTTTATATTTCTAGGAGGATCATTTAAGTTAGAAATGTATGGGTTAAGTCCCTAGCTATAAAAGTTTTGTAGGAAATCTCAAAATATGTATTTAATTATTCTTAACATCTGAATTAGTTTATCTACCTGTTAGGGGAGATTCGCTTGCATGTCAAGATGTTTATGCATTAACATATTCTCAAACTGTTGCACATAAACATTCAGATAGTCCTTTTGCTTTTAATAGGAAATGACAAATAATGTATGTTTAATTGCTATCAGTTAAGATTTTTGAAATTTGGCCTCAATTTAAAAAAAAAGGTATAAAAAGCAAGCATTTTTTCAGCTGGATATGATTATTGTAGGAATAATAAAGTTTGTAGAAACTTAGTTCTGTCTTAAAATCTGATTATTAAACAAGAAGCAGCATAACCCATAGGTAGTGGACTGAATTATTTTTCTTTATTTGTTTTTGTCATTATTTGAGGCCTAGTGTCTCACCTCGACCAGTAAAGTTTGTTCATGTGATAGAAGAAGAGAACGTTTCTTTGAATTAAGAAGTCTCAATCAAAATGTGACTCTCACTATGTAAGTGAAGTAGTTGAATAAAACAAAATGCTGAAGAAAATGTTTCCTTACCCTTCAGAATGCAGTACTCTCTTTGAAAGGATTTTTAGTGCTTCCAATCTATTTCTTTGGCAGCATCTTCTGTGAGCTGAGAGATTTGAGGTCCTTCGAATGTTGGTAACAGACCAGTGGCTACAAGTAGCTGCTTTCATACAATTCGTTATAAAATCTTGAAATAAGTTTAGGATTTGTCATAATTTCTAGTTTGTTTTTGATGTTGTTGTATTAGGAAGGAAGTGCAGATAAAATCTTACGTTCTGGTACACTTAGAACTGTTTCTGTCTGTTCTTCTGCAGCTCACCTCTCTGGGCTCTCTGGTGACTTACACTGTACGCTTCTTTAGTAAGAGAACTAAATTGGTTCCTGTGCTTCCAGGCATTGGTTTTATTTGCACAAAACCCCATGGCATGTAATATATTTGAAATATAGAAATCTTTTTGAAGTGTTGCTGAAAGTGAAGTGTTTTTAGGTTTTTGAAGGACTTGAGTATTGTATGCCTTAATGAAGGAGGAGGGGAATGCCTTTAAAGCCCCCATTTTTTAATTTTCATAACATGTCATTTGTTGAACTTTTTCTTTTAAATCCACTTGATTTAAATGCCCAGAGAAGTTATAATATAGCTGCAGCTACTTACTTTAAATTAAAACTACCTGAAGAAGAGAAAGAAGGGTTTGGTTTTATTTTGTAAGGCAGTTTACCTGTCAGGATATTGGCAAATACAAAGGTATTAAGCAAATTGATGTTTCAGTAAATATGATTAATAGCACAATAAACTATATTTTAACCTAAAACATTGTAACTTTCGGGTTTGGGGGGAAAAAAAAAAGAATTACTAACTGATCCTCAGCTCCAGCACCTTGTAAGTATGTTTGGAGAGAAAAACTATTGCATTATCACAGGACACACATTTTCAAAACTTAACACTGTCTCTTACAGCTTGGCTTCATTTTTTTCCTCAGTTAGCTAATCAAGGCTGATAAAGGGTTGGAAAAAGATTTTTGGTTTATTGTGGTCTGTTTTTTCTAATTCTACTTATCTTTTATTCACACATTTGTGTACTTGACAGATGTTAATAAAATGCTTCTTTTGAACTCAACAGATACTATTCTATGAAAATTATCAGAACAGAGATTAATCCATTATCCATAACAGACATTTTTTACCACTTTGATCTCTGAAAATTTGGCTTTAATCCCAGTCACCATACTCTGGCTTTCATTTTACGTTCAGTTTATGTCTAGCTTTTGTTCCAAACTAGCAGATAAAGCTGAGTGCTATCCAGCCTGAAAAATTTCAGACTGTTTATGCTAGCAGGTGACATATGACATGATATTGGCAGAGATGTGCAGCCAGAGTGCTGGGAGAACTCAATTGTTTTAGTGTATTGATCTGGAATTTGTGTTCTCCTGTGCCGCTTCACTCTGATGCAAAGTCACTTGACTACTATGACTATGAAGTACTATCTCTGCAGTGAAGAAGCTTATAGTGGTGTTAATTTTTGACATCTTTTGACTGCAGAGATGCCCTGGTTAAGAGACATGAAGAGAATTGAGTAGTTTGAACTGGTGGGTCAGCTTCGTCAGATTTATGACGCAGATGGGAAGATCCCTGTTGTGTGTCTCTGTCTCGATGGGCAGCCAGACTTTACTGCTTCACTGCCTGGAATGTGCACAGGGGTTAAACTGGCCCTTCTTTCTCATGGACTAAAATATAAATGCTTTTTCTTTACATATAATTACAGATGATAAATTGAATTTCTTTCCCTTTAAATGTAGGTATTCTAAAAGTCACTTTAGAATATCTAGTTAAAATGCAATATGTAGAGTTTGGAAGGGGTCTTGTTTCTGAGGGGTGTTGGGTCTGGGGTTCGTGGCCTTTTGTTTGTTGGGGTTTTTTCATTGCTTTTCTTGCTTTTTTACATTTTATTGCACATCAAGTTTGGCACACTACTGTAAATGATCAGGATTTTTTTTCTGGAGTATAAGAAAGCCTGATACATTTTTGACACTTGAAACAAAATGGTCACTGCCGTTTTTTATCTGGATTATGTTTAATTGCTAGTCATTTTGCAAAAATTGTTTTTACTTTGATTCAAAAAGCTTAATCTCAAATGTTATTTTGTATGCCGCTTGTTGACATTAGGAAGCACTTTGCAGATGTACCATCAATATCCACTTTACTGAAAAACAAATAATCCCAAAACTGCTGTTTGGTTCCCTCGAGTAGTGCACATTTCTGTAATGAGTACATGACACATGATGATGACATGACACTAAACTGATACAGAGTTTTACACTGATGCAGAGTTTAATTTCTAATCAGTTTTGTCCCTAGACATAAACGGGAACTAACACTTTCCATAGGTAGTAGGGGGAATTATTCTAGATATTGTCAGTAAACAAAATGGCTATGTGCTCCTTGCTTGATAAAGCTGATAGTGTGTTCTCTCCATCTTATTAAGCTCCTCTGCCCTGTCTGTAGCACTGTTGTTCTTTACACTTCCCACTGAATGCTTTCCCTGCTGCACTGGCAATTACCGCTGTTATGTCTCCTGATTCACGTTTCTGGAAAGCCATCCTAGTGCTGGTTGGAGAGGCATTAATCTATTACAATGAGCAGACAGAGATGTTAAGGTCATATTCAGTTCAAGAGTGAATCATAGGCCTTGATACTGTGCATCTCCACAAAGAAGATGATTTACTTTGTCACTGAAAATAAAAGAAGCTAATTTGTAGGCTTCTAATAGTAAAAGTGCTTTTTAAGCTCGTGCGCTTTTGGTTTTGCATCTGAGATACATAGGGTAAAAGTCTCTTGAGCTTTAGAGATTTTGTACACATATTAACTTCTGAAATAAAATCTGTGTTCCAAATGTTTATGGTGCAAATAAAAGAGTCTCTAAAGAGTACTGGTTGGAAGGAATCACACACCAAATCGATTTATACAGAATTTAGGAAGAAAATAGTTTTTGAAGTGTTTCTGGTTTAAGTGTACCTTTACTTTCTTCAGATTTCCTTTTTACCTCATTTCTGCCTGGGATATTCTGCATGCTCCTTTTTGCTTTCCTGATCTGAATTTCAGGTGTGGTTGCATGATGCTTGGTGCATTTTGAAGCATTATATGATTCGTGCAAGTCAGCCTATTTCTGCCTTCATACAAATAGTTCTGAAATTTAATATTCCCTTGATGGCTATCTCTCATATATAAAGTGCTTGTTTAAAATAAGAATTAATTTGCCTCTCAACCTGCCTGATAGAGCTGTGATGTGACAAATGGACCAAATGCTGGTATTGTTCAAATAAGGCATCTGTGTGAGTTTGTCCTCCATGCACACAGCAGCTCTCCCCAGTTGCTTTTTTACTCTTCACTTTTATCTTCAATGTGTGGCCTTATCTATCTCGCACTATTCCAAGCCTGCCATGAACACAGACCTGTTTTATTGTTGATCGTGTCCTTCGTGCTTGTTGCTGAAGTCAGAGTGACTGGTTATCATGACCACAGGAGATGCAATAACAATTTGCTCTTTGTGAAATAGGGATGTGACACAGAGATGGGCTCAAAAATGACCACTGATCTTTGTATGTTTAATGTGAGATTAGTCTGGGGATCTTTTTTTTGGGCATGTAGTGCTTCAGAGGGGGAAAGTACAAGTTTAGTGCTTAGGAGGAGGACCTTGGAAATAAGACAGGCACACAAAAAGAGAGAGACACACAGTTAGTAGGAAAGGATGAAACATCAAGTTCGAGTAAAATGCCTTGTATTTCACTGGCATTCTGTGTTAGAGGCAGGTCTAGAAGCTAATTGCCAGGCTAGTGTTCAGCTCTGAAAATAGAAGAGCCTTTGCTCTCCCTTGTCTTCCCTGCAATCCCCTCCCACATTCACTGCATAGTTTTAAACTTCTGCAATGAGTGAAGTGGGCATCTGACAGACAACAGCCTTCTTCACATATACACTCTTGATTCATCCCTGGAGAGTCTGTAATGTTCACTGGATGTGGCAGATGTTCTACAGAGTAAGCAATATCAGAAACTTAATAGCTATACCACAGTGCATATACTGAAAGGTATTTTAAGGTGGAAAAGGCAGCTGAAAAGAAATTGAAAATCTTGATTTTTTTTTTTCCAATACTTAGAATCCCAACCCTAAATAACTTAATAATTATTTCATGGCAGCATGGCAGTAGAGAAGCAGACCGCCTCTCAGGTGTCTTCTGAGACCAGCTGCCTAGGTTAAGGCTTTCATGAATATGTGTCACTGGATGGTTGTCCCAAATGCTCAGGCTGCTGCTGTGTGATATCAAGTCCAAAAATTAGAGTTTTTTGTATTTCAGATGGACCTTTGGATACAAATCTAAAACCTTGTGTTTTTCAATATTACTTTTTCTAGGTCAGCCAAGCCTTCGAGAAGCTATCTCCATGTCATGTATAACTAATGGAAGTACAGGAAGCAGGAAAACAGGCCACAGTTCATCTGTTTCTGTTGCCAAAAAAGAAACTCTTTCATCTGCTGCAAAAAGGTACCAAATTCTTGTTAAAATTGAAATGATTATATATATATATTAAAAAAAAAAAAACCAACAACAACCAAAAAAAAAAAAAAAAAAAACCCACAAAAAAGCAAAACCAAACAGAGCAAGAGTTTGATTTTTGCCTCTGCACAAAGCTCAGCAGAGCTGCCTGAGGTCTAGTAAGGCACAAATAAACTTTGGAGATGTAGCATGTTGTTGGGCTGCTTACAGCAGAGTTCTGAACAGAATTTATAAATGTATAATATATATTTTTATATATAAATAGTATATAGTATATAAATATACTGTATAGTGACCAAAATGAATTCTCACTAAGGGAATACTCAAATGTATTTCCAGTACAAATGGGATTTTTTTCCTCCTGATATTTATATGCTTTTTTTTTTTTTTTCTTTCCCAAGGAAATTAAAGGACAAAACTGACTTACTTGTCTGGAGTGTAAATAGTAGGCAATAGCAAAATAATTATGAAACAACAGTGAATTGTTTTAGATGAAAGTTTATGGTTTTGTGTATAAAATCTTAACCCAAAATATGACTACTTAGTCTCTATAAAGAATATCAGTATCAGATCTCAAATGTGTAGAAATAACATTCCTTGAGTAATTTGTAAGTTAAATGAGCCAAGAACCAAACAATAGTAGTTTTCCTCCATATAATACTTTCAGCTTCATATGGTAAACAAAGTGTTTGCTTAACTGTGTTTTTCTGTGGGTCTGTTAGACAGTGATTGCATGCCTTCTTGAACAGTAGGTTTTGTACCTATTCCTATTTGTTGTGAAGAACAGGCTGCCAGATATAGCCACGGGGCAGAGAATACTCTGATGTGTAACTGTGGTAAGTTATGTGAACAAATTCTTGGCCTCCGTAGAGTACTCTGGTAACTGCAGGGGCTGGTTTATCTTCTAATGTGGATGTAAATAGTGTGCTGTACAACAAGACAGGGAAATACTTCAGGGAATAAAAATGCTGCATGCAAATATAAACTATGTGAGAACAAACCAGAAGAAGCTTTAGTACCCTCTGGAACTTGTAAAGCAAGGGTAATTGCCTTACTCTTTGCTCTTCTCCATTGTGGAGCATTGCATATCTTTCTTTTTATTGTATTCTTATGTTTACTTTTCAACAGTAAGTCAGACAGTGATCAGTATATGTCTCAATCTGCTAATGTGACAGGTACAGGGACAAAAGGCATTCCTGCAGGAAGGTTAGCACTTTTAGTTAGCACTTTTCCATTAATCTTACCCCTGTGGCTCTTGGCACTTTGATGAGAGCCAGTCTGGTTCCTGTGGTGTTCAGCTTGCATTTGTGCTGAATCATCTTCTTGATTCATTGGCTGCTCAACACTTGACTACATAAGAAGAGCAGAGTGGAGTGGCCGGCATCCCTTTCATCTGAGTTAAGGTCTTTAAAAGGAGACCTGAATAGGCCAAAAGAGGAAAATCTTAATATGCAGAGGGCACCTCTCCCTGGACCCTCAAATAACTGTCCAGGGGAGCCCACTGCTTCCAGAGCAGCTGAAGATACGTGACTCCTTTCCTCACAATATGTTTTAGAAAAGCCTAGGAAGGCTCTTTCCAGCAGTTCCTTTCACTCTCATGTCTTTATTCCTTAAATTTGTTCAGCATTTGGAAGAAACCCTCTTGTAAAATTACCAGCTCAAGAAAGGTGAAAGGAAATGTAAGTGAATGTTAATAGTAGTCCCATCTCCTTAAAAAGTTAGGGTAACTGTTTATTTCTAACACTTGCTGCAGTGAAAAGGAGGGAGACCAGAGGAGACTGTCAGCTGGTTGTGGGATGCTTCACCCCAATTTGTCCAGGCCTTTGTTCAGGCTGAAGCTTAGACTGGTGTGGCAAGTGGACATGATTGTCTGTAGATGTAGAATTAACTTTAGATTCTAAACAGACCCCAAAGCCTGCCTAGGGCTTTTCATGTTCTAACTATATGTAGCCATGCATCTGGTCAAAATAATAGAAGGCCTACTTGTTTCCAGGCTTTTACTGTTGTTGAAGTTCAGTGTCTGTGTTCAGTGCAGTCTTAGTATTGTCCATTTCTGGGTCTTTGGCCTCTGTAGAGCTGCCATCTCTGAAAATTCCTTCTATGAATGAGCAGTTTCATTTCTATGGTTATTTCATCTTGTTCTACCAACCTGAACACTGGAGATGATGGCACAGCAGCAGCATGTCTCATGTCAACAGTGGTATGCTAAAATACCAGCTATTGCTACAATCAGAGGCCAGAAATCTTCTATGAACACCAAGTAGGTATGTCCCATTGACAGAGATAAAGTCGTGTATGTTGAGAAAATTTCAGTCCTATAGTCTGGAATGGAGGCAGGTTTGTATTTTGTACAAACATACAAAACCCAACCAATGACTGCCAGAGACCTTTCTGATCTTTTTCCTTATGACTAAATATTCTTCTAAAAACAGCTTCTGGTAAGAATAGTCTTCGTGTTTCACCATGACTGTCATCCACAGTAGCTGCCAGTTTGTTGTGGTCCAAAGGGTGAAACATACTAAGTGAAATTAAAGAAGCTGCAAAATTAGGACAGATAGTGATAGCTGTCAACTACTCAGATGTAGGCTGAAGAAATGCCTCATCTGGTTGGGTTTTGGAAAGAATTTTTGGCTGCATTAATTGACTTCTTCCCAGAACAACTAGGTTTCAGAAACCCACAAGAAAAGGTGCTGGTTTTGATTTGGTTTCAGTTGATATGCAAGGCCTAGTTGAAGAGGTATTAAATGTGAGAGCTGCTCTGTAATAGCCAGTCATGATACAATTAAGCTGAAGAATTTAGCAGAAGCGAGCAAACCAAATAAATTCAGAAGAAAGGTATTCAATTCTCAGACTGCCACATAACTACATGATTTCCCTTCAAATTAAAATGGCAGTCAAAAAAAGAATCCCACTTAAAACCTGGTGGTAGATAAAAGCACTTTACTGAAATCCAAGGTATAAGGAACTATAGATAATGATCTCACCATGACCTAATGACCTGGAGAATTCTTTTATATTACCATCAGAGAGACAGATGATGCCAGATGAGCCATTGTTCTGACCAAGTAGGATCATTCTTTGTAGCAATGCAAAGTATACTTATAGAAGTCATTATGTTGATATGTTCTCTCTCTTCCTGCTTCCCTTCTGTCTTTCACCATTATTTGACTGTATTTTGAAATCCTCAAGTAGAAGGAAAAGGAAACTTGGAACCGTGTCTTCTGGAAATGCAATTTTGTTAAAAAAATGTAACAACAAACCATAAAAAAAACCACCCGGTCCTAATAGATTGACTTGGTTGTGAGGAATCCCATGCTTATGAGATAGAGAGTGCAGAGGTCTATGACAGTACCTGTCATAGGAATAGAAGGACTCATTTTCTTTAGTGAGATAAGATTCCAAGAATTTATTTCACTATTCTGCATTTCTTGCAACAGACTACAATGATTAAGTGTAGTGCACTTTGCATCCAGAAATGCAAGCTAAATCTTCTGATTAAAAAATAATAATATTTTTATGCTACTAGTTAATTAAAGACTTTTGGCTATAAATTATTAAACAAAGCCCCACAGTTCTTCAAGCTTTGTTGTCTGTGATCACATATGTGCTCTCAAGAAATGTGAAGGCTCTTTGTTTTGTTTTTGTCTGTTATTTTGAAAAGAAAATGTAACTGATGGATTATATTGACATCTTAAACTAGTTTTTATGATTTACAGTAGAAGTCCTGAGTGATCCTTACAAATGTATTTGGGTTTTATATTATTATTCATGGTTTTACCTGGTTTTCAATGCTTTGCTTCTCTGAAAGCAGTTGGAAAAGTTGAACTCATGTAAGTGTTGGGGGCTTTGTCTCAGTGGTAGATGGCACACTTCAACTGAAATAACTAAAGAAGCAAAAAGAGAATCTTATGAATGATTTGTTGCCTATTTTTATTAACTTTTTTGAATGGTGTCTTACTGTTATTGTTTTTTGGGAAAAGGTAAGTGGGAACACAAATAATTAGGATCATGCAAGGGTTTGAGGCAGGGGAAGTTGGTGTCTGGGATCAGAAATCAGGCTGATTATCTTTTCAGAAAGATAATGTTTATTTTTTACTTTGCAGGCTATTTTGACCCTAAGAGAGAAATCTTTTTCCTTTTTAGCTGATGATTGTATCTTGCTGGTTTTTTTCACTGACAAATCTGTCTTGTAAGATTTCATTATTTTATCTTAGGAAATAAATAGGCTGTGTACTACAGAGTACTCTTCTCTTTCAGGTCCTGGTATTGTTTGAATGATTTAGTATCTTAAAAAGCATTTTACCTTATAGAAGAGCCTTTTAATTAATCTTTCTGTTTACTGAGCAAACCTTTGGTTTGGTTCTTAGTAGATTAAGGATTCCTAATGACACGTATTTAAATGTGTTTAAATATTAGCTTAATAAATACAGCACTATGAAAATAAAGATGTGTTCTTAGCGGTCATTGACTGAAGGCACTAAAGTAGTGGCAAGACAGTTCAGTGTTAGTCAGCTACAAATTAAACAGTCATGAGTTTTCAGGGATAATTTCCTTTGAACTCTGGGGCAGCCAGGGAGAGCCCAGGGACAAGCAACAGCATTTCAGAATTTTGGTGGCAGCTCCAAGATAAGCAGTACCACTCATGTCCAGAAATACAGAATGAGAGGTACAGTTTCATGGTGGGCTTAAGCTAATTGGAGATAGCTCAAGTCACAGTCTTGCCTTTCGCTTGCACTGAGCCTTGGCTGGCAGCACAGGAAGGTAGTCAGTGAACTGAACAACAGGGTGATTTTCTCTGAGGGATGGCAGACTTGTGGAGTATCAACTTGCGTCAGCTTTGGATGCTGCAGGAGCACCCGTAAATGGAGGACATGTTCAAATCAAAGTTACGTTCATTTTAAAATCAGAGTAAATGTAGTAAAACTGCACAGTAAAAATAAGTATATAATCTTCCATGACTACCTCACTGTATTTTATTTTTGGAGCTTGTGAATAAATCTTATTTCAGCAAAATGCTAACCTGAAAAGAGTGAGTAACTAATCAAAGTTGTCTTTCCATGTTTATTTATATTAAAGTGTTAAATGCTTCTCCCATCTTTTCACAGAGGACATTTTCTCCCACCTTTGTAATTTATTTGCTTGTTCTCCTTTTTTTTTTTTCCCTCCTTATGTTACACTTTATTTTACAGCGGTACAGAAAAAAAGAAGGAAAAACCTCCAGGACAGAAAGAAAAAAAAGAGGACTCTCATTCTAATGATCAAAGTCCACAAACTCAAGCATCACCTTCTCCCCAGCCCTCCTCACAGACTCTCCAAACACACAGGCAAACTCAAGAAAGCAAGAGTTCTGCTCCAGCTAAAAGGTTTTCACAGTACCACAGTACAGAACTAGAAAATTATTATAATGATACTGAGTTCATATTTGACAACAAGTCATGTGAAATAGTTCTAATCTCATGATCAAGTTAATATTTGATATTTTTTCTGCTAGAATAGATGCATTCAATATGCATTGCAGCAGAGCAATTGCGTAAAAATGCATTTTTTTCTTAATGTACATTTTTAAAATTACAGAGGTTTTTTGTTCTCTGGTTGAAATCCTAGTGTGGTATATTACCTCTAATCAGCCAATATTCTAAAATATTTAATCCTGATTCTTACTTAATTCTTCTCAAAATACACTTCACAGATTATGTCTGGCGTAGCTGAATTATGGGAGTGTATTTTGCACGTGGCCATTTACTACATCTCATAATAGTATTTTAAAAATACTAGTATCATTGCAACCTTTCTTTCAGAAGTTTATACTTAATAGATATTCTACTAAGTGACTGCAGTTTTAATTTTTGGGGTTTTTTTTTTTGGAGCCCTTCCCAAATTCCTGCTGTGTTGCAGGATGGTTCACTTTTACTCTCAGTTCTTTACAGGAGTGAAGTTCTGCTTTTACACCCAGATCATAGAACTGCTTGACTTGAGTAAATGCAGAAGTTTGTGTAGGATTGCCTCTAAGTTCCCATCATTTTAGTGGGAATTAGGCAGAGAAAAAAACAGAAGGTACTTCGGGGATTTTAGATCATTTTTTGAAGCCAAGAAAATGGATTTTAAGATTTGGGTGGTATCTTCTGAGTTTCAAAACGATGCAGATCACTTAGTGTGGTTTCTTTTTTCTTCATTCGTTGTCACCTTATTATTTCGAAAGGTGTGAAATTTTTATTTTTTTTTTTTTTTTGCTTTT
Organism: Pyrocephalus nanus; assembly: GCA_038380795.1. Taxonomy (NCBI): domain Eukaryota; kingdom Metazoa; phylum Chordata; class Aves; order Passeriformes; family Tyrannidae; genus Pyrocephalus; species Pyrocephalus nanus. Next base: position 91,261,160 of record CM076260.1, on the reverse strand, counting down.
TGGCATTTAGAAGACTGAGACAAAATGAAAATGAAATTTATTCTTCTGAAATTTACTGTAGTTCACAAGATTGTTGTCTTGCATTGCTTGAATTCACAGCTCTAATAAATATTTAAACTTTCACTTGACTGATGCATGTTATAACACTCCATAAAGGCTCTGTCTCCATGTCTTGCACAAACCCGTAAGTTGTCTGAAGCTGAACTTGTGGCCTGTTATTCTCTTGCCTGGTATCTCACTGTAAAGATGTCTGAAGTCTTGCTTACTAATCTTTTGCAGTGTGGGGAAAAAATAAATGCTTTTTTAGTCTCATAATGGTTTAACTTGATTTGATTAACTTGTTTGTCGCAGGATCTTTGAGCTTCTTGAGGTGCTGTGGAAGGAGCTTGCCGTTTCTAAGGTTGCATTTCAGGACTTAATCCTGCAAAAAGCATTTCTGACAGGATGAAGTATGATACTATTAGCAGGACATGTGCAAACTAAATCAGGTGGTTGAAGAATAATTTGGGCTAGATCTCTTTATGAACGTGTATTCCATGTGTGAAATTAATGAACTAGTGACTGCATAACTTGCAGGTTCCCATCAGTGTAAATTGACTACAATAAGATTGCTGAAAATTTCATCACAATTCATGGGTTTAACTGTCTGTAGTATTGGGCCAAACCTAATTTGTCTTATCCAAGAAGTTTGCAGACATTTGTTTCAAAAGGTTTGAAGCCATTAATGTTTTTAAGTATGTGCTAACTGCAAAGCAGCCATATGAAACTGTAATCTGATAGAACTTTTCTGCCTCAGAAATCATTGTGCTAGAACTGGTGAACAGTTAATCAGGGGAAAAAAGATTAATTTCCTCTGTTATCTACTTGATTGGTTTTTTTAATATAGTTTATTCTTTAAGGCTAATATATTTAGCCTAATTTTTTCTGCTTTTGTTCAAATCTTTATGTAAAAGCATTTGGAAATGCAAAGGAATAGTTAAAACATGTGGCAACTGTCTTGCTCAATTGTTTTCATTCATCCAGTTAGAACTTTTTGACTAATCTTTTTTTTCCTGTTTCATGCTTCAGCTTGAAGGAAGACCTAGCTCTGCTTTTGTCTCCTGCTGCTTGATCTGTCCGTTGCATACGAGTTCCAGTTACTGTTATATTATCATCTTGTCATTGAAAATATTTTTTGTTTCTTCTAGCATAAAGAAATCCTTTGCTGCCGATAAGCCTCATGGTGCTTGGGAGAGTTCAGATGATGGTCGTAACAAGCTGATGAGAATACCATCAACATCTAAATTAATATCAAAAGTGGCAAAGAATGCAGACAAGTATGTATTGATTTGGTACATAAATCAAGTGAACTTTAAAGTCAAAATATTATGAAATCACTTAATTCCAGTGAACCTTTCTATGTATATACTAGGACCATTTGCATCTTTGTTTTTGCCATGAGTAACTACTTACATAACCTACCAATGTCATGCTCCAGGTGCCTGTGGAATCTTAAATTAATTATAAAATGTGAATGCAGAGTTTTGTGTAAATACATTTTAATGTTGCCCATTTGAATTAGAAGAATTATGTACTATATAATTTAAGATTTATGGCTTAATACCACTGTTGTGAAGCTTCCAACCTTTTTTTTCTAATTAAAGCTGATTTGAAAATGCAAGATTCTTTCCTTGAAGTCAGTTTACTGGATTTCACATAGTATGTGTGTTTTTTTAAAGTAGACTGCAATACTAGGAATATCCTTTTATGTTTTCAGGTAGATCTCTCCATTTGAATATTTAACAGGTTCCTGATTTGCAGATTTTAGGTAATATGCAGGTGTCTTCTTTTCAGTGTCATTTCCAGTAGGTGATCAGTCCTCTCGTCCTCACAGCAGGTTTTCTCACTTTGTGGTCTCCAGTGAAAGCCTCACTGGAGATGAATGGCACAGAGTAGTTACTCCTTCTGCTTCTGTCAGCACAGGGTCAAGAGTTTGCTTTTTGCTGTAACTCCACATTGTTGACCCCTATTGTGACCCATTCTTGTCCTCAGTACTCTCTGCCAATTGGGCTTCCCACTTTGTCTTCACACAGTTCCTCTTTTTGACTTTGTTGAACTTTTGTGGAATTTGTTGAAATGGTGTGGATTTTTTGATTGACACCCCTCTCCTATTTGCCAGTATCCCCCCAGCATGCTGGCAACTTCTTTTTTGTTGTGTGCAGATTCATAGATCTGCTCATTAATTTCATTCAAATAGCCATTTATGGGTTCAAGGCAGAACTATCTGAAGACCCCTCCCACTACAGACCTTTTGGAGTAAAGTACAGTCTTTTTATGATTCTTTCTGTAGTGCTCTCCTTAGCTTGCACGTAAGACTGTCAAATACATACTTAGAGTCAGGAGTGGTGCAAATGCATTCCTTCTTTCCTAGGAATGGGAAGAACAAAAACAAATTAATCTTGGGTGTGGATATCGGCACATTTACTAAAAGCTTTGTACTTAGCCTGAAGAGTTCTGCAGAGCAGTCAAGTGCTGTGTGTGAGGGGATTATGCATTACATATTTTGCAAGTGTTTCTTTTTCTTTTGTAATTGGTTTTCACTGTTGGAGTTTAAAAACCCTTTGGCAATTTAGATTATAGCAGGGTACTGTTAGATAATATTTTGGAATGAAAGAAACCTTTGTCTTGATTTTTTTTTAATGGGTTTTTGCTGTGCGACTAAAATACTTTTACAATGGGATATGTACTTCAAATTTGCTAAAAATAAGAAATGAATTTTACTTTTATTGACATTTTGTATATTGGTTCAGGCATGGTCAAATTGGAGGTATTTTATTTCACTTTTCTGTGATTCTGCTTATTTTCTAAGAGACTTTTAAATGTTGCCCTTCTACAATCTGTAACATAGAAAAAAATCAGGTATCTAAGCAATCTAACAAAGGCGCACACAAGGAAAGATTAGTTTTAATTATTGTGTGTCCGTAACTTGGAGCTGTTGTATCTTAAATATATTTGGCAGAAAACAAAGCTTCAAACATTATCAGTTGTAGACCATCATCTGATTGAAGACTGGGTGTTGTACTGTTTGTGTACCTTGTTCTTATGCTCACATTTATCATAAAGGCACTATTTGCATACAAGAACATGTATTAATACTGATTTCTTACATTCTGTTTGCCACATTTCTATAAGAAGTGGTTGATATTGTGCAAAGGCATATTGTTGTCTTGCATTTATTTTTCCCAGTTAAGAAACATTGGCCTCATCTGCTCGAAGTTCCGTGAGTCTTGTGCAAGGGAATAGAATTCAGCCCCTACTGTGGGCCCCAGGACAGAAATGTTTTACATATGCTTTGCACTATCAGACCAGGATATGAACTTTGTTTACTAAGCTCAGTCTTTAAGCCAGCACTGAGCTGTAAATCAGTCTGATAAAGCCACAAGAAGCAAGAGGGTTCCCACAGCACTATTTTTCAGGCAAGACTGGGAATCTACTTTAAATTTTTCATTTGGCAGCGTGGTGAAGGCTGATTCCACCAATAGCCAGAGATGACTTTCCTCATGCATATGCTTGACCCTTTGTCACTGTTACAAAAATTTGACTGCCATCCAGCTAAAAATAATGGATGCCACTCATACCTTTCTGCTGAATTTCAAATGAATTCAAGAGGGTGTTTTATGCAATACATTCTCCCACCAAGAGGTGTTATTCTGTTAAAAAGTAGCTCTGATGCTGGAAATAAGTATTTTTTCCATCTTCAGAAAAAAATTATTGAGGTTTTTTGTGAGTAATTAATTTCTGGCTCTGGAAAGGAGAGTCTCAACTGTACTCTGTTGAAGACTTTGTGTTGCACATCCAGTAATGCTGCACGAATCTGTTTTAAATGAAATTGCAACTTGCTTACATTTAATCCATGTGTCCAACAGAGTTAATTCCTAGAAAAATTCGTGGTGTTGTATGCTGATGGCTTATTTTGACAGGTGTTAAATGCTTTGCATGCAGGCCTGAGGATGTTTGGCAGCTTAAAACATTTGTTTATTACAGGTTCGCACTCTCAAAATGGAATTTTCTGTGCACAAGAAACTTGCCCTCCATAATTTATTTCAAAAGCTTTTTGCATTTTGTTATTATCAGACTAATTCTTAGAAAGCCTTGCTATAGAGGCAAAGACTTTAAGTTACTTGAAAGATACAGTGAACTGCATAAAATTATAAATGCTAAATAACTAAAATGATCGGTTATTTAGCATCCTATACTACAGTTACACTGTACATAAAATCTGATGGCATTTCCAGATGCAGTAATGTGTAAAAACTAGATGGTATTGCCTTGATAAGTATTGTGTGTATTATTAACAATATTATTTTGAATTTTTCCCCAGGCACAAAGATGTCATTGTCAGCCAAGGTAAATAAAAACATTTATTTTTAAATATTGAATGAAGTTGAAACTATTTGCTTTTGACTGAATAATATTTCCCGTAGATGAATACATTGGGACATATGCTTATGAAACAGGGAATTAGAAGTAAAAAAATATTAATAAACTCCAGGAATTTATTTGGCCAAGCATTACTCCAGACATGTATATGAATTTTTGAAATTATGGACATTTGCTTCATCAGATTGGATCTTCAGGAAATACAGAAAGTTTTGATGGGTGGGTTGTGGGATTGATTTGTTTCTGTAAAACAAAAACTTTTTTTTTTTTAGTAAGTTCTCTGTATATGTGCATAGAGAGAGCTTATGAAAACAAAAATCTGAAAGTTTTGACATATGTGCCAGTCTTCATGCAAGCAGGTGTGAGCAAGACTTTAGAAATAGTTTTAAGATATTTTATTTCTGTCCCATAACCAGCAAAAATGTCAACTCGTGAAAAAAACAGCCAAGGTAAGAATAAAGCTATGCCCTTTGGTTGCTTTCTTCTAATTTAGCACTTTCACAAATCTTCTATTTGGCTTTTCACCATCAGAGAGCATCAGTGCATGATCTCTTAAAAACTTTTTGAGCATTTACATAAATATTTCAGCTCTCTTCTTTTGTAAATTTATGTGCATATGCACATTGCAATCTATATTGAGATTATTTGGGGATAGTCTAAAATAAATTACAACACATGTAATTTCCTCAGAGAGGAATATATGTTTGAACAGAAGTCTTGCATTGTTGCCTAAGATATCAGAGTATTAAGAACTGCCAACTAAAAGATTTGTTTTATCTCAGCTTTCTGTCTTGCCAGTATTACAACATATACACACTGATTAGACAAGAACAGAGACTGAAGGTTTCATGGTCTCCTAAAATGAAAAATGAGTCTCTTCTAATATCTTTGCACCAATGAGTCTTGCATTCTGTGGCTACCTGCTGCTGCTGGCTTGTTCAGTCAGGAAAAGGAGCTCTCTATCTGAACGTGGTGGGCTGTGACAACAAAAGAAATCCACTTCTGGTGTCGCAAAACTGCTCTGCTTTGATGTCCTGCAAACTGTGCTGAAGCATGCGGTTTCAAAATTAAAGCATGTAACCCAAGTGCATGCTGTACTCAACATATCTATGTACAGAGGTTCTATCTCATGCTTTTTTGCTGCTAATTAACAAACCTGTAGTCTTCAGATTCTGTGCTGTCAGCAAGTTTACATTATTCACAGTTTGGTTGCTTTTGGTCTCCTTCCAAAAGGAAAAAAAAGCCCTCAGATTTTTTGAAAGTTATTATACAACTTGTCAGAATGAAAGCAAAATCAATTTGAATCCAGTTGCTTTATCTTTTTCTAATTCATAGAGAAATTACAGGTATAAAAATATTCTAAATTGATGCTTACCAAGAGCATCCTTCAAAAACAAGGTGTGTGAAAGAGAATGCACAAGCATTAAGAACAAAGAAGAAATGTTTCTTTATGCCAGATTGTTTAACACCAGCTGTGGACCAGTATATATGTGTAGCAGTGTAAAAGGAAAAGTAATGACTAGTGGCCAGACCAACTGCAATTTAGCTTTGCAGGGATTGACTAAAACTATTATATTAAAAATACCCTTTCTGCTAAAAACAGCTTTTCACAAAACCAAGTTGCATGTAGCTAAAATACCTTCAGTGCTAATTCTTTCCTTACAATGTGCTTCCACAGTTCTTCATGTTCTGCCAAGAATGGGCCATCCATAAGCTCTCTCATCCTGGTAGCTATAATTTAAGTGGCCTCAACAACATGTGCCCTGCTACCTATTGTGTTACCATTCAGAGGATGTGATGAACAGGCACCTTCCAAGTCTGATATGCCATAGTCTGTTCTCAGCCTAACTGGAATGAAAGAGAAACATGATTCAGATAACACAGCCCCATATCTGTGGAAGATGGAGAGAAATTCTTCTCACATTTACTACATTTTGAACACAAAGAGTGGCAAAACATAGTTCTGCCTCTAACATGGATGGACTTGCAATTAGCAGGATTCAGAGGTTTATTTTTTCTAAAATATGGACCAGTGAGTTTATCTTTGACAGCTTTTAGAGTATGTGTATGTGTGCGAGAGACTGTACGTGTTGTGTTGTGTTTACTGCCACAGAAGTAACCATTCGTAAGTTACTTTCGCAGAGGGTTAACCCATCCTTTCTCTTTAGTGCAACATCCTGTTCAGGGCAGGTGACTTTAGCTTGTTTTGTAGTTAATAAACCAATAAATAAACATAAATAAACCAATTTCCAACTGACACCTTGACCCCAGCTGGTCAGGGAGTTGAAGAGTTGCACAGACAGTTAACATAAGGTTTCTGGAGGTAAATCCTGTGGAGCTGGGACAGCGTTGTCTTTGACAGGGTGAGATGAAGGGTTGCCTTTGCTTATGGTGTTTGCACAGGACCTTCCTGTTCTGCAACCCAAAGGCATGAGAAGTTATCGTTGCTTTAACACTCCTTTGTGGCTTGCCAGCCTTTGCCCCTAGAGGCGAGCAGTCTGTAGCATGGTGTTAATTAAGTTAGAGCAGCTCCCCTGAGGTGCTGTTTCAGTAGGCTGTATGTAAAACACTGTATGTGCCCACGGCACATGCCACCCCCGGTAACAATTGTATCAATGTGCTTCCTAGACCTAGAAATTCTGTGAAAGAGGCACTTGGGAAGGCTGCTTGATGTGCAAACTGTCAAGCTTCAAAGCAAATCTACATTAAAAATGCTTCAGTGTCTTTATACACACATAAAATAAGTTTGGAATCACTGTGAAATTGCAAATTATCATAGCAGAAGGTGTTTGCATGGGATAATGGGATGGAAGATGACATTTTTGTGTAGCTTTGAACATCCTGGAATCACTTTGTTTCCTTTTTTTGATGCAGCTATTAAAGAAACTGTTTTGAAAATGTCTGTATAGTACAGTACCAGAAAACAGAGATCAATATATTTTTTGCATGTTTAGTTCTTGGAACTTAATTTTTCTATCAGCGGAAGTTACTGCAGTAATATCTGTCTTGCAACAGTCTGTGCAGATTCACTGTGATTTCTGTTGATAGGTTATATTAGCTATTATAGTGAAAGACTTCAGGGACAAGTAAGAATCTGAGATGAGGTTCAGTAGTGAAAGGCACTGGCTTTGGTGTCTGGATTGACTGGTTTGATATGGAGTCCCCAGAGAGTGTTGCAGGTAAATATCGACAAGACCTAGGAAATTCTCCTCTCCTGCCAGAAGCAGCAGCAGCACAGGAAGCTACAGCCTGCAGCTGCCTTGTGGGCAACCAGTTGATTTTCCTCTGTTTAGCTCCATGCCAAGGCCACGTGTATTACAGTGTTCATCACATTCCCTCGGTGCCTTTATCTCTCCCACTTGGGTTGAATTGCATCTACTTCATGTTAAGGTTAGTCCTGAGCTTTTTGCATCTGGCTATGTGCTGAAGCAGGTCAGTTGTTGGTTTGTCTTTGTAAATCAGGCCAATCTTTATACAATAAAATCTGCTACTAAGAAGGTATTAAAATTCTGTGAAAATCCAATGAAGATATGAGTGAAATGAACAGGTGCTTACTACAGCCCTAAAAGAACCCTAACTAAAGTTATTCTTTTAAATTCTTTACCAGCAGGTGTTTATAATTGCCTATAAAATCCATCTTGGTTAAAATCCATCTTGCTTTTCACTTCAGCAGAAACATTTTTAAAGTATTAATCATAAGGCATTCATATTTTTATACCCAGAAGTTAAAAGACCTGGCTTATTTTAAGATAAAAGGTCATTTATTTCTCTGAGATTCTGTGTTTGAGTTTGATTTTCAGTGATAGCAGCTCCATCTATGAATCACTTGTTCATTTGTTATAAAGTAATAAGAGACCCATAAACGTTTTGGATGGCAATAAAAACCGTATGGGAAAGAATTAATGAGAAACATTCATTGCATTCCTACGTTTGGTTTTTGTTGTTGTTGGGGTTTTTTTCTATTGTGCTTTATTATTTTCCAGTACTATTTCTTCTGTTAGTTTAACTGTGCTATAGTTCTAGCTTCACAGCACAGAACAGTCATGAAGCACAGAATGGAAAAAATTTACCCTGCTGACAATGTGTCCTCTCCACTCAGAGTGCAAAATCCAGTAACTACCTTGGATCGGTTTTTTCATCAGGCACAGATTTTCTGTCAGATTGTTATTGAAGGTGCTCTTGCCCTGAGGGCAAATGGAGACCTAGTCTCTCTCATTATTGGGCTGCTTGATCTCATTCAGGCACAGTGCAGATTGTTAAAAACCATCAGTACTGTCAAAAAAACAAATTTGTATTTTGGAAGTTTCTACCATTGATTTTTGTTGAAGACAGAATTTTGTTATTTAAGCAGGAAGCATTTAGATACAGTTTTATTGAACTCATTTGTGTCCAGTATTCCTTTTTGAGTCCTTCTTTTTTCCTTCTTTTTGCATAAAAAGCTAGAGTTTAATATTAAAATATTAGTTATTTTATTGCAAATGGTAACTGTTGTTAATACCTAGATTCTTAATGTCACCTGATATGTGAAAAAGCAAGGTTGTAACTGTGGTTTACTTATCAAATTATAGAAAATTATTAACTAAAGATCTGGTAAGAAGTTTCCTGGCAAAATTGTAAAATCATTCCAAATCAAGGCAAGTCTTTTGTCTCATCTGCTTTTTCCAACTTTTTAGTTGACATTGCACCAATAGCAACAGTGCATGTCCTCTTGTCAGGTTCAGCAAGCGTGGGGTGAGAGATGGCAGACCTGCAGCCACATTTCACTTCCTCAGTAACTTAAACTGTAGTGGTCTGGGCATGGTGGCTGAATTTGGTTATTTGTCTCTGCTATTAGCACTGATTTAAATTAGAAACAGGCTTCTAAGCCTTTGTCCCTCAGGTTAGTGGTCCTGCAGAGTTCTTGGACACAGGCCTGAAAGCAGAAAGCTTGTGGGAAAGAAGCTATTTGTAGTATTAAAAAGCATAACTTCACTGGTCAAGCAACTAGAAGGTGAAGACAGATTAATAAATGTACTCTGGATGTGGTAGTTTATTGTATATTACTAGAGCGTTCTGCTTGGCCAAGCTAGTTGGAGTCTTTGGGGGATTTTCATTTGCTTGTAATTCACTTTAAGATTCAGATGCTACACACAAATAGAACTGAGCTGAGGGTTTTAATGCATCGACCCATGTTGACCTTTTGAACTAGATGGGGTGGGGCTTACTGAAAAACATGCACTAATAATTTGCAAAATTTCTGTAGTGATTTCTTTAGAATTAAACTTAAAACCATGTAGAAGAACAGATAATTTTGCTATTTCTTCACTATTACCTGCTCTGTGTGTGTATATATACAATCTGCTGTTTGCTTATTAGACTTCCCTTTATGCATACACTTACTGGCTTAAGAGCAGTTAATTATAGCACAGACTTGCAGGGCTACCTCAGAGTCTTGTGTAAATAATGAGGACGAATGTGATATAAAATACATTCTTCTAATATTTTGGCCGGTTTTGTTGAAGAAATCAGTAATTGAGAATGAAGGCTTTCACATCCTTCTACAAAACCACTGTATATTCCTTGAAAATTTCTTTTTGATTAATGCTTTTTTGGAAAACAGGATTTTGGTTCTGTAATGTCACTGTCTTCAAATTTCTGAAGTATCTAAAAAGTAGCTTTCATGTCTCCTGAATTGCTTTTCGCTGTAGATATTTCTGAGTAGTTAATCTACAGAGACTTCTTTGATGTTTTTTTCCTCCTCCGTTCAGTTCCTGCTATTTTTGTTTTCTTTTGCAAACCTTCCATGTTCCCCTAAGAATACAGTTCACAGAAAGTAATAAATTGCTTACGTGCCATTGCATGAGTTTTTGTGTGCTGACTTCATGGAAGCACTGTCCTTGAAGTGCTTCGATAGCACCTAATTTCAGCCTTTCAAATGGTCCGCATTGCCTTATCTTTGCCATCTGTTATCACCTGCAGTGCTTTTCATTGGCCTTACCTTCCAGCTTGCTTCCCCTGAATTGCTGGATTTTAAACTTTCTTCCAAAGGTGAATTAATAGACAACGTTGTGAGTTGAATTTTACTGCTACCTTTGTGCTGCTTTTTTGTCTTTTTTTGTTGGTTTTTTTTTTTATAAGATTAAAAGCTTTTTTATGTTAATAGTAATCTGCTTTTGATACAAGGAGAAAATTTTCAAAAATTTTCAGCCAGTCTACTATGTGTCTATGATTTTCTATTTGCCCCTAGTTTTAGTCCTGGATTCTTGGTGTTGCATGCTTTACCAACAGTTTAATTCCATGCAAGGTCAGTATACTGCCCTACAGTGATAGTGAGTGAAGATGCACTTGTTTCCTTGAAGATGAGACAGGCTTCTGGAGTTCCCTCTCACTAGCAGCACCCTGTTTCTCTGACATATTTATTCCTCATTTTTTATCAGCCTATAAACCTTCAAAGAACTTGCAGTAGATCCTCTGGTTGCTAACATCTTCTTCCAGCCTGTTAGGACCTATTTGGCTTAGTGTTTACACTAATGAACTTACCACAGGAAAGTAAGTAGCACTGAAATTTCACTGACAGCATGAAGCTGAGAGTCCAAACTGATAGGGTTGAAAGCTGAGATTTTAATATAGTAAGACCTAGATGTTCCTGAGGCTTGGAGTAACATAAGACAAAACTAAATTATTCAAAGTGAAAGATCACTCATACAGGAGTTGCTAGCAAAGTTCTAGATATAAACAGGTTGTCTGCTAGAATTCAATGAGAGGGAAAAGGGCTATAACATGCTACTTAATCATATGAAGACTGAACCATTCACTTAAGACAACACAAATGAAATCCTAGGATGTATCAGAAGTAATTCTAAAGGAGATCCATAGCCCTGTGGAAAATGTTAATGCATCAAAACCCTGGCAGGTTCTCTTCTGTAATACTGCATACACCAACAATCATAAAAGATAAATTTTGTGGTGATGTGGAGACAGAATGAAACATTATTGTTCAAAAGACAGTTAAATAGCTGATGTTTTTATTTTTTCAAAATGAAGCCTGGGAGGATTGCTGTTTTCATGCTCACCTGATGCACTTTAAGACAGGGCAGACCCGTGCTGAAGTGAGCAGTCATGCTGTCAACGTGCACAAAAAGAAAATAACCTGGACATGTGGTATTGCCACCTGGAGGTTGAGAGGTTCCCAACTGCTAGGAGAGAAGAAAGTTTTTGGATGCTATTCTGAAATCAGCAGAGTGCGTTTGTGTCACCCAGTGAGAGCCAAGGCTCTTCTCTCCAAAGCAAGTGCTGCAGTACCCTGCAGAGTGCCAAGCAGAGCGATGCAAGCAGAGAGAGGGCTCTAAGGGGCATGCTCTGTGTCTGTCGGGCTGGACTAGGATGAGGTAGGCCAGGGTGTTCTCCAACTCATTACATGAATTTGCAAAGCCACAAGCCTGATCAGCACTCAAACCCACCTTTACGTGGGTCCTCAACGTGTCCTGGCTTCTCTCTTTGTGTCTCTCCTTCTGAGCAGTGTTTTGTGTCCCTTCATGTAGCTGTAGTTGCATTTTAGTCAGATTAAGCGTTTCTGCATCTTTGGGGCTAAGTTAATAATTTCCCCAAACCTCTGGGGAACCTGCAGAGAGCCAAGACCTGCAAGGAGTTTGCTTAGGTCCAGCACACCCAGAGGACTGCTACGTGAGGCTAATAAGCCTGAGCCGATCCTGGGAGCAAAATTGGGAGTGCTGATCCTGTATTCCCTGGCACTTGTGCAAAGAGCTTGTCGAGGCTCCAGAGGTGAATTATTGTGGAGCCAAGCAGAGTTTGGCAAGGGCTGTGAATTTGAGCTCAAAGCTGCACAAAAGCAGCTACAGCTGTTCCTGCTGAAGAGCTGGCCCCTGAAGCCGGGGAGCTCCATCCATTTGATGCTACCTTTTGTAGCAACTCTGAGCCTGAACTCTTACTTTTTTTGTGGCGTGGATAATCCGTGGCACCTGGGTGTGCTTTCTGCAGGGCTTCAACTGTACTTTTTCGTTCATTTGATCCATATTTGAAAGGATTTATAGATGTCTGCAGTTGCAGATTAATTAACTTAGCAAGTACCAAGGGTTCTTCAAGGTATGCCCTCCTATCCCTTTCCACCCTGCCTTCCCCAAATGCTTCTGCAGAGAAGGTAGTGGGGCCTGAACATGTCTTTGTATGGAGTAGAGATTTTTACTTTCATACCTATTGTTTTCAGGCCGGTAGATAACAGAATTGTTAAGGATTTTGTGTTTGGTTGGAGTTCGGTGGGGTTTTTACCCACTCTCTTTAAAACTATTTACTTTTTCTTCCCTGTACTCCCTTTCATACATAAGGTGTCATAACATGACCAAGGGTCTTTTCTTGCAGAAGAAGGAAAAAGAAGTTTAGACATGCTGCTTTGTACTGGAAAATAGTGAGAGTGCAGGAAAGAAACGTAGTCTAACGCTCTTGAACATTCATTTGAGCAAGTATAGTATGAAAGAGTTAAATCACTGATTTTCTTAACTTGCAAATACAAGAATTTGGCCTCAGGCAATTAGTTGCTGTTTGGGAATGGTGGTGTTGATATGCTGCCATCCTCTCTAGTATTTCAAAAGATTTTTACATTAATATTATATCTGCCCTACAGGTTATTCTGACAAAAGGAAATTTACTAAAAATCTTTCAGTGAGTTGTCTCTTTTTTTCTAATCCTTCCTCTTCTGTAGTGAGAGGCTTAATCAAGTTATACTTAACCTATGTCTTTTTGACAAATGTGTTAAATATATATCTTCAAAGGTAATCTTGAGTAAGTGCAGCCAGGTAATAAAGGTAAAAAGTGTTCTTTCTTTAATGGGAGGTTCAGAGAGCTAATTCGTATCTGAATGCCCTGCAGATATTCTTTTCCCTGAGCTCCAGGAGAGCCTCTTCTGGCCAGAGACTTGACTGAATTCCTCTTGGGTTCTTCATCTCTTTCATCTTCAAAGTCCGACAGGTGCAACTGCTTCCATCCTTAAGAATTTCAGTTGCAGCTTGTCTCCACTGTTTTAAGCAACAATGGGAAATTTGATCCTAAATTTGTGGTGTCGTTTTGCACTGATCTTCTGGAACTAGAATTGTCAAGCTCAGTATTAAATCAAGAAAATGACTGGCACAAATGAGCGGTCTTTTGTAAATGCCCTCAGGCTTTAATTTATAAGAGTGCAGTTGCCAGATTTTAATAGAAAGGTCATTGTTAATAATTACTCTTGGTTTTGGCCAGTGCTATTTTATCTCTGAAAATACATACTATAAAAAATATATTGGTGGAAAAATGAGGCACGTTACTAGTTTGGACTAATTATCTAAACATTTGTATCAAACTACTGACAGCTCCAATCTTAAGCTTTTCTCAGCAGTGCAATTAAACAGTGCACATTTGGTAAAATACCTATTGTTTCTAATATAGCTGTCAGGAAGTGATTTTCTTTATTCTTTTTTATTTTATCTGAGACAAGCTTTCTACTGCTGTCAGTGGATGTACTCATAGAGATCTTTTTCGAAGGATGTGTATTGGTTCTTAGAAAGAAGAAAGACAACTGTTTCTCACCTCTTCAGTGTTTGTTCCTTTCATACTGGACTTATATGGATCAGCTTTCCTTGTATTAATATGCTAAATTAGAACAACTTTTGTTTATGTTCTAGTTTTACATTGCTCAGTTATTGCAATTTCTACTCAGGAATAATTTCTTGAACCTGTGGGGGTTTTTTGCACTAGATTTCAGTTGTATTTGGACTGTTGCCTCCTGCACAGAGTAAACTTACTGGGGATAAAAGTGACACAGAATTCAACTAAACTGAGTTCTTGGTCTCAGAAGGTTGACTTGAATAGACTAATCTTTTTAGACTAATATTTTTAGGTCTGGTAACTTGGTAAATTTGATAAATGGTGGTCTGTTTCATCAAACAAACAAAAATTGTTAAAACTCTTAAGCACTAAGAGCTCCAATACCGTGTGTTAAGACGAAAACCAAAAGTTTTTGACAAATTAGGCCATATGTGTTATGAAATTTTCAGAGTGAGTATCACGGACGTAGTAGAATACTTTTAACTAGCTTGTGTTCAGGTACATGGATTCATTGATCTGGTCAAGGTTGATCAATACAGTGACCAGTGATTTTAAAATCACACAAACTCATGGGTAGTTCTTTCTTGGGTTAGGAGTTACTGAATATATTATATGGTTTGGTCATCACACATTTTTTTCTGTATGTGTCAGTGCTGTCCAAATGAGTGCTGTGTGCTAAGGTCATCACTGCTGTATTCAAAACTAGTGCTTTCTGGTGTTTTCAGAGTTGAGGAGGTATTCAACAGAATTTCACACAATGCTATAAAATAAGTAAAATTATAAAATCCTTTATGATCAGAAATGTTTCTTTTAAATAACATGGAATATTCACCACATTTTTTTCCAAACTTTGCACAAGATAGCTTTATAACTTTAGTGGATGAAAATAGTTACAAGTTTTGCTTCTCCCAGGGTAGAGGCCCTGGCTTAGAGTTAATCTTGTTCACAACTTTGATTATTGCTTGATCTTTTCATCTTCTAAAAATGTTTTGTAAGCAAGAGACTATTTTTGACACTATGTTGCTTCTGCTGTCACCTAAATTTTCTGGTTTCTGGTGTCCTTTTAGATCTCTCAAGTTTGATTTGAGTTGTTAAGCTGTGATTCTGTGGGAATGAGCCTGAATTTCTCATAATTTCAATTTTAGATGTTTTAGGGAATGCAAAACATAGTTTGCACAATCATGCAGTCTGAGTAATAATCCTATACTTAATTGGGGAAATATTTCCAAGCGTTCCCTGGGCATTTATGAGGAAATCTGTCTCAAGTTTGTCTTCTGAAAGAAATATAAAAGTAATTGTTTAAAAATCTTAATTTTAGAGCTTAATATTGCTGCATCAAATGTGGTTAGAGATTTCTTAATATTTTATTGCTGATTTATAGCTATTCTACTCCAGTTCTACTCAACTATTCAAATTTTAATTTGAGCTCTGAGTTCCCCGTGTCTGCTATGATTTTCAAATACCCACTTACAAAAAAATGTCAGAACTCCAAACTCACAGCAGAATATTTTATTCCTTTGGTCAATAGTTGCATTAACAATGCATATTAATTACTAAAGAAGTTGATGAGTGACAAAAAGTTACTATTTCATTGATGCAGAATTAGTGAAATACATGTATTTTGTCATGGCTATAAGGCAGTATTATAGCTGGAGTCATTAGGAGCTGTTGCTCTTTCCATTCATCAGGATACAATGCCACATACAATGCTAGGTACTTGTAATGTTTTCCATAACTCAGTAACTCAGGTTAGTGTATTAGTTTGTGATGATATATAATTCTAGATTATATTCTCCAGCAAAGCTTTGGACACTTTTCCCTACAGTATCCTTGTGTCTTAGCTTGGCTGTGGACAGCTAGGTGGGTGAAAGAACCAATTGGATAGTGGCCTCACGGAGTGTTGGTTACTGGGTCACACTCTGCCTGGTGGCCAATAGGTGACAAGTGGAGTCTGCAGGATTCTGGCTGGGACCTCTCCTGTTTAGCATCTTTAACACGCTCAAATTCACAGGTGACAGCAGATCAGTGGGCCTGCTGGTGTACTGGATGGGTGGGCCTGCAGGAACCTCACAAAATTAGGCAGGGGCAAATGCCAGGTCCCACACCTGTGGGAAGGAGATGTGGGAGAGGCTGCAGGGGGTAGCTGTGCCATCTACATCCTTGGAAGTTTTCAAGTCTGGATTAGGCAAAAGCCTGAGCAATCTAGTGTGGCCTCATGGCCAGTGGTTGGACTTCCTCAGATCCTTTTCAACCTGACGTACCTTATATTGTGATACTGTGACTACTTATTTATTCCATTTCAGATTTGAAATTGAATTCCAAATTTGCCTTTATAATTTAACTTGCATGTCTAAAATGTTACATGCTTACTGTGTTCTATCACAAATTCAATTAACACTTACTCTTTGTGTACGTGTGTGTTAGTGTTCCATTAAAAAAAAAAATCTAAGCCTTTACCAAGCTCACATTTCAAAAATTGTTATATCACAGGTGTTATTTGCATCACTGGGCTTATTACTCATATCTTTTGTGCTTGTTTCTTGTGTAAACTTGCCACATGATTAATATGCTCTTTTGTTTCAACAGAGGGAGAATATATCAAGATGTTCATGCGAGGTCGACCAATCACAATGTACATTCCTTCTGATGTAGAAAACTATGATGATATTAGGACAGAGCTGCCTCCTGAAAAGTTAAAACTGGAGTGGGTGTATCCTTAATATCAGTAACTATTCACTGTTCCCTGTTTGTCTTGTCTTGCATTTCCCCCCCTTAGAATCCAATGTTTTGTTCTCTCTGTTAAGAGGTTAAAAACTACTTAAAAGTGATGGAAAAAGTTCAAATTAATATAACAACAGAAATGGTTTGTAGCTCCTGTATAGAACGATTTTAAGCGGCAGACTTAAGTAGTCACAGAAACACTGTTCCTTTGTTTGTTTTCCTGTTGAAACTAATTCAGTTTATTTTTAGTGTGAAAGAAAGTGTCTTTGCAGAGTTACAGTTTCAAAAATGTCCCACTCTGCCTCCCACTATATCAGTATAGGTTTTGCATTCAGGAACATTATTAGTTTTCAATCTCTGATCATTTTTAGGAGGTTTTAGAACCATTGAAGATCTTGGGTTTGTTGTCCTTACATATGCATGAGGATTGCAGAAGAAGCCATCCTTTGCACTGCTTCTGTATTTCAACTCCAAAGTGGAGTGATTAATTTCTTGGAAATTACTTTGAACTAAATATAAATGTATCATTTGAAGAACTAAGTAGGTGTGTGGCTGACGACAATTCTCCAAGTTTACTAGATCAAGTTCATTTTAAGAGATGTACTTTTGCACATGGTTGTGTCTTCCTGTCACTCGTCTCTGCAGGTTCTTCCAGTAAGCCATGATTGTGTAAGCTAGTTTCTTAGTACTTCAGTAAAGTAACATGTCTAGGCAGCATTTGAGTTGGTGTAATAATCTGAAGTTAGATCCTTCCAGTGTTGCTGAAATCAGGAAGATTTTTAGGAATGTTAATGGTACGCTGTCATAAGTCAGGAGGAAAGTTTCGGATTCAAAGTCTGACTGGAAGGAAAACAGAGCTCTTATTCATGCTTTGTAAAGCTGTGGTACCGAATTTTCCAACAGCTCCTGGTTGCTCATGGTGGCAGTCATGACTGTGGAGTGAATTAGCTCAGTCACTGCTCTGGCTGAAATGTAATTTTCTCGGCGAAGTTAAGTTTCAAGCAGGACCGGTACATTACTTTGATTTGCCCCACAAGCAGGCAAGGGCTGGAACTGGCATGCTGAAAGAATATCAGCTTTACTTTTCCAGCATCAGTGACGAGTTTGGTCTGATGAAAACTGATCATGAAATCACACCCTCAGTTAAGTAGGTGCAAATCCCAGTGTGGACACACTTATTTAGTGTCCAAGGACCTTATGTTCAGGTTAAACCAGTTTCCCACTGAGGGCTAATTAAAGTGAAATAAATCTCCTCTAAACAAACTGTCCATATGTTTTTGGAATCTGTTTGAGGAAATGTTGTCCTGAATCAGACCACTAAAATTACGAGTGTAGGGAATCTTTTGGATGTGATGGTGAGGAAAATGAGGAGAAGGCAGTGAAATTTATGACAGCATAATATTGGTCTCTACAAATTTCCACAAAATTGTTCTTCAGTTTTGGAGACAGGAAGGTACAGCAGCAGCAGATCTTGTACTTTATGCACAGGTTTAGCAAGGGGAGCAAATTTGCAAGCCAGGTGTAACTTCCAAATATCATGGCAAACTGAACCTTGTACACCTTTATTATTAAGATGACATGGGGACAATGATTCACAGAATATTGTAGTAATGTCATTGTTTTGCACCTGAAAGATCAACTGAGTGTTGAATTGTTCAATCTGTAAGTTTTGTTTTGAATGCCTTTAATTCTCCTGCCTTCTGGATGATTGTTTATGATCGGGTTTTCCTTTGTTATTACTGTTTTGGAAGATGCTGCTCAACTGTGAACAACTTCAAGAAAAGAATGGACAGATTTTTGGAGTAGGTTTTAGTTGGTTGGTTGGTTGGTTTGGGTGGTGGTGGGATCTCCTTTTAATATATATACCTACAGAACTGTGTCCTGAAGATATATTCAACTACTGATACCCTGTACCATATATTCAACTAGAGTAATGTAGCTTTTGTCTGCCTTTCAGATTACTGTCATTTGATGAAATACCTAAGCTGCTTGGCAAGATAAAGCAGTTCAAGGGGAAGTCTGAGCTCTTGACTGTGTCTGGTTTCTGAGTGATTTCATTTAAATTTAATAATTTAGTTTGAGTATCCCTGCTTTGTAGTGCAGTCTTTCCTACTGCACTTCAGAACTGGTTAAAGCATATCTGACATTCCTAGTAATAGCAAAATTGGCTTATTTAGTAGCTACAGAGGTCACAGTCAGGGCTGCTTTTGTCAGGCACTGACTTTATAGATTCTTTCTCCCAGTGTATAGTAGCTCAGTTTCTGGAGGGTATTTCGGACTCCGTTTTATGAGATTATTTTTAGCATTGGTGCTCTTCTTTCTAAGAATAATTGAAGACAGCGGTAAATATACTGTTGAATTCTGGTGTACAGTGGATCACTTTTCATGAGGGCTGTGGCTATTTTTAGTCAAGTAAAAACAAACAAACAAACAACTTCCAGAATTTAAAGTTGTTAAGTGTACTGAATGCTGTGACAAAACAGTACTTGTAATTTGTGAGAAACTTTCCCCATATGAAGACAGCTGTCTCTCAATTTCCCTGTCCCACAAAACAGGTTGTTCCTTTACATGCTTGAAAAAACATGCTTCTAGAAAATGCAGCCACTCTTTGATATTTTATTATGTAGGAGGGGGGAAGGAAAGGAATGGATTAAGAAAACGTAACCATTTTTTTCTGCAGCCCCATAAATGCCAGAGGTCAATGGTGGGTGCCAAAATATTTAGCTTTAGGTTGACTAAGCATGATAGCTTCTGCTGTCGAAAGACGTGTTTGTGTAAATCATTAATACTATTCTAGGATGGATGTTCAAAGATGTCAATCTTACTAAATCCTTATCAATACACTTCCTATTGTATACAGCAGATTAACAAAATCTGCCTTTCTCCTCTGGAAGGGACTTAGAATAGCATTCTTCATGCTCCAGGATAGAAAAAATATTTTTATTGGCTTGTAGCCCATTGTTTTTGAAAGTTCAGTGGTTTGGTTTGTTGTTTGTTTGTTTTATAAAAGGCCTTTCTGGAGTTCCTTTTTGATCCATCAGTGTTTAAATGAAGAATAAAGAGGAAAAAATAGTGGTAAAGTCAATAGTAATGGAGGAGAAACAAAGGCATCGTTTTATTCTGCCCTCAGCGTTTCTTTCAATATCACTTGCTTTGCAAGCCAGTGAATAATCTCTGCTTCAGAGGAGGCATTGTGTTCTTCTGTAATAAATGGAAGACAGCAAGATATAAATCTGTTTTGTTTTCCATACTCCAAAGAGATTTAGTTTACAACTGAATGCAGTGTCCCTCTTCGAACCATTGTTTAGGTACAGCGTGTGCTTAATTTTGCAAGTGTTTCTCTGGTCCTGTAGTCTGGGGGGACTGCAAAGGAGGAGCAGTAGTGTACTGGGCGGTTTTTGGGCGTGGAGGATGGCATTGGCATTGGAAGGGATGCAGTGCTGTTTTTGATAGAAGGGTAGACCTTTTCCCTGAAGAATAGAGGCCAGGCTATCAGATAGGAGATACCCACTTAGATACTCCCAAACTTGAACTACTGCACCTGCCTTTATTTGTGAGAAAAGGTCAGCTTCATCCATCCAGCTTTCTCCATGTGAGCCTTTGAACTTCTTCTATGTACCTGATTAGCCAGGACCTAAACCTGGAATCCTTTAGCTGAAATTGCTTAATGTGTTTCCCATATTTTCATTGCTGTTGCAAGTGTATTAGTTGGCAGTGAAGCAGAAGGCTCTCTGAAGTGCAGGACATAACAGGAAAATTACATTTTTGGGGCTGTAGAGCTACTGCTAAAGTCTGATTTATGATGTTAACTGTACCTAGTGACCCAGGGAACTGAAATATAGGCAGACAGCCACATTAATAATCTAGATGAAGAAAATGGCACCTGTTCCAAAGAATTAATGAGTTGTAATAACATTTGATCAGTGCTAACCAAGGCTGGTTCACAGTGTGTAAGACTTCTGAATGTCATTAGGAGCGATGCATATTCCTACAGAAAACATGCCTTTTATATATTTTGGGTGGATTGGGATAGAATATTTTTCCCTGTGTATGTTCCTTTTGAGTTTGGTTTGGTTTAAAAATGCTCTAAAACAGTCTAAAGAAATATTTGCTGAACTTGGCAGCTGCTGTGCAGAACGCTTGCCTTTTTCTCTAGGGCATTTGGAATTGTTTTAAAAGGCCAAATGAAAGTAATACTCTGGTGCCCGGTGTGCAGATGCACAGCTCTATTGCTGTAAAAAAAATGTTAAATAGAACAGCGAGTCCTGCTGTTACCTAATGAAATTTCACATGGAAATTTTTACAAAAGTGAGATGCTGTATTTGCTTTACTTCTAGCATGACTTATTTTAACATCGATGAGCATCATTTCCTTGAGGGGTTTGGTACCCAGTTGCATGGGGTTTCTTTTGTTTTATTTTTAAAATTTGCTAGTGAAATTCTGCTTTTGTTCCAGAGGGAAAAGCTTAAAGGGCATTTGCTCCCCAGGAATCCTTTAAGAAGAAAAAAAAAAAGGGGGAGGCTTTTTGGTTGTGGGTTTTTTTTGTGGCATTCAGTGATTATGAAAACCTTGACTTAAAAAAAAAATATACAGATATGGGTATCGTGGAAGAGACTGTCGAGCCAATGTTTACCTCCTTCCTACCGGAGAAATTGTATATTTCATAGCATCGGTGGTGGTACTATTTAACTATGAGGAGAGAACTCAGCGGCATTACTTGGGTCATACAGACTGCGTTAAATGGTCAGTATATAACATTGGCATGTAAGTATGTGTGTATTAATGCAGGAATAGATTCTTTTTTTGTTCTCTCCCACTGTATGTATAAACTAATTAATGTCATCATAATTGTAGTTGTTTCCTGTTTGATTTCACTTTAGTAAGCACTGCGCAAATGAATGGTGCTAGAGCAGTCCATGCTAGTTTAGGATGTCTAGCTTAAATGTAAAACAAGGGGATAGGTAGACCATCTATGAGTGCCAGCTTGAAGAAAGGATCTTTAGATAAATTATTCCAGATAGTTATCCCACAAATTAAAAATTGTTGTTAGCCTAACTCTAAATTAGTTGTTTACAAGAAGTATGGCAAAGGTGTAATGTTGAAGGAGAACTAAAAAACCAAGTGGAAAACTGAGCAGTCATTTTCTCATTTTTGTAAAAAATGTCTCGTCCAAGTATTAAGAGAATACTCTGGGAAATCAGAAGGATGTTTGCAAAAGAACATAGAGAGGCAGGGAAATTGAAGCCAGTCACTGTGGGTGCAAAGGCAGGTACTGTAGTTGCTGTGTTAGTCTGAAGAATAGTGCACAAAATGTAATGGTGAACATAAGCTCCCTACTGTACTGTACCTGACTGGAGAAAATTTGACATGTGAAGCTCTTTTCTTCTGGCTGTATTTTGATAACTGTAATTGCTTCCTGTGGGAGAAATGCTGCCAGTCTTGTGTTCTTCACTTTCATTCAGAAAACAGGACTAAATTATAGATTTTTTTGATGTCCATCATTCTGACCTCTTCAGGCTTGCCCCTGCTTTCCCTTTCTTGTTTCAAAGGCTTCCTTCGTCTGTGTAATTTTACAGAGAAAGCAAATAAGAAGGTAGGTCAAAAAAATCCCTAGGACTGAGAGGATGTATACTCTGAAATCTGTTTTTTCACAAAAGCAAAATGTGATAAGCAAGAGCAGATTTTTACTTACGCTAGTAGTGCACTATACTTCATTAGTACAATTACAGCAGAAACTCATTTCATATGGCAGTAATCTCTGACTTCTGGGTGCACAGGCAAACCCTCAGCCAACTTTTCTGCCTTTTTTTCCCCCAGATTCATGATATCTGTAAGTTGAGGCATAAAATACACTGTAGTGTTTATAAATACGGCACATAACGATGTGCAGAAAGTTCATTATTAGACAATGTAGATTTTGTTACAGTGGACTCCTGATATAGTGCAAACCTTAGACTGGTCAGAGCACATGTGGAGGTGGCTCTTCTGGCACTCCTAGTTGTATGCCAGCAAACATTGCAAGAGCCCAGTCAACTCATCAATACAATGTATAATGAAATAGTCTGATGAAAAACATTCAGGCTGTCTTGTTTAAAGTGGGATTTAGGATCATAAGTATCTTCATGGGCTTCTATTGAGAAACAAAGAAATAAAAATTTACAAAAAACCTCTCAGTTTTAAAGACCTATGACAGCAAAAGCAAGTCATATTTCTGTCTGTCTTAGTCTTGCAGTTCATCCAGACAAAATTAGAATTGCAACAGGACAGTTAGCTGGAGTGGATAAAGATGGAAGGGTAAGTAATAGAGTTGTTGAGCAGTAGTATCTTGTTTTGAAAATCAGGAAAAAGTGATTTGAGTTTTTTTTAATCAACACCTTCTGTTTGCAGTTTATTTTGTGTACTGCATTTACTGAGATATTTTAACATTTCTCAGGTAACAGCCTGTACCTCTAGCAAAAGACAGTAACAATGAAGAACTCTACCATATATCAAAAAGAGCAGAAGCTCATAAAGTCCTTTATCTGTAACACAGGATATGCAATTTTGATTCTACAAGAAAATGTGAAACATGTAATTGATTTATAAGGCCACATTATTTCTTTCACATTACTTTCAATAAGTCTTCTCCCAGAGGAGAACAAGTCCCCGGTTCTGTGGGTCATACTCCTAAGCCCTCATGGAAGAGG
This sequence comes from Pyrocephalus nanus, assembly GCA_038380795.1. Lineage (NCBI taxonomy): Eukaryota > Metazoa > Chordata > Aves > Passeriformes > Tyrannidae > Pyrocephalus > Pyrocephalus nanus. Next base: position 91,237,761 of record CM076260.1, on the reverse strand, counting down.
AAACCAACTTTGAGAATTCCTGGAAGGTGTGCCAAGCTTTCTTATAAAATTGCTCATTTGAGATAAGGTGTGTTCAAGTGCTCGTCTCTGGCTCTTGGCATACTCTGTCAGAATTTGTTTAATTGGATTATTTTCATGAAGTTATAAACGGGGGAAAAAAAAGACAGATGCTATAACATATAGAAGCATGATAAATATAACCGTTTTTCAGATGTTCAACCTAATTTCTTAGATTTTGTAAGAAATTCATGTGAGGCTTTTTGTATACGTGATGTTATGATTTCCACTGAGCATTTTTTGACTCTTGTTAGAGCTGATTGTTTTTCCATCAGCACAATGATTTATTGTTACATTCTATGGTGAATGCTGTCCTTAAGCCAACTTTATTCCCACTTTCTTTGTGATTGTTTCACATTTATGAGACTAAGCTGGTTTGGGATAGTAGTTCTATGAAACATAACCATGGACATTTTCATTGAGTGGCTGGTGATGGTTAGGGTACTGGGTGCACTAGGGTTTGTTTCTTTTATTTTCTTTTTTTTCCTGTTTTCTGTATAAAAGCAGGGTTTTTTTCAGTTGTTGCATAATAGTGCTAGGTCTGGGGTCTGAAATGCAAGATGACTCTTCCATTATTTGTTCAATTAACTTAAATTGGTCGAAATATGTTCACAACTACCAAATGCCATGATAGTTACTTCCCTGACTTGACGGCAGCGCTGCCTTGTTTGTAGCCCAGACACGGGGAGCAACGTTGTCTTGACTCTCCCTTTTTGGCTTCAGAGTCAGTGTCCAGCAGCATCATTAGCACGGGTCATCCTGCATTTTGGTCTGCAGTTTGTAATTCAGGTGGTATTTGCTTAAGAAGATCTGGCACTGGCATACGATGCTTTCACTGTTGATGACGCTGTTTGTCCCGTTGCTTTCTCACGCAGCCTCTGCAGCCCCATGTTAGAGTATGGGACTCGGTGAGCCTGGCGACGCTGCAGGTTATCGGCCTTGGGACTTTTGAGCGTGGAGTTGGGTGTTTGGATTTTTCAAAAGCGGTAAGATGGGTGCAGTGACTCGGTGTGTTAAATAACTTATGCGGTCCTTGTAAATGAGAAGGAAATCTCTGGAGCGTTTGCGTGTGGTTGTCTAGCTGAACTCTTTTGGTATCTGAAAGTGTGTCAGTAAAGTTTATGTGTACTTGATAAAACCAGCTGACAGCAAACGAGCAGGAAAAACAGGAAATGGCATATGTAAAATTGTGGTAACAAACTGGCATGGTAAATAAATAGCAGGCAAGAAAAAACCTGAACTAGAAATTGAATTCTGTACTGGGTTTGGTAGTTTGGTTCTGTTTCTGAGGGGCTTGGGTTTTTTTGTTTTGCTGTTAAAAACAAGTTTGGTAGTGAGGTTTGTGAAGACAAATTTTAGTGAATTCTGATAGGAGGGTTAACTCTTCTGCTTGCACAGCTGGAGTAGGTTTTTATCCACCAACAGGAAATTAAAAAAAAAAAAAAAACTCTTATTATCTTGTACTATTTTTTCTCCAAGGAATAGCTTGTTCACTTTTTGCCTCTACTTTTACCTAGGAAAAAAAATAGAGATCTTTCTTACTGGGCCCAAAGAATTTCTCAGAAAAATCAGTAGCACATGGAGATGCACTACTTGGCATTGAGAAATTTCTCATTTCAAGATCAGCAATGAGTTGGGTTTTTTTATAAAGTATGTGCATATTTTAATCTTTAAGCCACTATTGTATTTTTGCCAAAACACTGACACATATCAGATCTCCTGAAAACTCGGGCTGGATTCTTTCATTCCAGCAAGAAGAATTAATATATGTAAAAAATAAAAAACGCAGAAGTGTCTGCAGTATTCTGCTAATAGAGGAAGAGACTTACAGGACAGCTGAGGTGGGAAGGGTTGTCTGCAGATCACTTGATCCATTGTCCTGCTCACAGCAGATTCAGTCAGAGCAGGCTGCTCAGGGCCATGATCCAGCTGGGTTCTGGCTATCTCCAAGAGTGGACACTCAGCAATGTCTCTGGGTGATCTGTTGAAAAGAAATTCTCATGCTCTCTTGCTGCAGTTTTACTTCAATTTGAAGTGTTGCTAGGTTAGTTATAGTAAGCTTTGTGTTTCAGTAAACCAGGCTTTTATTTTTTTAGATAGGGGGTAGCATAAATAAAATAGAGAAATGTGGAAGGAGTACTGTCATTTCTGTCACTCCAACAAACCAATAAAACTTATGAAGTTAGATAAGTGGGTTTTTTAAGGTGAATGAGAATGTATTCCATCACTTCAAAAACAAAGCAAAAAAAAAAACCTCAAGGAATTTTTGAGGACTAGATTCTAGTTTTATATTAGTTCTCTTTTGCAGCTGAAACTAATTTTGGTACCTTGTTACAGTCTCACATGATTCCTCATTATACTGATACAGTTCACGTGCAGTATAACCCTCACAAGAGCTGTGTTTATCACCATTGCTGTCTTCAGGGTTCTTTCCAGTTAATAGTTTCCATATATATTTGCATACTAATGCTTATAATAGTGTTTGGGAATAATAATTTCAGCCACCTTTATTTTCATGATTTGTAAGAGAATGCGGTTGAACGGCAAGAATCAACTCCTATTCTTTTAATTATATATAGCCATCTTTACCATTTTATTGTAAAAAGGTTCAAAATAATACTGTAGGTGCTGCTCTTCCTGCTCTGTAAGCATTGTTTTATTCAGAAAGTCTTACCTTTGCTGCAGTTTTACCAACTACATGGTGAAACTGCTGGTACTTTACACACCATGAGAAAAAAACGAGATGTGCTGCTTACAGAATTTGATAATGTAAAGTTGTGTGTATATGATGGTGGCATTTAAGAAAAAAACACAAGTGGAGCTTGTGTGTCTGTACTCTGAGACCTGAGAAAAAACAAAATGTTTACATATTAGAAAAAGGAGGAAACCTTTTTGCTGCTAGCATGAAATTGCAAATAAGAATGCAAAAAAACCCCAACCAAACAGTGACATAAAAAAACCAAACCAAACAGAAAAGGAAACATTTGATAAAATACTTTTAAAGCTTTCCTAGAATGTAATTTGAGCTTGTAATTACTTTAAAAGGACTTGGCTAATTTATATTTGTGCCTTTGTGGTTTTTTAAAATGCTTCTGCCCTGCCCTGTTGCTAAATGGAGTATGATAGTACTTTGTCAGCACTTCTTTTTTTTTTTTTTTTCTTCTTTTTCCTTTAGGATTCTGGTACTCATTTGTGTGTAATTGATGACTCTAATGAGCATATGCTTACTGTGTGGGATTGGCAGAGGAAATCAAAAATAGCAGAAATAAAGGTAATTTTCAACAAATTAATATTCTGAAATACAAGTGGTTTTATTCCCATAAATACAACAGTTTATTCCTATAAATAAAACACTTTTGATGTTAGTCAGAAACTGCAACTGTGTAATAATGCTGGCTTGTGTAAGAGTACCAAAGAAATGTATTTTTAACTTGTATAATGGAAGGATTTTGAATATTAAAAAGTTTGTAATTTCATTTTACTCATCCTTAAGAGCCAATTCAAATAAAGCAATTATCTGATATTTTCTCAATTTAAAAAAGTAGATCCTGGGAACTTTAGGAAAGTGAAGTGATGATTCAGTCTGTAGCTGTTAAAAAAAAAAAAAACAAAACAAACAAACACTTTCAGACATTCCTTATTCCATTTTTGTCTGATTCAAACTCTGTTCTTGATTCTCAGCACATGTGTGTCTTCTCATTTGAAGTCCTAAGTAGATTGTGATCTTGTCTGCTTTCCAGTTTCTTTTTTAACCTTTCTAAATTTCAGACCAATCAGGTGGGTTCAGAGGTGGTGTGCTCAGTGTTCATGTAAAGTTGATTTCACTGGGAACACTCAATCCTTTATTTATGCAATATCAAGCAAGGAAATATTACATGCATGTGAACCTGAGTATTTTTAAAGTTTTTTAAGTCGTGCTCTACAACCATATATATGTCTATATCATTAAAAACTTGCCATTTCAGATAACAAAATCAGGTTGGTTTGACACATTTTCTTTAGATTATGTTGACCAATACTAATTGTATTCTTTTCTGTAAGTTTTAATTCTATGTCAGTGTTTTCATGTGTTTGCTGATATTTTATGTGAAGCTGTTTGGCATGTGCCTTGTATTTCCCATTAACTAATGTTCTGTTTTGACTAATTTTGCTCTCCAGGGCATGCTTTGGTGTTTCAGGTTCACCTAGAACAGGTTGCACAGGATTGTGTCCAGGCTGTTTTCAGTATCTCCAGAGAAGGCGACTCCACGACCTCTCTGGGCAGCCCCTTTCAAAATCCAGTAGAAACAAATGCATTGATGCATTTAGTTTAGTGTTTTGTAGTCATTGCCTCCAGGAGATTTGTCTTCAAAGACACTTAAGTTGAATATCCATTAGAAGTTAAGTAAATGGCCAGTCATTTTGTTATGTTTGTAAACTGTATTGGTAAAGGATGAAATGCTCTGAGATGTTAGTAATTCAGTAACAGTATATGCAGCCAGTAAAAAATACAGAGGTGGGACACTATGTTTTAGAGCTTTGAATTATGCAGGTTTCTCTTTTTTCTCTTCATGAGGAAGAAAGGAGAAGAACCCGAATGAGTTTTTATAGCATTTCAAAAAGAGAATGATGGATATAATCCTACTGTGTTATCATTGTCTTACTTGCTCTGTCGCAGCTTTGTTATCCAGAATAGCAAACCAGTCTGTGTAAAAATCAAGTAGGGTTTTCAATCCAAAAATCTTGTCTTTTAAATATTACTCACTTTCCTTGGCAGAAGTCTTAGCTATTCCAGAGAGTAGAAGCTTCTGTGATTTGAAAGGGAGTGTAAAACCCTGCCTTGTATACTGAAGCTTAATAAAGGTGTTAGTAGTTAATGTCCAATCTGAATAAATATTTTTTCTGTTATTTTTTCAGACTACAAATGAAGTTGTTCTTGCTATAGAATTTCATCCAACTGATGCAAATACCATAATAACGTGTGGCAAATCTCATATATTTTTCTGGACCTGGAGTGGCAATTCATTATCAAGGAAGCAAGGGATATTCGGGGTAATAATGTCTTAATACCATGGTAGTTTTAAATCGATGGAAATCATGTTTTCTGTATGTTTACTTTGTTGTTACCATGTACTATTTGAGCAGAGACATAAACAAACAAAAAGGACTAAATTCTGCTCACATGTATGCAGGGTGTAAGGGTGTGGATACAATATACTAATTATGTAACAACTACAAGCACTTATCCCTCTGTCTTGATTATTTCTTTTCAGAAATATGAAAAACCCAAATTTGTTCAGTGTTTGGCTTTTTTGGGAAATGGTGATGTGCTCACTGGAGACTCAGGAGGTGTGATACTTATATGGGGCAAAACTACTGTAGAAGCTACTCCAGGAAAAGGACCTAAAGGTAGGGTACATTTATTAATTACAGATTTTAGATGGTCTGTAGAAGACAAACATAGAGGATTATGTTAGAAAGAAAAGGAATAGGGAAACAGGTTGACCAAGAGCATTCACTTCCTATGAATAACAGATGGTATTAATTCCTGCAAGGCTTGTGAGTGTACTGCATTCATAAAAGGAGTCTAGAGTTTCTCAATAATTAATGAGATGTGTTTCAAATGAATGAAAACTATTTTATCTAAGTGTTTTGCATGTTTAAAAAATGTGGTTAATTGGCTTTCCTTTCATCCTGTGATTTGAAAAAAGCTGTGGGATCAATTTGAGGATTCTGCAGGCTACCTTTGCCTCTAAAGGCTTATTTTGTACCATGCTCAATCTCAGAGGAATACCATTAAGTTGTGACATTAATAGGACCTGTATGTGAAGAAAGATTACAGTGCTTAGTTGTACCAGTTACGTGAATAACAGTCTCTGGTTTATCAGACACTCAAGTCTTGCCTGTAAAATATGCTTGAAAAAACCCAACCAAACAAAAAAAAAAAAAAAAACACATTTTATTTGAAATTTTAGGGCAAAGCTTTTGTAAAAAATAAAGGGAAATGATTTGTTACCAAACATATGCAGACCTGGCACAGTTGAGCCCTAAGGTAACTCATAAATTTAGTGATAATTTATTTTACTTGGCAGCTATTTCAAACACTCTGGTTTAAATTTGTGTGCCAGGAAAACATTCACGTAAAAAGTAAATTTTTAATGGTAAGTCTGTTTTTGTAGGTAAATCTTTGTCTTTCAAGCTAACTGCAATGGAAAAGTAATTTAACAAGTTTTCTGATGTTTAATTTTTAATTTCTTGTGCAAAAATAATCTTTTTCCAGTATAATCTTAAAAGTTGTCAAATAGAACATTATTTACAAAGGCTAACTAACTGTTGGGTTTTTTTGTTGCTTTATCACATTAGATTGGTCACAGGACTTGATCTTATACTCTTCTTCACAGTGTGAGAGCACACTGATTTGAGCCATAGGCAGAGTCAGCAAAGTTAAGCTCATATTTAGTTGGGTGGTGTTTTAGGCTTTTCTGTGATTGCTATTTAAAAATATGCAGCACTGCAGTCTTGTTTTGTTTGGTTTTTTTAAATACACTTTCTGATTAGGATGCAAAGGACTTGTTTTGCTACCCTTGTTTAATTTTCTCATCTCTCGTTCTTCCATGTGTTTTCCTTTGGGTAGACTGCTCTCTTGATAAATGCCAAATACTGGTTGTACTTTTTTTAAATGTGGCAACATCCAGCATTAGATACTAGGTTCATGTATCCCAGAAACTTTGCTATAAGTAATTTACTTTTTATTCCCAAAAGACTGTAGACAGCAAGTCTTTGAGTTTCTTTAATAAAATAATTTTACTTATTTTCTAATAATGACTTGCTAGAGATTTTTTTACTCTAAAGCATGGTTTCCCTTGCATCTGGAAAAATTGTGTTGCCTTGGATAGCAGAGAAATGAAAGCATTTTGCAAATTGTTGTTCTTGCCTTCACAGGTTGTAGGACAATCAATCTCAAAAAGGTTTCTCTTCAGAAATGCAGACCCTTTGTTTTATCTTTTTATCCTGTAAGAAAACACTACCACCTTGTGTTTGCAATACTGATGCAATACTAAGAGCTTGACAATCCAAATGTAATTATTTATTGCACACTTACTTTATTCTTCTGCCAAAAGACAAAGTTTCTTGTAAACCCCAGGTGAAAAAGTGAGTAGTGTTCTTTATTATTTTCTTTTTGTGCTTACAGGAGTATATCAGATAAGCAGACAAATCAAAGCGCACGATGGCAGTGTGTTCACACTTTGTCAGATGAGGAATGGGATGCTGCTAACTGGAGGTGGGAAAGACCGAAAGATCATCCTATGGGATCATGATTTGAATCCTGAAAGGGAAATTGAGGTAAGAAAGCGAATGTGACAAGGAATTTGCCTTGGCTAGCAGGACAGCCTTCCCCACGCTCTGGAGGATGACAGAGCTTCTGGTTTCTGTTTTTTTGAGTGGGTGACAATGTTTTATGATAGGGGTGCTTAATTTTTAGCCTATAAATGAGCCCATAGGGGACTTCAGTTCTTTTGTGTTTAAGTTGAACAGAAACTTTAAGGGTTTCCTTTTCTCCAAAACCTTCCTTAGGTTTTTTTTTTATTCATCCTCTTTGAGGAGGTGTTTGAAGATGTTCCTTAGTATCGCCTGTGTTTTTGTTAAGTTACTTGTCTGGAGAAAGAAAATGTTACCAGCATTTGAGGGTCTTAATAGAACGTTTGACATAAGGTAAATAGATGGTAGGATGCATATTGGTATTCTGTGTAATGATAATAAGCTATGATGAGGAATTTATTTTGAATTTAACCTAAAACAGTGAATACATATGTTCTTTGTAATTTACCTATGTGGCAGCACTAGGTCAAAGGGAAAAAATTATGTATTTTGGATTTTAAAATACTTTTTGGTTTTCCCTGATTTTGAAATAATGTATTCTTCTTAAACAGTTCTTCAGCCAATGATTTACTCCTCTTACCTAGTGTTCATTTATAGCAGCATTTTTTTCTTAACAATTACATAAGTTTGATCTAGAGTTTGTTACTGCCTTGAATCTAATATTGACATTTAGAAAACATGGATGAGAGAAAGTAAGCATTGACTATCATATACAATTCTTAGGCTTAAGTAACATACTCTATTCATATCAGTCTCTTTGTTTTCTTTTTATTAATAATGTTACTTTAAAGCTAATTTTTATTTTACCAGAACCCTGACAGATTGATTTTTTTTTTATCTTGTGTGTCTATTATTAGTGTATCTTCTAAGATAAATCATTTAGAAAACCAAACAATTGCACACGGTAAAATAAAACAGTATATTAGAATTCAAGCCTGCAATAAACAAAGTCATTAAAATTCAGAGTCATTGCTGACATAAGGCATATGAACATTTACTTAAGGCTAATCAGGAAACATTAAGAAAACCAGGAAGCATTTACTGTGTGCTACAAGATTTTTCTTGTTTTTCAAAATGTATTTTGGAAAGGAAATAGTAACTGTGTATTATTCCTTTCCTTATAAGATGAGTTGTGAAGTTGTGGAGTACATTTGTTTAGTGTATCTGACCCTTTAAAGCCATGTAATTTAGTTTGTAATTTTCTTCTACTGAGACTTATTAAAATGACATAACTGTGACTGTCTTGGAGCCTGATCGTCTCGTATGCCTGTACTGAACAAATAGATGAGGTAGGTTTCAGGTCAAGTCGTGATCTAGGTTATACATGATTAGATTGTTCCTTTTTGCCAGGGGAACTCCAGTTATGGTGCTGTCATTGTGCACTATTTGTGGCCTTCAAAAATGAGTGCCAGTCAAGATGCGTGATGTGGTTTTACAGATGTTTCTTTTCCTAGGTTCCTGACCAGTATGGAACAATCAGAGCAGTAGCAGAAGGAAAAGCAGATCAATTTTTAGTGGGTACTTCACGAAACTTTGTTTTGCGTGGAACATTTAATGATGGTTTCGTAGTAGAGGTGCAGGTAAGCACATCTGGTTTTTTTAACTATAACCCAAAAATGTAAAGGTTTTCCCTGCTGGTGTGTTGTTTTAAGGATCTTTATTTTATTAATTTTTAAATCATATGTGATTTCTTTCTAGGGACATACAGATGAACTCTGGGGACTGGCATCTCATCCTTTCAAAGACTTATTTTTAACATGTGCCCAAGATAGGCAAGTTTGTATGTGGAACTCAGTGGACCACACACTGGAATGGACCAGGCTGCTAGATGTATGTCAACTCTTTAATGTTAAATACAAAGCTGGAAAATAGGAAAAAGCAGTGTTCATTTCCTGTTTTGGCTAGTTCTGTCCTAATATCCAAGCATAAGTATTTTTTTACACAGAAATTCAGGCTTTTTTACTTTCAAGGCAGTCTTGTAGTGCATGTCACTGATACATTAAAAGAAAAGCTGTCTGAGGATTAGCATGCTGCTAACTGATTAGTTTTTCCTATGTCAGTTCACCTCAGATTTTTAGGATAGCTTTGGTATAAAGAGAGGTGTTTGACCCTCAGGAAGTGGATGGGTGAATATCGTGTCTGTCCCTCTCTGTTCAGGAACCGGGGCACTGTGCTGATTTCCATCCCAGTGGAGCAGTGGTCGCGATAGGAACACACTCGGGCAGGTAAACACCTTTCAACTGAGTTGTGATGACTGAAAGTTTAAAGGAGATGGTTTAATATGATGCATCTTATAATTGGAATTAAGTTCCTTTTTATTCCCTATTGCTTGAGTTTATGGAGCCTAAAAAGCTTGGAGGAAGGGGGAAGATCATCTTTATATATATGTTAGATGCAGACAGAAGAATCGATTGTTGTTAGGCTGTTTTGGTTTTTGACAACTCCTTCACAAAGGACCAGATCTTGTGGTTTGTTGGGGGTTTTTTGTTTGTTTGTTTGTGGGTTTTTTGTTTTGTTTTGTTTTTGTGGTTTTTTTTGGTTGGTTGGGATTTTTTTGTTTTGGTTTTGTTTGGTTTTTTTTTTATTTCTTTAACTATTTTTATTTTTGCAGGGGTTTTCATGAATACTCCTTATTGGCTTTACCAAGTATCATATATTTTAATATGTGCATGTTACATTAGTTTGTAAGACAGGTACAGTACAGATCTTTCTCTTTCCCAGATCGAACACACTTGCAGCATTTTAAATTGAGGCGGAGAGGCAAGTGAGCAGGATAGTATTTTGACTTTTGTGTAAGACAGAATTCGAAGTGGCACATTGCTGCAGTGAAGTGATACTGAACTGTTCCTGTTCTTCCTGAAATACACAAATGGTTTTGTATTTGAAAGCTGTAAAAGCACAAGCTGAATCTTTTTAACTCAAGCTTATTTCAGTGGTGGAAAAAGTTTATTTCATAGTCAAACTCTGGCTTGATATTATCTCCCGAGAAAAAAGTCCCAATGTACCAATTAAAAGAACAATAGGATATTCATAGCATTAAAACGGTGAGAGGAGCAGATATTAAATCTACTAGCATTTAATTCTGTTTTTCATTTATACCTCATGGTTGATGTAACTTGATGATAAAATATGCCTAGTGCGTATAAGAAAATTGGGATTTTTTTTTTTCTTTGTTTAATTCACCCACTAGAATTTTTTTTTATTCCTAACCACACGCCTAAAAACCATTTGAAGATTAGTTTTTAGAAACTTCTGAGCATGCACAACATCCTTAAACTTTTCAGGAAAAATGAAATATTGAACATTTTTAGGGAGTTTTCTTCTCCAAGGTAAAGATGTAGCCTGCACTAAATTCATTTTGTATAACATCAGGCTAGAAAACCAAGCTTACTTTCCTAGGAAAAACCTTGCTGAGCTCTTGTATATTTGATTACCATGTAGAATCTTTCCAATTATTTATTTCTTATAATTAAAAAAATTAAATTGAATAAATGTTTCTATCTTCATTAAAGAGAGCTGGACATTCGGGCCTAATAGTACTTGAAACAGGGAAAAGGTAAAAGAAGGTCAGTTTATGTTTCTTCAGAGTTATTAGACATTTTTGAACTTATGTCAAGCACAATTGAGGCATTGCATGGCCAAAGCAGTCTGTTGTTTGCTTTGATTGACTTTTTTTTCCCTCTCCCTGAGCATTTAATGTTACCTTATAAGTTCAGCACGTTTCAGTTGAAGTACTTATTTTTAATTTACTTGAGGCAACCAGTTTCAAGAAGTGTCGGATGATGGCCTTGGGGCTTTTTGGCATTTTTTACCGTTCTTCTTGGAACTAAGCAGTTATATTTTCACCATTATATTTTAGCGTGTTCCGAAATTGCATGACTCAATGATAGGTTTGAGATACACAAATGAAACTGAATTGAAATGAGACCTGGTAAGTGTATAAGTGGATGAGAAATAAGTGGAGTTGTGAGTCAAGATAAACAAAACAGTTTTAAAATTACTGCCTAACCAGCAGGATCATGTGGTGCTTTCTGTGCCAGATAATCTGGTCCAAGGGAGTTATTTCCCAGGGAATGAGAGCAGCCTGATATATCTCAATTAACACAGGAGAAAATAACTTCAAACCCATAACAAATAATTTAATAATTTGATTCATATCCCAAAAATCTTAAAGCAAATATTAAATTAGTCTAATGTGTTTAGAACTCAATAAACCCAAACATTGGATGTGTCTGTTGCCATTCTAGTGCTGCTCAGCTTCCAGTACAGAGGTCAGTAAGACAGGCAGGGAATGGAGCACTAAGAAAGTTGGGTTTGGTGGCTAAAATTGTAACATCTAAAGAAATCTGGATTTTCCTACTTCTCTTCCCATTCTTGTCTCTTTTTTTCGGAGTGGTTTGTTTTTTATTAGGCCAGGCGACATGCTTTTGGTGTGTTTTTCATGTATCACTTCCCATAATGAGTGTTTTGGTATCATTTCCCTTTTTGGGCTGTCTGCAAATGGTCTACTGCAGGTTTTGTTACCACTTCTTTAAATACCTGCTGTGTGCCTAATCATCAGTAGTTTGGAAGTAAGCCTGGTTTGGAGAGAACTGATACTTTTTGTGGATCCTGCTGTTTGCTGAAAAGGCACAGCTGGAAAACTAAAAAGGGACAACTATACTGGTAGAAATCCTACCACAGAAGTGGGTTCTTCAAGGCACTATGGAGATCCTTTTGCCATGCTGCCATGTGACTAATCACGTAGAATATCTTGAGTGCTAAGCATATGAGTATTCAAAGGGACTGCAGAAAAAAAGACTAACAAGAGTCTTATAAAACTGCTAACATTATTAAGAAAACTGAAAGCTGAAGGGCAAAGATATTGTAAACCAGAGCCACAGGGAAGTGAAGCAGGCGATAGAGCTACTGAGATTTATATAGTTCAGCATCTGTTGTTGTATTAAAGTGAAGAAGCCTAAATATCCTAGGGAACCTTGTAAGGTGGGTTGGTTTGTGCACTTTGATTAATGCCTGGCAAGTTCAGCATTCAGTGTTAACTAGCCAACTACCTAAACATAGGAATTGCAGCTGTAAGTGCAAAAATATATTGCTGCTTAGGAATACTGTTTCCCTGGTGATTTAATCAGAAAAATTCTATATTTACAGATGTAGATTATCAGTAATACATGTGTGTCATGGGTAGAATTTGTTTTCCGAAAGAGAGTAGTTTAAGGCATTTCTTTTCTTAAAAGCGTAGGGGTTTTTTTTAAGATAGGTTGTTAGTATTCTTTTTAAAGCAAATGAATGGGAAGACAAGAAACAGAAGAAAATTGCTCAAGTTTTTTCTTCTCCATGTGAACTCACAAACAGTAACAATTTGGAGAAAAATCAATAAAAATCAGAAAAAGTGAGAGAGACACTATCTTAGGGTGCTGGAATACCATTCATCCACTTATTTCATCCAATCTATGGATCAGAAGATCACTTGGAAGCCAAGCTTTGAATTTCACAGCCCTGAAGAGTTTTTCTGGGTCAGCTGCCATTTGCATGTTGCATACCTTCTCGTGGGAAGGAAGATCTTCTCCCAAAACACAGTCTCAAGGTGGACCCCAGCTGTTTGCAAGCAGGGCATACGTGAGGCATGGCAGTGAACTGCTGTAGCTGCTAGACTGGAGACACATTTCATGGAGATGGACTTTCATGCTGGCAGTTGCAGTGTTTGCCTCAGCATTAGGAAGGCTTGGAAGATTAAGAGGAACATTTCTGATTATGGATTACAGCTGTGGAGGCATCAAGAAACAGCTGTACTATATGTGACCAGTGTTTCCTTTCTTAAATTACTATCAAAATTGTCACAATGCACTGACTCTTTCCTTGGACAGCTAGGGTTGCTGCCAGTATCTCCTATTCAAAAGAATTTTTGAAGAGGGACTGATGTCGCAAAATGCTTTCTCCTCATCCCAAATGCAGTTTAGTGTGCACTCTTAAGAGCAGCAGAAGTTTTGCATTCTGTTTGATACCACACAATACCACCTCTGTGCTTTAAGTAAAATAGGAATGGTTTGCATATTTTTTCCAGCTGCATTTTAGGCTTTGGGTATTTTTCATTTTACGTAATGTTAACTGGAGGATTAACTGATTCAGGTGACAGCCTCAAAGAACAAGCCTAAACAGCCAGTCTCAGGGTGAGCATCAAGAGGCATGTCCCTGCTGCAGCAGCCTCCCTGCTCTGCCCTGGTTATGTATTTTGTGACAAAGGTGGCTGAACCCTTCCTTTGACTGTCTGGCAAAACTACTGTGCAACACCATCACCTCTAGGAGGGTGTGGGAAGGGGGGTACCCATCCACTTTGTAGAAGAAAACTGCTTTTGGTTGTTTACATACAGGCACTCCAATTATGCTGCTTAGGAGAAGCAAACAGGCATCATGCTGTGTCATCTTGCTAGAGAAATAGATTTTTTCTGTTTTTGGAGGGGGACTTGTTTTGGTTTTAAAATTTACTTTAGTTTGTTCTTTAATATTCACACCTCTCTCAGGGTTATCAGCCAGGTAACGTTTTAGTGAAGCATTTGTCAGGACCAAGGTGTGACATAGTTTGAACTAAATAACAGAATAGCAACTTGTAACTCCTAATGTGTTCAGAGAACCTGCAAAGCTTCAGTAGATTTCAGTGTAGATCGGATGTCAGAATCCTAAAGGATTACATCAGAGAGACTCTCAGCATGTTTTCTACTGCTGTCCAGTGCAAACACATTAGCTGTTTTCCACTGGTTCCATCTCTCTTGCACGCAGATTATGCAGCAGTCCATGGCATATGGGGTTGGGGTTTCTTCATGTGTATGTTGTTTAATTTCTTTCGTGTGGTTCTCTAACCACAAGCTGATTATAAGCCATGGGACCAGGCTGCTTTCCATATGCCTAGCTGTCGGACACTGGATGAGCACAAGCTGGAATCTCATCTCCATCCACAGAAAGCAGCAATGTGTGTTGTTGTTCCTGGAGTTTCTTTTACAGCTTTGTTACAGTCCTAGGTTTAGCAATGTTCCACAGAGTTCACTATGATACAGAGGGTGGAATTGCCTTACTCTTTTCCACAGTGTATAAACTCACCATTTACCATTAGGGATAGAAACCTGGCTGTGAAATCAAAAATTGGGAGCAAAGACATTAATTTCTTGGTACAGCTTCGGGGTATTTAGCCATATTGACACCTTCTGTTGTCATGATCTGTGTGTATGAATATATATTTTTATTAAATTGTCATTGTCTCTCTGTTGCTAATGTTCACTCTATTTAGGTGTTAAGTGGGGATCAGAACCATTGCAAAATGCTCAGGCTCTGCTGATCTTGCACATCTTGCTGTCAGTGGCCATTTCAGTGTATGTGCCAGTGAGTTTTTGTAAGCATCCCTGGGCTTTTTGCATGTGCCTCATAAATAATATTGCAGGTTAGAAGTTACTGCTAAATAATAAAAAATGCAATTAATTACTGTAGTTATAGGTCATCCAACCAAGTAAGAAATTGAAAAATTAAATGCTAGGTTATAAACCATTAAATTTTAGTGAATTCCTTCTTACGTTGCTAAAATTATTCATAGAAATAGAAAGGACTGAGAGAAAAGTATCAAATTAGAATATAATTTGTGTTCAAAATGAGTTTGAAAATGTTTCCCACTTTCACTTACTACTTCTATTTATTTTTTTTTTTAACTTTGCTTCATAGAAATTGAAAGATCAGTTTTGTGTCAAAGTTGCTCTTCAAAATAGGGAAGAAGTAGAATAAAATTCAGCTGTAGCCTTAAGTCTTCATGATGTTAAGATGCAGTCATATTATCTGTTTGACATGTTTATCATCCAGTAGAAATTTTGATGATTGCTGCAGTGGTCAGGGGAGAGTGAAAAAACTGAACTGTATGTAGAATATTTTTTATATTCTTCACTGAAACTTTGTATGGCTTTGTGAACCAGAAAAGTGTTCCATTAAAAACAGATGTTCACTATGCTACCCTTGAGGGGATAGCTTGAGAAGATGAAGGCAGGCAGTGATTATTGCTCTTTTGCTTGCTTTTTTGTTTAGTGGAAGTGATACTCATTGGAATTCTCCTCTCTCTAGGTGGTTTGTTTTGGATGCGGAAACGAGGGATCTGGTTTCGATACACACTGATGGCAATGAACAGCTTTCAGTGATGCGCTACTCAGTAGGTAGGCAGACTTGTACAGGGAGAATAATTCTGTTAAATGATGTTAAACTAGTCCCCAGCCATTAGAAAAGGCACAGCTTTGAAAGGATCGTTTCCGATACTTAACTGTGTATTTTGCTTACAGATTTGTTTGCGTGCGCTAAATCTTGGAGTTTTGTAACTGCAAAAGTTACCACGGCCTTTCTCAGCCTTCCCTTCATGTTACACTGTGGTGTCATAATAAGTGATAGCTTTGCTCCAAGAAAAAATAAAAATTCTCAACTAAATAGTTGACAGGTTAACAGCAAAGTCTGTAAAAAGCTTAATATTTCAGTGATATTTTAATATACTTCTTAGTTTTCAGGTTTATTAATGCAAAAAACTAAGCTTGTGTCTGTCTGACAGAGCTGCTTGTCAAGTATTTGCTAAGGGATTATGTGGAGTCAAAGCCAGTATTGAGTCTCCTCTTCAGGCGTGACATGAAAAAAGGCTGACTCCTCTCTCTGTTAAAACAGGATGGAAGAACACCCTTGTAAATCTTTCTCTTGTTTGTTTTTGGCTAACATGGAATGTCAGTGAGCAAAACGTTCCTCTGCTGCTGCTGCATGTGCCAAGCACAGCAATTTATTTTAAATCACTGATGTTCGTTGACACTAGAGGTGTTTGATCGTGATTCATGGCAGCTTTTGTCCACGTACGTTTTTTAAATGGTGACAATGTAGATTAGAAAACTGCTTAAAATGTTTGACATTATTTAGTGATGATTTATATGCAGTCCACACCTCCAAAGTTAAGGTGTCCATAGAGTAAACATTGTTCTGCGTTTTTATGATGCAGAAAATTCAAATCTGCCTGCTGTCAACAGCTTTCAGAAATCCAGTGCAATCTGAGGATTTATATCCTGGCCATTGGACACTGACTCTAAAAAAAGCAGAAATGAATGAACTTGCCCAGAAACCATGCCCAAAAAGTAAACAGATACTGACTGAAAAACAGCATAATGTAAACAGTTATGAATCCTTCAATACAATTCATAAGTGGTAGGTTAACTGACGCTGTTGTCTTAGCAATAAGTCTGACATAATTAAAACTCAGAAAACAAATATTCTCTTAATTTATATCAAATATTCTGTGTTGTAGATGGCACCTTACTTGCAGTTGGATCCCATGACAACTTCATTTACCTCTATGTAGTATCTGAAAATGGAAGAAAGTATAGCAGATATGGAAAATGCAATGTAAGTTTTGGAGCACATATAATCATCAGTTCTTGCATTTTGATGTTATACATATACTATGATGGTCAAGCAATGAAAGCTTTTCCAGACTGATGCTTTTGCCTTTTGGTTAAATGTTTGACAGGGATTTTTTCAGCATTTGATTGATTTGAAACTTCAGCCTGATGGGTACCACAACTCTTGGTGTTCAGTGATCACTTTTGCATCAAATATGACTAATTTATCAGACTATTGCCTGTTTCTCTGAAATAGGAAATTAGCAGTAAGGTGGAGAAATGCCTTGTACCTGTGTGCTGAAATCTTTCATGGAAAATATTATATCTGTTTGGGGGTATTTTCTCCCTATTGGTAAAGTACTCCTTGAACCAATATATTATTAGGTGGTGGAATTCCATTAGAACACGTGCTTTTAGTGGTTGCAAATGTACACTATTTTCAGCTGCAATGTTTACTACAAAACTTGAAATTGAAATTCAAGTTCAAAATTTAATTACCCTGAATGGCCCAGGGTAAATTGGTGTAAGTGTAGCACAAGTAGTGGAGTTTATATTAGTCATTACACTTAGATGAGGTTGTCCCAGTGCTAAAATAACCCACTTTTTTTTCTTTAAGCGTTTGGTTATCTAACATTCTGGCCTTAAGTTCAGCTATTTCTTTAGGTTAGTGGAAATATTTACATAAATAACACATGAAACTTAACGGGATTTACAAATTACATCATAAGAATAGATTCAAGTTTGAAATGTGACACATGCTGCTAGCACATGTGGGTCCAGAGCAGCCTGTGTGCAGCTGCTGTGGGGGGCACAGGGCTGCCAGGGCAATCAGCAGCAGTTTGGGGTTTGCCCCATTCCTGCAGTGTGCAGGCTGGCAGGGCGGGCTCAGCGCTGGCATGGAATGCAGCTGGGAGGGAAGGCTGGTGGGTGTGCTGGGAACACCTCAATGTTAGGATTGTGGTGTGGGGTGAGCCAGGGCATGCTGCAGCCCCTGAGCAGGGTGATGATGGGGTTAGCCAATAGCACAATGGTTGTGAGATGAGAAATTGGATCTGTAGCCTTGCCCAGGAGCTCAGGCAGTGGGGAACGGGCCGAGCCTACAGGGAGCTTAGACCAGGGTCCTAGTGGGGCTAGTGAGGATGGCAATGGATGACTGCACCTCTGTACAATATTTCACCTCATCACAAATTTTTTTAACCATAGAATATAAAATATCTCAGAGATGGCTAATCTTAACATACATAATATTTAGCTTACTATGTACTTCAAGGTCTCTGTGAGCTCTTTGAGGATGCACGAGCATTTATTTCTGTACATTGTTTGTATTATATATCAAGAGAGACCATATTGTAACTTAAACCATCATCTGTATGTTCCTATGCCTTGGCAGGAAAGGGGTTTATTAAAATTGGGATGGGAGAATTGAGCATTGTTACACTCAGGCAGAAGTGTTAAGGCTTCAAAGCAGATTTCTGTTATCCCATGTTTTTGTAGTCTAAGTGACTGCTTATAGGAAGACAAAACTGGCAAGCTGGTTTTTGTCGGGGCTGAGCTTCCCCAACCCTTCCAGCCTGTGCAGAAGGCAGTGACATGTAGCTGTGAGGCTGCTGATCCGATTTCATGCACCCTGCACCTCCCCTCTGCTTCCTGCCAGCATGCTGGCGGGTCCGTACCAGTTTGATGCTAAGCAGGGAGACACCCAGGCATGCTCGGGACCCGGAGCGATCTCCTGGCACTGCATCCTTCTGGCATTCTGTCATTCAGTAGCCTTGCGGGTGACCTCCAAGTAGTATGACTCAGTCCTCCTGGTAGTCAGCTTCGGGTTGTTTCTTCCAACTTAAGTGCATTATTTGAATTCTTTCTGAAGGATTTTATCTGCGGAAGTGGCATTAGCTTGTGCATGAGGGCTGTATGCCCACTGTTACATTTAAATCCCCTCTCAGTCACAACCAGGCATTCTGCTGCTGCCAGTGAGGCAAGTCTGCGACCTCTGAGCCTGTTTCCACAGTGAGGGATAGTGCTGGCTGGGATCAGAATTTCAGATGAGCCTAAACAACCGTTTTGACTAGTGCAGCTGTTTTTTGAGGGCTCCAGCTATGCGGTCAGCAATTTGAAGGTATGGGCTGGGGTATGAACTTGCAGCATGTCAGCAGTTCCAGGGTGGCTGGTGCTGTCTTTTTTTGCCTTACATCAGAGATAATTTAGCAAAAGAGAAGCAAATGCTGTGCATTTACTGAGAGGGCTGTAGGGTGAAAGCCACACAGGCATCCACACCGAAGTGTTTAATGCACTGGACTTGACCTGAAATTATCTGTGTGCCTCTACTGTAGGCTGTGGGCATTTTGAACCTTGCATCACTCAAGTCTGAAACAGATAAACAGTGCCAATGAAGGAGAGGGTTTCCGTTTAGGCAGGTAGTTTTATTAGCCAGTGAATCATTACATTCATTGTATATAAAGGTATAGAAAAGGAGAGAGTAAAATGTTGCCTTATCAGTGGGCAGCTACCAATTTTAATAGAAAACAGGATCCTCCTGTTGAAAATATGATAACAATGTTATGTTCCAGTTCATCATTTGGTGATCGCCTGAAGGGATTTTGCAGCCTGGAGCCCCCTGGCCAATTGCTTTGTTGCTTCCCCTGCAGCCCCCAGGAATTTTAACAGCTGCCAAATGTCTGGCAGGATTTAGTAAATGACTGACCAATTCTTTTCCATGTTGGAATTCAATTGCAAATTCGAAGACTTGGAAAATAAGGGGAGGGGGGAGAAAAAATCCTAGCCAATTGTGCACTTTTTTTTTTTTTTGTTTAATACCAAGTTTGCATGTCAGTATCATATATCTCACCCATGACTGCAAAGCAGTTATGTCAATACACAGTTCCTCTGCTTGAGGGAGAGACTAGTTCATAAGTAAATAAACCATAAAGGCTAGCTTTTCTCCTAAATGTTTTTGCAGTCTCTCACAGAGGACCTGGGAACAGGGAGACAGGACATGGGTGTATTTCTGCATGTAATTCTGGAAGCAGTCAATGTCTGTGTGGAAGCAGCTGGCACGGTGGCAGCCCGTGCAGTGCTTCTGCATGGCCAGTGCAGGCTGGGCCATGAGACCTCGGGGGAAGCTGAGGGAAACCACCTTCATAATGCCCACTGAGAGAGGGAGATAAATTGACTTGAATCAGTCAAGAAAATGCTGTTTTGTTGCCTGGAAGAATTACTAGGAAGGGGAGAAAATAGATGGACTTTAAAGGGGAAGAGGAGCAGTGAGAAGAAATGGAAGGGTGGAGGAAAAAAAGAGTGACATGGATGTCACTTTTATTAATTTCCTACCCTTTCCTCTACAGAGAAATAAATCATTCCTACCTTCTACAAAATTTTGGCTTTTCTGGAGCCTTTCATAGCTATGTTATTATTATTATTGTTGTTGTTGTTCTTGTTATTTTTATTATTACTACCATCAAAAAAGTCTGTGCACAGGAAAAATATTCTGACCAGCTGCATTTATCTTCTCCCTCAAAACTCCAGACATATGTTTAGCCCTCAGTGTGCTCTTGATGGTGATAACTAAGCAACTAGACCAGAGGGTTCTGATTCTTAATATAGATGACCCCATGCCTATAGGGAAGACACCTTTCAGAGCTGGTACTAAACATGTGTGCAGTGTAAAAAGCACAGCAGAAACCTTCAAAAAGCTTGGAAGAGTATTCTTGTAACACCGGGTCATGATCTTGTACTTTTACACTGTGGCTGTTAACCGAGGTATCCTGGGTTTTTAGGGTAAGCAAAGGTTATTTGCATGTGTGTGCATTTAATGGAAATTATTTTAAACTTGGATAGAGAAATAAGTTTCTCTATCCAAGACAGAGAAATAAGAGTTCTGTCACTTTTTTGTTGGGACCTAAAAATGATCCCATGCAAGTTACTTGCTTTTCTAAATTAGTAGCAACATGTGTGTTCCTAATTCACGTCTAAATTCGAGTTCATCCATATTTTAGCATCATGGATGTTGGAGTAAATCATTCTGGGGTCCAAAAGGGGCACGATTTACAAGGGAAGAGTGGGAGAGGCACGATGCCCAGCCTGCATTCATTTAGCTGTTAGTGAGTGTGGCACTGTGAGTAAGGAAGGAGTCTTTAAAAGAACACATGTGAATTGCAGCAGACCTGTAGTGGGTGAGAGGTGATTTTTTTTTTTTTTTCTTTTTGCTGTTGGCTGTCCCATCTGTGGGTGCAACTTCTGCTTCACCTTCCACTAAGTAGGTGTTTCACACTGGTGTTACTGTGTTCTTCTCCAGGGACATTCCAGCTATATTACACACCTTGACTGGTCCCCAGACAACAAGTATATAATGTCAAACTCAGGAGACTATGAAATACTATACTGTAAGTATGAAATTAAATAGACTGGAAACAGAAATATGCATTAACTGTCAGAATATTTAGAAAAGTATGTTTGATCAGGGCTGTACAAAATGCTTGCTGACAAAGGGACCAACTTGAACTTGTGTAACCTGATATCTTGATGTTATTCAGAGCTGTGTATTACCTAATGGCAATGCCAAATATAGCTTACTTCTTTACAAGGTCATAAATCAGTTTAATGGCTTAGAATTTACAGAACAAGTGGCACTACATTTTGATGTTGGCCAAAGTTATGTAGATTGAAAATAATATATACAGTTGTCTAATTAATATCAACAATACCAGTTATTTTGGGGGAATAAAATTAGTAGGTCTGTGCCACAGTCCTGTTCTGGGGTTTCTAGTTTGAAACTTTATCGTGGCTGGTGGTGCTGAAAACAAAGCAAAGCAATAATGCTACTTTAATGAGTTAGTGGAAATAATGGTTCTGGTTTTGTCTTTTTTTCAATATGTGAAAATATGAATTTAACATATAATGGCTATGTCAGAGGTGCAACTTGAGTAGTGCGTATCATTCGTTTTTTAAATTGCTTTTTGTATTCTTGTCTTCGTACAACTTTTAACTAGATCCTAGAGGACTGCTGTTTTTTTCCCTGTACAGACAAGAATAGCCAGCAATTTAAATATCTGTAACCTTAACATGCTTTTTCTGCCGGTCACAGTTAAGTTTCAAATCTAGATAGTGCAGTCTATCAAAAGGGCATTTTTGGTGCTTTAATTTCATGTACAGGGAAGAAAAGAGGTGTGACCTATTAGTAGTGGCCTAGTGTATTACAAGATGGACAATCTTTCCTTTCCTAGTTAAAAGTTGAAAAGCAGTCTAATGTTTTTCTGGCAGTAGTTGCTCAGTGTTGTAAAAGCAGAACTTCCTGAATGATTGATTGAATTTTAGCGCATCAGTGGAGCTGGTACTATATTACAGATTTTTATTAAAGCATTTTATCGAGCTGGTAGCAGGGTACTCAAGCTGCAAGGAGGTTATTGCTATCAGAAGAGGGAAATGAGAAGTAAATATGACTCATAAAAACCAAGTAAAGCTTCAAGTATCTGGAATTTGATAAAGGTACTGGTCTGTCTTTGCTTCTACAATGTAATTCCAATTTGGTTTTAAGACAAATTTATTTATTGTATTAGCATCTTCAGAGAGCACATATGTAAATATAGTTTTACATTGCATAATTCATCATTCACTTTTTTTTACAGGGGACATTCCAAGTGGCTGTAAGCTAATCAGGAATCGTTCTGACTGTAAGGATATAGATTGGACAACATATACTTGTGTGCTAGGCTTCCAGGTGTTTGGTAAGCACTGTTTAACTTGCTTTTAAGCTATTCATGCTGTGCTTGTGTTTTTGTTTGCTTCAGTTTGTCATTAGAGGTACGCAGTTAATGATTATTAAGGATGGTGCTGAGATCACAGACCAAAGAGACTGACCACAATATTTGTCTGAAATAAAGAGCACCGGATGTTCTACAGACAGCGTGCATTTGGTTTCTGTTTAGTTCTTGAAGTCCGAGATTTGACTTTTCTGCTGTCATTTTAGGCTACCAGTTTTGGAGGCACCAAAAACTTATATTTTAAAGCGCTTATATAAGGACATGTGCATTCTCCTTTGCTTACCTTGCTTTTGGATAGGAACAAGAAGGTGTGAGTGTAGGTTATAGTTCATAACTTAAAATCATGACAGCACTTTGATACCTGTAGTCAAAGATGAGTAATAGACCCTGTTTATAAAGAGTAAAAATGCTTTACAGATTAAACAGATTCTTTACCTAGTAGTTTATTTTTAAAATGTACAAAACCACTTTACAAAGCTGACAGATCTGCTTTTAATAGTACAATTCAAACTGCTTTTGCTTATGACAGCTCTGTTGGCCATAAATAAGGAGCTTCTCTGTGATGGGTTTAAAAGTATGGTTCAGCCTCTCAGTGAAGTTGTGTGAGCAGGTTTTTGAATGTCCCTCTTCTTCACTGAGACCAGATACCTTCCTCTGTCCTTCATGTTGGTGGAAATATCAAAAGGAGGTAAATCAGCAAATTATTTAGAGGAGGGTTAGGTCTACAAATCTTTTCACAGCTACTAGGAGTTCAGCTTTGAATATCAGTTTATATGCAGGATAGAAGAAAATGACACTCTTGTGTGGCATATTGGTTGGGTGGAGGGCATTTGGTGCTTAATAACTAGACATGATTTCCTTTTTGGGTACAAAGATCTGAGACAGAATAGGGAAAATAAAGGGATCAGAGAAGGAAGACAATGAGTTGATAGACTGCATAAATATTTCTGAGTTCTTTGGAGCTTGAGGGAAGTATTAGAAATATCCAGGACTATGCTCTTTCTTGTGCTGAATACTGTTGCTTAGTGCTAGTTTGATGAAAATACTGGTTTCCATAATCCTGAGAACTGTGAACCAGGCTGTGTACTGTTTGTTTTTATTCAGTCTGTCTGGGTGAAGTTGGAAGTGGATGGCTGTATCCTCCTGATGCTCTGTGCATGTAGGCTTGGGCTAACAAGGAATTGCACCACAGCAGTCATTTCCTCACTGTCTTTTCTACTGTGACTGAAATAATAATGCAACACAAAAGCCTTTTTTAAAATGGAGTATTAGAAGATTCGGGAGATGCTACAGAAAGTGAAAAACAAAACTGTCATGCTAATATAATGTCTTTCTCCAGGAGCAAGGAAAACACTTTTTAAGGACTGCATATTCCTTCTGGAATAGACTTGGAGCTGAAGCATTTTACATTCTATGCAAAGTACCTAAATCTACCAGAAACGTGGAGGCAGCAGGCTCTGTTGCTACTGAACTGTTACCATTACATTTGGTGGTAGAGCAGACAGAATAAGGGGAGCAGCTCTCTGAATCCCAGGTCTTTCCCAGAAGTGTCCCTTACTCCTGACCTAAGGAGGTGAGATGTGGGAGTGCAGGAATAGTTTGGTTTCACATCTGGACCATTCACTTTGTCTGTAACAGCTGTTAGGTAGAAGCTACAAGTGACTGGGGCCAGGCTGGAGATGAGCAGCTCCCATAATCTCTGCTTTGAGAGACCATTTTACTTTTAGTTTTTAAAAAGTGGAGAAGTCTTTTGATCTTGTCTGCATGCCCTTTTGGATTCATACAAACTTTAACCACTCTGGATAAGTTTAAGTAGTCTCAACTTCTCTCAAAGGCTTCAGTGTGCCAGAGGACCTGGGAATGAAGTAAATAAAGCAGATAATGTGATGGTATTCTGGGGCAGACCAGAATATATTTAAACTTCCTAGCCAAGATACATCATGCCCTAATTTTATACTGTCTACTAGTCTGACACCCTTTACAGAATCTTAAAATTACGGCTCGGTCTCAGACAAAGGCAAGTATTTTCCCATTAAATCAGACAGTGCAGCTAAGCCAACCTTGCAGATATTTGCTAATCTGGCTTTGACCCGAGGGTCAGCTGACTCAGGGATCCAAGCAAGCCAGGGACTGCTCACTGACGCTCAGGAGAGAGGGTTAAGTTTATGGGATTTGGGTTTATGGGGTATGTGTTTTACAGTTTAGCTCTGTGGATAGTGTGCCATAGGCTCAGGCATTGCACTGTTGTCAGCAGAAGAAAAAGGATGGAAATGCATGGTTTGGATGAGAATAGCATTGCTCTTTTTGGCAGTTGATGTTACTATTGGCTCAGCAGTATCATCACTACACCCCAAGCACTTGAAATCACTCTCTGGGTTACTTTACATTTCCCACACTTTCTTCTGAGCAGATTCTTTTGAGAGGCTTACTGCTGTGTAGCAGGATTTACTGAAACTGAAGTGCTATTGTCGTGCCTCATAATAATATTTTGGGGGGGTTGTTGTTTTTACAGTTATATTGAGACCTAAAAACTCAGTTATGTTAATGTCTTGGTTTTTTCCGTTTGCCTGATGCATTGAAAGCAAATCCTGCTGTCTTAGGAAAAAAGATGGCCTTATATTTAGAGATCCTAAAGGACTTTGCAAACTCAAAAGATGTTTAATAAGAGATGAAATCTTGAATATTTGTAATTTTAATCTTAATTAAAAAGAAGAAATTGAAAAGAAGAGGCAGTAGCACAGCTGTTTGTCTCAGTCTGCCTAAGGTGGTAGCTGAAACTTTGGGAAGCTGAAGTTCATTTATTACTCCCACCTGTTAGACAGTATTTTATAATAAAAACCAAGAGAAAAGCTAAAATTCATTCATTCATTCAAGTAGCTCATGTGGAGCTACTTGAAATTTTTTAAATAGTATATATTTTCCAGTTTTATTTCATTGATGTGAGAACGCTAAGATGTTTCTGAATACTTTCCTTAGCACTTCATGTCGTTATTTAGTAAATTACCTACAGTGTATCTTATTGGCATTGTAACAAGTTTAACAAGCTGACTTTGTGTTCTTCTGAGAAAATTTCAAGTTCTTACTCCACCCACTGAAGAATGGAAAAAAAACACTTTAAAGTTAAACACTGTTTTCCTTTTTGGATAAAAGCAAGAATATATAGTGTGGGAGTTTGAAAAAGATAAGGAAATTATGATTTGGCTTTTTGTGCTGTATAAAACAGTAAACACCACATGTTTTTTTTATTTTACTGAAGTCAGTGACTGTAATGGAGGAAGAAGACAATTTCATATCTGATAATCAGTATTCCTCTCAGTCAATCAGACACACAGTTTTTTGGAGTGGGCGTGAAATTTGAGGAGGGGAAAATTCCTTCTAACTCCTGAACCTCATTAGAAACCCAAGCCTGAGCTTAAAAATATGGTACTTTGGTATCTTATAACCCCTTGCTTACCTTTTGTTCAGCTTTCCTTGCAGATGTGAATCGTCTGTTTTGTTAAGGGAATCTCTAAGGTCTTCAGTTTTTGTTAAAACTAGACCCTGCCCCATCCCCAATTTGCTCAGTGCTTTTCATCCAGGAAATGTTGTTATTCTTTTGTCTAGACATATCTGTGTCATTCTTTTTACTTAAAAGCATATTGAATTGTACTTAAGCACTTGACAGCACTTATATCCATGAAACCTGTGCAGGCTGGGTTTCTGTGCAGAGTATCATCAGTCAGTTGTCTCCTTTGAATCATACAAATACTAAGATTTAAAATAAAAGGAGCCAAAGCTCGTCTTGAAACGTAGAAGAAACCAACAAAACCATAATGTACAGTACCTGGATTTGTCCCATGCTTCAGCATCACTGTTGCTTTTAAGATGTCTGTGCATGAATGAAAGTACTGAGTTACCAGTTTTAGCAGCAAACTTAAGATAAGCTTTGAACAAGACTGAGGTTTTGAACAGGAAGCGTATGTTAAGCCTGAGGTGTTATCCTGACTGAGACTGAGTGGTTGGGAGAACAGGGGGTGGGGGAGTGGCATTAGAGTAGCAAAATATTTATGATATTTAATGCAATGCACATTCCATTTTCCATTTGAATTTCTGTCTTACCTTTTGTTAAGCTTGTATTTTCTCACAGCTTTATAGATTTTATTTTTGGGTATGAATTGTCTGTTAATTTGTTTCTAAAACTACCGTGGCTGAATATCTGCTGTACTCTTTTCTAGGAGTTTGGCCTGAAGGATCAGATGGAACAGACATAAATGCCCTTGTCAGATCCCATAACCGAAAAGTGATAGCAGTTGCTGATGATTTTTGTAAGGTCCATCTCTTTCAGTATCCCTGTTCCAAGCCAAAGGTAAGTCTAAACCAGTCTAGTCCATATGCTTGTTGGCATTGTGTGAAGCTTTCCCTGCCAGACACCTGCTTCCAGCGTAGTTGTTTTGGAACCTGGCAGCCAAATACCTGATTTATATCCAAGAACCCCTATTAAATTTATATAGAAAATTGAAAGTATAAAATAATACAAATGTAAAACAATATACCTAAAAGTGAAATGGCAATAGTTATCCTTAAATGCTGGAGCATCTGCTTGATGCTTTGTATTTGCTGGCCTAAGTGTTAGATTCATTACTTTTTGCATAAAGATCTACATCTGTCGCAAGTTACAGACTTTAAGAAGAGAGGATCTATTGCAGCAGAAAACCTAATATAAATACAGTTCTTTACTCTTTTGTGAATTTAGATCTCTCTTGAAAGGGCTAAGCAAAAATACTAGTAGTTTTAAATTTCGTGTGCTTTTCTGGTCAGCATGTGATTTATCTTTGTGCTTGTTTTCAATAGGCTCCAAGTCACAAATACAGTGCTCACAGTAGTCATGTGACAAATGTCAGCTTCACTCATAGCGATGGTCACTTGATTTCAACTGGAGGGAAAGACATGAGTATTATTCAGTGGAAACTTGTGGAGAAGGTAACTCTACCACAAAATGACATTGTCATAGATATTGGTGCAACCAAAGTGCCCATCCCTGCCAGTGAAAATGCTGTGCAGTCTCCTGCACATCTCCCACAGCCTTTTAATGAAATGAACCAAAATGAAAGTGTAACTGGCAGCTCTCCGGCTTCTTTGGAGAGCAACTTGGAGCAGTCTGCGGAGGCCAGTGAAGAGCAGAGTGAGGAGCAAAGCGAGGGGAGCAGCCTGGATCCCGCTGAGCCGAGCTATGAGGAGCCCTCCAACGAGCTGAGTGAGGAGCACAGCGAATCCACAGTCACTGAAGAGCAGCAGGATAACTCACCGGTGTCTTAATGCTCCCAGCTCAGACGGTTGTTATTTTCCCTTGGTGTGCGTGCTTTCATTACAGGGTGAGGGTTCAAATAGGGAAGACTAGCTGAGATTCATGACCACTCCAGATTTTGAGTTTCAGTGAGAATTTTAGTCTGAGCTTCAGTTCAATGTGTGGAACCATCCCAAGGGCCTGGCTTGATGGTCTGTGTCAAGATCTGGTCACAGTTAGTAGTGGACATTATCGTAGATCCATTTCAGTTCTGAAATTGCTGTCAGGAAGTAGCATGAAATACATACTGGAAAAAAGATTAGCTTTGAGAATTAGCTGGAGTAGACCACCTTAACTGTGTGAAAGTGCTTTCTAAAAGAACTAAGCTTATGGGAAGTGCTGAGCTGTTCCAGCTGGGGAGTACTGTTCTGCTTTTTCCAGGTGCAAAGACAAACAGAATGAAACAAACAACCAAAAAGCTCTTTGTGGGGCTGTTTTCCTTTGTTTTTTCTTAACGAGAAAAATAGAGGAAAAATAATGTAACAATGCCACATGTATGGCGATGCCTTCTTGATCTAATACATATGCAATTTTCTAACACTACTAATTCTTTGTGGAGTCTGAATGTGTTTGTAGTTGGTCTGCCCTGGGTGCTGCTAGTTCTAAGGCAAATCCTGTCAAGGAACGGTATCAGCTGTTCCATTTTCACAGACTATTTAATAGCAGACTAACCAAATACTGGCGTGTTTCACTTTTTGTGACCTGAAAGTTGATTTAAACTATAAGATGTAATTGTCTTTTCAAAGAATTGCTTGCCTAGAGAGTTGGAAACGAGAGAATCTTTACAGTGACTTTGATGTGAGCAGCAGAGGAAGGATGAACAAGAACACAGAAATCAGATGGGCTCCAGAGTTAAACTTTAAGCCTTCAAGCAAAACTTGCTCCATCCCTAGTAGGAGAAATATAAATACAGTTAACTTAAATTATTAAATTGGTGCTTAGGATTAGTATATTAAGTTGATAATTTTTTCTTCTGAGTTTTTAGAGGTAACTCTAAGAATCATTTAACTGCAGTCTGTACTTTTTATTTTTTTCCCCTGGCTCCCTTAGCAGTTGTGATATAAGCATACAGTAATTTAGATGATGATGATGTGATTTTTTTTTTCCCCTCCTAAGACTTGCTGATCTATTATTTTTGTGATTTTTTTATTTCCACCCCACCCCTCCCTGGGTTGCTCTAAGCCATGCAGCTCTCATGTGGCTATACCTGGCCAGTTACGGGATATCTTGGCATTTGTTATGCATTTGGAAAGTACTTTTTTTTTTTTTACGAAGTTTGTCAGATAGCTACATTTTTTTCTTAAGTGCATACATTTCCTACTTTAAAAAAGATACAGATTTACTGGCAGATATCCATTTCCTATGTACTTGTTTATATTTTGATTACATAGAATTTTCTTTTCTAACTTGCTGCATTGTGCTGGTATTTTAGTTCTTAGTTAGAATATCATGTTTAGAAACTTTGGATGAGTTCATAAGTCTTAATTGTGCAAGCGTTTACGTGATTGTGCCATTCCAAAGTGCATCAAAACTGTCATTCCCTTACTAGTATCTTCTCAGGAGAAATGCTACAGATCAGGTATTTAGTCATCATTTGGAAAGAAAAAAAACAAATGGACTCCCAAAGGACATTTAGAACATTTATATATAAAATATATAAATATATATATACACACATATATATATAAAAAAATATCCTCTTGTTTACAACAGTTCCAGAGAACCTCAAAGTAGTTCCCTTCAGATGGAGGGAGATACGGATTCCAAGCAACCCATCTGTTTAAACTGTGCTCTGTACATAGAGTTTTACTGGAGAGCTCTAGTATGCCTGACTTGCAAATTTGCCAAATAGCAGTGGAAGATAAAGGTCAGCTCATCAAAGTTCTTGGTTACAAATGAGGAATATGCTGTAGGTTTAG
The DNA here is from genome assembly GCA_038380795.1 of Pyrocephalus nanus. Taxonomy (NCBI): domain Eukaryota; kingdom Metazoa; phylum Chordata; class Aves; order Passeriformes; family Tyrannidae; genus Pyrocephalus; species Pyrocephalus nanus. The sequence goes on along the minus strand of CM076260.1, from coordinate 91,207,952 downwards.
AAAATAATCTTAGTAAAGGAGAAAGGATTGTAGAGCTAATGAGGCACAGAGAGCTCTCTGTCACTTTTATGAACTCCACATTAAGCAACACATTTCTATTTGGAACATCTGTCACCTGGGGTTGCCATGTAAAGTGAGAGTTATAGTTGTGATATTCTTGTGTTTGTAGTTCTGAAGACTCTACTAATATGCAAAAAGCCTTACAGCTTTCAATTGCTGGCAACTACTGTTTAACAATTAAATCTGTGATAATGGATGGAAATGGGTGGGATTATGTAACTGTAGATGTTTTAGAAAAATAATTGTGAATGAATTATGATTAAGAGTGTTTCATGTGAAGATGTTTGAGCCATTTCTATCTATCATGCATTCCTGTCTCAAGGCAGAAAACTTTGAAGATTAAAAAAAATAAAATAATCAAAATAAAATATTGCAGTGTCTTTCTCCATATCTGTTCTGGTTGTTTCTGTTATAAAGTGAATGCTGCCATCACAGTTGCAAGGTCTGTGATTTTGGAAGAACCTTTTAACATGTGCTTTTTTGATAACCTCCCAAGCTGCCTAAAAATAAGTTAGTTCAGCATCATGAATAGTGCTGGCACTCCTAAACATTGCTCTTTTTTACTTCTCAAAAGTTTTATGACCTTTCCCTTTTCCGTATTTTGTTAATATCCTACTAGCCTTATCTTTCTATAGCTAATTCATAAGTGGCAGAGTGTTACGAATAGGTTTTTGTCCCGATGCAAAGTGAAGTCTGCCTTCCAGGGTTGTACCCAGAAGCTTTCTTCTGGAAGTCATGAGAAAAGTACAAACTTATTTTTACCTATAATGTATTAAATACCACAAGGTTTCCACATTACTGATAGTCTCTGTCCAGCCCCAAATGCAGAAGGTCACAATATGCTGAATATATTCCTTGTGAGAGATTCTGTCTTTTTAAAGGCTTTGGATCCTTTGCATTTCTTGCATCTGGTTTCTGTCCTTCACAAAAGGGCAGGGTGGGGTAGAGAGAAAAGAAACCTGCAAGATAGACAAATACCTCATGTTTATTCTCACTTAAAGGAAAAGCAAACAAACCATCATTGGAAACCTCAATGACTCTCCTTTTCCACCAAATTGTCAGGAGAATGCTGCCAGTTCCAACATGAGCAGAAAGTAGATGTCCTAAGGTCACGCTGTGCTGTTCCCAACACACCTGCAGCTGTACAGTGTTGTGCTTTTCTAGGCTCTTTCTCTCCAAATCCAGATCAAGTATTTGCTGCCTCTTCAGGGATTCTCAGTAAGGCCTTTCTGAGGAGTGGGTAAGCTGTTCTGTGAGTCCTCGTTTGTGATGCAGGTGGGACAGGGCTTCCAAGTGACCTCTCTCTTATCTGGGACAGCAGCATCTGCTGTCAGCTCTTGAAGCTGTAGGAATGGTATTTGTTACGTGGAGCTGAAGTTCAGGGTGGAAGGCGTTGAATTATAACAGCCACTGAAGGCATTAGTTTATAACAGCCTCCCATCTAACACAATCGAAAACTTAAATTCAGAGTCTGTATTAAAATGTTCGTATAGTTACATAGTAAAATACCAGAAAGTTATGAATGCCATGCTTATGGATTCTTGGAGTGTGTGTCCGTGTGGGGTGCATATCATGCAAAGTGATCCTGGGTCTGGCATATAAAGGGCACTTTTAAAGATATGAGCACATACCCTGGGGGGTTTTTTCCCATCGAAGTTGCAGGATAGGTGAGGAACAGGCTGGGGATGTGGATGAGTAGTGATGAATGAAGCGTTTCTTGGGCTTGATCTTGCTGTAATTCTCATTATAAATAACAGGAACTAGTTTTTGTGTCTAATGCATGTCAAGTTCCAGCCTCTCATTTTTTTTTAGTCATGCATAAAAAAACGTAGATTCAGAATGTCTCTGAAAATAAAGCAGAAATTAAATTTTGATTGTTAAATTGTTTACAGTCTACATAGAACAGTATGCCATATTTACTACTTTGTGCTTCACCCCATAAGATGTGTTACACCCCCTTATATTTCCTTCAGTTAAGTGCAGTATTTCAGTTGAATGGGAATAAAGTAAATAGAACGTCCTCATGAAATTTAAACTTGGTCAAGCCAAACAAACATAAAATTCTTCTTTCTGCAGCCTCGTGCCAATATGATATTGGCTCCTGGCAATGAAAAGGTTAAGATTACATGAGGTGGATTTTACTTGATCAATAATTGAGCTGCATGTTTGCCTTCTCCTGAACAAGTCCACTGCCTAATCTTTATTTCTGACAGATGTTTTGTGTACTAATACTTTAATCAACTGAGAATGAAAAACTGCTTACAGTAGGATTATACCATTTAGAAGACCAGCCAATGTACACATTTTAATATATTTAGCGTGCATGGTGTGGCTTTGTGTGCATATACACGTATGCAAACATCAAAGGGATATGGCTGCTCTAGGCCTTTTTTGTTTGTTTGTTTGAAAGAGAGAAGTGGATGACTTCACAGTGAATTAATCAGGTTTAGGAGCACAGGATAAAACGTGTTCCCAGAAGGATGGCAAGGCAAGAGGACTGGGAGAGGAGGTGCAGTGGTGGAATAGTTGTTTTACCAGTGCAGTGTTTACTGCCTTGGTTCCTCACCACACACCCCAGATTTCCCTCTACTATGTTCTGACTGCAAGTTAAAGCCTATAAAAGCTTTCACTTCTGTTGGATGTGGGTGGTTAAAAGGTAGTTTTGAGAAAGCAAGTTTATGGAGATTTTGGCTGGTTTTTATTAGTAACAAACAATTCTAGAAAACAGCTTTCTTCCAAAACGTTCTACTAAGACACCTGAATCTATAAACAGCCTGAATAATAAAGGGGTATGTATGTCCTTGTGATTTAAGTGGTGGGTTTTATAGCCCAGTATACTTTACAGAAGTGGACCTCTGGGCACTTCCCAGCTCTCACCAGCCAAATGATCTCTGGCAGGGCCAGCAAGGTCCTCTGTTGGGTACCTCTGTGTGTGTCACATTATTTTTGCTCTCAGATAACCGCCATGCTTTGTTGGTTCTTCGTAAAAAAAAAAAAAAACACTTTCTCTAAGTTCTTATAGGCTGTCTGAATTATTATCAGTTACATTGTCCCAGCTTTATTTTTTGAAAAGTGCCTTTAAGTTACTATTTCTAGAACATGCTTTTGTATGGTGAGTCAAACAAGTGCTCCAGAGAGCTCTTCACATACTCTATTCCCCACTGCGGGATGTTTCAGCAATGTGATGTTTCTGTTGTGCATTGCTTGTTTTGCCACTTGACCTTGCTCTGAATCCTCTTTGTCACACAGCACAAGGCTCTTCATCCTGCATAAGTCTCTGCCCTCCCAGGCTGCAAGCAGGAGGTGACATTTTTCTTTTGGTGCTGCTTTAGAATTAATCTTGGCTTCCTTTAAGTATGCTGTCTTGCCATTCCAGTTAGTGTCCGTGTGTATGTGTCCCCCTCCCACAGCTCTATCAGAGATGAGTCCTTGCACTGGCAATAACCTATTCCTTTTAGTCTGTCTTAAGTCCATTCACACGTTTGAAGGACCTGTGACTGCATACAGGAAGATCATAGAAAAGGAAAGTCATAAGCTGTCTGCATCAGACAAGGGGTGCAACTTCCAATGCTATCTAGTAGGTAAGTATAAAAATCCCGTAGCATTTAGTACTCCATCACTGAGTGTCTCTGTTGCTGGGGAGACACTGACAGCAGAACTATGTATGTCCTAGGTAAAAGTAATTTGGAAGCAACTTGGTGTTAACTGCTACATCAGGGAGGCCTGGAGGCTCATCTCATAGCTCAGGAAAAACAAAAAAGAAACCCACAAGCAAACAAAAATACAGCTAAAGCTTTTGGGTTTACTGAAGCAGGCAATAAGTTTCCCATCTGACAGCGAAAGAAGAGGGAGCAAACAGAGCTATGTAGTGTGTGTACAGAGGAGCTCACTGTATGCCAAACTTGCTATTACTACAGTTCTTCTGGTCCAGAGGTGGGTGTGAGCAGCACCCCTGCTATGGGGTGCATCTTTCCTTGTGATGCTGCAGATTCTACCCTGGGCAGACTTTCCGTGAAAAACCTTGTTTGCAGCATCATGTTGATCAGAATTTTTAGTTGAAGAACTGGGCAACAGAGAATTAAGAGTACAGGGAGCAGTCAACATCTTGTCCGGACACACATGTCCTCCGTTGCTAATGCTAAACAGAGATTTTCCATGACTGTTTAATGTGAAATGGCTATTGTATAGACAGGGCTCTTGAAAGGATCCCATTTGCCCCAAGTTTGGCAAACAGAAAATTAAATGTCAGTTGAGCGTGTGAAGCTGTGTTTCTTATGTCAAGAGCCGTAATGCATTTTTTAGATTGATTCACAAATCGGGAGATCTGCAGTTCTGTGGATTTTCTACCAGCTGTTGAGGGAAACAGATGTGAAGCATTTTAAGCTTTCAAAAAAGCATACCTAGGAGGGATTTTTCGGCACAGATGTCCATTCCACCCTTTGCCAGAACCATATGGATCTGCTTACATTGTAATTTGTATGTTTGTTCATGAAATCGTTCATGAAATTTCTGCTTATATTGGAGCATTTTGTATTAGACTCAATAGTTCTCGAGGAGGGAAAAGAAACAACAACCAACCAAACAAACAAAAATACAAAATAAAACAACAAAACCAAACCAAACTCCTTGAATAATTATCTTCCAAGTTGCTGTCAGAGGCCTTCCTAGTGTTGTGCCTCTGAAACACCTTTTCCTGAGTAGACTTCTTGCTCTGATACGTTTCATTAAATTATACATATTGTTTCAAAATGTTTTTTCACCTCTTAAGAATAGGATGACATTCCAGGTTATTTCCAGCAATTAAATCAGATTTGTTCTCCCTGACATCAAAGAGGGGGATAGCTATAGCTCACCTAGGACCTTTGTTTTCTGAAATTTCTGGCTAAGGCTTCAGCTATCCAGATGATGTTACTTTGTGCTGATGCTGCAGCTGGAGACTCCATGGGACTGGCTGTGTCCATATGCTGGTGCCTGCCATTTGGGATTTGGCTGCATGGACTCTTCCACCCGTTGCAGCTTGTGGAGCACTGTTAAGGTCACCCTTCTTTGGTGAGCCTTGCTGAATGGCACATCATCATTGCCAACCCATGTGGTGTTGCTGCAGCAGTTTCACTTCCTTAGATTACTTTCTCCTGGAGTATTTGCAGTTTAGCAGCAGCACGCAGGCAATTGCAATCCATAAATTTCTCAGAAAGAGGGGAAGAGGATTTTGTTTGCAGCATTCTCGTTTACTGTTTTAATTTTACTTTTTTCCTTTGTTCTTCCACAGATTTAAATTTTTTTGACTGGAAATCAGTGAAGGAACACATTGGCACAAAGGCTGAGGCACGTTTGAATGGAAAGTTTATTCCTAAATTCCTCCCATCTTTTTGGAGCCTGACCAATGTCACAGATTTTACTATCTCAGATAGCATGATAGAAATTCTGGTTTAGCTGTGCTGCAAGAAAAGATGAGGGGAAATATGGTCTGTATCCCATTATTGGGTTCTGAATTCTTGCCAACTATAATAACTCCCACTGCAAGCACTATCTCCCCAGAATCACCCTTTGGGAACAAATCATAACTCTACAGCAAATAGCAGAAAGGGATTTTGTGCAAAGAGAGGAGGGCTGCAGATGGGGAAAGCTGCCATAAATGGCTTACTTGACAGTCCAGCTTTTTGCTGAATTGAAAACTTTGAAAATCATGGGAATTGGTTCACGAGTTTCAGGCTGGCTGCATCTGCATGAAGTTTTGTGTGCAGAGAGCTTGGCCTGGGGGTACTGTGCACATAGTCTTGCTGCACATCTGACGTGCCACATTGCTCTAAAATACGTATTATATGGAATGTACATGAAACAGAGGCAATGAGTATCATGTGTGCAAAGGAATAAGCAAGTTTTAATTAGCCCAATATGCAACTCTTTTATAACCTTAACCTGATTTGTTTGTTTTCCCTTTGTTCATCACATTTTCAAAGGCCCTTCATGAGGTTTGTTCCTGGTAGTTCCCAAGGAGTTTCAGTTCAGACTAATTTTCAGGACAGAGTTGCATTTAAACAGCAGTAAAACACACCATTGGGTGATCCAAAATCAGTGTCCTGTGATCCAAAATCAATCCAGCTACAGCTGATGGTTTGATGAAATGTTACAGCAGGGAGACTCCATAGTTGCTGAATATGGTGGTGAAAAAAAGCCAGTCAAAACAGTAGTGCCAACTAAAACCCAAGTGCAGTACAGGCACACCATTTCTACTGGAGGTATGTGAGCGTGATGATTAGACTTGTTTTCCTTTAGTTGCTTTGGCTGAATAATGTTCATACTTATTTCTCCTTGACTCACATGAACCAGACACTGCCCATATATATGCATATATATAAATTAATATAATGACAATTCTTGCCTCCTGACCTGTAGTGCTGCAAGTGAACTTGTGACTTGTTCACAAAAAGGTCCTCCCCTTCTTATCCTGAATATGGAAATTTCACACATGAAAAATTTTAATCTGACACTAAAAAATAGTCACTTATGGTTAGAAACTTAAGTTGGAAGTGAAAAGGTGACCCTGAGAGTTGATTATGGGAAGGAAATACATGCTCTCATATGACTGACATAAAAAAAGAGGGGATTGCACCACTGGATTTTCTTAATTACAACAGACAAGTGGTTTACAAACACTGGCAGAGGGAGTTGGGTTAGTTCAGCAGTGGATGTGTTCTTAGGAAATAATCATATGTTTCTTGAGCAATTTGATAGGAGGGAGAAAGCTGTAAAATAGGATTTGCATGGATGGATCATCCTAGTTTTCTTAACAAAGGGGTGTCCTCACCAGTACAGTGCATTGCATGCCAGATGGTGGGTTTGAGATTCTCATTCTCTAAACTACAAGAATTGGACCTTTTGAAAAGGTCTTTTTAATTGTAGTAGAGAAAAGACAATAGGAAGTATGTTGTGCAATGTTTTTTCAAAACCTGTTACAAACCAGACTTTACAAAAGGATATTCCCCACATTCATCCAGGGATATTATTCTATTAAAACAAGAGCTTGTGGGATCAGTATGTAGATACAAGCCCTCTGTTCCTCGGAAATCATACCCCTACACCCTATGGGACACTCGGATTTCATTATTTTCCTTCTTTATTCAAGCAGGTTTTGAATCTCTTTCCTCCCTCAGGTGTTCTGTGTCTCTACATTAGCATTTTCCTTAATATACAGAAAATAATAGTGGTTAATTTGACCACTGCCCTCATTTGTATTGAGGAATCACATATTCAAGCTTAAGCTTTTGAACTTGTTCTTCCAGTTTTCCCCTGAATATCCCAGCTGTGATACAGGCTATACAGGTTACCTTTACCTGTCTGATCCTGGCTGTTCTGTTTTGCAGCAATGGCCAGTCCTGTTTCTCCAGTTGTGCTATAGTGCCCCTAATTCATCTCTGGCCGCAAGCTCAGCACAGATTAGAGCTGGATGGGTAACTGGCTGTGTTGCTGTCTGTTTTCACAGAAGGTGACAGTCTGCCCCGTTGGAAAGATGTTCGCACCTCCCAACTCAGAGAGCGATTGTAGAGAATCATCAGGTCCCCACTGAGCTTTCTCTTCTCCAGGCTAAACAACTCCAGTTGCCTCTTCCTGGCAGACAATAAAAGCCCATGGCACCGATGAGATGCAGGTGTTGGATCCTTGGGTTGCACTTGGCCCTGCCAAATGTGACTTCTGAGTGTGCAGTGTGTGTGTGAGCCCTTCCACAGTGAGCAGCTGCACCCAGCCACCAGCAGGGAGGCTGAACTTCGCCTCAGAAGTTAAGTTCAAACTGATCATCCAGAACATGGAACCAAATGTGTGTATTGGTTTGAAATTTTCTTTATGTAATATGCTTCTAATGAACAAGTTGCTTCCATTCAGCTTTTACACTGGAGGGGGAAGAGTAGACCTTCTACATTAAGTGATATGTCCACAAGTCCATGCACCAGCTCCAGCCAAGCTGGAGTGTGATGGTGGTGCCACTGGTTGTGCAAGGGAACCCCAGGAGAGAGGACTGTGCTGGTGCAAGGCTACAGGGCACAGGAAAGGGTATGTATGAGCTCTGTTTGCTGATATCCCCTTTTCCATCAAATGCAAAATCCAGGCACAGACCATCCAAAAGCATGCTTGTCGTGTCAGTCTGCCGAACAGTAGTTCTGTTTTCTTCTTAATATGATGCACCACTAAAATTTCTAGCCAAGGCCACTGCAGGGAGGCATGTGTTAATCCTTTGCTGAACTCTTTTGTTGGGGAGAAGAGCCTTTTTAACAGGCAACTCTCATTCTGCTTCTCCTCAGCTGGGAAAGACTGATTTGTTGGTGAATTATCTGGTTTATTTTTTTGGAGGGATCATGATTATGCAAGATAGTGATGACCAAGTACTAATGAGCTTTTTGTCAGAGAAAAAACACTGAAAAATGTAGTTTTATGGACCAGTTTGTCTGAGCATACACGTGAAATCAGACCTAGCATCCTAAAACCGCTGCGAGCTGGGTGAGGAGTCCTGCACAAAGTAGAGCCAGGATCATCCTATCTCTGCTTTGACACTGGTCAGCTCTAGCTTCCATCTGGACTGGCAGGGCTTTTCCTTCCCATGCTCTTGGAGGCGCTCCTCATGTGGAGCTGGGTTTCTCAGTGATAGCCACATGGACTTACCCTTGAGCTCTGCGATACTGCAGTGAGTGTTGAAACATTTAGACACCAGGGATATGACTCAGATGCCCTGTGCTAGACAGTGGAAAGAAAATAAGAACAAAAAGTAAACCCTCCGGAAGCAGGGGAGGGCCTGCATGCATGCTTAATTGAACAAGAATCAGGCATTTTAAAGTCTTTCTGAGAAAAACAAGTCTAAACCTTAAGCTAGAACGCTGTACAGCCATTTCCTCAGCCATTTTGAAAGCCATTCCCCCCCCTCCAGCTGATATAACAAATGTAACCAGTTTCCCTTTTCTCCTCTCTTTTATCTGTTTCCCTTCAGTAAAGTCTGAAGAAAGTATTTCCGCTCCCTCGCCCTCCTTAAACCAGAAGGCTGCCTGATATCTCCTCGATCCATGGGAAATGGGATGAAAACTGCAGTGGGATGGTTTGTTCCGTTACAGATGTGCACAGCTCCTTTATCCCCGAGATACAGCTTGCCAGAAGGTAACAGCTTTGTATGTGCCTGCAACTGCCTCAAAAAAAAAAGGGGCTGAGATATATATATATATATATGTTGTGGGAGAGAAGCATGAGGTTTTTAAGCACACATTTATGAAAATATGAGAGCTTAAGAAGAATTGGGTCACATCTGACTGCTACCATCTGGCCCACTTCACTCCAAGATTACCCAGGAATGTATTTCACATGTGCCTCTGGAACAAGACTGTGAGCTGCCAAAAAGAAAATATTTTACAGCTGAGCATTGCATTTCACTTGGAGCAGTTCAAATGCAATATCCCAAAGAGGATTCCACCAGCGGGTATCAAGCAGGGAATTTGGGCTCAGTCCTTTTATTTTGTCTGCTCAGTTTTGTAACAGGGGACTCCTTGTTGGTTGCTGGGTTGAGTTTAAAGGTCCTTGGTTGGGACATCAGCTTCTCAATGGAAAGTGGTCTCTTAAACCAGAGCCCTGGGTAGGCAGCTGACCTTGTGTTAAACTGGAGTCACAGCTTAAACAGGGCAGCTGACTTTGTGCAAATGGCACCAGTGGGATGTGCTGTAGCTGGAGGGAGGCCCCTTGGATGGAGCTTTTTTGGTGAAAACTTCCCTGTTGAGCTGGGAAACATCAGAGTGCTGCTCCCAACTTGACGGGGAAGCCTTTGCCAAAGGGCTTTACCCACATGTCTCAGTTTCCCTGTGTGTAACATCAGGGCATCTCACTTCTGTAAAACTGAGGAGTGCTGCCTTGCCAGATATATATATATATGTATCTATATATATTTTTATATATATATATATATATAAAGATAAATATTATTTAATATGTTTAAAAACATATAAAAATAGGTGTTGTGGTGATGATGACATATACTTACTTGCAAAGATGCTCACATTTCTCCATGGCACACCAGCATGTGGGACAGAATCTTAGATGGTGAAAGAGCACATTGCACCTGCTCTACTTGGGCTGATGTAAGTTCATTCTCAGTAAAATGGGAAATGTAGGCAACAGCAGAAATCACTTTGCCTCTGTCTGGGTGTCCTGTAAGGGAAAAAGGATCTTTTTGCGAATTACTCTAACCAGGATGGAGTTAATTCTTTCTCTGCCACAAGCAAGAAGGTTTGCAGGACCAGAGAGCTGAGCTAGCTATGGAGGTTTCATTTCTTGCAGCATGCTGGAGATAGTGGACTGCTGAGGTTGAGTGAAAGATACAGACTCTCTGGGGGATGCTAGGGTAATTCTGAAAAGGTGGAGGGGTGCATCTTTCCTGCCCTTTTTTTTTTTTTTTTTTTTTTTAAATAATTGGAATCAGATACGGTTAAATTTTGTCTTAATTACTGTTGAAGGTTTTGGGTGAAGGTAGTTCAGCTTTTTAAGACTTGAAAGAAAGGACACTTGTTTAGCCATAGGGTATGAACTCTGTCACATAGAGTGCAGTATGAAACTGTGTGCAGGCATACAACACTTTTGCTGGCTGGACCCACCCGTCCCAAGCTTTGTGTGGTGGGAAAGGGTGTAATGGGACCAACTTGATGCTTCAAAAAGGTGTTCATCAGCAAGTCTTCCCAAGCCCACTAGCCTAGAGGCACCCCCACATCCTGCCTGCTAATGTGCTGCTGGGCTTGCATCAAATTCTTCCACCAGTGTAAAAATGGAAACAAATGGGCACCATCTCAGCAGAGTGGCACCTCTCTTGTCTTCTGAGGCTTTTGGGTCACAGCAGATGTGACCCAAAAGATGGCTTTTGGTTGCTGCATGAGGAGAGTAGCTCAGATTGATTTTGTTCACACAATAGCTACACAGCAGACAAAGGGTTCAAATTGCTACACCACCGTTTCATCCCTCTCAGACTCAAGTGGTTGCAACCCAAAAAGAAAAATAAAAAGCAACTCCTGGAATCATGTTCTGTGAAGGTGTACTTCTCATATTTAGAAATATTTACTAAGCAACTATGAAGTCTTTTTGTCCTGTAAAACTGAAGGATTTGATAACTTTTAAGCCACAGTCTGTGTTTTTAAATTATAACAGGCCACAGACAACAACAGTAACTGTAGTGTATTGTGGCTTTGCTGCAGTCAAAAAGCACTGAAGAGGATGACACAAGAAATGGAATAGTAATTCAGAAAAATTAATTGAATTATTTCTTGCTCTGTTCTGCCCATTTCTATTAGCCTCAGATAGGCTGTGTTTTTGGTAATAAATGTCAGATAATCTCAGCTTTCTCTCAAACACACCCAGGGAAGAAGACAGAACTGAGCAGCAAACAGACTTTATCTCAGACTGCGTTTTCCTGGGAATATCTGTGCTCCACCCCAGCCGTCTGTTTGAGGCAGTTGTTCATTACCACATGTAGAGCTCACCAAAAGAAGGGACTGAGGGTCTTGCAATCTGGGTATCATTTTCTGGGAAATCTCATTTTACAAAACACCTGTTGTTGGGTGTGTTGAAGGTTTAAGAAATTTAAAAAAAAAAAATAATAAATTGACGCTTCTCAATTTTTCCCTTGCTGGTCTCAGAGAAGAATGGAATGCATGGAAGAATGGCAGCATGGGAATATCATCCTAGCCAGGGCAATGCTTTCTGTAGCTTGACAGTAGGAAATGATTAATCTTTGTTAGAGCTATCAGTGAAGTTCTTCCTGCCCCCATGTTCTGCCAGCCTAATATTTCCCTTGGAACATCAGTGAAAGCATTTAAGGAGAGAAAACTTTTGACACTCTCATCTCTGTTCATGTCCTTGACCGTTTTCAGAGCCCGCAAGCAGAGTTTTTACCTCGTGTCTCTTCAGGGAGTTGTGGGACATAAAAAGCTTTTGGCTGACATTTGCTGGGATCAGTAGACGCCTTGCATCTGTAATACAGAAGATGTTCCCGGTACTATGTGATGTGCACACTTCAGCCAGGGGATTTATATTTTCTCTTGGTGGGACAAAAGTAAACATGTGTAAGAGTGTAAATGCACTCACCTAGAACTGCAGAGCATCACTAGCAGCAGAGCCTTGTCAACTTTACGAAGAGCGTAATTAGTACAGACTCTTTTACAATTGCCCCACCGTTATTCATCTGCTTTCTTTGCACCCTCTTAGGAAGGGTGTCTTATACTGCCAGTACAACTGAAGAATGAATTTTTGGTCAATATTTTCTTGTAGATAAGAGCACGCCTTTTGAATTCAAACCTGCTTAGCACTAGGTGGCACTCTGCTATAATCTAAATTAGTTTGCCTTACTTTTGAAGTTTGGTAAACATTTTAGCAGCGGGAACAACAAAAAGAGATTAGATTCATCAACAATTTGCCACTATTGTCACCCATGTTGTGATATGAGGGGAATTTTAACTAGATTGTAAAGCTATCTGAGCCTCTCTAATGCCCTTGGATGAGAGGGCAGGGAGGAAATGAGTTCCATGTACTTGTTCTAATAGTGCCAGTCACTGGACTTGCTACTGAGAAACCAATGTGGTGTTTTGTGGGGTTAATAATGTGGTGTCCCCTTGGAAAGTGGAACAACCTAAAATTATTCAAAGTCAGTAGAGAATAGGGTGGGAATTGTGAGACACTGAAGAGTGAAGTTCTGCCCCATTTGCTCTTAGTACATTTTGTATTATAGAGGCCAAGAGAGGGAAAGCTGCACTATTTATAGTTTTCAGGACTTTTCATTGCTAAGTTTTTTTATGTATTTTAATGGACTGAATCTGTGGGGTGTGTGAAGAGTTTATGGAGAGTTGGGTTTCTGGGTCAGGTATTGCCTGGGTGGGCACAGGACCAACTATCAGTCCAAGGGGAGGATAGGGTCCTGGTGGTGGGTATTGGTGTGGGCACATTTGCAGAGTGAATCATTAAAAGAGGAAGTGGAATTGATGGACGTAGGGCTGGAGTGCTGGAACTCAACTTCTAGCAATAAAGAATAACCCAGAAATCTTGGAATTGCATTGCAATTCATCCAAACTCCAGGAAGGGATATTCAAGGAAGGCTGCCCAAGTTCCCCTCTAGTGACATCAGCAGCATGACAAGTAGACCAGGAGAGCCTTTTGTACCACATATCCTGAGAGTGAACTCTGAAATTGTGTCTCACAGGGCTAAATATGGACAATAACACATTTTCTTGGAATATGTCCAAGTGAAAATCCTCTGCAACCAAACATTTTAGGTACTGAATTAGGTGCCATAATTTCAGTTAGCAGAAATTGTATCTATGTTGAAAAGTGGACCAGCAAGAGCAAATCCACAATCCAGACATTTGGTGCTAAATTCCTAGCACCCATGCTTTACATATTTAGGTGCATATGTATGCTTCGGGCTGGCTCTAGACTGGGCCCACTGAGTTCCCATACCAAATGGAAGATGCTGAGCTCCAGAGCACCTTACCTTCTAAGCAGGTTTCACATGAAGGAAAACTGTTTTGCAACCTGTGAGATTGCTTGGGGATGTGAACCTCAAGACAGAGATTGGGTTTTTGTTTTAAAAGCTTTCTCCTGATCCAAGTTAATTTTTTTTTTTTTTTTTTTAAAGCCTAAGGACAGTGAGACCGTGCCCTAGGACCGCCAGTATCTAGAAATGGAGTCCTCCTGCCTCCTTGGAGATGCTCAAAGCACTGGAAAGTGTTACTGTTCCCTGCAGCTCCTACCCCATCCCTCCTCATGCAGCTGTGTGTCACAGATCATCAGCCAGTATCAGTGAGCAGCCCTAGGCAGAGTAGCTATGGGTGTGCTCTCAGCGTATCTTCAAACTCTTTTTGTTCATAAATGGGATGAATTTGTGTGTGTGCTGCTCATCATGAAGAAACAAAAGCTCAGGTTGTGAATGCTGTTAAGGAAAATACGTGATCTGGAAAATGGCTGTCAGCCACTGATCTTATGTCAGTGCTATTTCTGAGTGGCTTCAGAGGAAGGGACCGATTGCCCATGGCACAAACCCACCCTTGGGAGTACTGCTTTGGTGATTGAAGTCTGATGATAAAGGCTTCCTGTGTGACTATGAACATAAGGACTGGATTCAGTCAAAAGCTCATCTGCTATAACCTAATTCATCCTCTAACTCACAGAGTTGAGGACCTGAGACTCTGTGGCTGGTACACGATGAGAGTTAAGTATCTCTGCTGCTGACCAGAGAAGAGAGAGTTATTGGTTAAGCTGAGACACGAGGGGAAATTTCTTGTGCTCAGCAGAGCTTAAAAGCATGTCTGAGGCTGCTGAAGGCACCTGTCCCCTTGGGAGACAGAAAGTGTGGACATCCCAGCAGGGAGGCAGCTGAAGGCATTTCCTGAGAAAGCTGATCAGAACTCGCTACTGTCCTTGAAAATGGGGCTGGTGGGGGAGGAGAAGGGCAGTGTTTTTTTTATTAACTAGTTTAGATATGAGATATCTTCACCAGGTGTCTTGGGGACCTGAGGCTGACTTTCTTCCTTGGCATGTGGAGGTGCATGTCCAGGTTCACTGTTTGCCAGGAGAGAGCTCCAGGGCACCTGCATCACCTGACTGGAGGAGCTGCAGGGCTTCCACCTCCTGCATGAGTTCAGGAAGCAGGAGGATAGACTGAAAAAGGGGAGAGCCTGGCCCAGCTCCATGGTTCTGGCACTTGCCTGGGAGGGAGAACTGAGCTTCAAGTGCCTCTTAAGTGCCAGACCTTGTCAAAACAGAGAAAATGTGTTTCATATAAAGTGTATGTGTGCCTGTATGTTCCTCGGTGGTGAAGGCTGACTTTTTAATACTAATCTATAACCTTTGTGGTTTGAGTTCTGTCCCTAACATTAAAAGCTCCCTCCCAAAATACTTTTTCTTATGCTCTGTGTAAACCAGTTCTTATTGCCCCAAGTGACTGGTGACATTTTCCTTGGCTATCTGGGCATATCATCTGTATAACAGTTTTCTTCCAACAGTCAGTTCATTGGACTGTTTTCTTTTCCCCTGAATTTTAGCCCAGCCCTTTTTTTTTTGTGCTTTAAGGCAGCTCTGATATTTTGGAATGCCTTTATTATTTGCTCTCCTTCAAATATTCACAAATAATTAACTTTAGGGTTTTTTCCATAGCAGATTTTTAGTTGTTGCAATGGCAGAAATGGATATATTTTATAGATTTCTTCCTTCTAAGGGATAAGAGAGCTCAAAACTTCTGCACTTCTGTCTGGAGGCATGTGTGCAAAGAAAGATAAAGCCCAATGAGAATAAGTGGCTACCTGTACACACTTGTGTACAGGCTGGATTTTTTTCTCTTGTCTTTCTGGGACCTATTGCTTCCCTCCCGGTAAAGATTATATTAAAAAAAGTTCCATATAAATTCAAATCCTTCTGAGGTGGTTCATGGTGAAATGTGCCCTCTTTAACTGTTTGTTTGTTTTTTTTTTTTTGTGGAGGAATACAACTACAGTGGGTGGTTTCAAATCAGTCCAATATGTGGTGGAGCACTGGTAAAACACACTAGGCAGCCTGTCTTCCAGTGTATATTTCTGCTGGCAGCGACCCTAGATCTCCTTGGCCAAGCATTCAGTGCTGGGATATAATCTAGATTCCCAGCAAATTCTCAATTAAGTGCAAGATGTTTCTTGAGCACGGAGCCAGAGATCAAACTGAAATAAGGCTCGCTCTGAGAAATATTTTGAAAACTGTTTGAATAACCTAGCGTATACAAATATTTTAGGTCAACTATCATATTCTCTCAAGACCTGTAGGCGTTTCTGTATGGGTGCCAGCAGCCTTGCGTCTCTAAAGAATGGAACCAATGCTGATTTTGTACTTCCACTACTGTGTCAGTGGATCCACCCACAGCTTGATAATGTCAGTGCAATGCAATGGAAAGTTTAAATTATAGTTTGGCTTTTGTGTTGTTTTAGTGATTTTTTTGTATCAGTGTCACAAGGAAAAGGAGAGGATAGTATCCAGGGATAAGAAAGTTAACCATCCAACTCTTTGAAGGAAAGCTTACCTGGTCTCAGTTTGCAAATTGGTGCTGGGAGCAGCCTCTCATTTTTTCGCCTTTAAAAGCCTGTCCTTAAATCAGAGGATAAACAACCCTAGATAATTTCTTCTTTTGTGTTCCTGAAGCTGAAAATCACACACCCACCCACGTCTTCCTAGAGCCACAGACACCTTTGAATACTCTCTCAGTGGAAGCAAATATGACTGAGCTTGTATTATATCGAGAGATGAGCCCAGATTAACAGACTGTGCTGCTAACCAGCTACCAGCTTGGTTAAATTTGTGGTGCAGACAGAGCTTAAGCTGGTGTTTCACTTCATCGCAGAAACCACTGTGCAGTCTGCTGACCAGCTATATTTAAGTATTTTGGCAGAATCATGTTAAAAATTGGAAGGAATGCTTTTAATAGTCTGCACTTCTCTTGGAGGCCTGCATTAGGGATACGGTTGCATCCCAAACATACGTAAGTCTGATTGAAAAGCACAATATGGCATGGATGTACTTTGGGGCTACAGGATGTCAGCAAGACAAATTTAAAGTACTGTTGGCTGCATGACATAAGAAATATGCAGACCTTTTAAGGTTAGAGGCCAGATTCAGATATTTCACATATGAAAGCAGCAGCAACTTTGCTGAAGACAGCGGTGTTGCTGAGCCCTAATGCATGTGCCAAGATTCTGCGTTATCAATTATTTGAACCAATGTGCATCTGTGCTTTTATCCCACTTTGATATTTTGTACAGGGAGCTGTGGACCTCTCCTGAGAAGGCACTACACTTGCCAGCTGCTGTTTGTTTTCACGCAGGACAATTCAGCTTATCCAGAATTCATGCAGCAGTTGATGAGAAATGCGTTGTTGCTCTGCAGGCTGTGGTGTTGAAAAAGGGACAAGGTTTCCATATACCTCCAGTCAGGTTTTGGGGGTTGTTGAAAAGACACCTGGTCAGCTTCAGAGTCACGTGCAATTAGAGTTCTGTGGTTTGCATGTACAAAGTACAGGTCTCACATTGCATCAAATGTTTGCAAATATTGTAAAATGGGACTGGATGAAAGAGTTTTCAACCACAAGCTTTCACTGTGGTTAAGCCTTAAGCATTATTCTCTTCTCTCCCTGCCTCCCTTTCCCAGTTAAACAGCAACAAGAAGAATTTATTTTCATATTGAATATTTTGGCTTTTTAAATTTTATTTAATTTTCTGGCTCAAAAAATGAGTTTATGCTCTTGGATTAAACAATAAAGCTTTCCGTTATGGCTGCCCAGACTAAAAGCTTATTTTAAAAAACGAGTGAAAATGTAACCAGCAGATGAAAGAGAGGATCTTCCAAAAGCTGCTGATTCCTGAATAGGCTTGGGGGAAAACACCAACAAAGAGAACACCAATATCCAGAGCCCATGTGTAAGACTTCAAGAAGAGGTAACATTTTTTCCTTTTTTTTTTCCTTTTTTTTTTTTTATAATTATTATTGTGTAGAAGCTAAATCATGAGCAAAATCAGCAGTGTCAATTATGCTTTAAGAAGAAATAGCAATTTCCTGGAAAACACTACTAAGGCAAAAGCACCTGGGAAAGGGAATGTGTAAACTGTCATCCTGGGCATCAGAATTTTACTGAGCAGAGGAAGACATATTCTATCTAGTGTGTAAGTAGTGCATCACTTCATGATAATCCCTTTCTCTCTGTAAGATTAGAGAATGTTCTTCAGCATGAGTCTGCCTGAGTTAGATGATGTGGAATCAAGTGCATTCTTCAAACGGGAACTTTGATAGCAACTCAATATTTTGTGGTACTTAAATATTTTCCCAACACTTCCACGCAGAATTAAGGAATCAGACATTGATCTGTGTGTGGATGTGGCTTCTCTTTTTTACATACTGTTTCTCTCTTAGTTGCTGTGAGAAACTTAAGTTTTGGTCATTTTGGTAAACCTGAGTGTTTTCAAAGACTGCTGACAAGCCTTTGAGTTATCTGTATTGGATACATGAAGACTGCTCTTCGGCAAAACAGTTTCTGAGCATAAAGAGGTGTGTGAATCTGCGGATAGGTGATTTTAGGTGATTTCACCCTTAGAAGCCTTGGTAGAGAATTCTGTAGCAAACCCTTGCCTTTGACAGCGCCTTTCTAAGGACATGTGTTCCAAAGGATTTCCTGAGATTAGGTTTGTACACCTAGGGAGACAGACAGACCAGCCTCTTTTAATAGCAATCATGGGACTTGCTATGACAATGACAAATATTGAGAGGTGCAAAGGAGGTTTATTTGAGAGAGGTATATTTGTAGATGGGATGTTGTGTGTGGAAAACCAGTCAAAATAAGGTGAGTTAGCAATAGGTGTATATGAATAGACAACACAGGGTGGAATAAATATATTCAGGTCCCACTTGATTCCATTGCAGATTGCTTTGGATGAGCTAATCATTCCTCTAATATTATGTTGGTGTTAGCAAAAAATGTTCTGCAGAAGCAGACAAGGTGAAGGTAAAACACTTAGTGCTGGGGAGTCTCAGGTCTGCAGGATATGTGGAGGGGGAATTTATATTTGAATAGCTCTAATCTGATCCTGTGGACTTGCTGCCCATTAGCACATTATGTGCACTCTTGGAGCACATCATCGTGTTGTATTTAACACATAAGGAATTAATTTTGCACTCGGTTAGGAGCACAATTCTGAAGCAGATCTCCTGGTTGATTCCACTCTCTGCATTTTGGTTTGTATCCCAAAGATATCTCAAATGAACGCAGGGCCACTCCAGGTCACTCATCTTTCCCCCTTTTGGGAGAACTGTACCTCCTCATGTCTGTGCATCCATCTGTCCTGCTGGAGGCTTTGGGAAGCATGGCCAAGCACCCCTGCTCTATGCAGCTTGATTGTAAAGAAATGAGGGATTTCACCAAGTAATATTCCATCCCAGGGAATACAAACCAGGACCTTCTGGGTTTTAAGTACCAAATTGACACAAAAGAATTTGGAAAGGGAGACCAAAACAAATCAACCTGATGTTTCCTATTTACTGCACTAGTATTTCTCTCAGAGCCTGGA
The DNA here is from genome assembly GCA_038380795.1 of Pyrocephalus nanus. Lineage (NCBI taxonomy): Eukaryota > Metazoa > Chordata > Aves > Passeriformes > Tyrannidae > Pyrocephalus > Pyrocephalus nanus. The sequence goes on along the minus strand of CM076260.1, from coordinate 91,188,807 downwards.
AGCTGGGAAGAGAGGCTCACCTGCTGGCAGCATCCTAGTCCCTATATTTTAATGCTGCATACTCACATGCTGGATCTTAAAAATCTACTCTTTTCATACAAGTAAAAAAGCTGCATGTTCACTTCATCACAGCACATTTCCTTGCATTAATAAATCCTAAACCTCCCTTTCCTATTGTCTGAATTTCCATTTTTAGCTTACGTTTTTCTATTCCTATGGGAGGTTCCCCACTTTTATTTCCATGCAGTCTTGAGACTGGGAATTCCATTAATGTTGTTCATATGACCTATGGAATGTGAGTAAACGTTTCACAGCAGTGTATCTTCTTGGCTGCTCTCCAGGGTCTGTAATTAACTCCACATATATTCCTCTATCTATCATGGGGCTTTAGATCTTGCCTGATAGAAACAGTGGAGGCTGGAAAAGGAAATAAGGCTTTATGGAAAAAATCAAAGAAAGTGCTTTGCTTGCTGCTCAGTCTTAAAGGGTTTACTGTGTATGGTCTCTCCTTTTACCAAAATTTCACTCCTGGGAAAGCACTGCAAGTATAAAGCAGACTTCAAAATAATCATGTCTACTTGCAGTGTGCAAGGGGTGGTTGGGCATCCTTTATTTTTTTAACCATGGTGGTGAACATGTATCTCTTGTGAGTAGGTTGAATGAATCTTTACTTTGGTAACAAAATATTTTCATTTAATAAGTCATTTAACAATCTTGTCATCCTGAAGAACTAGCACATTTTTCAAAAGTAGCTGCTTTTCCAGTAATATACTTATGCCCTTTTTCCTTATGCTTTCTATGTTATTTGCTTCCAAAAAACATTCCTTGACTCTGTATTTAGTTCTCTTACAATTTACATTAATTTTTTGACAGGACTGTAATAATTCTAGACCTGATGGGAAAAACGTGATAGGATTCATAAAACTAAGATATAGGTACAACACGCATTCTTTACTGGGGTATCATTTAATTCTTGGCGTGTACTGAGGTTCAGGACTTTGCTATGCTGCTGTAAACCTGGAGTAATACCACTCAAACCAGTGCACCAGCAGAGCTGGAAGTTGAACTTGGCCTTTGTTTTATAAAGTGCAGTATTAGAATTTCTGATCTGTAATCCATTTGATTTTCTGTTAGCTCAGTCTACCTTCTGTATCTGATTATGTATATTTAACCCTGATTAGCATAACTATTCAGAAACAAAGGCTTTCTTATGGTATTTAGGCTTAGGTTATTGAGATGCATAAAACACCTCTTGTAGAGAAATGTTAGTGGCTCAGCCATCCTTTGTATCATATTCCAGTTGATGGCTTTTGCGTATGTCATTTACCTGGAACAGATGTTTTCCCTCCTGCTTTAACTGTTCACCAAAAATATCTGAAAGGAAAATGAAAATACAATTAATATGCATGTCTATCTAATTAATTTAAATAAATTAGCATTAAAATGGATTCTGTATTTATTTAGATACTTTCTGCAGGAGCCAAAAATAGTCTTGATGCAGGACTGAATTTTGTCAGATGCCTCAGTAAACAGCAGCGACCTTTTTTTCAAAAGAAGAATCTTTATTACAAGATGCTAATACAGTCCTAGAATCGGCCTCTGTTTCTGAGACCAGTGAGAAGCTTTGTATTTTGGTCTGCTGGGAAAATGGTAGAAGAGAGCACTACCTTGCAATAGACAGTCAGTTGAACCTACTGAGGTTTTGGAAGAGGAACAATGCAGATCAACTGCTGTTTGAGTTTGCACCGAGCACTAGTTAGTCTAGCAATTCCTAGACTAGAGGTACTTCTAAAACATTGGAAAAATGTATTACAGGATGTTGAAGGCTCAGGTAAGGGCAATTGTCTGTCCATGCTGAAAGGATTTCATATCCAGCATGTCAGATTGCTGAATGGAATGAGGAAAGGTGATGGTATTTAGGCATTTGAGAAGGATGCATTTTCACCAAGGGACTCTTTCTCCTGGTAGGAAATTTAGTTTGGTGCAGACATTATTTCCTATCTTCCCTATCCTTTGCTTTCCTTTTTTGCATGCAGTGAAGGAATTAAATAAAATACATCTTCTATAAGGTGCCTTTCAACAGCTACCGCTTCCCCCTCCCAGCAAGTTTGTCAGCTCTCCTAGAGACCACAGACTGACTGTGATGACAGTGCAGTGGCATGTTTAGAGAGCCTCTCCTGTGAAGTATGCTTGATACCAGCTCAAATCATTTTCCAGCCCAGGCTACACAAATATGTTTTTGAGATTTATCATGATCCCATAAGTAAATTGCTAGCTGTTTTGGACTTTCCTGACCATAGTCTTAACTGAGATAGAAAATCAGTCTTCTCTGGCTTTTAGGATTGACAGAGTTGAAAATGTCATGTCAGTGTGGAAACCAAGTAAAATACAGATAGAAGGGCTTTTGTCAGGGACATTTCAGATTCAGTCACAAGATGACAGTAGAGTGTGACCACTAACATATGGCCTACTCATAGTGGGAAAAAATTAGGAAAAGCTGAAGTGGCTGAGATTAGAATTGGCTATACTTTCTTGCACAGTGTTTTCATCTTCTCCAGATTGCTTTCTATGGCTGAAGATCCAGCCTCCACATTATGTTATTCTAGTCTTAGTAGTGGGCTGGTAAGGCCAGGTTTGTGATGCACCTTTGGCTCCAAGAGATATCAGCATCCCAGAGAAACAACTGCTCCTGGCAGCGCAGCAGGTTTGTTGGGAGCTTTGTCACCAAGGAAGGTGACTCCAAGTTCTCTGCCAAGACACCTGTCTTTCTCCCTCGGTTGAATTTTCTCTTGTGCATAAAACCACTAAACCATCAAGCAAAAGTAGATGGAAATTCTCTCATATGTTCTAGTGAGGCCTATAAAAATAGCAAATAATAACAAGACATATTAAAAGAAGGTACAAAATTAATTATGATCATTTTCCCTTTCCTCCCCCAGAATATCAGCTGTTAATCTTGTTCCTCCCACAGGCTAATGATATAAGATCCTTCAAACAACAAGTGAAAGCTAGAGTTGAACCAGAATATTAAAGTAAATGTATTCTGAGATAGTCATAAAGTTTTACTAAGTAAGGTTGAGTCAGCTGTATTTTTTCTTTTAATTTTACTGAAAACCAATAACATGGAATTTGTACCTCACTGTAACAAAGTCAGCATAAATATACAAAATACTTTTACATTTTTTAAAGTGAAATTATTAAGTGAAAAATTCATTTTGCTGGCTTAATAAAGGTACTGTCAGTGAAAAATATGATTTATACTGTGCCTGGAATATACCTTTTGAGGGTAGTTTAGTATACCACTATATGCAGCAAACTATTGGTAGGCTTTTGGGAGTCTGCAAAAACAAACACATAAATGAGCATGAGTCATGATGTGCTTGTTGGTTTTCTTTCTTTTATGAATGATTTAACGCGAATTTTTTTATGTGATTCAGCTTTTTATTTATAAATTAAAGTTTATTGCTTTAATTTATAAGACCTGAGCTGAGCATGTGTGAGGGCAGGTGTGGGATGAGCACTTGGGATGTCAGTGCTGCTTCTTCTGCTACCTGAGATGTTCTGGTTAGGGCGTGATGTGCCAGTGTGTCCTCATTCTGGCAAGGATTCAATATTAGTATAGTTGATTATGAACTTACTGCAGTGATCTTGTAAAAACAGAGACTGATTGCATGATAAAGGTAGCCAAAGATCACCTCTTTTCATTCAGGCAGAATGTCTCCCTCCTGAGGCTAAAATGTTGCTTGGGAAAGGCAGTCCTTTTTCTTTGTCCAATAAATATTCGTGAGATGCCTGTGTTCTGTTTGTAAATGTAAAAATAAAATAAAAAAAATAAATTGAATATTTTTGCCTTCATGAAAACATTTAAAAATTAATATTTGAATAGCTCAGTTGAGAACTCACATTTGGCAAGGATTATAGCTTTCATTGGGAAGGACTTTGGAGAGTTTCAATAGAAATTGGTTTTGATTTGGCCAACATTCTGAGCCTTTGAAAGATATAAAATGGATAATGCCCAGTATGTTTTTTCCACTAAGCTTGTATAGATGTATTCATCATGCATTCCAGTGTGGATAACCAGAGGTATTATGAAATAGGAAATGAAAGTCCACAGAAACCCACGGCTCTCGGTCTCTGGTAAATCATCTGTTCGACGAGATGTGCATGACAGATTGCTGTGGTGAGATACTTGGGAGCTGTGCTGTTGGTGGACAGACCTTCCTGGGCTCTGGAGATGTGCAGGATCACAGGGAAGGGAAGGTTTTGTGGTGGAACTTTACAGGGGGCAACAGTGACCTGAACTTTTAGTACATATGGTGCATTCAGCTGCTTCACTTTACCTGTTTATGAAAAAAAATAAGATGTGGTAGTATGTGATCCTTACAGCCACTCTTGCTTTTTCTGGGCTGTGCTCGGCTGTGCTGTGCCTCATGTCCCAGTACAAATGGGCAAATTTGTTTGCATACTCTCCTGGGCAAAAGCCAGCCATTCAAGGGAGAGGAGTATCCCAGGGAAAGCATTCCGGTGTTTACAGACCATCACTGTTCAGAGGTCACCTGCATTTCCAGTTCATAAACTTTCTTTACTCCTGTCTTTGTCTGAGTTATGCCCTGATCTTAAAATCTCCCCTGACTAGGAATTTAGAAACACCATTTTGGTAACCTGTGCCTCTGTTTCTCCACCTGTATTATTAGAATTATCCCCTAATATTCAAATTACTACCTCTCTGACAAGTTTTTTGCTTTTACAGAAAACAAAGCATTTAACCCTGTTTTCATAACAGTTTTCTAAATGTGGCAACTGTCACTGTTGCCTCCTTGCCTTGGCTTTTATCAGCTGCTCAAGCTACTCCTATGTTTTCTCGTGTTTTACTGCAATTCTTTGCTGTCTGTGATTAGCTCAGATCATCAGTTTGGTAGGAAAAATATGTCCAAAGAAGTTTGGCAAGAAATAGTCACATTTGTTCTCATAAACCAAGCATTAAAGCTGGAATGAACCCACAGACCTATTATTTTCTTCAGTTTTAAGAAAATCCTGCTGGTCCGATTACAGTAGGTAGAGGACACATTCTCTGTGTCTCCTTTTCCAGCATAGCAGTGGCTGATGAAGATCTCAAGATTGTAACAGTAAGGGTGAATATTTTTTTTTCAATTTTTCTTTAATTTTCAGAAAAGCCTACTGGTCAGAGTAAGGTGTCAGGGGACACATACTCTGTGTCTCCTTTTCAGGCATAGCAGTGGGTGGTGAAGAACTCAAGATTGTAACAGTAAGTGGCTCAGAAGTCCAGTGGCTTCTGCTCAGGAGCAGAAAACCATGGATTCCCAGCCATGCATGCTGCATCTGTGCCTCTTTAGGTAAAACACAGATAAGCTTCAGGAGTGGAAATCAAAGCTGGACACCCCTCCATGTGTAACCTCACCAGCTGGCAGGGGGGTGGATGCTTTTCTGCAAACAGGGACCTAGCCTCCGCAAGCTTGCTGCTGAAATAATCTGCTGGTACACTCAGCTGACACAAATCCTGGGGCTGTAAGTGAGAAACTGGAGGGTAAGAAAAGTGGAGAGGGTAATACCTTGCCAGTTTCATATCTAGTGTGAACATTTCTTGAGTGCTTGCAAGGTCAAAATCTGACAGGAAGCAGGAGAGCCCGAAGAGGAGGAGATTGTGTGGAGGAATTTAAGCTAAAGATGTGCTCGCAATGAGTTGCAGTCTTTATTGGGAACAGCATTAATATCCCCTGGGAGTCAACATACTCTTTCAATAAATTCCTCTCCCTTCTTTATGCAAAGATAGAACTTCAAAAAATCTATTTTTATTTAAGACCATCCAGTAAATTATGAATATAAAAGTATTTATTCATATTTTCAATTGTATCTAGAGAAGAATGTTCTCTAAAACACTTGGCAGACTTTCCAAACTTCTTTCCATGAAAAAAATCTATTTTTCTCCATTAACCATCCCCAAAGACTTCAGTTGCTCTCACATAACAGCATAGAGCTTTTCACGTGTCAGGGGATTATTTATTTTTTAGATTAATGAATGTAATTTCATTGAGTTTAATATTTTAGCCAGGATTTATTATAGTGCAGTCTCTAATTTACGTTCGGCTCAGGTGAATAGTGTTACATTTGTTATCATAATAATGATTGATTGGAGGTCTCATTACAAAACAGTGGTATGATTGTGATTCCAATTTTATTCTGAAACGGAATGACTACAAAAAAACACTGCTGTACATGACACTTAAGTGTCATTTTTTTCTGCAGTCTCAGAATTGGAACAAATCATTTTCTTTTTATCTGAGGTTGTCATCAGGCCCAATTTGAGGGAAGTGCATTAAATCTGGGACACCCCCCAACAAAACCTTGCATTTCGGGTGTCTGCTATGTGGTCTTTGGCTTTTAAACTTTTGATTTTCTTGAGCTTAAGAGTCACTTCCCAGCAAATTTTGATATTTTGTGAATTTGACTAAGTCATTGCTCACCTCTCCTGTAAAAGTTATCAAGGAAATAAGGGATGTCTTATGTGTATCATTGTCTTTATATCTGTAACACAACACCAATTATCCTTATCTAACTAACTTTTCAAAAAAAAAAAAAAAAAAAAAAAAAAAAGGCACTTAGATTATTCCCCAGTAATATTTACTGTGTTTATTTAAAGATATTGATTTTAGGGTTTTAAGTATTTGTTCAGTAATATTTGTGTCAACTGTAGGAGTTAAAGTAACTACAAACAGGATATTTGGTATTTACAATGTGGAAAAAAATAACAATTTACTGAGGAAAGCTGCTTTCTTGATTGCCTGTGTAAATAGAGTAGGACTGTTCAGGTCTGAAGAGACAATTAGCAGACATCAGAGACACACATGAGAATTAAAAATTGTCCCACTGATGAGCAAAATTACTTTGAACTCTATTTAAGTGCTCAAGCCACTCTGGGTATACACATCAAAGACTGATTAAAAACTTTGTAACTGTGCAGAGCATAGAAGTTAAAACGCAGTATCTTTTCTAAACCAAGCTTGAAACAATACCAAGTCAGGCATGGCTTCTACAGAGGCTTCTGCTGAGGTTTTCTAAGAGCACAGTGTGCCTTTAGATCAAACTGAATCTGAAAATCAGAACTCTTGAGGTCCTTGTTGCTCTCTTGCAATTTGTTTTGGATTAAAGCACTGTTACATAATCAAGGATTAAAGGCATTAAACAGTGCTAAAGAAACACAGGGATGTAATTTTGTCTGAGTTTCCAGATAAAAGATCTGAAAGCATTTTTTGATTGTTTAATTAGAACGTATCCTTTGTTTGGTTTGGACTGAGTAACCAAGCCATTTAAAGATAAATTATTAAAATCTGAGGGCTTCTCTTCCTCCTTTGGGGATTTGGCATTTGAGAATATGTCACAGGCTGACCATCTTTCTGATCTACTTAAGCTTCAATCAGATTTAAGTGTAGGCAGCTCACTAAACTGCAGTGATGTGTATGCCTCACTTGATCACGTGAGAATCGTAGCTTGGGCTTAGTCCAGCCACTTATAATCCTATTGACTATGTTTAAAAGGTAAATTTAGGAGTTACTTATACTGTATCAGTAAACTACCAGTAATTATTTGAATAATTCTAAACTCTCTTTGAGTTCGAAAATAATATTTTGAAATATTTAAATCTAATATTTATCATTAATTTAAAATTAAACTCTACATTAAATTTGCATTTAAGATTATTAATACTAGTATTAAAATAAAATAAAAATATCACTCCACAGAGTCACAAAACAGACCTTTTTTTTTTTTTTTTTTTTTTTTTAATAACCTATATAATATTCTGTAAATGTCAGAGTGAAATACAGAATTCATTTGGCAGGAGAGATTTCATAGCATGCACTAAGAATGATTAGGTTATCTAAAGCACAAATTTGTCAGGAGGTGTCTTATAGGAGCTAAAGCAGCTAATCATGGTTTGAGAAAGAAGCATGCAGGATACACTGAGCCAGAGAAGACCCGCTCCTGCTTCCCACAGTGGGAAATAATGCACGCTGTAAGGAGGTGCGTGCACTGACAGGGAACACAAATCTCTGGTTGTATTCAGCAAAATGTGAGAAAGGACATTCAGATATCAAGTCCAGGGTCAAATGTTTCGCTTAGCCTCCTGCAGGCATATGCTAGAAAACATAGGCCATGTGTTTTATATCCTAATTTCTTGTCTGATTCAAGTCTGGAAGAGTTCCTAGACCAATTTAAACAGTTCATGGAATTCTAGAGTTCAGAATCTCTCCAGGTTCACAACTGGCCTTTGTTTTCATATTGGGCTCACTTCTATCTTCTCCTCTGTGCTTTGTGACTTGTAAGAGCAGGGTGCAGCAGGTACCCATGAGCTCACCACCCTGGGACAAAAACTACCAGGGCATGCTGAAGACTTTTGTCTGAGCTGACGACTGTTGTTTTCAAGTGGTATTCAAGAATGCATTAAAAATTCAATCATTTCTGAAGTGTAATAAAGTGACTGTAGGCAGGTAATGTCTCCCTTGCTCTCCCAGTAATTGCATTTTATTATTTTGTGGATGTAATTTCCAGGCTTCCCAATAACAGGGAATATATTCTTATGTTAGTGCTCTGAACTGCAGGTAAAGCATCTGAGCGTTGAACCTGTAACAACAACCCACCCTGCAGCTTGACCATGCCACTGTTTTTCTGTTCCTCTTGTCCTGTCTCCAAAAACGAGACAAGCAACAGGTTTCCTAACTTCATGTTCCTCACCAGTTTTGCTGTCAGCCATCATACACCGGCGTTTATTGATCTACTCTTCTCTTAGACAGCCTTATCTTCTCTCATGTCTTCTCTGATGTGTGGATTTGGTCGAACTTGCTCTTCCTCCATAGCTGTTCTTAGCGAACAAACAGCCCTCTCTCTTTCCTTGCCAACTGCAGAATAAGTGTTTTATCAAAAGGTATGTATCATATAAATGCTTACTGCATAATTTGGATGGTGAATAATCTCGGTGTTCCATATTTTTCCCTAGTTTGCCATCTGGTTCTTGAAGTCATGGTGCTATAGTCCTTTACTGATGACGCCTTACAAACTTGACCCTGCAAGTTGAATTCCTCTTGTCTGATTTTGGCAGAAAGCTTTATGTTCAGAAATAAGTGTTCTGATTTAGAATCCCGGGGTAGATATTTAGTGTGGGAATGTTTTCTAATTTGACTTTCGTCAGCAGCCCTGGCAATAATCCCACAGGATAAGAGGTTACTCTGCCATCAGCCCAGCTGTCATCCTTTGCTCTCAGGCTTGCTGGTAAAATGCCATTTTCATAATGAAAAATGCTAAACAGATATTCAAATTAACTTATCTTACATAGTCAAATACACTGTGATCTATCAAGAGATAATTATGATCTTTTAGAAATAAAACCTCACAGAAAACAGCTTGTATTTGTTAACTCTTTCAGTGAATAGCGAGTGCAAGAGAGTGGGCTGGATTAGTCCTGTGCATCAACAGAGAAAGGGAGAGGAAAACACAGGGACTGATATCATTCTTCAAGCCTGTACTTTAAGTAATGTCACATTTGTGGTAAAGAGATAAGAAGTGACTACTCTGAGGTATCCTCAGGGAGCTGATAAGTGAACTACTGGAACAAATGGAAGGAGGATTATGAGACTGGGAGGGAATAAAATTAAGACTGATAACATATGGAGTCTCGCAGCTATTTCTCCTGGTGATATTTTTTAGAATGATTTAATAAAGAACAGAAGGTTGTGGCTTAAAATGCTGGCAAAGGGCAGAATTTAACAAATGACTGCAACATGGAGGTCACAAGAACTAAGGATGTATTGGCAAATTGTTACTAAAGCAATTTTCTTACAAACTGAGGAGTGGCAAATGTATTTGTGGCTCAAAATATGAACAATCAGTGAACAAGAGAAAATACACACCATGATATATTTGATTATGGTCAAGCACTTGTATGTATTTTAAAATTGTGGATTCTAGTCCTTGTACTTTGTTCTGTGAGATGCTTACAAGAAGGTCTATGAAGTCTGTGATTACTGTGTAGCAGGAGATGCTGAACAAAGGAGGCTCTGAAAGACAACCAAATTGCTCAGAGGACCAGATAATGACAGAAATGTTATAATTTAGTTTATGTGATATTGAACTGAACAGAGGTCAAAGAGGCTTCAGACTTACTCATACTAACCTCTAAAAAGAAGTAAGGTGGCCCCTCTTTTGATTTAGTTGTGTCAGACACTGCAGTGAGAAACACCTCTCCACCAGCAGAGATTTGAAAGAACCTGAAGTAAAAATAAAAACACAGTAGGGGGGTGTATAAGCCAAATAAACAGGACTTGGGTGGGAGTTGAGTGAGATGAGATTCCCCTCTTCCTACTGCAGAGGAAAGGAAGGAAAAGGGTGCTTTCTGTGATCTTTATCATATCTCCTGTACTTTGCCCCTGTTTTCTTTCTTTAACAATTTGCAGTCTTGTCCACTGTCATTTTTCCCACACAAATGCTGGACAACATTTTCTATCTCTGCAACAGTTCTCCTTGCTCTTTCCCTTAATTTAACTCTCTGCTTATCTACATAAGCCCTGCCAAGGAATTCTATCTCACATCTTCCCCCACCTCAAACTACTTGTTTCCATTCTCCCATTCAGAAAAATCCACCCATGTGTTGATGATCAGTCTGAAGTCCTTCCTCATGCATTTTCCTAATTCACCTTCCAGGAGTCACAGATTTTATCTTTGGAATAGCTCCTAACTCTCATCCCTGCTCTTAATGCAGCCAAGTCTTTCTCTCCCATCCAGAAGCTATCTGGTATGGCTCATTACATGTTATCAAGCCTGCAGGAGCTAAAGAAAAGAGAAGGCCTGAGAATATTCTGAGTTCATGAGGCTCTTCTGAATTTTCTACTGATTTGCCTATTTCCCTGGAGCACACCAGTTGGACAGGTACAGCTTAAAGCACTGGTACTGTTTGCACAACCTGGGCTGTGCCAGGATATCTCTCGGAGGGCGTTTTGCTGTTCCCTTGGAAGCTTTTTTTTAACTTAAGTAAAACTTGTCTGGATAGCATTCTGAGACCAAAATAAATGCAAAATCAAAATGTATAAAAAAATTACTCAATTAATATACATAGGGGGAAATTTAGAGTTGACAATTTTGCAAACAGAATCTCATCTACTACTCACTTGCCCATGGAATCCTACTCACATAGGTATAATAACCTAAATATGCGTCTTCCTCACCATTTAGCCTTCTTACAAGGCGTGGTGTTTAGGAAAGGTACTCCCCAGGTCAGTGCTCCCACCAAGACTCTCCAAACCACAGGCCACTCTCTGGCACCCTTGTTTTACCCACCCTTTCCCTGCTGCAGTGGAATGGAGAGGGGAATTGGAGACACCAAAGGCAAAGATCACAGGCTGAGATAAGAACAGTTTATTGCAAAAAGTAATGAGATAAGGAAAAGAACAGTAACAGCAGAAATGCTAATGGGAGATGGTATAAGAAACTAAATTATTCACATGGAAACTGCCTCCCCCCTCCCCCCTAATAATAATAGGACATGAAATCCTACTATTTCAATAGGCACTTGCTTCTTAGATCTTCGTTGTATGATAGGTCTCTCTCTCTTTTTCATAGAATCATAGAATGGTTTGGACTGGAAGGGTACCTTGAAGATCTACTAGTTTCAACCCCCTTGCTGTGGACTAGATCAGATTTCTCAGAGCCCCATCCAACCTGGCCTTGAACACCTCCAGGGATGGGGCAAAGAAAAGAAACCCTGACTGGTCTTGTTATTGAAATCAGTGTATTTCTAACATTTTTCCTGAAGTTTTCAAGTGGATCTTTCGACTCTATGCAAATATTGAAGTCTTACGGACAAGGAACTAGTTAACTTTCATAGCCTCTTTAAAAGCATTTCAGAGATCCCCATCAGACTGTCTACCACAGGCTGAAAATAACCACTTGGGTCAACCTCATTTGTCTTCATATTATGCATGTGACTCTTGTTATTCTTAAGGGTGAAATATACATATAGTATTTATTATGTTTTGAATTCTTAGTGCATATTGAACAATGGAAGGCAGATGTTCTCTGCTTTCAAAGACAGACATTCTTGGTGTTCCTGGTAGCTTATGACAGCCCTTGCATTGATGGGAATGACCAAATCTTGTGCTATCCTGTGACAGCAAGCATTCTACAGTCCCTTTGCAGTTCTCTCACAGAGAAATCTTTTTCTCTGAACCCAGTTTGTGCATCAGTCAGAGGAGAGAGTAGCTCTCCTCTGTGTCAGGGGATGGAAAGAGGTGTTGGAAAACCTAGTTAATGGCTTTTTAATACATTTTCATATACAGTATGGACTGAATCCACTCCTTCCATAATTTAAACTCTCACTATTTGCAGAATGGAGCTTCTGTGTCAATGTCAGTTAAATGAAAGGGCAGAAAAATTAAAGCTTGTATACTCAATTTCTTGCTTTTGCTGAACTGCCACTGCCAGAATCAGTCACTTTAAGAAATTTACAGTAATCCTATTTCTCTGTTTTTGTAAAATGTGTTTATATAAAGCCCCACTCACAGCAGTTACTCAATCAAATAACTTTATGGACAGATAAATAAAGAAGAAGCAATGGGAATATGTTAAAAGCAATCACGAGCATGTACTTCACATCAAATAAAAAGTACTCTAATTAATCATAAGGACATAATTTTTCTAAACCCATTTTAGATTGCTGTTTAAGTGCAAATTTGCCACACACCCACCCATGTCTATTTTAGTCAACCATTTTGTATGATAGGTAAATTAAAGTCATGTAAGAACAGAGAGCTGAGATACGCAATAGAACCAATAAAAGGCTGTTAGACTCCTCATTCCAGACTACAATGTACCAGATAAAAGAGAAAAAGGAAAGAAAAGGTAACTTTTTAATCAAATAAAAAGACCTATGGATGTTCCAAATCAGTTTGACAAAAGGTCAAAGTAACATAATGTCTTTTTCATTAACCATTGGGAGTCACCAGAACATCTACAAAAGACTGGAGAAATTTCCCGATTCCCACGCAGACAGAAAGTGCTCTGATCGCTGCTCACCTCTTGTAAACATCATAGATAAGGAAGAAGAAACTTCATACAAATAGTTTTATTTAGCTGACAGACTCTTCTTGTATAACTATGTGACAGGGTCATTTGTATCCTAGCAGTCACTTAAATACTGACACTGATCTATTGATGTTCTTGGTGCAGATCTATTGTCTGTTACCTGAATTTGGCTGCCGCTCTTTACATGAATGTTAATTTTTCTTGCTTTTGCTAACAACCTAAAACCTCTCTGTCTAAATCAAACATTCCCACATTAGTTCTGCCTGTGACATTTCCCCCTGTAATGGATCATACAGGGAAATTGTTGCCAATATTGGTATTGTTGACACCACAATATTGTTGCTGCAGCTCAGTTCATCCCTCCTGCCCCCCCTTTTTTTTCTTTTTCTTTTGGAAAATACATTTATTACACCCTCTAGGATGTTCTTTTCTGGCCTGTTTCATTCTGTCTTGGACATATGATTATTAAGATTACTGCTATTAATAATTAATAAACAATCTAAATTAAGTTAATCATCAGCCTCAATTAAACTCTGAAATGTTCAAAATACTTGTTCTAGTGAAAACATAAAGGTAACTATCTTCTGAATAAAAGATAAGGGGGAAAAATGAGCTTTCCACTTGAACACAACTTATGTTTAAAACTATGTGCTTCTGAATGAATAACAAATCTGTTTCAGAAATTTTCCCTTCTTCAGTTACTGAAACACTAGGGTAGATGTGTCATGCCAAGGCCCATCTAACCCTGTAGTGTAACTTTGATGCAAATGGTGACTAAAACTTAAGGAAAAATATATGAAGATGGGAGGCAGAGAGTGATGAGCATACCAAGCCTTCAGCATTGAAAATCTGGTCCTGAAATTGTAGCAAACAAGGATTTCATGTAAGTGTGCAGTAGATGAACCAAAACTGGTAATTTGGATCAATTTGTTTATGAGAAACAGCATTTCTGGCATTACCAGAAGAAAACAGCAAAGGGTTGATATTTCTTTTTCAAACAACTCTGATGTTCAGATGCAATCAAGATTTGCCTTTATAGATGGTAAAAAAACCAAAAACCACTGCAGCCCCTACAAGGTAATGTCAATTATTATTAATATGGACTGAATCTACTTTGAAACCAATTTTCTGTAAATTACAAGACCTGAGACTGTGATCCAAATTTACAAATGTAGAACATCTACAGGCATGCCTGATTTAGGGTACTAAAACTGTTGTTTGATTGATCTCTTGCTGCTTCTGCATCTATTTGTTCCCTTGCGTCATTTTATTGTTTAGAAGCATTCTGAAGAGTCAGGAATAACTACAATGCAGCTGTTATCTGTTCAGTCTTGAAACAAATGGTCATAAGGAACGATTCTACTTTTTAAGCCCTAGGATGCAATGTGGATATTTACACTGGCATGTCCATGCCACGGATTTTTTCACTCATAAAATATCGAGTCTAACTGGACTCAAGGATTCCAGTGGCACTTGGATGTGTGACTGCAGCCTTCCTTGAGCTGTCTGTGATGAGTTGCTACTCTAATTAATCAGTGGTTGTGTGTGGAGAGAGGATCTGATGAGGTAATCTTGCTTCAGCTGCCTATGCTGTGTAGCTCACTGCAGGCTCTAGCGATGCAGGTGATTCACTTTGCCTGGCAGTCAACTACACCCAGGCTTGGCTAGGGAGCAGATGGCTGCCACTTAATCCTGGCAGGTTATATCATGCTACTGGGCTGCAGAAAATGGTACATAATTACCAGAGAAAAGATTCATCCCTTATCTGCCTTAGAAGAAAACCACACTTCCTTGAAAGTTAAAGCTTTGTTCAGCTCTGGGGACAGCAGAACCACCACCAGGTACACATAAACATATATACATCTGTATTGTGCCATTTCAATCCCTCTGGCAAAGCTTCTGCCTTTAGACCCTGCTAATCAAGTCTTGTTTCTTCAAAAGATATATTCTAGTTCCTAAATCTTCTCCACTGATGAACTATTTCCATGATGCATCCATATATACCAAGACATCTCCAGGTCTTTTTTCCCCCTTGCTGCTTGTGTGTTGCCGGGGTATCTTGAGGGGCTAGGAGCCCTTATCCATGGGATGCAGTTCCACAGCATCTAGTCACCACAGTTAGAGAGCTCTAGCAGGGTCCATCCACAGCCCCTGGAGCTGTGAGAGGAGGAACTGGGTCTGATATCCACACAGGTGTCCCCGACAGCAGCAAAAGGAGATAGGGCTGAGGAAACAGCTAATAGGGTACAGTGAAAGACTTCATTCTGGAGGCAGGCTATTCACAGCATAGGGTTGAGGCAGGGCCAGAGGTAGGGCTCGAGCCTGGCACAGCTGAAGTGTCACCCGAATAGGGACTGATAGCCCCAAGCTAAGCTGAAATGGGGCTCCTGGGCAAGAGACAGGGTACGGGGAGGCCCATGAGGAGACTGGGAAAGGATAGTGAGGTCTGTTAGTGCACTCAGGGTCCTGACACCCACATCCAAATAATTAGTTTGGGTATTAGCATTTGGTTTATGTGTATTTGTTTTAAAATGGTCTCAAAATGTTACTTATAAAAAATTCATTGCCAAAACCCAAGGAGGATATCTGAGGTTGCAGAGCCCGAGATGTACTGCAATTTTGAGCTGCTGACCAAAACTCCTGAGCAGGAGTCAGTGACCTGGGAAAGTGACTCTGAAACACAACTGTGTTTCAGAGGTGATGACATGGCCCTGCAGCAAAGATCCCTCACATTGTGTGAGAGGGCACAGTTCACCAGTAAGAGCTGGTTAGCAGGGGCTGCAGGGAACGGGTCTCATCTCCTGACTCTGCTGCAGAAAGCACTTGGGGCAGTGAAATGTGTGATGGAATAGACAAAAATGGAACTATAATCAATAACCATTGACCAGCAGTTCAGTGCCTCAAAAGAATTAGGAAAATTTGGAATAAGAAAATTGATAAGAGGGACTGAAATAAAAAACATGTAACCTTTTAGCCACGAAAAGATTTCCTATGTAAGCTATGACTTGTAAGGAAAGCAAAAGGAATGGAGAGATCTAAAACCAGTGCTGCTGGTAGCTCTATTATTTCCTCTTTTTAAAACTTTTTTTAGAAAAGACAGAACTCTTCGTGGGGCTACAGGAGATTTGTGCTCACTCCTCAGCCTGTCTTGGAGGACATGAACCCAGACATTCATGCTCACAGAGAGGGCATGCCAGACAGCCACCCTATCTTTACTTGTTTTTTTACTTGTTCTTCAATGTAGCAAGAAGGAGTTGCAGAGGTCTTAGATATGTTTTTGCAAAACTCCATTGGCTCCCCTATATGACAGATGTTAGAAGGAATAGAAATGAAAACTTGTAACAAAGGCGCCGAGACATCTTGATTAGCAGAACATTTTTCCATAAACAGGCTTATATTTTACAACATTCGAAACTCATCTAATTACAGCAGAACAGCAGAATGAGTTCAGGATGCTGGGAGGATCTGGAAGATTGTTATTTTACTGTAAATGGCTTTAATCATCCTGATAACAGAGCTGTGCTTTGTGCGTAAAAAGTCTCATTTCCCTTTTTTCTCCTCCACCAACATGTTCCCTATCGGCTTTCTCTCTGAGTTCAAGCCATGGAGGATGTGGACAGTCATGTTATATCCCATTTGCTCTGTCTGCTGATTAAACAGGAAAGATTAGGTTAATGTCATGTTACCCTTTCAGAAATTATTGCTTTTACAAGTAAGTGTTTTGTATTTTAAAAACATTCACCCTTTAAAAGAGAGCAGTTACAAGAGCATAAAATCAATGTAAAGAGCAGTTGGAATTATGCAAAGTCCACATTTTAATCTTTAAATCAAAAATGCTTTAATATTGTATTTTATCTTGCATTCCCCCACAGCTATAGCTGGATGCTTTGGAACAGATCATCTTTCATTGTCTCAGATGTGGATTTGGCAAGGAGCTTCTGTGGTGAGGTTGAATTCTGGGAAGTCTGAATTCTAATAGTTTGCTTCTATCAGAAGTAAGAAGTTCACAGAGAAACTTAATAGTGATAAACAATTTCCAATAGCTATTGAAAGTCAGTTGGATAGACTCTGAATGTTTTTTGCTTACTTGACAGTAATGGTTCACAAAATTTGCTCACAAAAATGATATAAATTTCATAACCATTCATTTCATTGGAATGTTATTGCTAGCCTGCATTTATGCAAAACCAACAAATACTTTCTTGACAAAGGTATGCCTTACTGTGGAAAAGTACATTTCCCCTGGGCTCTCAAACCTCTTCATGCTGACTGTCTCATGCATCCCAGTTGGTGGGCAGCTGGGAACCCTGAGCTCTGTGCAGGGAGCCAAGACTGCTTTGTCTCAGGACCTGCTGCTGAAGAGGTGCTGAGTTTGAGGGAGGATGAAAGTAATGTGAGAGGAAGAACCCTTCCACAAGAGGCTCACGTGCCAGGTGCTAGGTAAACTATAACTTCATTTATGTGCTTTCTTCATAATGTTCCCATAGCACCAATTTCTGTCATTGTTTACTCACTATTTTCGTTATCACAGTTGGCAGCGTTTTGAAACACACACAGGTAAGTCTGAAGGCAAATCCCAACAGAAAGTCAGAAAGCAGAGCCTAACAGATTGCTTTGCCTTCATAATCTACCCTTGCAAATAAACGTGCATGCTGGAATTGATTAATTGCTTCCTTTCCAGTGTAAACACAATTATCCATTGATTCGTCTTTGTCAGGCAAGTTCCAGGTTGCTTTACGTTTCACAGCTTCTCCTATTGGAAAAGGGAGGTTTACTGCTCATATGAATCACTTCACTAGGTGTTTAAGAGGAAACAGGCTGTCGGAGGACAGAGGGTGTCAGGAGTATCCAGAAGCAACCAAACGGCAGTTGAGAACACCTTTCCAGCATAGTCCCAAAGGAGATGGTGCTGGGCAGGCAAAGAGAAAGAAGGGACTGCTTCCTCTGCCTTGACACTGGCTTTCCAGAGGTAGTTAAAAAAGAAGTAGAGAAAAGGTGTTAATACAGGGAATGTCTGGTTAACCTTTTTATTTTTAGGTGCTCTTTTACTCTACATCAAGATTAAAATCATTGGAGCTGCTTGGAGAGTACACAGCTATTCCCCAGGACCTCAGTGTGTTTTTTCTCAGTTATTTCTGAGAAAATAACTTTCTGAGAAAATAACTTCTTTATAGAAGCAAAACTGGCAAGAATCATGGGAATCATAGAATCAGCCAGGTTGGAAAGGCCCTCTGAGATCTTCAAGTCCAACCCTTGATCCACTACCAGTTACTAGACTATGGCACTAAATGCCACATCCAATCTCATCTTAAAAACCTCCAGGGACGGAGAATCCACCACCTCCCTGGGCAGTCCTGATTACCCTCTCTGTAAAGAATTTCTTCCTAATATTCAACCTAAACCTCCCCTGGCAGAGCTTAAGACTATGCCCTCTTGTCTTACTGAGAGCTGCCTGGGAGAAGAGACACACCCCCACCTGGCTACAACCTTCTTTCAGGTAGTTGTAGAGAGTGATGAGGTCTCCCCTGAGCCTCCTCTTCTCCAGACTAAACAACCCCAGCTCTCTCAGCCTCTCCTCATAGGACTTGAGTCCCTTCACCAGCCTTGTTGCTCTTCTCTGGACCTGCTCCAGCACCTCAATATCCTTCCTGAACTAAGGGGCCCAGAACTGGACACAGCACTCCAGGTGTGGCCTCACGAGTGCTGAGTACAGGGAAGGATCACTTCCCTGCTCCTCTGGCCACACCATTCCTGATCCAGGCCAGGATGCCATTGGTCTTCTTGGCCACCTGGGCACACTGCTGGCTCGTGTTCAGCTTCCTGTCAGTCCAAACTCCCAGGTCTCTTTCTGCCTGGCTGCTCTCCAGCCATTCCGTGCCCAGCCTGTAGCGCTGCAGGGGGGTGTTGTGGTCAAAGTGCAGGACCTGGCACTTGGCCTTGTTGAACCTCATCCCGTTGGAATCAGCCCGACTCTCCAGCCTATCCAGGTCCCTCTGCAGAGCCCCCCTGCCTTCCAGCTGATCTTTTTTCAAAAGAAATTTGATGTGGTAGAAATCTAGCTGGTTGGCCACCCATAACTGATATGAAATAGCCTCCATATTTTGTTTTTTAATAATGTTTATGTGATAAAACCTGCCTTTTGCAAAAGGTTAATTTATTAGGGGAATTTTAACCATTGTTATAAGTGATACAATAATTACATCTTTGGATGTTAAGATGGAATTTCCTATTTAGCCATCAAGTGTGTTCTTATGGCCTAATATCTCTCTTGAGGAAGAATACTTTCAGTGTGCTTGTAAAAGATGTCCAAAACTCCCAAATGATTGTTTCCAGCAATTAAGTTACAACTGTTAGGGAACTGTGCCCACTGTGAACAAACGCTAAATAATCATTGTGGTAATTCACTACTGTGTGAACCTCAGTAGGACTGGATAGAACTTGATAAAGTACCATGACTCATATCTTGAAATTTTTCTCTTGAAATTGACTCTAGTGTAGGTTATGAATTAATTGATTTATAAAGAGGTATGGAATGCTATTTTTTTATCACAGGGATCTCCCAGATTGCGTATAGAACATCCTCCAATGTATTGGTACTGACCACGTGCAGTCTTCAAAAATTACCAAGTACAGAGATTTAGTGGTAAACTAGTTTACTGTTAGACCTTCAACAGTTCTGTTGTTATTTTTATTTTTCCCAAGTATTTATGAGGATCTCTGGGGCCCCAGAAAACCCTGGGACACAAGGAAACTGCTGCTGCAGGTTATGCTGCACAGATAGAGCCTGAGCATGGGAGCTGAAGGCTGTCAGATAGGGACATGCTTGGTATTGCTTCCATTTTGAGGACTAAAGATGCTTTAACTAGAGCACCTTTCATGTTTCCTATATAAATCTAGGAAAAATTAATGAAATAAAAAAAAAGAGAAGGGGAGAATTTCCTTTGGTGATAAATGTCTCTGCACAGCCTCCCACCCACATCGCAGCCACAGGCAGCTACATCCAGCCCTGTTTTTAGCAGTCCTAAAATGTGTGTCCAAACACAGCTGTGAATAATATTTTTGGATGTGCACAGGAAGACCAACTATTCTGCATTGTGTGACTGGAAGACTATGAAAGGTTCTGGGATGCCTCAGTAAATCCAGAAGGGATATTTTCAACACTGTGAAGCATTTAAAGTTCCCAATATTTTAAAAGTTTTATAATGCAGTGACAAAAAATATCACTCAGACTAGGCAATCTTGATGGAAATACTTAGTCTTCCATCATGTGGGAAACAGACTGAGCTCCTAAATTCTGCTCTGCAAATTCAGAGTCAAAGGGTAACGATTCTCCATGTGGGATAAAATTGATCTGTTATACACGGTTGCTGAGGGTAAAGATTAAGAATTCTAAGTCCTTGCAAGGCTTCTGAACTCTAGCTTTTTACTATATTAGGGATATTGCTTTAACAGAGATAGTTTTAGTAAGTAAAACAATACTGTCCCTAAAATGGACATTCTTCATTTTTTCCAATGCTTTGGACTTTCTTTTGCATTAAATATATTAGCCCAAATTCATCCTTGCCATAAATTCACTGGTGTGAGTGGAGCAGTGTAAGGGATGTACATACATGCCAGTTTGCAGCCATAGCACATTACAAAATTCTTGGTAATAAACAGGACTGTCTGGACTGCGCAATCTCTGGTGGTTTTCCATAGTCGCATCCTGTTTAAACTGCCTGCAGACAGGGATGGGCAAGAAATCTCCTGTTTGAATGATTGTGTTGTTTGGATGTTCATTGCAACACCAGAATTTGTTAATTACTCCGTGATGCTCAGATTTTATCATGGTTATGTGCTGTAATGGGTTTACGCAAAGATACTCTATTTCAAGGATGTTCATGATTTACTTGTGCAACCACAGCTTAATTAAGCTATATTAATTTTGAAAAAAAACCAACCCACAACACAATCTTGAACAATATACTTACGTATTTTTGCTTTGCATGAAATATATTCCTGTTTTATACCAGTATCCCACATTTTAGCAGTTTAAAGAGCTTTAGAACAATTAGTAATATATGTTTGCATATACACTCGCTAAGATGGCACTGTGTATGTAACACCTGGTAATCATGATTAACCTTTCCAGAGTGTCCAGCATAGAAAGCAAATGACACCAGTTATCCCTCTGCTCTTCCTATGACAGGGTCTATACATACATACATATATATACATATATAAAGAGAGACAGAGAGATGTAATGATGTGATTTCCACCTTTATCGTACTATAGTCTGTATCTTTTTGTCCCTCGCCCCATTTCTTGCCTTAAGATCACTAAACAAAAAACAACTCCACAACTATTAGAGTGAATTAGATATACTTAAAATATGCTTCAAGTAATCTTACTTCAGATTACCAATATTAACAACAGGTGTACGAAAACTTCCATGTTAAATATAAAGATGGGAACTGCAAGACCTTCATAAACTGGAAAAGGTGCTGCCGCATGTAAATCTTCTCTCTCTCCTGCTGCCTACAACCTGTGTCTGCTGCTCTCTATCTCAGGTCTTTGAAAGGAGAGTTGTTTTCCCCACTTGGGAGCAGAGCAGCCTAATTTTAGTCATAAATCTGGCCTGCATATAGCAGGAATGCTTCTCTTCAAAACATGTGAAACAAGACCTTGGGGAGGAAGGAATGACTAAATGACACAGAAAATCTGCACTTTACCTGAGGTGACAGAGAAAAAACACCCTCCGTGTTTGTTAGAAGTAGCTATAGGAGAGGATTGTGTGCAAATGATTTTGGGGATGTCAGATCTCCAGGTGGTGACTGTGACAGGTGAGGAGTTAATTCAGCAGCCCTGCCTCGCAGTGAGCCCTGGCTCTTTATTACTCTGCTGATTCACACGGAATAATTCATTACCCACCGCTGTCTTTGACTGTCATAAACAAGACATGGGCTGGTATTTTTTGCATCCCTCTCTCCACCTATGAGACTATCTTTGGAGAAAAAATGAAATTTTTGCATGGCAACATTTTTTTTAGGGCAACAGGTCAAGAAATAAGATTTTAATGTGAATTTGTGTATACACATAATGTCTAGTGCATCCAAATATCATAGTGACTTGAGGCGAAATCCGTATTTTATTACATAGAAGAATTTTTCATCTAAGGCTTGATTTGGTCCCTGAAACATTTTTAAGCTAATTTTAATTTTCTGTTGCTGCACTTATTTGTCTTACCAGAACAAGGATGTGTCCAGATAGTTCAGGAGATGATGTTCTCCCTCTTTAAAGAAAAGATATGAAAAAATTTCATAAGAAACTACCTAAAAAGATGCCTTTTATTGTTCATTAAAAGCATAGATGAATATGTGGATATGATGTTTATTATTCAAACACAAAAAGAGCATCTTCCCTTGCCCAGTGGCATCTGAAGACATGCACTGCATTTTGCTTCAATGATAGAGATTTCTGGGTCATGTATTTTTTTAGTGACAGAATTACGGACCTAAGTCTCTTATAATTTGAGGAGCAGTTTTTCCCAGATAAAACAGGGAAATATAATCCAGATATAATCCCAGATTCATCACTGAGTCAGTGATGAATAGAGATGAATAACGTTGGGAACTGTCCTGTTGCGGTGCCACTGAGGTGTCCATATGGGGACATTTCCAAGTTTGTAAGCTATGAGCACACGGGGAGATACTTTAAATATATGATGGCATTTAGGTAATCAGAGACTGCGGATTTTTTACCTCTTTCACTATCCCTTGCAGTGCTGGGAGATGAGTATTGGAAAGTATGGAAAACTAAGACAAATACATTTGGATTTAACTATGTGATGAATTCTCATTCCAACATATCACAGTGACTACAGTGAGATAGACAGAAGTTATTCCACCTGCAGACAGCCCAGGCAAGACCTCAGAAGACAAGTGATGCAGAGGCAACGTAGGCAGAACAGCCATTTAAGGGTCTTTTTTTTTTTCTTTACACACTTCCCAGGAACTTGGCTGACATTTTGAAAGTGGAGAAGAGAAACATTCTTTGTGATGTGTCAAGGGCAAGCTATGGCGTTTCCAAGGGACTAAGCTACAGTCCTGAGTGTTGTTCACCAGAAAGGGGAATTTTTTCTCTACCAAATAACTGTAGAGTTCTCAGCCTCAAAATTTTCTTGAATCACACAGAATATGAGAAGATACTTATTTAATGCAATACTTTCTGTCCTAAAACTCGATCTCAATTTTTGGGGGCAGAGGAGTTAAGTTCTTGATTTTTCTAAAGCATCTCAGTTTGGCTCTCAAAATTTTATTCCTGCTCTTTCATCTGAATACAATTATGTCTAGAAATGCATATAATTTCTTTCACCGGTTGAAGGCTAAGTATGCATTTGTTGGCACAACCAGGTAATTATCTCTCCAAGTAATATAAAACAATTGTAAAGATATTTGCAGCCCACTTCACTCTATTCACAATTACCATAAAACTAAGGGAATGCAAGGAATGAGGTTTGGATTAATCCCTGAACAAAGTAGAGACTTCTAGAAAATATATTTTAATTACATTCCTCCTCTTGTTGGAAAGGTTGTACATCAGGAAAAGTCTTCTGAGTCTTTTATGTGGCAGAAACGTAGCCACCATATAAAACCTGTAATAAGAATTGTCAAATATAACAATTTTATGATGTCTGTTCATCATCTGTGTAGTGAAGATTTCCTTAATGAATGCACTGATCTGACAGACAAGGGTCAAGGAAGAAGCAGCACAAAAGCAGTACCACAGCTTCACAGAAGTACACAGGTGAATTTTTGACAGACAGAGGCACAAAAAGGTTTTACAGTTTTGCAGTTGTTTTGTCACTGGTGGTGGTGGTGAGAGGTTGAAGGTGGCTGATAAGAGTGAATTCAGCCAGGATGACTGCTGGTTGAGAGCCCAGAACATATTGCCCAGAGAGACCAAGGAAGAAGGGGTCTGAAGGGCAGGTTATCGGATACCTTTCAGGTGTGTAAATCAAGAGGCACGCTGTAGAAGTTTGGGTCCTTGGATTTGTTCTAAAAACAAAGTGGGATTATAACAGGCTCTTGTAGATTATCTATTTATAGTAGGCTGAATAAAATTGTAAGGATTTTGGAAAATCACATCATTTTCTCTCTCTCTACATGCTGAAATGTAGCTTTAGTCTCTGTGTGGGTGGCTAATGTCACAGTGTCAGTAAATGATAGACAGCTTGCTTTTTATTTTGCCTTTTTTTTTTCTTTTTCCTTTTTTTTTTTTTAAGCAAACTTTTCAGGGGCTTAGAGACATTATTATTAAAACAGTCAGGACCTGACTGCTGCATGCTCCCACTGACATCAGTACAAACCTGCCAAAGTGGTTACGCTCCAGTAGGATCAGATCCTTCTGGCTGTGTCTCCAGTTGTTTACACAGGTGTAAATTAAGTGTGAATCTACTGTGGCCAGCACAGGCATTAATCATCATGTCATCCTTAGAGAGAGCTGCCTTCAACCTTCCACTGAACTCACTGAGGTTCCTACCCCGTGGAAAATGTACCATACCAGAAGTGGTGTGGTAATACTCATCACACACCACGATGGCCCTTCCCAGGCTCGCAGGTGTCTGGGAGCTGCTGCCTCCATGAGCTGTGGTGCTGCTTTAGGAGACTGCTCCATGGTTTGTGCTTTGCGACTGTGAGGTGCAGCATTCTGGTTGTCACTCGTGCGGTCGGGCTCGAAATGTGTCTGCCAAGGCTCTTTGCTAATACATGAGACCTTTCTTGCTTTCCCACATTTGGTATTTTTCTATTTCACATTTGGTAATGGCAGCTCACAAGGAGCTGTGGTTCAGCTCTGAGCATGAAGCAACATCTCCAGAGGACAAATTAATTCAGCAACAGCTCTGAGGCAGTACTAGCCCTGGAAGGCAATGATGCGTTAGCTCCCTGGAAAGAAACCTTCATGCCTGTTGTAAGTCAAGATTTACACGGTAAAATGGACTACTAGCTACTACGGTAAAGAATGTGTAGGAAAATTTTATGGATCTACAGGAAGATAGTAAGGGTTATAAGAAGAACTTACTATTGTGGCTGTCTGGTTTTTTCTTTCTCACTGAATTGTAAAACATTCAGTTATTTGAGCTTGTTCTTAGCTATTTTTCACTGACTTTAGTAATATAGTTCATAAAATATGGCTGGAAAGTTTTGTCCATCTTTAAAATACTATAGACAAACCTGGAAGTTCATTCTGAGAAACTGACTCTCAGTGTTTGTAAACAGACAAGCAAACACGGAGGGAATTTACTTGCACTTAAATGGGTCTTGAGAGGATAACTGCTTTTTGTGTCTGTTTTCTTTTTATGATAAGTTCTGCAAGGCTGGCTAAAACAAAGTAAAAATATACTTTTTTTTTTTTTCTTTTTAAAGAGATTTCACTCTTCATAACCAGTGACTTAATGGTTTTGGAATGTTCAAGATGAGTGGGGTTTTATTATTATTTTTGGTGTTATTAAGAAAGTAAACAAGGGCAAGGACACAAGCCGTAGGCTTCACCTAGAGGAGGCCACTGCTTGTTCTCTGTGTGTTGGAGCAGTTTGCAGCTGTTCTGTAGGGAGGAGCTGTGTGTGTCTGTGCAACCCAAGCAGTATGCAGGAATCCTCTGGGGATGCTGTGAGTGAGCCTGAGGCACTGACACTCCTCATGGGCTGCCCAGATCAGGTCTGAAGCCTCCCAGCATGTCACTGGAATGGGTAATGTCTATTATTGCTTCCCATTTTCATGCAAATATTGAAGAAGTAACACTGAATAAACAAAGGTGTGTATTTTGTTCTGTGATCTCAATAAACATGATATTTTGCAGTTTTAGTCATGGAATACACTGTTCTAGAGAGATTTTGTTTTGTACTAAGAGAACTTCCTCAACTCAAAAGTTCTGAATTAAAAGAAGTGGGAACAGAAGCTGAATCTCCCCAGTGCTGTTATGAAGAAGTTTTTTACATTCATATTTTAGGGCTCTTCACACATTTTCTTTGGAAAGCTCAAGTTTCTATTTTGAGGGTTGAATTTGTATTTTAATGAATCAAGAAGTGTGAAAGCAATATGAAAAGAAGTTGATAAGTCTTGGGAGGAACCGTAATTCAGAACTAGCTATCAATAGAAAATTGCTTTCAATAGACTACAGCTTTGCAAAAGTTGAAGGGAAAAAGGACAGCTAGATTATAATCCACATAAACATAGCTATTCTAAGACTGTACAGTGCATACTTTTGTCCTCAGAAAAGTGATACGAATGAAGGTTATTTTCTGTGTTAGAAAAGTTTCTATAAATTTATTTCACAATTAACACAAAAATATAGAATGTATACATTACTAGCTAATATAAAATTCTTGGTAAAAATTCAAAAAGTAATTTGAATGACTAAAAGCATGCTTAAGTAAGTTGGAATGAAAACCTGACCTTGATTTCTAACTGCCCAGGCAGTGGTCCTGTGGTTGCCCTGGAGATGCCTGAAATACACCCATACTGAAACTTGGGATGCTACAGATTGATGCAGTGCTAAAACCAATTTTGATTTAGGAAGTTGTGCTGTTTTTTTACAGTCTGAACTTGTATTATGGAAGTAATCTCTTCCTTGTTTGTTGGGGTTTTTTTGTTGTTATTTTTTGTTGTTGTGGATATGCTGAAGGAGGGTTACCCAATTGGTTTTGCCCAAAAAATGAGACTGAGAGATGAAGAAGGAGGGCATTAGTACTTCCAAGCATTCACTTGAACTCGAAGTTACAAAGACTTAAACGCAACAACAAGAGTAAAATCAATGTTTAAACAGGGTAAGCAAGAAACTGTGGTATTGTTTGGCCATAGAAGAAAACACAAGCACAATTCATAAATGCAACTGTTTTGAGAGGTGGTAGCAATGTTGCAGCATTAATGGTGTCATTTTTAAGGCAAATAAAATAACAGATTTTTTTAGCTGATTTTTACAATAATATTCTTTTAGGCCTCAGAATACAGTATGAAATACAAGACTTGGACATTTGGTTACTCAGTCAGGTCTGAACAATACTGGGTTTACAAGAAGTCTGTGGGTTTAAATTAAGTTTTCCAAATGTTACATAAAACAATCAGATATGCACAAATCAAAGCTGTTGAAAGCCATTTGTTTGCTGGATTATAGGGAGATAGAACACAATGAACATTACTGCCAGCAAATAATCTGATCTGTTTCTGCAATCAGTGTGGAGTTCTTGAGATAACTGGTGGCACATTTTAGGTAAGGGTGTTGACTTAAAATAAAAAACAGCCCTATGTTTCCTATGACTTGAAATCAGGAAAGACCACTATGTCACCTGCAATTTTTTAAAGGTAGACAAAGGCTGTTTCATGCCAACAATTTTATATGTGTTCATAACTCTGAGGTATAACAGCACCTTGGCTGTTACCAGACTTGAAACAAAATGGGAAAAGTGTCCATTTTTAAAAATATTTGCTAAACTTATAAGTTCTAACCATTACAGTTCTCTTACAGTGGAAAAAGAATTAGGAATTCATCATGCTGGAAATCCTGGTGCATTTTTTAAAGGTTTGGTTTGAATTGCCAACATGCTTTTCTTTTGAGACCTTATGCTTGTCTAGGTAACAAAATGCAATGTTAGTTCAATCACCTCACATGCAAAGTAAGCCAATATCACTTGGCTTCCCAGAACAGTTAATATTTTGGATCAAGCAGCACTCTTGTGGCTTTTATATATGAAGTAAATTTGCAGAAATCAGAGGATTTATGGTCAAATGTTATGCCTTGAGATGTTAGCTCTTTGTTTTCATCAGGACTGTGAGAGTTTAAGACTAACCTGTGTGTTGGTTTAGACCAGTTCAAAACAGACGAATTCCTCTGGACAACTCACAGAGAGCTTGGCAAAACACTGCCCATGAAATCCTGACTCTCACTGGAAGGTAGCAGGAATTTTGCCATTAACTTAATCTGGGACAGATTTCTTCCTTTTGCTCATCCCTGGTGTAGTCTACTTAACCTCCTCTTGGGCCAATGAGATGGAGCAGCACTGAAGAAGGTATGGTGATGTAAAGCATCAGGAATAAGGGATAAAAAGTAGACTCCAAAAGGCTAGATAAATATTACTTTATCCTACGTCCAGCCACAAAAGAAAGAAGGACTGATCAGAAAAAAAAGAAAAAAGCACAACTGTTTAGCATAAGAAATCACCTGTTCATCATATAAACCAAGTGAAACATCTTCTATTTGTTAATTTACATGATCCAAGATTTACATATGGGTAGAATAAAGTAAACTAAAAATATAAAAAATATTCCAGAATTGTACATAGTACTGATTGTTATGCCTGACTGAATTGTCCTTCTCAAATTTAAGTAAAGAAGGAGAGTTTCAGCAATACCACAAATTTTTCATAAACAATCCTTAACAAAGGTGTTATTTTAGTGAGGAGACCCAGCAAATGGGTTTCATATGCCAACATCTTTTCCAGGTTCATGCTCAGTCAGCATTTCCTACATCTTCAATCTGTCACTACCTATTTAAGATTGATTTTCAACTTCCCTTTTTTTCAGCTGAATTCAACTATATATGCCAGAGAAGCAAACCTTAAATTGAAATCCAGAATTATTAGTAATAGGATATTTACAGGAGAGGTCAGTTTCTGTCTCTTGCAGTTCTATGAATGATAGCTAAGATAAAGGTGGCTCTTCTTCCATAATTAAAGAACATCAGGAGGAGAAAATGCTGTGTGTGATAGGAGAATACATTCTGGATGGACTGCAAAGAACTGTTTTCGTCCTTAAAAAAACTACAGTTTTGCTAAATTGCCAAAGTGAACATTATACTACACAAAATTATAAAATCTTTTAAATATGTTTTAAATGAACACCTAATATAGGCTGCATTTTCATTCCCTAGGTATGCTCAAGTATTTTAAAACACAATGAGTTT
Source organism: Pyrocephalus nanus (assembly GCA_038380795.1). Lineage (NCBI taxonomy): Eukaryota > Metazoa > Chordata > Aves > Passeriformes > Tyrannidae > Pyrocephalus > Pyrocephalus nanus. Next base: position 91,159,785 of record CM076260.1, on the reverse strand, counting down.
CCTCCACATGTCCTCTCCTACCATCTAATGTGTCAGTTTGCATCCAGATATTGTTTTTGATGGCTAGAGTTGTTGATTCTCATCTCTTGTAAGTGATATTGTCTTCCACGCTGCTGTTTTAGGTGTGAATACTGCTGGTAATTTTTTTCCCTCATCACAGTGACATTTGGTATGTGGTCAGTGAGAATATATGCCCCCAAGTACACAGTGACAGCAGATACTCTTCCCACATGCTGCTCTTTGTTGATCGTCTATTGACAGCTTCACATTGCTATCTTTATATGAAGCCTTGGTCCTCAGGGCTCTAGGGAAAGTGAGCCTACGTCCTGAAGGATGCAAATAATTTTAGGAATGTTACATATAATGACACATTATTATTTTGTGTGTATGAGGTACCATTATAGAGCTGAGAACCTCAGCAATAGGCTGAAGATCTGTTGCCCTGGGTACTGGGAAAGGTACTACAAGATTACTTATAAATTGAATCAACACCTTTCTAGCACTCTTATTCTCTGATTAGTTTTTATCAAGCATTAACTACTGAAAGAAATTAAAAAAAAAATCCACGTGGCCAAAGATTCCCTGGCGATAAAACAGTTGTGTTTTTTTGTGCATCATTTGACAAGGTTTAATTGATGTAAGAAAGTTCATACAAATCTCTTGGAACTGATATGAGATCCACTGCATCTCAGTCTTGCACAAAGCAGATGAGAAGGGCGTAAAATATTTGATATTTATACAAATTAATAATTCTTTGCACCCTTCCGTACAATTAAGTAATATTTACGAAGAAGAAACCATCAGAAGAATTTGACACACCAAAAGACAAGAATTTCTCTTTCCTTTCAGATATAGATATTTGAAATATTAATTTGAAGAAGTCATTTCAGAGTTTGGACCTTCAGATGTATTTTTCAAGTGATTAGTTTTAAACCCCGCATGCCTACAGTGGGACAGAGCTCAGAGTGTGACAGTGATATTTATGTGCTATTAGAGATGATGAATTATAAATCACCACAAAGTATCACTGGGATAAAAGTAGCCAAGCTTAACTTCAGTCTTATAGTGCTGCAGTAAACAAGTGAGAAAGCAGTGTAATCAGTTTTGCTTCTTTTTGAGTAAAATCTTGGTTTTGCTCAGCAAAAGATGACTTTTTACTGAAGAATTCCGAAGTTCATGGTGGTTTAAAATAGCATTACTGAAATGCAAATACAAACACCAGAACTTTGCACTTACTCAGCAAATGAAAGGTATTTTTGCTTGCAGAAACTACTATACCAAACATAATTTATACAAGTAATAAAGCTAATCTTCCTATACTGTCTAGAGTCTTTAAAAAAAACCTAAAATCTCTTAGCAAAAACAGCATCTTTGTCTCCCTGTCTCTCGGATTTCAGGCCAGATTTATTGATTTCACTATGTCAGTGTAATTCAATGGAGGGTAAATTCATTGCAAAGTGTTGCCCAAATGCGTAGCACAGAGGTTGGTCACTAGTGACTTCTCAACTGGCTTTCTGCCTAAATGGATTTATATCCACAGTCCAGACTGAAAAAACTACTAGGCTATTTGTAATTTTGAGATCATGCTCCTTAAGCTCCACTTACATGGTTCCCCTTCCATGGACTGACTTCCTACAGGGAGTCATTACAGATTGGTGACAGCAGGGCCTTTGGAGGGAAAGGATTGGAGTTCAGTTCCTTTCCCAATGTGTGCTTAACAAAAGACAAAGGCCCTGGAGCAGGGACAGGGAGACAGGTTCCTACTGAAGGAAAATTTCCTCACTTTTTAATCATGCTCAAGATCATGCTCTGTCAAAAGGCATATTTAAATTGTCTGTGGAAGTTGAACTGTTTCCAAAGAGACTAATAAATGTAATAAAGTGATTACAGGTGTGGCTCAGCACAGGCATGCTGGGCCTGATATCTGAGGTGATATATCAAGAGGGAGAAAAAGGAGATGTCAAAGATGAAGGGACAGAAATGGAGAGACAGGGAGGCGGACTAAAGAGAAGTTGGCAGTAAAGCCAGCCCGTAAAAGCAGACTACTCTGCTTCTTTTCCTTGCATGGCCCAACCCAGATGATGTGCTTTGAGAATTCCAATCAGATCAGGCTTCATATAAAAGCCAGAGAAGTAATAAGTTCATAGTTCCCAGCTGGGTTTAAGATCAAGTTGGAGTTTGCATTGCTTTGTCTTCTTGCATTATGGGAGCCTGTGGATGCCCAGAAGCAGATCCTTTCCTCTCCAGAGCTTTGCTCTTCAAGTGCCACAAGAAGAAGAATTTGGGGCTTGAGGAACTCTCTGATGCTTGGCTCAGCAGTAAGCCTAATTATTACTGTAGATGTGGCAGGCAGATTGTCCTCTCTAATGTGTTCCTGCTCTTTTGAACTACCCAAATAATTGTGAAATTTTTTTCTCTACTGCTTTAGGATGCCAAAGTTCAGCTTTAAAATGAAAAAGCCCAGAATCCAGAAAGACCTTGCTCTGCTGTCAAGCATAACCTCACCTCTTAAGCACTTGAAAGCTTGAAGGACTTGGAGAGAAAATGAAGAAGAGTGTCTAACTTGTACAGAAAATGTATTTCCTCCCCCGTCTCTTCGTTTATTTTGGTAAGAGGTATACAGAAAGTGGACAAATATGTTTAAATTAATCATGTGGAACTGATTTCTGCAGGAGAGGCCATGAGTTAACTGCAGGAAGCCAAGAAAAGCCCAGGTCCTGCTGCTGTGATATGCAGGAACCTTTATGACAAGCAATGGCATGCACTGTGACACACACAGTTGAGCTGCTATCAAGGCTACAGTCTGCTTACGCTGGGCAGATCAAATATCAACTGGAAGACAAAATCGAGGCCTTGAGCAGTGAATAACACAAGCAGAGAGAAGATGAGGTGCAGCAATAAGGTGGTGTTCCAGCACCAGTGTCACCAAGAAGTGTGTGAGTGGTACACACCAGCTTCAGTCCCTCGCAGGAAAGCAAACGGCAGCTTCTGGGGGAGGAGGCTGCTAATATTTAAACATTTCTACTGTATTTTTATGCTGTGGCCATGACCAGAGAGAGACATTCCAAGAGAATTAGTTTTTGGTAGGTATCGAGTATGTAGGATACATATACAATGGGTACAGAAAAAGTATGGGTGCCATGCATTGTTAGCAGCAAAGTCTGTGCAATCCTGGAACATTTAGCTATTAAGTACTGTCCTTTTTTCTCCATGGTAGTATAATTTGCATTTTGATTGAACTAGTAAAATATTTTTTTGAACAAAAGAGTTTCTTAGTAAACATAATTATGCTTTTAGTCTAGATGACCTTTTTCTTAATAAAGCAATCCTGATTACCTTTTCTATTAATAAAAAGTTGATTAATGTAGTTGGATGAATTAATAAAGAAGAGATAAGTGAATTAATCATATTTAATGTAATACCAGATTGCTAGAAGCTTATAGATTAGACTCAGAATTTCCCCTCATGTAATAGGCTAATATAAATAGACTTAATTCAAGTGGACTATGTCAATTTTTTTCCTGGCCTTACCCACAAATTAACACCGCACTTGTAGAAATTCCTGGCATACAACAGACACAGGGTAACACTTGGGATCAAACACACGCAGTGTTCCAAGTTTTGTGCTGCTTGTTTTTAACAGAAGGTGGAAATCTGTTCTGTTTGAAAATACAGATTTTAATTGTCACATATTAAAGAGAAGTCTGATATTTATTCAAGGTATATTTGGAAATATTCAGACCTTGCAGATGATATATCAGTTTTGAGCTGCTCTTCAGCTACCCAGTTGCTTTGTTAATTACTATCCTGTTGGTGTGTTTCCTGAGGTATGAGGTAGATCATGGAGCAGTTGAATGATGCACCTTCTTGTGTTTGTGCTTCAAGAGAAAAGAAAGTCAGTTCAATTCTTCCTTTTCATTTGTATGACTTGCTATCACACAACGAGTAGTTGTATCAATAGCTGGGACACATGCAGAGGAGGAACAGGGAGAACAGGAGCCAGGTGATTGTTTTTCCACTCTCTGGGAGTGTGTGATTCTTCTTGAGGAGGACACTGTCTGAAACCACTGGAATCCTGTATAGCTCAACCTGTGATAGACCCAAAGTATAATCACAGCCCTTGAAATGTAATGAGTCCCTCATGTACAGTGAAACAATTCCAGACATATCCATGTGACATGGGAAGAACCAGGTGCCAGAAATTTCTCTTGTGCCATAAAGGGTAAAAATGTTCTCTCTAAAAGGTAAAATCCAATGAGCTTTCTAATATAAAACTGTGCATATATATTTTTTTTCTGCCATACTTCTCTTCAGAATTTTTTAAATACCTTGAGAAGAAGGTTTTTTTAAAAAAAGACTTGAATCCTCCTCCTCTATTCGAAAAGCTGTTGGGGGAAAAAAATCTATATAGTTTTTATGCATGTGACAGTATGTAAAATCAGTTGTACTGGACTTCTTATATCACCCAGCTCAGCCTATGGTGACCAGCAGAAAAGAACTAGCCAGCTGTGCCACACTGATGGCTCCCATGCTCCTCAGAAGCTTGTGGATCAGATGAGGATAAGGGATGATGAGAAAGAATAAGGCACCACCTACAAAGCAGAGACTGAGGGGTGATAATATTGTACAGAAAGGACAGTAGCACAAAAAGGCAGGGGATGATCAAAAGAAATTGCTCAATAAGCAGTTCAGGAGGTAAACACAATTTTAACAGCTGGTTCATTTGAACAGGGCTATATCACATCCAAGAGGCAGATGGGACCCTCTTTCCATCCTCTGGTGTCTTTTTGTCTCCTGAGAACACCTAAGGTAGTGGAATATCTCCCACTTAAGTGATAAAGTAGTTGAGCTGCTGGAGGCAATGTGTAGGTTTGCAGGGCAGAAGCCTCTAAGAGGGATGGCCAGATTGGCTGAGGGCAGGAATTTGGCTGGTTTGACATCTTTTTATCAGAGCCAGCTTTGAGCATATGAGGAAGCTGCAAAAAACACAGCAGAAAATTGTAGAAGGGCAGTCTAGCCAGCAATCCTGAGCAGCTGTAATGGACCCCATCATACCAGACAGCCTCTGTTTAGTTCCTCATTATCATTTATTATGTCTTTTATATTACATTAAATAGACACTATATTTATTATAATTTCTAATGTCATTTATATTTATCATTATAACCCCTGATATTTTTCATATCAGTTTAATGTTCTAGTCTCTTTGAACTTAGAAATTCTGAGGCAATGAGATCTATAATTTAATCATGTGCAAAATGTGCATGCTGTAGTGGGTAAGGATAGGAGATGCCTCTTTTATTGATTTTGAAGTTTGTAAATTCTCATTTTCATTGAATTTAGACTTTTTGTTAGATCTGAAACTGTGCTTGGTGCTCTCCCTGCTTTACTTTCCATCTAATGGTTATAAATACAAGGAACAAATACAGAGTAAACAAAGAATTTCCTCATAATATTTATGATGTGACCATTTAAAAAACTCCTGAGGTAAGGGTTTATTTGTCAAAGACATATCATAAACCATATTTGAAAGGTTAAAAAAAACCCCTTTTTACTCTCCCAAAAACTTCTTTATATTTAGCTCCAGCATAGCGTGATACTTACTGTCTGTATAAAATAATAAGAGTTCAGATTTCCAAACCTGAATGGTTCTAAAAAGACCATTACACATTTTCATTTTTTTTCAAAACATAGTTAATCTCAAGCCTAAAATTGCCTACAATCTGTTGAACAGCTTTCAAGATTGTTATATATAAGCAGAAGAAAGGATTGTCTGTAGGGAGCTAGTCTTGCAGCTAGTAATGATTTGGGGTTCCAGCCAAATAGGATTGGAGACCAGGTTTTCTATCGAGAATGATTAAACTGTCTATATAAAGCTCAGATTAGGAATTTAAAAAAAAAAAGTATATGAGAAAAGGCTTTAATGGAAAACCAAAATCTCACAAATCCTCTGCTTCATTAAATGCAGTACTACTCCTTTCAGTGAAAGAATTTCTGGTTCATTTTCTTTTCACTGTGTGCTATTTCCATGGTAGTACTTCAAACTGCAGGGAACTGGGGTCATGGATAGACTATGCATGTGATGTATTCATTATACCCAGTCCAGTAAACCAGCACAGCCTTCTGGAGGGCTGCATCTTCTTGTGTCCACTACACTTACTTCCCAAACACTATAGTGAAGCAAAAATGTCCATATGTTCTTTAGCAATACCATGACAGTGCAAAATTAAGCAGTGAAACAGAATAAAAATGTATTTTTAAATCTTGAGTGAACCCACATTAGGACACTAATGACCCAGTGGAAAATTCTGAGAATATCCCACTTAAGTCAACAGCAGCCCAAGTTAGTCAGTAGATTGAAATCTGACCTCTTATGATATAGAAAATGGAAAAACTGTTACAAGAACAGGGCAAAAAGGGCAAAAAAGTTGAGATAAAAGCCTGTTGCAAGTCTAAATTTGGGAAAATTCTGAATCAGACCTAAAAAGGTACAGGAAAGTAACTAAGTGAATATTCATTCTCATAGTCTTTATATAATTTGTGAATAACAAATAGGATAAAATTACATTGTATAAAACATAGTCCTTTACTCAGGATTAAAGAAATACTTTTTTTCCTCTCACTGAATTGTTAAAATCTTTACTAAAAATGAGGGGGTTCTAGTCCTTACAGTTTCACCCTTTTGCTAACAGAAAGAGTAGACAATATTAAAAAATGGAGAAACTATCAGAATTTGATCACAGCTCCAGGGATGGTATAAAATCTCTTTAATAAACTCAACAAAACACACCAGTTTATTTTTCTTAGATTGTCATAGATCAATCGAAACAACTTTGTGGACTCCACTTATAAAATAAATGTAATCAAAAAGGTTAGAAAAATTACATGAAGTAGATTAAGGAATATAATGTGTCTCATCCAACTTCAGTGTAAAAGCTGTCTTTATTTTCTGCCCCTAATGAATGTATTTGTAAAGCCTAATAAAATATCAATCAGTGTTTTTGTTCAGTGTTCCTTCCCACAGTGAATTTGTTATTTCTTTTGCATTAAGCAAGGAAATGTTTAACTGTGTAAATGTATTAGTGGTAGCTGGGGGACAGAAGTGGGAATGCAAGTAATGATGTCAGGATGGTGAAGCTGACTTGGGTTAAAGGGAATCAGGCAGGACTCCCTGGTAAGCAAAAGTGGTAGCAGGACAAGAGAGTCTGACTCGGTTTAGGATGACAGATGCTTGAGGGGGGTAAGGGTAAAAGGATGGGGGATAGTCCAGAAAGGTAAGCTCAAAGAAATAAATACAGCTGAACTCAAAGGTATTATGTATTCTAGGATGTTGAGTATTAATACAGGAGGACTCCATGTTTATGAAGCCAAAGTATCTCCTTTTTTTAAGTCAAATGCTTACGTACTAGATTAGCCTTATTATTCCTAGCTGTTTCCAGTACACAGACTCCTTGGCTTTCCTCTAATCGCATCATACAGCAACCCAAGATTGCTTCTCCAACTTTCTAAAAGGTGGTGAAAAATAAAACAAGTCTGGCTGAGCTAAACAGATAGCAAGCCCAAAATTTTCAGATGTTGGTGCCTTAGAAATTACCCATTAATATTTTCTCTAACAGGGAGTTTTGGCTGCAAGAGGCTCCTTTACAAGAAAGAGTTTGGCTTATTTTATATTTAATGCATTTTTTAATCAAAGCCCTCCAGATGCTACTGTGTTCTCCTTATTCAAAATCATCAACAACCATATGCTACAGAACCAAAGGTTTAATTGCAAAGATGAATCTGGAATCCAGCGGAGTCAGGGGAGAGGAGGAGGAATTTCGTTAGCAATCAGGCAAACAAACATAGGCATGATGAATAAGTAAAGAAGAAATATGCTCAGCATTCTCTCTATTGACCAAGTTTTCAAATACTTCCAGGTGCTACAAATAGGGGAATGAAACTTGTGTCTCATGTACATTTATTTATTCACCTCTTATTTCCTAAAGTACCAACCATTAATAGTTACAGGAGAGGTGAAATTAGGGAAGAAAATAAAATTTGAAGAAAACGCATGACACTAGACTTTGGAGAAGCCTCAACACTGATCTTGAGAGGAACCAACACCTGTTCAAGAATGGAGTTGAAATGGAGATAGGTGGCATCTGTAGACGGACGAAACTGATGCGTAACAATGAAAATGTTGTGGTTGTGAGAATTTTTTGATTATTTATAATGATCAAGTGGTTTCGACCAACACAGAGAAAGCAGCAGAGTCTGTACCCTGTTGAAGAACAGTTTGCCTTGGTGTGTGTTATTGGTGTATTTCACACCCTGCCATTTTAGAGTTACCTCATTTAAATAAAACTGAAGGTCTGCCTTCTGAATAGTCAGCATAATAGTCATAGTACCTAATCATGGTTGTTGTTCTGGGGTCTGGTTTCATCCTGCCATTCTAGTAATGTATTTGGATATATCTTGAGAGAAGAAGTCACGTGTACCCAGATTCGTTTTGCATTTTACACAGTCAATCATATAGTGCAAATTAAATACATTTTTAGCACCCCAAAATCCCATAATCCTCATAGTACCCAATACCAATTAAAAAAATATTACAAAATGTATCTTATTTCCACTAGAGGTCAGTCAACAGACAGTAAACTTTTATGTTGTAGAAATATATATTAATAGCTTCTTTACCTGCATAACTTCTGCGAACATGCTGAGCAAGAAAATTATTGTAAATGAAAAAAACTATGCAAGAAAAATGCTTTTATACATATGCCAAGTTTTTAGAAGCTGATCCATCGGTATTGCAATGTGAAGTCTCACAAAATGGTGTTCTCCAGGACTCAGTACTGGGGCCAGTTCTGTTTAATATCTTTATCAACAATCTGTATGGGCGGATTGAGTGCACCCCCAGCCAGTTTGCAGAGGACACTGAGTTGCACAGAAGTGTCAGTCTGCTGGAGGGTAGGAAGGGTCTGTAGAGGGATCTGGATAAGCTGGATTGATGGGCCAAAACCAATTGTATAGGAGTCAATAAGCTGAAGTCAATAAAATGAGTCCTGCACTTCTGTCACAACAAACCCAGGCAGCACTACAGGCTTGGGGAACAGTGTCTGGAAAGGTGCCCAGTGGAAAAGGACCTGGGAATGCTGGTAAGTAGCCTGCTGAACATGAGCCAGCAGTGTGTCCAGATGGCCAAGAAAGCCAATGGCATCCTGGCCTGTATCAGCAATACTGTGGACAGCAGGACTGGGGAAATGATTGTCCTGCTCTGCTCAGTGCTGGTGAGGCCACACCTTGAATCCTGTGTTCAGTTCTGAGCTCCTCACAAAAACAAAGTGATTGAGGTGCTGAAGCATGTCCAGAAAAGGGCAACAGAGGGAAGGGTCTGGAGCACAAGTCTTTTGAGGAGCAGATGAGGGAGATGGGATTGTTTAGCCTGGAGAAAAGGTGGTTCAGGGGAGACCTTATTGTTTTCTACAGCTACCTGAAAGGAGGTGGTAGCCAGGTGGGGGACAGTCTCTTCTGCCAGGTAACAAGTGATAGGTCAAGTTGTGTCAGGGAAGGTTTAGACTGGATATTAGGAAATATTTATTCACTGAAAGTGTAGTCAAGCACTGGAACAAGATGTCCAGGGAAATGGCAAGGGAGGTGTTTGGTCATGATCCCTGGAGGAATTTAAACAACATGTAGATGTGGCACTTAGGGACACAGTTTAGTGGTGGACTTGGCAGTGCTGGGTTAACAGCTGGACTTGATGATGTTAAATATCTTTTCAAATCGGAACAATCCTATGACTATCATCATGGCTAGGCTTCGTGAACGAAGATTTGAGAAGGGCTCTACCCACGCTTGCTACACGCGTGCTGATAGTTAAAAAAGTCAATGCGAGATAGACAAGTCCGGTTGCAGAAGGTACAGCAGAAAGACTCCCCAGGTGATATCGACAAGACGTGATTCTTTCTGTGTTGTCTTTTTTCCTCGAGAGTGAAAAAGGTCTTAGCAGAGGATGGTTTCGATCCATCGACCTCTGGGTTATGGGCCCAGCACGCTCCCGCTGCGCCACTCTGCTCCTCCTGAGCCCCACCCCTATGACTACAAATCCTAACCATCAAACAGAGAATGTGCTTGAAGAATTGTTTTTCCACAGTTGCAGCACAATTTGGATAGAAAGGCTCTGTTATTGTGAACCGTTTTGTAAATTACAGAAACTGATTGTAAATTTGCATAAGCCTTTTACTATAAGCTGAAAAGGCAGTAAAACAGCTCAGTTTTTTAAAGGCAATCTGTCTTAACATAAAACTTGAAGGTACCAAATGGCTTTAGCATGCCTCTCTGGAGTCAAAACTATTTGTCAGGGGAATGGGGATTCAAAAAAGTTTCCTTCAGCCACTGCCCTTATTCACTACTTACAAAAGTGGAGATAGTCCGGGTTAAATGTTGAAGAGATGTGGCTGTTGAGTTGCCTTATTTATCATGTTTTTACATATTATCTTTTCTCAAGCAGCATATTCACTCCTTGTCCTTGTTTCTGGATATTTGGTTTCTTTTTAATGTCATTATATTGTTTATTGATTTCTCTCATCTCAGATGAAGCCCTGCTCAATAATGAGATCCTTGGCCTCAGATGCTCTTCATTGGCTTCAGCATAAAGGTACTGGGTTTTCAATCTAGAAAGCAATTTTATTGTACAAGATGGTCTCTTAGTAATTATTAACTGTTTAATACCCTAATACCTATGCTGACTGATATGTTTTGTTTTCAGTGGGTATTTACCTAATATTTCAATTTAAATGCTTCCAGTATACTTCAGAGATCTCCCATTTTCCACCAAGAGTCTGTCATCAATAATGATGATTTTAACCACATTCAAATGTGCTTTTTTGCTACACCTCTGCGGAAACTGCATCAAGGCTGAGAAAAGTAATTTCTCATATGGATTCACCACTGTACTGTTCATGTGTTGACCAAGAATGTAATGAATGTGAGAACCACTACTCAATCTATTAAGGTATCACATAGGTACAAAGCCTATATGCCTTGGCATCTCTGCTTGTTACTCAGATATAGATATAAGCCCTGCATGGCCTTACTCAGGTATTACACTCAGGTATTTAACCACCCAACTTCGGGAAAACTGAAATGCTGTGATTCTAATCCAGAAATCATTGTTTGCCCACTGCTTCAAATCATGTGATGCATGACTACAAAAAATGTTTATGTTCTTACAATATTTTAAAATAGTTTTAAAAAATACAATTTAAACACAGATCCCGATAGCCCTAAACTGCAAGTCACTGACTTCTTAACCAAGATTCATGGAGTAGGAATACCATTAGTGCTGAAATTGGTTCATTGTTATTGAACTAGACAGCTAACTACCAGACAAAAAAAAAAAAAAGCTCATATCTGTGAAACCCTTGGAGGAGCAGAACTAGCATTTTCAAAACTTCCTATTTTTCCAAACACTGTCTGTTGGATTGGACCTCTCAGTATTAAGCTGAAGTGTCACACACAGTTTTGAGTACAGGTCAGAGGACATTTGAATTCAGAGGCAGCATTTTCAAAAGGAGTTATATCTTTTGCCCTACTAACCATGTTTTTTCTGACAGATGACATTTGAAAATTTATTTCTGGCTGTTTCAGTAAGAGAAGGATGATCTTGTAGAGCTCTTGAATCCCTTTAAGATACATGCTTTTTAACGTTTCACAGCCAGGACATTATAAAAGAAATGTCCTTTGAGAGAAACTTGTTTGGGTTTATTTGTTCTTTGACTTACAGTCCTTTCCTGCTTCAATCTGAATCAACTCAAGATTCACCTTGTGGCATCTCTGTGAAAATGATTCGGCAATGATATTGCTTTGTTATTTTTGATATGTCCTGCAGCAGAAGACCACTTTCATAAGCCTGGGAAATTGTGGCTTTGCCATGTTCCTTTCATGCTTTTACTGTGACAGATAGATTTCCCCAAGAGAGAGCAGGAAGGGTGGTGGGAGGACAGCAGAACTGCACAAAGTGATGAACAAGCATAGAGCTGGTAAAAGAAACTCATTTTGCTTATGTGTCAGAAGAGGTGTGATGTCCCCAAAGGAAGCAGGTTTTAGATGAAAGTTGCTGAACTTTTCCTCTGAGGCTCAGAAGTGAGCACTTTGCACAATGGCTACTCTGGGAAATCTACCCTGGAGCTCTTTAGGCAGGTGCTGACTACAGCAAATGGAGAAGAATTTTTTTCCTTACAATGTGAGGCAGGGCTAAATGGATCTATGTTTTTACTAAATCGAGCTTTTCTGAAGATGCCCAACACACTTTGCTCCTGTCTTGGGCAGATTTACGAAGGATACACAGAGCTTCGTGCACCATGGCCTTCCTCATGTTCCTGATTGGTGCAGTTACAGTCTCCTTGCTGTGGTAGGGAGTAGCAGCCTGCCTAGGGACTGCTAAATAGCATAGTGCCACAGCTGAGGTGTGTTGGCTTATTATCCCAATCACATTAATACCAGGGAGGTGCCCTTCTTCTCCTCTAGGAGAATTCCTGGTTGCCTGTTTTTACCAGGCTGTATAGGCAAAGAGAATTCCTGCAAAGGCCTCACAATATTGGCTTTGTTCACTGCAAAATTTTCCTAGCAGCTAGCTCAGCTGCCTCTATGCTGGTATGACTAAACCCGTATCACTGGTTCTGGACCTACACTGGGAATACAGCTCTGGTGATCTCAGCAGGGCTTTGCTCTTTTAACCAGCCTGTGAACACATCTTCTCCAGCTGCACATCCTACAAGCAGGTAAGCTCCAGAAACGTGAAGTGTTTCTAGAAATAGTGCCTTGCTGTGAATCTTGAATGAGCGAGCCCACTTTGTTTGGTTTTTAATTCCTGGTAAGCTATGATCCTCTCCCTCAGCCTGAATAACTTTTGAGGACTCTTCAAATACAGATGAAAAAATGTTATTCAGCCTTCAGACTTAAATTCATATAGCTCCTATGACGTAAGAGCAATTTTATCATTTTATACCAGCCCTACTTCAGTCTTTGCCATCTGGAGTTCTGGTCTAGCAAAAGATAAGAAAGAAAATGCTAACAATATCCTTGTTAATTTATAACAACTGGTGTTTGGAACCAAACTGGCCATTTATATGCTCTTATTTAAAAATAAGTTAAAAATCACCTTGGGTACTTAAAGGACTAATATATGTATATACATAGGTGTGCGTACATATATGTCTATGTAAGAAGACATTATCTTCTTTTCTATTCAGTTACGTAGGTTTTGGATTGAATTCAGTACAAAGATGAGTACATAAGGGTAAAAAAATTGAAAAGAGACCTGAGGATTCATAAGGAAAAACACTGAAATTATTTTGGAATGGATTTTAAGACTGGGCAGTGCATGCTTTTTGCGTGTTAGTTTTACTCTTTAGTTCAACACTCTCTACTATGCCATGAAAGATGGTTGTAGACAACACTGAGTAAGTCCAGCTATTAGAATGACAGGCAAAGCAAGACTCTGGGTAAAATTTGTCACTGTATATCTCAGAACAAATTGATATCAAGAAAATACTATGACACTTTTGAACTCACTGTAGCTGGTGCATCTTCTAATGGGAAAAAAGATCAGTTTGAATGTCATTCCCTTTGACAGTATGCACAAGAGTGCAATATGAATAACAGAAAAATTTAAAAGCTGATATAACAAGACAGCTGCAAAATTCCATGTGAAAAATCCACAGCGAGGCAGAGAGATGAAAGTAGACTGGACATATTATACCCTGTTTGTGGCTGGGAATCCAAAGCTCATCTGCTCAGCCATAATCAACATCAGTCTGCAACCTCTTCTTAATTCATCATGTACCCATAAGAGAGAAGTTAAGAAGTGCTGAGAGTTTGGATAGCTGGAGCTGTTCAACTGGGTTTAGGGGAAGAAATAGAAGAGATAACACACTGGTGTGAAATGTTGATTATTTTATGACCAGTGCACCATATTTCCTTCTGCTGACTCTAAGACAATGTCAGGATGATAAAAAAAAAAAAAAAAACAGAACCCTAACCCAAGCCCCAGAAGGTTTTGTCTCTCTTAGTCCTTCTGCAAATCCAAGGAGCTGAAGGATATTGTATGATTAACAACTCACTCTCACAGTCAAGTTGCCACAACTCAGCAAGTTAAGTTTTCGGTATGTGTCAGCTGAGCTGTGGCAATTGGTCATTCATGTGCTTGACATGTAAAATGCCAAGTAATGTTATTTAACTCTCTTTCATTGCATCAAATTACTCCCAGTGTGCCATGGGTTAAGAGTGCACATTGGGAGGGTTTCACTGCTCTAAATTGAGATCTGTGTGTTAGAGAGGTTTACATCTGAGCTAGTTGTCTAAGTTCATCTTAAAGTCAGTGGAAAGAAACAGGTGCATGTGAAGTGCCCTTTGTCTTATCTTGGGATAGCTGTTCAAAACAGTGTGTGAATCCTGCTCCACTGAGTCTAAAAGGTATCTACATGATTAGTTCAGATATTACTGTCTAAGGTTAAGTGAGAATAATCTTTGGAGTGCTACTGTATCTCAGTTGATGAGTGATTATGAATCTGAGCAGGAAGATATAGTTGATATAGTCCTTCACTTATTATAGCTAAGGGAAATTAAGATTTTACTGAATATCAGTAAGAAAAATCTTACTCTAGATATTTTCAGACATGAGATGGGATTCTTCCGGTTTCTTAAAGTCGCTAAGTAAACAGGCAGGTCACAGAGAAATCCATCAAAATGCATCTGCCATATTTCCTAGCATTCTTTGCTTTTAGCTACACAGCAGTTCCTCCCAGTCATTTACTTTTTTTTTTTTTTTTAATCTTGTTGCTTCTAATCCTGCAAATACTGGATGAATTTTCATTTTGCATTATAAATGGACCTGCCACAGCAATCCAGTGAGTCTGTGACCTCAAACAGCACTAAAGGAAAAGTACAGCTCCTCATCTGGTATGATGACTCAATATTTTCAACAATTTACTGTCAGAGAATCATTTACTGTGGTTTTACTTCATATGGTCTTCCTGAAAGCATGTAAGCCCTGATCCTTTCATGTGGTTTGGCAATTTTCCTCCTGCAGTAAACTTGCAAAATAACTGGAGGTCTTGTTTTACTGTCCTATCCTAATCACCTTTGCCCAAGTGTGATTTCTACACGATATGAAGAACACCTTCTCCGACACCTCATCTTTTCTGTATTGGGGTGGGATTTGGTGGGGAACTGTGGGAAAAGGAGCTTCCCAGAGCTATGCTTCATGGGTATTCGAAAAGGTGTCTGAGAGTATCGACAATAAAATCTAGGGCAACCCACAGGTTGCTCTAGATTGAATATGGTGAGCTGAATGCTGTTAGATAAACCAGCTAAAGCTGCCTTCAGTAATTTCATTCTATTTACCTAATTTAGCTTGGTCTATACCTCATTCTCATTTAATGAACACGTGAGTATCACAAAAAACTTTTACTGCAATGTTGGTTAAGCAGTTGCCACTTTGTTTCTGTCTCCCATTAGGCTTTTCAGTCCAGTTGTATATCCTACCTTGTGCTGGCATGAGATGGATTAATTAAAAAAAGAATAGGGAATCCTTTTTTTTTCACTTGAATCTGCCCTGCTGCTGAAGCACTTGCTCCATGCCAGCAAAAAAGGAGGGAGGAGGGGGAGACAGCTGCTCAACACTCAAGTGCAGCCTCAGGACAAAGAAGAGAAAATTGTCTTATTTTTCCCCTCTAGCAATCAACAAACGCTGGTGGGGGCGAGAACAAGTCATCTTCATTTCTAATAAAAATTAGGTTTAAATTCAGGATTATGATGCTGGCAGATTGCAAAAGCTTTAATGTAAAGAAACTGCATGAGAACAGAATATTTGACTTTCTTCCTAAAACTGTGTTTTCTGTCAGTGCAGCACTCTTACAGCTTGTCTTTTACAGCCTTTGCACTATTGACTTCGTTTATGGTATCTATTAACTAATTAGTTATAAGAAACCAAAACTTAAGCTTAGCCTCACGTGAGACAGATTCAGTGAGGGAAACTGATGACTGGCTTGCAGTACATTTTCCTCTGCATTCAGACACCAATCATGCCTCAGTGGTTGGTTATACCCTGGGCTTTAAGCAGAACTATGAATGATCACAGTTTAGTTTCCTCTTCTCAGGATGTGCTATGGCTTTTCTAGCAGCCTCCTGTTGGTGTACAGCCAAATAAAATTAAGCCTATACTGAAAGGAAGAGGATTGCAGTCTTGGACTTCAGCAGTCCCAGAACTTGACTCCAGATTAGTTTTAGCTCTTGGTAGCCTTGAGAAATATGATGATATATATTGTGTATCTTAACTGTGTTCTGTAAATTGCATGTAAATGTAGTTCATGCCTTTGTGAAGAGCTCATCAAATTCCAAAACATCAGTAGCACTTGATTCACTTATTAAGTTCACAGAGGATGCATCAAGATATGTTAAGAAAAATTGCCACTCAAGACTTTACTTTCTGCTTCTGTGTGCCCAGGGGAAAAACCCACCAACTTCATTAGATTTTAGAGAGTAGATCTTCTTTTGTATACTATCGTATAAGAGATGCAGAGTTTGATATCCAGGCTGACTTCTTCCTCTGAACTGAGAGTTGGAGTAGGAAGACAGTATAGCTTATGATGAATTTGCAGTTATTCCTTCTGAGAGCTGGAGGTTTTCTGCTTTTTTGCTCAGAGTAAAAAGAAATAATAATTTCTTAATTAGTTTCATCATTTTACACGAGGTGTTCCCTGACTACAAATGTAAAAGACGTTTCTTGCATTTTTGTGTCACATAGCAGGAAGTAGTGCCATAAAGTATTCAAGAGCTGTGTTGTTTTTTACAATTAGAGAAATACAGTCCTTATACAGGGTACTCTCATGGTTAAAAAAATAGAGAGCAAGGAGAAGGTATTCAACATGAGATTGCTTCCTGTTTTTACAGATGTCACTTTTCTACACAAATAAGTCTTCCAGTATTGTGATCTAACCTAATTGATTTTTAGAGAGATTTGTAAGGATTAAACTTTGGCTCTGCAGATAAGACTTTCAGAAAGTATTGGTTGTTAGTGTAAGAAATGTCTAAAGTGACTGTGATAAGCTCGTTTCCACGCTGTCTGAGAGGGTGTTATTTGAGACGCTGGCCTTAAATATTTGTGCTTGCACAGATGATTGACTGAAAATCTCAGCACCTGTGATCTCTGTAATGTTCAATCTATTTGTGCAGCTGTTCCTGTGAGACCGTTACAAGCAGTAATGGATTAGTTCAGCAGTCCTGCTACAGCATTGCAGTGTTATGAAAGCTGGTGAATTAAATAAGCTACATTTCAGCAGCACACAACCTCTTCCTCTCACTCTGCATGATGCTTCTCAGGTATCAAGATTTTCCTGTAGGAGCCCTACTTTTCTAAACTGGTTAAAACAGTTAAAAATACTGATTTTTTAAAGTTAAGAGGAAAAAGCATCTGTTTTCATCACTTCCCTTTACCAAAGTCAAATGGTCTTTCCATTTCATTTGAGGAAGAACTGATGAAGATTATACTCCTAAAAAGAGGAGCAGGAGGTGGAGAGCATGGAGGAAGTTCTATGGAGAACAAGTAACCAAGATATCTCATAGTTATTCCTTGTTTGAAGGGAAAAATCTCATGTTTAAAATCAAAAGCATGATGATAGAGTTCAAATGTACTCACAGAATTAATATTATGTTATTATTTCTGAGGTACTGCTATGGTTCAGAAAAAACAAAAGGTCTTAATTAATCTTCTCCCTAAGTGTAAGAGAACACTTCATTAATTCACCCACATGCAGTTTAAAAATAATCCCTCCTACTATACAAAGTTTAAAACAACACTATCACATAGTCTGTTGAAATTAAAGAGGAAAATAATGGTCACTTCCCACTCTGCAGTACACAATTAAGTTTGTTTTTTAGACTAACATTTTTCTAGAAATATCCCAGCAAGCAATAATCAAACTGTCTAAAAACCATTGCATGAATTACTGATTTTATATACATAAAGAATTATATGTACTGTGCTTGCTTGATCCTAACACACACTCTTAGATGGACTTCACACTGGATCCTGCTTGAGAGTTCTTCAAATTGGCTGGAGTAAGAGTTGAATTAGGACTAAAGCAGTATTATGTCTGATAAATCCCACGGGTTCTGACAGGGAAGACCTTATAAATATAGGCAGAACTGAGCCTCGTTCTTTCAAAATGTTTCTGCCCATCTTCCTGCAGCTCACAGATCTTTATCATTTGTGTTACTCATTGCATTCTAGTCTTGCAAAATGCTGGACATTAGGCATTCAGTGCTGAAGATGGCCATGAACTCAAATGTTTTGTTACATCAGTTGTTTATAAGGTCAGATTCTGCGTAATTTGTATTTGTTAGGGATGAATACCTAGATAAGGGATTAGCCAACTGATGTTTAGGAGAATCTTGATTTAGATTAATTGAATTACATATGTATGTACAAATGTAAAACAAGGTCAGTGGAGTGAGAGACTGAGGGTTTGCTTTTTTTTTTAAATCTGGGCTTAGATATTGAAAGACTGAAACTCAAGGAATAACAACTTAAATGGAAAAAAAAAAGAGAGTAAAAAACACCCAGCAGCATATATCACTGTGATGTAATAATTAAAAATCAGTATAAGAGAAAAGGTGGACTTGTGTCTAATTTTTTAAACTTTGTCACTTTATGGAATGGAGGAAAAAAACCACGTGTGTTGAATAATATCTAGCCTGTAGTAATGCAACTGTGGCAAGAGCATGATGACAGCATTATTCTTCTGTCATGTCTGAGATATGAAACAAAGCCTGTCAAGGTGGGAGGAACATCTAAAACTTACCGAAGCATGATGTTTTCATAATCATGGATAATATTCTTTTCCCAGTCATGCTGTTGTAAATCAACACAGTACATTCTAGAATTATTAACAGCTATTCTGAGCATATACCTGGGTAATATTTTAAAAACACTGGTTGCTTGTTTTAGGAATAGAATTGGGGTTATGCTACATGCTCTCATGTACATCTGTTCAAAGTGACAAAGGTTAGTCCAGGAAGGCATGGAAGAGGTCTAATTAAAAAGTTTTATATTATTTCTTTTTTTTTTTTCAGCAATGCAAATGTAGTTCATTAGGAGCCTAAGACTTGAGTTGCATGATTAAGAAATCTCTGTTACTTTGTTCCATGTATTCTTACTTATGCAAACCATGAATTCCTTAAACAATATAAAATAAGAATAGAATGCTTTAAAACCCAACAAATTTCAACTTTGCACTTTTTAATTGAAATTCTTTTTCATACTAAAAGAAAATATCTATTGTTCTTTGTCTTATGACCAGTCCTAAACATTTAAAAATATTCATCACATCAATCTTTTGAAAATAAGTGTTACAAAATGGAATCCCATTCTCTTTGATTTCTGAGTCTTGTATTACACTTTGGCCACACTGACAGGTTTTTCTCTATAGCTACAAGGATTATAAAGTATGAGAGGACCCTGTATGTACTCCTTTTATTTATTTACTTATTTTAATTAAAATTAGTATTCTCATAAATTGTTATGGATAATGAGCTGAGGTCTTAAAGTCATTGAATACTTTGAAAGGACCCCTTTGAAAGTTCAGAGCTGGCATGAGTTATGATAGATGTCTGGGACTGCCTTTGAAAACAATATGTGAAAATCTGTAAGTAAAATATAGATGTGTTAGAAACTGTGAGGGGAAAAAAACTTTTAAAATATATGAAACATGGAGTCTGACAAATAAAGAGCTGGAAGATATATTTTGTTTTGCTATTTCATCTTCTTACTCTGAGACAGAAGAGGTCACACTGAAATGCTCTTTAGCAAATATTTACCTGACATGCTACTGAAAACCTTCCAGCCTAATTTCTGTAACCTTTGTAGGCACTCTTGTAGAATTTGTCCTTGTGATTAAGTACAAAGTTGCTCTGAACTCCAGTCTACCCTCTAACCTTTCCCTGCTGTGAAACAAATCATTCTTTGTTTCACCCTTAACAACCTTGGAGAATAGTTAACCACTATACCCTTTTTAAACAATTTTGAGGTACATGAAAACTGCTATGTCTACTAACCACCTTGCTATCCTTTATGTACTTACAAATTGATCCTTTAACATTTGCTCTGGCATTTTTCAGTGTAGGAAGTAAGCTGACAAATGATTCCCTGGACTCTTTCGATGCTAAGGAGAGCACAGTGCTTGCCTTTCACCAGCTCTCCATGATTTCTCAAGGATAATGATTCAGAAGAGATTTCTTTGGCTTTAGGGTACATTTGAGCATGCCCCATTGACTTAAATAGAGTCAAATTATCCATTCTCTATCATGCTTTCTGCCTACCTGCTGGTATTAATAGTGTTAAGTGGCTTGTCACAAATTTTGTGTGCACTAATGCAAAAGGGCAACTCAGCCTTCTTCTTGCTATCCCTTCATGTGCTCATCGCCTGCTTCTTCACCGTAGCAGCTTGTCAGATTGCCCAAGTGGGCTAGTTCCCTGCTCAGCAATCTGTGGCTTCTGCTGTCCTGTCCTGCTCCTCTGTAGGAGCACCACCACCTCAGCTCCTCACCCCACCATGATTTCCTGCCCTGGCATTGAGTGCCGTTGCTCCCAACTTGCTTCACTCGAAGTGCTTTCTGTCTTTAGGATCTCAGGCATTTCCTCCCTGTTTGTCTGCAATGAATAAAAAATAGCTGCCCACCTAATTGCTTCTTCTAGCTTCAAAAACACTAATAAAGTAGTAAATCTGGGGACCTGAGGACATCTGTGTCCTCCTATATTACTTTTCCTGCAGCTCTTAAGTTAAAGTCTTTCTTTATTAAGGTTATCTTATAAGGTCAAGGAAATCTACCCTCAAATGCTTTTGCTATCTGTTAGAAAAGTCACAACATGAAAAATTTTGAAAACAGAAAATTAGATTTATGTCCTCTCAGGTTCAACCTCTTGAAGAGACTGTCTTGAAGGTAACATAAAGGCTAACACAGGATTATTCTTCTAGAACAGAAAACGAGCTGTCTTCAAAAAGCAGAGCCTTCAGGAAGATAATAGAAAACCTGGGTGATCTGGTCATCACAGAAATCAACACCCCACTAAAAAAAAGTAAATTCCCCGTTTTCAAACTAATAAAGCAAAAGCATCTACCTTGCTTGAATAGTGGCCATATTAATTCTGCAAGCACTGTAAGAAAATGTTTGGGTTCTTTTTTCACTTCTGTGGGGAAGAGATAAAATGGATCTCTAAATTCTGCTGCTGATATTCTGAAAGAAATATTGCTAAGAAGGGGATGTGCAATCAGAGCCCTGTGTTTAATAATATCTTCTAGAGTTGATCAGGATACATTTCAGTTACAGTTTTCTGAAGTTTGAAGAAGTTTTCTTGTGCCTTTGCTAGCAGGTTTTCTGTCAGAAACAACCCAAGTCCAAATATTATCCTATTGGTTTACCTTCAGGTCAAAAGCATAAACTCTCTAAGGCACAATAGATTCTTGTTCACTCTGTTACAGATGTCAGGTCTTTTGTTGATCCATGTGCGAGAGAGAGACCAAAGGAAGAAAAGAATATATGTGCTATGGAGATACCAAATCAAAGCATAAATGAAATATTTAGAATTAAAAAATAAACAAAAATTCCAGTCATAAGCCTGCGTGCAGGTACATGGCAAATAAATGTATTATTACCTTTTTTACTGCTGAACTATGATTGTGTGGCAGAAGGGAATATAGTAACAGAATGGAAGATAGGAAAAAACCTGCTATTCATCTTCTGTGGTCCTTTAAGAGCACAATGAACCTCAGTGTGCTTCCCAGGTGTTCCTTGTGGCGGATATTCTCCCCTTTTGCACTTAATCAAAATCCTGATTGCCTCTTTTGTCGATCTTTCAAGCACTCAAATTAAGTTAAAATTAATATCTTGCCAAAAGAAAACATTTAATAAATACTCATAGCTTCTGTTGGACTTATCTGAAGTATTAGTCTAAATGACCACATTTTATTATCTTTCCATAACATTTTACTGCTTGTGAAATAAAAATGTGGTTCAGCATTGTCTGCCATGATGAATATCTCTGAAATAAATCCAAATACATTAGCAGCTTGTTCAATAGACTTCATACTCCCATCTAGAAATTTTATTGATTTCCATGTGTTGAAATATTTCACATTCTCCTTTGGTGATTAAGCTATTAGTTTGTACATTAATGCAGATAAAAGTGTCAACACTATAATATTTACTGAGAAAATTTGAGAGATGCTGATTAAGCTAAAAGGCAAAAGGTCTGTCATTTATGACCCTGTTAGATTGTCTCTGTTTTGTAAGTGAATCTAGCATGTTAGACGTGTGACATCCTGTCTGTGAATGAATAGTCAGTGAAGAATCATCTTATTATAATTATTAAACTGAAGGGCTGCAAACGGAGAGAAACAGTTAAAACCTCTCCACTTAAAACCTTCAGCACATGCTCACTTCTTTGCCTCCTTTTTGTTGGTAGCTCTGTGTTCAGTACATTTTCAGTCCGGTCACCTCACTGACATGGAACTTTCCTTCATCCTCCTCCTTAGGCTGCGTGCTTCCTGAGCTAGTGATTCCTGTTCCGTATCCACAGCATCTAGCAGGGATCTCAGGGTACAGCTGTAACAAAAATCGTCATGAACAAAAGCCCTTACTAGAATCCTGTGCTTTTATTTGTGATGAGGTTATTAACTGCATGGCTTGCCCTCATTTTGACAAACAGGTTGTTTTCAAATGGATCTGCTTATTTGCTTTTCAATAGTAACAATAGTAGTGCTGCTTGGGCATAAAATGGGTTTAATGGAGTAGGGAGCAGGATTTGAAGTGTTCATCAGCTCTGCTGCAGTTTACCCATGTGCAAGAGCCCTATCTGCTATTTATACATCATGATGCTAAGTTCTTGATATGTTTGTCTGTCTCTAGGTTTTTGCATCAGTTTACTAAGGGTTTAATTTTGAATGTGTAGAACCCAAGCTGTAAGGTAACACACGTTCACATTAACCTTGTTTATGCACATTGAGAAACTACATTTTGCAGATGTTAGACAAGCTGCATGGTTTGTTTGTAGAGGTGTGTGGAATTCACTCATAATTAAAATATACTTCTTCAGCATGTGTTTTCCTGATTTGAAGCATAATTTAAAGGCATAGACATCCACAGTCATACAGAAAGACTTTTTTTTTTTTACAGTTTTAAAGTGTTTATAAACCAACAGCACAGAAGGTACCTTGGTATGAAAAGCCAACACATAGGTATTTTACACTTTAAAAATGTAACATAAACAGGTACACCAAAAAATTAATGCAGTTAACCACATGGTCAAATAGAAGGAACAATATTTCGGGTGTTATACTGGTCAGCCAGAGCCGGTATCCAGCAGTACCTCAAACCGAAGCTGGAAAATGATGATGCTTCCATCCAGAGCAAAGAGCTGCCCACCACCTCACGGGTAGTGCCCACTGGGCTCCCGTCTTATGACAGGCATGGGGACATGGTGGAGTAAGTGCCATTTTACCTCTTCAGGTTGCTTCCAGATCTATAGTAACTGTGAAAAGATATTTGTCAGGGCTCCTATACAGCTTCTATGTATGTTTTTCTGGCAGTAAAGAAATAGAAGTACTGATGTACTGTTGATAACAATATCCTTAGGACACACTTTCCACATTTCTTTAACAAAAACAGAATACTTCTATAAAAACTATACGGTAACAACCTCTGCATCTGACTTTCTTATCTCCTGAATTCAAGCAGCCTTTCACATTTCAGGAAGACTGAAAAAGCTGTCATGGTCTCTGAAAGCTCCTGTCCTATGAGTTCAAGCCATGTGGTTGACCAGCACTAAGGATTTACTTGATTTAACTTGTATGCAGCTCAGAAGCATGAACAGAGAAATGTCTTTTGTGTGGCAGGATAAAAAAGCCTTCCTTAACTGTGCTTCTGCTTCTAAATAGCATTCACTTTTTCAGTGGAGGAGGACAAAGGGATGCCAAGTAGTCCCAAAATGCCACCCATTCCTAGAAATGTTTCAGTGCAGATGGTGCTGTGAAAGCTGACCTATTCCAGAGACTCTAAGTGGCAGATGGAAGTACTTGAGCATGGATGAGCAAAGAGAACTACCTTCTCTCTGTGCTGGCTGGGCACAAATCACACAGCTCAGGTGACTGAAGCAGGGAATTCATGCCCAGTTAACCAGATCACTGAGTTTAGCCCATCTTGCTGTGTCTCCCTATCCACACAAATTAAGAATTTAAGAAGCATTTTAGCAATTTGAAGTCAGTAACTGGCTATGTGGAAAATGATGCCAAGGAATTATCTCTGGATCTTATTAAACAAGGAATTTCTCTACTGTATTGACATTATTCATCCCATAATAGTGAAAGGTACCATCAGCTTTCTCAAATCAGTAAAAAAGGGACTGCAGACCAATCTATATTTTCTTCTTTTAAGTGTATTTTGATGTCATTTCTTGGTCAGTAACTTTTGTGCCCTCTCAGCTGCTGCAGAGACGAACTCTTAAATATTTAAGAGAGTCCTCAGTATTGTGCTGACACCATATGCATTTCTCTTGCATCATCTAGTGGGGCTTTTAATACACAGGTACTCAGTCTTCAGGTGGAAGTGCCATCAGCTTTTCACAGGTGATGTTCTAAGACAGTTTGGATACAGTATGGGAGCTGGATCTGATCACAATCATTTCAGAAATTCATTTTTCTTTTTGCTGCTACATCAAAGAAAATGTAGCTCCTAAGACAAAGGAAATTTTCTCCTTTTCAAGCCTGTCCCAGTAGTCCATATGCCACGAGGTGCCATTGCATATAATTCATAGGTAGAGGAGGACAGACACTGAAGATCCCTCACACCTATCTAGAAAGCACTGAACAACAGAAAATATTTTAAAGCAAAAAAAAAGCTAAAAGGGAACAGTGAAGTGTAAGCTGAAGATAAAGCTGTAATTCTAAGGTATGGATGCAATCACAAAAGAGCATCTAGAGGTGACAGCTTTCTGTCCTCTGGCTCTTTCTCAGGGAAAGCATTTCTAGAAGACCTAAGGTCTGTTTACATTTCCATTACCGACTGACGAGATTGTGGGCAAGATACTTCATCTTCTCTTGCTTTGAAGATCTGAAATTGTACTTGTCTGTCTTTATGAAGTGCTTAGAGTTCCAAGTGAGAAAAGGCTGTAGCTAAATCACCTCTTTATGTCCTCTCATCCACACTTATCACATAACTTATAGGGAAGTTTTATGAGGATTCTCTTTTTTTGTTCTTGAGGATGTTCTAGAGAAGGTTATTGGGCAATGCAGATGTTTGTTTGAACTATTAATTTTTCTGCACAGTGCATTTTCAGTTGAAAACAGCTTCCAGGTAAAAAGAGGCAGGACAGTGCTATAGTCTTGAAGAACAGTAAGAAAGCCACAACTGAATCCCCACCAACTCATATTTGATAGTTATGTCCTGCAGTCTACTGCCCTTCCAAGGCATTAAAAGTCAAGCTATTTTTGTATTTTCTAGTAAAATAAAATAAATAAAAAAATAACCCCACCACTACTCCAAAGCCACAGAAACACAGAGTCACACATTTAGAAATCATTTACTGGCACTTCATAACATCAAAAGGATATTACGAATAACATATTTGTCTTTTTTTTTTTTTTTAAAGCTTGTAATTCTACTGACTCAAGAAAGATAATGTAAGGTCTGAAGAGACTCTATAAATATTTGAAACTTGTGGAGTTCAGAGGAAGCCATCACAAACAGAAAAGAAATTCCTGACTGAAGAAAGAGATGAGGCTTGCAGGGAAGACACGGGAAAAAAGAAGGGGTTGTGATGAATCCCATGCACAGCTAGAAAGAAGCTATAAAAGGAAGGCAGGCTGTCTTGGAGAATTCTTTTTCCTATATAAGTAAAATTTCTGTCTCATTATAGTAAGGAACAGCACTTTTTCACATTGACAAATTAAGACAGGAACAAGCTTTGAGCAGACTATCTGCCTCAAGCTTTTTAAAAGCACGTTTTTCTGCTCTCCTGTAGAAATCCCATATATATAATAAGTATAGTTATGATCATGCTAGATGGAAAGGGAGGAACCAAGACTTTTCCTGGTAGGGATGATTTTACAGTGCTTGATAAGAAGGTGAATCCACAGCAGCGTACAGAAAGCAGGCACAAATGCAAACTCCAACCAGGCAGTATAGCCTGACAGGGGGAAGCCCCCATGGCACACAGTGCTGCAGAACCTGAAGGAATTTTCTCCTGTTTCTAGCAGCACTTGGTCTCCTGGGTCTCTGCTGGGGAACACCCAAGACCTATAACAAGCACACCCAGTGTATTTTTGTAGACTCTAAGACTCCATGAACAGAACTGATAGGAAAATTGTGATTAGAAATATTAAAATAGCTCAATCTGTTTACCAAAACAAATGGAAAATGCACCAAGCTAGTTTTCTTGAGATCTTTCCTTTCCATGCTACATATTTGGCTAAAAATTATGGACAAGAGGAACTCTGTAAGCACACAGAATGGTAAATTATTTTCTGTGGTCTTCTCTCTTCCTGTAATGGGTGGGGACACTACTTGGGTTACTTCTCTGCTGTTTGTGACACTGTGGTGATCCACACAGCAAAGGAAGCTGCATTTCTGTGGCTGTTTCTGTATAGGGCCTTTCATGACCTTACTGTATTCTCCTGCTGGGGACCAACTTGTGGAAAAAAAACACAGGATGTGCCAGAAATTAGTGGTTTAATAGCAGAGCTGTATTTAGGCAGTATATGTGGATGCTCAGTCTATGTTTTACAGTTTCTGTGTTTCCTAAAATATCTCTCTCAATAAAAATTAAGCTAGCCACAACTTGGTAATTTATACCCGTAAGAGGAATTGAAACAAAAAAAGGTTGTAACTCCAGTAAAACATCCTTTAAATACAACTCTTTTCTAATTTGGTATCTGATAAATGATGCGAGGGAAGAAAGAAAAAAAATCTCGGAATCTTTACTGCAATATTCCTTTCAAGATGAGATTAACTGTAAAATGCTACTGAAGGTTAATAGTTTGATGCTGTGAGGACACATAATAATCTATCAATTAATCTCAGTATCCAACAGCTGTCATGTGCAAAGCAGTTCATACAGCTAAACAAAACAACAGATTCTTTGTCTTTTTAAACATTAATGCAAAGAGTTAGCTTAATGGCATCCTATCATCCATGGTTTGCCAGCAGGGCCTACTTCATCAATTTTTTTTCAGAGATTAAGATGAAAAGAAGACAGTTGTTATTCAAATAGAATTGTTCCCTGCCTGAGCTACTTGCTAGCTCTCACAGCATCACATCAAATTATTTGTATAAGTACAGTATATTAACTGAACTGATAGAATCACAGTGAGTAATGCTCATTTGTTCTCATGGCCTGGGGCTGTTCCTCTGATGTTGTGTGCTAAATCTCTGAAGTACTCTGGGGTCTTACCCAGATTAATACAGAGGTCCTCTGTAAATGCTACCCATCTGCTCTTCGTCACTGTCAAATTAATAGAGGCAATCAAATTGAGGAGACTTAGCCCCAGTGAGGACTCAGCTGGAGTGCTGTGCCCAGCTCTGGGCTCCTCAGGACAAAAGAGAATGGAGATCCTGGGGCATGGATATCCAGCTGAGGGCAGCAAAAATGGTTAAGGGACTGGAGAATCTCTTTTGTGAGGAAGGGCTAAGGAAATGAATGGGCCTGCTCATCCTCAAGAAGAGATGATTGACAGGGGACCTCATCAATGTCTATAAGTATCTGAAGGATACTTATATATATAAGGGAGGGGATGGATCCAGGCTCTTCTAGGTGTTGTCAAGCAATAGGACAAGAGGCAGCAGGGAGAAACTTATGCACAGGGAAGTTCAACCTGAATATGAGGAAGAACTTCTTTACTGTGCAGATGACCCAGCACTGGAACAGATCACCCAGAGAGGTTGCAGAGTCTTCCTCACTGGAGATATTTGAGAACTGTCTGCCTACAATCCTCTGCAATGTGCTTTAGGGTGGTCCTGCTTGAGTAGGGAGGTTGGACCAGATGACCCACTGTGATGCCTTCTGACTTTACCCATTCTGTGGGAGTGAAAGCCAGGCAGTGCAGTGATGGTCCATAGGATGCAAGTTCGTTCTGCAGAGTCCCCAAGCCTTGCTCCAAAATAGAAAGGAAAAATGACTGAACAAGCTGGTCTGCAAAGGCAGAAGTGGTGAATGAATGATTCTGTTTGAGATTCTATTGATTTTTCACTATATGGTTACTAATCATTCCACAAAACCAAAAAGGACAATCTGGTTTAATGATCAGCAGTAAAAGTAGTGCTTTTAAATCCTCCATGGACAGGAAGTGTCTTCTACAAAGGTATTATTCTCTGTTCCTTTAATTAAAGGAAAAAAAAAAAGCTCAAAGCAAAAAGTTATTTAGTTATTTTGCTTGTTTTAATTTTCCATGCAGTTTAATTGTGTGTGCTAGACTATTCTAATACTTCCATAGTTTGTTGAATTTTAGTGAGAGCTATATGCATTTGAAATCAACATATCCTGTTGTGAGTACTACAAGTTTTTTTTTGACATAGAAAACATTATGGGAACATTCTTTGTATTTTTGAGTAAAAGTTTATGCTGCTAGAAAGGCACAAAATTGTTTTGTAGATGACAAGAGCAACATAATTTAATTTTTGTGGATCAATCTGTACTTGGTATAAACACTCTTCAGAGGATTCTCCTGAAATCAAAAGCAAGTTGAGAGTTCAAGTCTTAAGAGTAGGTGACAATGGCAATGACTATTTCTGTGAACACTTCATTCATGCACAAAAAGCCAAAACCAAACAAATTCAAATATAAAAAGCAAAGCTATGCCAACTGAGCCCCCATGGTTTCTTCCAGGATGGTGCTTTCCATATCTTTTGGGCTCTGGACAATTAATGGTGCTCAGAATTTCCTAGTGATGGCTATGGTGCCTTACAAGAAGTTTCCACCTGGAAACTGGTTTGTTGTGTATGATATTTTCTGGTTTACAGCACCAATCAGACAAAAAAAGATATTTTAAATACCTGAGCCTTTTTTCCTTAAAGAAAATGCCTATGGGTGTTAGGTTTCTTTAATATGTTCTCAGTGTGTCTCTATTTTAAAGAAATGCCTGATATGCCAATGCTGTTTTCTTGCTCCAGTAAGTAATGAAGCTTAGCTGGAAGAAAAGAAACACAATTCTAGTGAAAAAAAGTCTGTTTACAGTGAATTTAATCCTGATCTGCTTTGCTTCACGGTAGTTAAACAAAATGTGTTTGCTTTCTTAGCACTGATTCAAGGTTTAAAACTCCTTGGTCTCTGGCATAAGGAGGATAGGACTTTCTGCCACTTTAGTGCTGGAAATAAACTAGTGCCAAACTCAAACCACCAGTGGTCTCCTCTTCATAACATTTACATGTGGTGCAACAGAAATGGGACCTTGCTTTTGCATTTTGTATTTCATAGTTAGACATTTCCTCAAATGAAAAATATGTTTCTTAAATAACTATGTTTATCTTCACATAAACACGGAACCCATTTCTTTAAAGGTATTGTAAACACTTCCTTGTTTACAGTGGAACAATTCTGAGCACAGGCTTATATTTGAGACTGGGGAAAACACACTCGAGCATGTAGCCAACAGCTACAAATTAATCAGGAAATGTTTGGAAGTTTCTATTCCTAACCCAGTTGATTTCAGTGTTTGTGTTAGAAAAGCTGACTTTCTCTGAGGTGCTCTTTGTGTCCTCATGAAACCTTTTCTCAGCAATCCCCCCATGCCTCTGCCCTTTATGTTCAGAATGGTTTCTGTTCCTAGGTTTTGTGCCAAGAAAACTAAATGGATTATTGGAAACCTTGATGGTATCAGTATGTCAAATGTCTCCAGATCAGCTTTCATGATTTGTTCATTGCATATTGTAATTTGGTTGTGAGAACAACATCAAGTTTTAAACGTAAATGACAAACTTTAGGTGATTTTTTTTCCCCCCATTAATTTTTACTGAGTTTTTTTCAGATTTGTGTGAGAGTTACTTGGAGCCCCAACCTTTCTATTCAGCTTCTTCAATTATTCATAATACAATGACTATGCAAGGGCTAAAACAAGGGGATCCCCCTGCATGTGGAAAACAAATGTTCCAACTATATTTAATATTTAAAGCACTCTCAAGCTATTAGTCATTGGAACTGGCAGTGGGAAATCACCATTCATACATGTTGATCATCAAAAAAATATAAGAAACAGAATTCATACCACTGGTTATTATCATTTGGTCTCTAAAGCCTTCAAAAGGTAGTAGTTGCAAGGAGAGCTGATCCTCATCATCCATGCATTAGACAAAATGGAGTGACTGCTTAGTTAGCTGCTTTAAAATTCCTTGTAGCAAGGCTCTAAGTAAAAAGGATCCCAGTGAAATGTCATAGATGATTTACTTTTTAAAGATCCATGCAGCAATTTTAACAACATGGTCTGTATATCATAAAATACTTAAGACAGTCAATAGCAATTGTTGCTGCCAGAAGCACTGATTCTAATGTATTCCAAAGCCATGATGCTTGGCTTGTAAGTGAAGAGCCTGTATCCTCATTTTCAGCTTCAGTTCTATACATGAAAACTAGTGTTAAAGTCCTTGTTGGCCTAAAACCTCTGGCAAAGTTGTTAAAGCTGTTTTCACTAATCTTCCCTTCTTCTGAGAAGTCAGAAGCTGCACGTTATATTTATGGAATTGTTGATTATGACAACAGTGTTAAAGGAGATTCCTAAAAGTGATCAAAATTTAAGGGACTCTGGGTTATCACTAGACATACTTTTATCTTCACTTTTGGATAACATCTGTCTCATGCCTTTTCCAAGTCCAATACAGAAAGAAAAAAGGATGTTAAGGTAGAAAGAGCAAGGCAAGTAACAGGAAGACTACTAAAGCAAAGATCAAGAAAGAACTGAATGAAAACAGTCATTCATCAGAAGGAGTAAGGATTGCCAGAATCAGAGCTTCAGACAGCTTTTTTGTATGTGTGTGTGTGTGTATGTGTCTGGTTCTAAAGGAATATAGTGCAGGGACAGCTTTTGCTGGCACAGGAGTTGTTCCTTTGTTACTTGGCCTCTCACAGGGATCCCATGTGCTGTATTAACTATTTTGTGATGATGAGGTCTAGAAAACAGGTTGTCACCATAGTCTGTATAATGAGCCAGGGAGAACACAGGATCTAGTGAGTTCTGAAAGCTGGTTGTTAACGTTAGTACTATATTTGCTGTCTGTAGTGGATTTGGTATGGGGAGGTGTGAGGAGGATGGTAGTGTTTACATCTCCTGTAAGGCTGAAAAGAATCAAGCTGAGATGTATTGGTCAATGATAATATACAAAAATTCTGAAATAAGAATTGAGTTTTGTTTTCCATATAAAGTAAAATATAGTTACAAACCTTTCTTTCCTCTGTTCATTTTAAATTGAACTTTTGAAACTTTTCATCTGGTCTCTCTGTATGGCTTTGTACCTTTAGGTAATGACAGAAGCCACACATGAAAGTATAGGTCTTGCAAGCTGGTTCCTCAAAACACTCCTAGAATAACTGGAGATCCTAAAGTAATTGGACATCCATCAAATCCCTGTACCTGGTTCAGAATATTATTTTCAATTCAGTGATTGTACTGGACTTGGTTTTCCTTTTGTAATAAGTGGTCACAGAAAGGAACCCCTTTGCTGCCAGAGCAGGCGGGTGGCCTATCAAAGCACCCCTGGTGGAGATAACAGTTCATTTTCAGCATCAGACCTACCTGAGTCCTTTCATCACTGTCACTCTGGAGGGACAAGCATCGGAATAGCTTGTTCCATGGGAGGAGGGAGGACATAGAACATACTTACTCTTAGACAATTTTAACAGGTGACTGGCAATACCTAGTGATGGTGAAAACAAGTTCTGTCTTTACATCCTACCGAGGGAAGAATTATATGGCAAGAAGAGTAGAGCTTTATTGAAGTAAAGGTGAATGTCTGAAGTCAACAGCAGGGAAGGCCAGCTTTAAATCTCTCTTTTCTGGCTATTAATCCTAGTTCCCCTCCCATGGGTTGAACAATGTTACAGAAATAGATTTTTCAGACAGGTATGGGTCTTTATTCAGGCATGAAAGCTGTAAAATTCAGAGCACAAAGGAAAGCTATTTGAACTCCTCATCTAGCAAGTGTATTAATAAAGTGTGGAATACTGGTAAAGTGCTGCTAACTCTCCTCATTTCTAAATCAGCAGGGTAAGCTAAAAAAAGTGCCCCACAAAATAAAATCAATATCAGAAAAGAAAAAGAAATCATTCCTGAAATTTTCCAGTACTTTTTGATACTGTTTGCCAGTAGTCAAGTAGCACTTACTCATATACAGCAAATTATACAGGTGCTATAAACCTCAAGATCCTCAGAAAACAAGGTCACCCAAAACCAGGTTGCATGGTAAATGCCTCATACTGGTGTCATCGTTTAGGAGAGAAACTAAGAGAAAAGGCCTTGGAAAATATGATGGTAACAGACTGGAAGATAAGAACAAAGGCAGCGATATCTGAAGATGCTCTTTCCATGTCGTCTAATTGGGCTGACACTAGTAATTTGTAATGATCACCTAGTATTAACAACCTTAGACTTATCCTAACAGCACACTATAGTTTTGGATTTTTTTAAATTGTGAGTCATTCGTTGCCTGGTGCAATTCAGATATCAGGATCAAGAAAG
This sequence comes from Pyrocephalus nanus, assembly GCA_038380795.1. Lineage (NCBI taxonomy): Eukaryota > Metazoa > Chordata > Aves > Passeriformes > Tyrannidae > Pyrocephalus > Pyrocephalus nanus. Next base: position 91,127,032 of record CM076260.1, on the reverse strand, counting down.
TATGAGATACCATATCCACAACATTTTCTGCAAAACATAAAGACCAGCTGGGGAAGCCTTATCTTTCAGTAGAAGCTGCTGTGACTGATAGCCAGCTTCAAAGAAGATTTTGGCACTCTCACTCACAAATATCAAGACTTCAGATGGCATTAACTCTTGCAGTGTTGCTAAATGGAGTTCTGCAAACAGATGAAAGGGAACAAAGGCACACACATCAGAGATGATATAATGTTCAGGAAATTCCAAACTAGTCAATTAACAAGGGGAAAGCAAGCTGTATAATCCTAGATCAAAAGTAATAAATTGAGAACTCTAGACATAATTAGCCATGTTGTGTTGGGATTTCTTTAACAACTACCATGGTATCTTCTTATATCATCTGAAAGTTGACCCCTTTTGACTCCTTTTAATATGCTTTTTCCTCTCTAAACTTGTTGATTAACAGCAAAAATTCAAAGAAAGTTGAAGACAGAGACTGTTATGCATTCAGTAAGATAAAAGTAAGTACACTTATCATGTATGCACTCAGTGACATAGATACAGCTCTGCTTCAAATACTAATTTAAATTCTGGACAAGATCTTGCCTTTATTCCCTTGGTTGTAAAATCGTATCAGCAAAACAGGTTTCATACATGCTTTTCTTTGCTCATCATCCAGGACTTACCAACTAGATCTCTACGTAGATTTCAAGAAGTCATGCACAGTATAACTTCAACCCTCTCATGGTCTTCCTTCTAGCAAACATGTCTTTAGTTGAAGAAAGAAACCTTAGATACACAGTTTCAGGATAAGCTTTAGTGAGTACCTGGTATTCAGCCAGGGTCAACCCACTACAGCATCCTTGTCACCTTCCACTGCAGGTAGCCTTTAGGTAGGGAGAAGTACCCACAGCTGAAATTACTTTGTGTAGATCTGAGAGAGGGGTCTTTTTAGGTGATTATAAAAGTATTCTTTATATAATATAAGGCAGTAGGGAGAGGAGACATGTCAGAGTTCTTGGCCGTGAACACCACCAGAGGAACCCTCATTCCATGTTAACATATAGGAGAGAGAGAGAGAATTTGCTTTAGAATTTTCCTAGCTGGAGACCAAATGCCAAAGTCTTGCCTCAGGGAAAGCTGAATACCTGCTGTCTAATGTCCATCATTCCTGTCAGTGTAGCATACCAGTTGTTTACTCTCTGTATCAGAAAGCTAGGATGTTGTCCTGGATGCTTCCCTCATGCTAATAATGCCTCTGAGGTGAGTCCAGAGTAGCTTTTCCTAGAATGAAGACTGTACTGATGACATTAATGAAACAAATTACTTAGTTTTCAGGAGTCTCCCACTATATTCAAAATGTTCACAATTAGCACAACCCACAATCATTTTCTGAAATCATGAATGTATCATCCCTTACTAGATACCTTTTATCATCCTGTATGAATAATTTTTAAAAGAAAATATCACTTTTATATTTTATATAAATAAAATAATATATCCATCTCAACTACCCCTACTCAACTTCAGGTCTATGGAGTCGAGAATTTAGGCTACTAAATTATAGTACTATGGATTGGTTTAAACACCTCATTCACTAAATGTGTTTTTCTGCAGCAAATGAGAAATACTGAAGAATCAAGAGTCTGAGATAGAGCTCTTTTTTTATATTCAGGAAAAAAAAAAAAAGACTCATTAGTAAACCCCCTTCATTTTGTAGCAACAGTACTGAGCAGTTTCCATGGAAATATCATTTGCAGGAGCAGGAAGTGTTCATTTTACAATTAAATTATAGGAGGTAGTTAAATTTTTGATCAAACACACATTAGAGCAGGGAGAATTCCCAGCCAAGCGCCTCACATTGTTAAAAATAGGAGAAGTACTGCAGTATCCATGCAGTGCTATCTGGAATAATGTGAGGAGAAAGGAGCAATATGGAGAAAGTGAAAGAGTCTGTGATTTCCACCAGTGAAAGACTCCAGTTTTTGATTCCCATATGGCAAAGATTGAGCAATGGCTGGGTTTGGCTCATGCTTGCAATCTGACCTCAGATGCACTTTCTGGCTCATTGGCCGTCAGAACAAATGTAGGATGTGATGACTGCGGTGTTTTACAATTGTGTGAGTATTGGGTAGTGAAGTTACTTGTAATTCCTGGTCCTGAAGTTACTGCTATGCCACCTTTGCTTAACACAGCTCATGTGGATTTGGTTATATTGCTAACATTTAGCTAGCTCCAGTACATGTTGTAGTCTATCCAAATGGAACATTGCATAGGGTAATTATATGCCTTGAATGTTAGTTAATTTAGGCAATTATCCTATGGGGAGTATTCTGTATTGCTTTAAGTAGACTGCTAGTGAAACTACTGTTATTGAAATCAGGCTTATATGTCCCAAAAGAGTATATATATGCTTTGGTAAATTTTGGAGGGAGAAAGTGTCGAGAAGCTATAAGAAGCTGGGTTGAAGGGGGAGAAGCTCAGCAATGGGAAAATAAGCAGTAAGAAAGGACATCGTGGATGTGCTGCTAAAAAAGAGAATATGTAAAGGTTCTTGAACTAACATAGAAAAGGTCCAGAGATCAGAAAAGGCCAGGTGTGAGGTTTCTTGATCTGGGGAAGAAGCAAGTGCTAGATGATTACTTGGGTGTAGAGAGTCTGGCCCAAGTGGTGGGAAGGATTAGAGGAGGTGGTGGCAGTCTGCTGAACATGCAAGAGTTGTAGGCAAGATCTGGGAGTAGAAGGTGCAAGATCTGATGTGAGGTTTACAGAGATATTGTCAGCAGTGTGTGTGTGTGCCCGCAGAAGGTGTCATGAAAACTTCTGCTGCTTAACTTTCAAGAGGAGCCTGCCTTCTGGTTAGTGTTTGGATCCATTTGTCCTTGAAATTTTATCTTTTTCTGATCTAGTTATCCATCAGAAAGCTTAAATCACTATGTAAGCCAGTGCTAGGAAGTCGGCATGTTTCTGATTTTTTTTAAAGAAGTGTAAGAAATACACAATTGCTGTTATTAGATTTGGAATCACAAGTTTCAGGTACAGCAGGACCCTTATGTGAAAGTTTTAATGGTCCTCATTATAACAGATTGCCACATATGAGTTGCTGATATTCAGAAATCATGACTCTCACTTGCCACCTTTCAAATCATAGGATTAAAAACAAGAAGTGATAGTTTGTCTTAAAGGACTCAGCCGCTATGATTGTGTTTTTCTCTGAAATAAAACTTCATAGGATTAAGAACCTAAATAATTTTTATGGCAGAACCTTAGTCTACCTGACTTAGAGTCAACTTGATTCTCCTTTGTGTACATTTATGTCTCTACAACTTGCTGATCTAAAAGGAAATTGAATCAAGTACTATTTTATGCAACTTTCTGCATATTAGTAAGTCCATGAGCTGGGAAGTGCCAAGGGTTTTGGAGTTAAAGCCAGACTGATATTATGTCGAGTACAGCTACTCAGAATACCAGAAATAAGCCATAATTTTTGTCTCCAGAGGCTCTACAACAGCTTTAATATCTGTTCTCTTTTTCCACTGTAAACTGTAGCACTACAATTTTATTATCAATTGCAGCAGTTTATCTCAACAGTGCAGCTAGGTATCACTATCTACTTTGTAAAATGACTTCCCAGCAGTCCTGTGTATTTAGGATTGCATATCAGAAACCGTTCTTCTAATGTGACCTAATGAGCATAAGCCTCGTGGTTTCCTACTGGGCCACTGGGCATCAAGTGAAGAGGTTTTAATTCCACATTTATTTGCAAATAGAATTTACTTATAATTTTGCAAATAAATTTACTTATAGTATCAGTTCTAACTTTTAGACGAAGGACTCCCTGTCATTGGAACAAATCTAGAAAACAAGCTCTTCTGAAGATACAGAGATGCAAGCTTCAGACACAACCATTTTGAATATGTGATGCCATCAACACAGTAAATTTGCATTAACACAGAAAGATTTCTACGCTAAGTGCAGAGCTGGCTTGAGGATAGTCATAATCCATGGATCTGTAAAACTTTCTGCCAGGCTTATTAAGGAGCCACACTTTTCAGGAAGTGGGGAAGCCCACCAGGCTAGTTAGTCATCATTTGCCTGTTCCAGATGCTGCTTCAGGACATATTTTCTAGGTTAAACTGTGTTTGCTGCAGGGTGGATCTTCAGAGACATTACTTTCCATATGGATTTTCTTTTGTTTTTCTTCTCTTACTTTTTGGAGTTGTGGATGAAAGGGGAATTGAATGGATTGTGAGCTATCCTTAGTCTTTGGATGGATATCGTGCTGAGAAGAAATTACCTTGTAAATAACAGTATTTCAGAAAAACGACATTTGCCTTAATTGTGATTCCCTCAAGAATATGTACTGATATTGTTAGTAGCAGTTAGGGAACACTGAGCAAACATTATGACATAATAAGTCAAGGCTTGTGGTCAAGAAATGCCCTCCTTTGTGAGGGCACTCATTAAGTGAAAGAAATACTTCAGTAATCAAATGGGTCTGGCTTAAGCCATGTGCCATTTTGCTGCTATACTGGAAAGAAACCACATGGAAATTGAAAAACATAGGACAAGGGCAAAAGATCACTTTCCTTTCTCTTTCTGAGAATAGGATGAAGAAGAAAAAGAATTTTCTCAATATGTAAGAGAAAATCAGTGTATGAATTTACTGACTGAAGAAAAGGACTAAAAACATTTTGTCTTTGGACTGGGGCACCAGTGTTAAACTTCCCAGCCTGAGGCTGGACATGAGGAGCCCCAGTTCTGTGGAGTTTCACACCATGATATGGTCCCAGGAACAGGGACTTGCAGAAGTCATGTAGAAGGACTTCAGATAAATTTATAGGCTGTCAGGAAGGAGTCTTTCTATTTCCCTTACAATTTTTTGGGGTGCATCGATGGTTATACAAAGTACCTCAATAAGACTGAGCTTCTGCAGATGCGTTTCTGCTTTCCTAAACATGTCTGATTTTTGTCACAGCTTGCATATTTGATTGACAAATTGGAAGCATCAGATTGCTATTGGATAGTCATAAATCATTTGGTTTGCTGCTGTGCAATGCGTGACAGGTAAAGTGTTTCAGCAATATTTTGCTGCAAAGGAAAGTCAGTGATTGAAACCAGAACAGATGACTAACTTATGCAAGTAATTTTTGGCTGTAAAGTGAAATGTAAATAGTTTCAACAAGAACCTCATGCTGAAACAAACCTATTACTGCAGAGTATGGAATTACATGATTTTTTATGTTTAATTATCTATAGACACCTCTCACTAGGTTTGAATTTTCAATTGAATTCTGTAGCTTGTTTCTAAAACCTCATTGCTAATCATTTTTCATCCTATTGCATGTAAGTTAGGAGAATAAAAGGATGAAATGGGTAGATTTTTTTAATTGCTATCATTTGCCTAGAATAAAACCACAAACGTTTCCTAAAGCTTGTTTATATTGTGAAAAGTTTATTAGATCATGGTATATATATCATGGTGTGAAAATTTATAGATTTTAAAAAGTTCTGTTATCTTCAGGAATTGTCACCTTCCATAACAGTAAATCTCAACAGTGGGAATTTCATAAAACAGTCAGAGGTTTATTCTTTAATCTATAATTATAAGGACTTTAGTTAGCTAACAGGAGGAAAAATGCTGAAGGGAACACATGTCACTTTAAATGCAGAGACCTTTAAATCCATTTCTACATATAAGCAGATATTTGTGTAATAGAGTTTAACTGGAAGGTCTCCTTAGGGGACAGATTTGTTTCTCAGAAGCAATGATTGATGTTAAGTGCTTCTCACAAAGCCTCCATGGAAGGGCTATTTCCCTTCATGCCTATTCTGTGGAAAAGCACAGGATAGCCTAGGAGTTTCCTAGTAGAATAGACCAGGCTTGGTTAAATAAGAGGAGACACTGAAGGTTGCAAGAAAATAAATTTGAAGAAATTTGAGGTCTCCTGCAAGTGACCATTGTCTGTGATGAATATCTTTAAAAGCCCTCTTCTCACAGAATTCAAACAAGTTACTTGTCCAGTGCCAACTTACTACTGAGTGGGAAGAGCAAGTCTCCCAGTGAATATTTTAATGAATATGAAAAAAACCCAACAGAGTAACCTAATAATTCATAGCCGTTGTAACATCTCTCTATATAAAATGTTATTTTTCTTTGGTTTACATTAGTACAGTCTCTATAAATTCATACCAGATGTCACTTTGAAATTGCTAACCCCCTCCACCTCCGCAAGGGGACTGCAGAGACTGTTTAAATTTTCCTGGGTTTGGTGGGGAACATATATAATGCTCCTGTAGTTTCGCTTACACCTTTCTCCTGGTTATTGGAAATCTGGCAGTGAATAATTGGAATCAATCTTGCTGAGCTGCAAGACAGAGCAAGATTATAAAATCTTAGTCTTATTCAGAGAGGGAAAGGATCTGTGTCTGTGTGTATGAGATTACCCACCAGCCTGGCACATCCCTCCACCTGTGAGAGAACCATTCTTTTTCTATGGCAGTTTTGTACTATTTCTTCAAAAAGCTGCAGGTTGTTCAACTGAACTAAGAGCAATTGACAAAAAAAAGGAATTTCAGAATTAATTATTTGGGGTCTTTTGGCTGAGGTGGTATTAGAATTTCTCTGCTCATCCACCAAGCTGACCAGATCCTCTGCTACTGTTCTTATGAGTCTTTGGTCCTCTCAAAACTGTCCAGGTCTGCAGGGGAACCTTGGAAAAGGGCCTTTCTGAAACAGAAATGTTTCCTCTGTCTGACCCTCACTACGTAGGAGTTAAACGGCAACTGGACAATGAACAAAATGTTCATGTGCCCAAACTCTTTCCCATCAGGAAATATTTGAAGATAACCAAGACCAAAGGATGACAGAAAAAAGAGGAGAGAAAAGCAAAGCAGAATAATCAAAAAGAAATTGAAAAAAAGAACAGTTTGAAGAAGAGGGCTGAAATCTAGGATACCCCAAGAAGAACCTCAAAAGACAGATAGTTTATCTGGGTCTTGAGCAATCAAACTCAAATGGAAAAATAAGAAGGAATTTAGAGAAAGGAGAGGGTATACATGGAATATGAAAGGAAAGGGGCTAGATGAAAATTTAGCAAAATATGTAGAGAGTAAACTAGTAAGGAAACCCGTCTGGAAATAAGAAAAGAGAGAACACATGGGAGCTGGGAGGACAGGGAGCTGCAAAGGGATAGGTGGCAGACGGGTGGCTTTGCCAAGACAGCACATGCACGTTTACACTGATTTGTCTCCTTGTAAGTGAATTTAAGGTCTTCATAAGACTTCTCTGAGATTTGCAAATCTTGGGTTTCACTGAAGCTGGCAGATGTCTTCCAGAAATATTATTGATATAGTAGGATTTTTGAAACTCTACTTCCCTGGAGTTAGGCAGAAAAAAGTGCCGTTTGACTTTTTTTACTATCATCTTAGTGTCCTTACGTCTGTGCTTCTCATAACAACTTTTTAATATTAACTATCTGATGACAGCTCATTATAGGCTATTAGACAAAGATTTTATTGTGTGCGTTAGGAGTATTCACATTATTCATAGGTATCAAGGGCATAGTTGTGTTGGGCAAATAATTTTAAATAAGTGTTGATAAAGTGACATGTCTTCATGAATTTTGCTACACCATATTTCAGAGAATTTTGTACAGCCTCAGGGAGTTGAAGTTCTACCAGTAATGTGACATATAATTTCTCTTCTCTACCTAAGCAAAGCATTATTACATTATTTAAATCTGGAATTTCTTTATTAAAGCGTTTCAAACGTGTTTTGAAAATCTTTTATGTACTTGAGGTCAAATAGTTAAACCATTATGTGCCATGCATCTCTGGACACTCAGTTCTAAAGATATCAGACAGAGATTTTTGACCCAGGAAAGAGCAGGATAACTTCATACTGAAGCTATAAATATGCTTTTATTAGCTTGACTTCTTTAAAACAACCTTTTTTTAAAAAAAAAAATTAATCTTGGTAAAAGAAACTGATCTGTAAGTGTGATATTTTCTACTACTGAGAAACAAAGAAAAAAAACAAACCAAGACAAAACCCCTCACAAACAAAACCCCAAGTAAACAACTAAAAATAAGCAAACAACAAAAAAAACACACACAGAAAAAAAATCAAAATCAAAACAAAAACCCACCCTACCAAGATAAAATTAACTGTTCTGCATGCTCATTTTTTTCATACAATAGCGTTTTGAAGCATCCTTAGCACATTAATATTGGCTTTGATTTTGATCTCAGCATGGAAGTTGGCTGGTGCTCCATTCATTCTAGGAGAAGGGTCTTTCCAAGTAATTAGATTCTTTAGGAAAATTTTTGTACTTCATATGCATCCAGTCAACTGTAGAAATTATTGCATTGTCTCAGTTTTCAGCAGTGAATGATGAGAAAATTAGCACTTATTTAAAACATGGGTGGTAGAAACGGATCTCTGTAGTGTGGGAACAACTGTTTCTTTCAGCTGGCATAGCATTGACTTCAACATCACTATATGACAATTTAACTGGCTAGGATCAAGCCTCAGGTAATGGCTTGCATTTTACAGGATTAAAATATTTATCTTGTATTCAGTTACTAAGGAAGGCAAGAAATGGAAGTTCTTAAATAAGTAATATTTTGTTCTTAACTAAGTGATGTTTTAAGATAAAATATTCTAAACATACACAACTGAACATAGCAATTTTTTTTACATCAGTCCACTGTAGTGATTTCTACTACCAACCTTGTAATCTATCTACTTGTTAGGTCGTAAGTCTCACCTAAACCATAGTATTCAATAATCTGAAATGTGAATAAAATAGCTTAGATACAGTTTAGACTCATAGCCAAAAATATTACCTAAGTGTCTAAAATATCAGAAGATGGGATTAAAAAATATTCACAATTTTAAAAAGCTGTAGGAATACTCTGTGATTTCTCACATAAGTGTATAAAGTTTTGGTATGTACTCCAAGCTTTAGGTTCAAATTCAGAAGAACACAACAACAAAAACTCAACATTAGACCAAATTGTTTTGTGCTTTTACAATTGAACACTGTTAAACAAAAACTGGTTTAATCTGTTTAACATTGGAGTGAAAATACTGTGAAGGATTCATTATGAGAGGCTTTGTAAGGGGTTGATAAACATCTTGGCTTAAACCAAGCATTTTCTTTCAGTCTTATTCAGTCATCCTTTTTTTTCTTAAAGATAAGAACTGTGATTGGCAAATTACTGCTACAACTATATTCATTATAGCACCCACAAATTTCATACTGCATTATTCTTCTTATCAAAGAGAATGTGTCCCTGAAGAGGTAGGAATGAGATGACAGATATCTGCGTCCTACAGAATGTAAAGTCACTACAGGCTTCATCTTGTTTTGTACAAAAGCAAATGATGCAATATCTTCATTGCTCTTGTGTGCCAAGAAACTTAGAGAACAAAGGTATCACTGAAGTGTCACTGTGTTTTCTGGAATTCATGGCCTCATAAAATGAGATAACACTATGGAATATTTTGCTAGTCATTAAATGTGTTCCCAGGGATATGAAGCTGTTTCCCACTTCTGTTGTTCTCGATGTTAGTCATCTGCAGTAAATATTTTACCAATTACTCTCTAAACTAAGCATGAGAAACAGTCTCTGACAGAAAAAAACTTTCACTGGCACAGCATCAGGCAGTACTAGTGGCTTTCCTCTGGGCAGGTTGCTTCAGTAAGGTGACCTTTGGTGGGAACTGCTCTGGCACAAGATGGAAGTGTTTGGCCAGGCATAGGGGTCTGGGTAGCAGTGATGAAGTGGTTGCCGTTGGCATGAAGCTTCTCCTCACCATATGCAGTTGGCAGAGAGATATGAGAAGTGCTGCCTGGTTTTTGCCTGACCTATGCACATTATTAGCTCCTTACTTTCACAAAGACTCAATTACAGCAGGGATTGCTTTAAAGTAATTAGCAGCAAATTTCCTCCTTGTAACAACAGAAATTTAATCCAAGCAAGAGCCAGCAGCTTCACTTCGTCTCTCCCTGAAAGTCACTGCAGGGCTCAGATCGGATGCTCCTCAGACACTGAAACCAGAGACTTTGCTGCTGCGCTCCATAAGCAACACAGAACTTGACTCCTCCACAGGGGCTTTTGTCTCACCAAACTCACAGGGAAGATTACAAGTGTTCTCTCTTTTTTTTTTCTTTTTTTCACGCATATGAAGGCTCATAGAAGTAATTGCTAAGTGTGTGGTTGCTTCTTTCAACCCACTCACTTGAAGGTCATTGGATTTCTAAGAAATACTATGAGTGAGCTTTGATCTCTGTTCAGCCTTAAAATCTTGTGGGGCTGCAATGGAGATGTGCAGGGTTTTAGGTACAAAGACAGATCTTGACTCACATTCAGAGAACATTCTGACTGGACCAACTTGCACTGGTACTTTTTCCTCTATTTGCTTTACATTGCATTGCAAGTTTTCAGCTGTTCACATATCAAAAATGAGTCACCTGGTCTTAGAGGAGTCAAGATAAAAAAGTGGAAATAGATAAAGAAGCTCCTTAACACCACGACAGGCAGTGATGCCTGCCAGTATCTGCAGATGGTGTAGAGCACCGAGACACACTGGCACAGGCTAACACTTTTGATGGGATAAGAGTCAGACTGCCAAAATGGCTTCTGTTGTCAGAGGAGAGGCCAAAACTGCCCCTTGCTATTTCCTGAGAGGATCTGCAGAGATCAGGTCCTCATCTTGTCCTTGGTGCCTACAATTGTGAGGGCTAGCAAGCCCTGCAGGAGGACAGGCTGAGCACATCTCAGGGGTGGCTCTGAAGCCTAGCAGTGTTCATCTCAGTAAGTCACCTGTATTTTCCATATGTTCTTTCTTTATTCTCACAGTAAGTATTTTTCCTGAATGCATCTGCATAAAGTTGGAAACAGCCTTTAAAAACGAGGAGACCCTCTTTTTCCTTCTGTGTTAGCAAAAGGGGGAAGGAGAAGGTGACTTTCCTTGACCTACGCTCTTCTATTCCTCACTCTTTTTTTCCCTGTTTTGTTATAATGATGTGTTCAGACTATCTCAAGATTAAAATTAGTCCACCTCAGCTTTTCCAACTAGTTTTAATTAGGGTTTTAATCACTGTTTGCAACACATGCTGCCAACAAATTCTTATTTATATGCATAGAAGCCATTCTGATTCATTAGCAAGGCAGACTTGAGGTTATCATCTATTGCTGTCAGGCTTAAACTTTTGACATAGGCTATTATTTTACTAAATACTTAAATTATTAAATGAAAGAATAATATGACAACATGACAAATAAAGTCCCTAGAAAATTGCTTTTTTCCACTTAATACAATTTTAAATAAGCAAATAACTCTTAATCAAATCTTTCATCCCAAAATTCCAAGTTCATCACCTCATAAACAGAGATGTTCATACCACCTGCAGCACATATATCACCATTTATACCATGTCTAATAGATACCATTTCTTCTTCAGGTAGGTCAGGATTAAAGGCTAATCAGGCACTGAGTACCAGAATGGATAATCAGATGGGAAGTTAAATCATGGATGTTCATACTTGACTATCACCAGGGGACTGAGTGCCCCTGTAGTCTGTTTATAAAGGACACAAAATTGGGCAGGAGTGTCAATCTGCTGGATGGCAGGAAGGGTCTGTAGAGAATCTGGACAGGGTGGATTGATGGGCTGAGGCCAACTGTATGAGGGTCAGCAAGGCAAAATGCCAGGTCCTGCACTTGGGTCACAACAACCCCATACTGTGCTGCTGCTGCTCTTCTTGGGGAAAAGTGTGTGGAAACCTGCCCAGTGGAAAAGGATGTGGGTGTGCAGCTTGACAGCAGCTGAACATGAGCCAGCAGTGTGCCCGGGTGGCCAATAAGGTCAATGGCATCCTGGCCTGTATCAGCAACAGTGTGGCCAGCAGGGCTAAAGAAGTGATTGTGCCCCTGTACTCAGCACTGGTGAGGCCACACTTCAAATCCTGTGTCCAGTTCTGGGCCCCTCAGCTCAAGAAAGGCATTGAAGGGCTGGAACATATTCAGGGAAGGGCAACGGAGCTGGTGAAGGGTTTGGAGTACAAGTCCTATGAGGAGTGGCTGAGGGAGCTGGGGATGTTTAGTCTGAAGAGAAGGCGGCTCAGGGGAGACCTTATTGCTCTCTACAACTACCTGAAAGGAGATTGTAGTTGTAATGGGGGGGAGGATGTCAGTGCCTTTTCCCAGGTAAACACATGAAAGAATGAGAGGAAATGGCCTCAAGTTGGACCAGGAGAGGTTAGATTGGATTTTAGGAAAACTTTCTTCACCAAAAGGGTTCTCAAGCATTGGAAGAGGCTGCCTGGAGAAGTGTAGGAGTTATCATTTCTGGAGATAGTTAAAAGATGTGTGGATGTGGCACTTCAGGACATGGTTTGATAGTGAAGGTGGCAGTGCTGGGTTTCTGGTTGGACTCGATCTTACAGGTCTGTTCCAACCCTGATGATGCTATGATTCTGTGATTCTATGATCACTGTTGCTGAATATAGGGCTCAGAATTAGGATCAGTAGTCAGCTAAATTGGAATTCTTAGGGATATGAATCAGTATGCATCCTGATGAAACAACTGCTTTCTGATAGTAAGCTTTTACAAGATTTTCACAATTTTTAACTGGGAAAATGAGAAGCTAACAGAGGCTGTTTTTAAACAGCTGCATTAGAGGGAGCAAGCTTAAGAGAATTTTCTTATGGGTTATTTTGTTAAAGAAGCTAGTATTATCAAGCAATTTTTTCTAGTTTTGTTTCTGTTTTAAGTAGAGATACCATTAAACAGATGGGTGTTCCAATGGTTTATGGCAGTCTACTAAGTTAATTTTAATATCTTGAATGTAAACAATATGCTCAAAAGTGCCTCAAGGTTAACAAATGCTTAAGAGCTTATGGCAGTTCAGATGGTTTTTATTGGGCCTTCAGAGTAAGGCATTAATTCTAAGAATCTGTATCAGCTACCAAGAAATGTGAAAAAAAGACAATTATTTGTTCTACCAGTATTCTTTGACAGAAACTCTTTGACTTAGTGAAAATAATTCCATGAAAAGAAAACTCCACAACAAAAGTAAGCAAACCTATTCACAAGGAAGAATATTTACTGTTCATTTCAAAAAAAAAAAGGCTTCTGCTACTTGTCTAAGCCTGGAATGAAGCTGACACTATTGTTGTAAAGCAGCAATTCAATATATTCAGCAATTTCTCAATCCTACAGGCTCCACTAGAGTTTTAAATGGTAGAGTGTTATGATTGATAATCTGATATAGATTTTCTGGGTTTGGCTTCTCCTGTGTTAAGCAGAGTTACTCTGTTGAAAAAATGTTTAAACACCTATCCTTCCATCAAGACAGAGGAGGTACAAACAACAACTAGAACACTGTTGATGCACTACAAATTCACCGTCAGGTTACAATCTTCTGGGCCAAAGAAGCCTATTTAAACCATTTCAGTAAAGCTTTCTCATCAGAGTAATCCCTCCTTGCTCCTACTCATTAAATTCAAGGTCAAATGAAATCCTGTGGGGGAGTCTTTCTCATTTTTTATGTACTTTGGGAGAAAATCATACCACATAAATAACATTATAGCTTATAATAAAGCTAAAAGGTGACTGAGAGGACTGGAAATACAGTCAATAACAGAAATACATAAAAAAGAAAATAAGAACTGTAAAATGGACTGGAAAGGTGTATCACAGTTGATCACTGTGTTGTACAGAGCATTCAGGAAGGAATAAAATGATCTGTCATCTGAACCATAAAATCTGTTTATGGTTTCAGTTAAATTAATTTATAGCTGCAATCAATCCTGTTAATTGGCCGGCATGGAATATGAGGAACAGCAACACCCCTGCACTTGAGAGTTAACATATTATAGAGGATTTCATTTTAGTGTGACAATAAGTATAAAATTATTCACTGACCGTGAAGACAAATTTATAACACTATGGGGTTCCTTATTCAAATAGATCTCTAAAGTGTGTTACCAATTTATCATTTTGATTGTACAGACAATGAAGCATGCAGCAATCTCATGTAACTGTAGCATAAACTTAGATTTGTTGCTGTTAAACCATACATTTTTTTTCAAGCTTAATATTACAATCATTTGCCTGAGCATGTAATTTTATACCCTGATGGTACTTCCATTGGTTTATGCGGAATCAATGCATTTAAAGTAAAGGAATTGAACCACTTTAATTTAATGTAACACAAATTCTGCTGAGATTTTAGATTATATTATCTGAGGTATGCAAAATGTTTAGGAGCCTTTATTTATTTTAAGATACGCTTTACATATCATGGCATAAGCAGAATGAGATTCCCAGGTTCAGAATGGGTATAATGAATCTTCCAATTGATCATTTGCCTGTTATTGGCAGAAATTTAAAGCTTTAGATAGCTATGAAAGTGGTCCAGAGTCAACCAGCTATGATAGTGATAAGGAAGTGCTAGAGTCCTACTGGCATCCTAAAACTGACCTTTCCTTGAGGATGTGGGTGGAAGACATCCTCTGAGACCTTTCTGGCAAGCCTCTCTGGGCAGCATATGGCCATCAGAAAAGTCTGGAAGTCTAACACCCTAGTGGCACTTTGCTCTGTCTAGGGCGGTTAAGAGGCATAGAGAAGTCACACACCTAGTTTTACAGTTTTTCTTGCCACAGAAGGGAACATACAGAAAACTTGGATTGTAGAACTCAATTTTAACAAAGAAAGTTTCACATTATTTGAAGGTCAGCTACCCATTGCTAATGGGAAATATTAAGCTTCTATACTCTTTCATCTAAACTGAGTGGCAAGTTACAGTCACACCAAGTAGGAAAAAAAAAAACAACTCAAACCCCATAAAACCTCACATGAACTCTGGAGGTCTGGTTTTGTGTCTGAATGATGCTGACAGTTACAGCTCTGCACTCTGAGCGCTTACGTCAGTTTGCAGTTAACAAGAAAAGGATTAAATTAAAAAGCAGAGAATTAAAACTAAGCTGCATTAAGAGTTGATTACTTTCACCACGGCTTTATTCAGTAATGATTTTTAGTTCCTTTTACCATTGCTGTTCCATTAATTTCAGGTATTGTTACTTCCTAGAAAGTAATTATCTGTCCTACATATTTTCTTGATTCAATGAACAGATAAAAGTCAAAACTGCTAAGAATAAATTTAGGCATCTGATGGAACAAAATGCTCAATATTGGTTTTGTGTAAGAGTTTCTGAAGGCTGAAGCCTTCACCTATAAGCAAATAACCCGGTAATTGTTTGACAGGTCTTGTGAAGAGATTCTTGTTTAAGCCACAAACCATAATCTTGAATGGAGCGTAATTCTCCTGAAGGCTGCTGTCTCTGTCATGCTTCCACAGCTATAGGTGTATACAGCTGGGGAGCATATTCAGAAGAAAAATTTTAGTAAAGATCCATGAGCATAAAGGAAGCTCCTGTTACTAGAGGAGCAGGGAGGGATGAGATGACATAAATGGTGTGGGTGGGGGAGGAGCTGTCGCTGACTGCAGTTCTACCTCTGTTCTGCCATGTGGCAACTCATAACTTTTGGCTTCAATGCTTAGTATTTCAGAAGAATATTTCAGTGTCTCTAAGTTATGTGCATATTTCCCACCATTGTTGTAGTTTGTGCTCTGAGACATTTACACAGAATAATAAATCTTGATGCCCTGTAAATACAAAGTGTTTGCACAATATCATATGAATGCTGTACCTTCCCCAGTAGAGTAAAGCAAGTGAATGGAGGTGACTTCTTGTGACACTGTGACACAGTTAAGTATTGAATTCACTCAGTGCTGGCAGGAAAATATATATTTTAGCTATTTCATGTTGTTGATGTTAAGGTTTGATGAACACTCCTATGTTATGGGACACCATAATGGGTGAGTGTATAAACAACACAGTAACTCCCTCCTGGAAAGGTGGAAGGGTGCAGGGAGGTATTTTTACCAATCAGCATTGCAAAGTACCAGAGAAATTGTTACAGTAGGATACAGAAAGGCAGCAGGTAGAGTGATAGGGGAAGGGTAAGAAAGCCCAGGGAATGGGAAAGAGTTTCACCATTGATTGCTTAGTCCTTAATGACAAAGAGCAGCAGCATTTCTGCTCTAGCCTGAGGATGATGGGGTTTTTTTGACAGGCTGGAATTTGCATCAGTTCCCTCTATTGCTTGTCTCTTACAGAAGCCCAAGCTTTGACCAAAAGACTTTCTTCTCAGTAGTTTATAACAAGAAAAAATATATCAAAATTTATAAAAGCATCCGTACTGTGCTGCTTTGTCTCTCACAACCGTTTTTAGGGTCACCATTAAAATTCTCTAAAATAAGCATTCAAGACCTTCAAGCCCTTACTGTGAAAGTGGCACTATGTTCCACGTAGATATGAGCAAAATTCCTGTTTTTCCTTCAGCTGCCCCTCTTTTTTAGAGAAAGACTCAGTAAAAACCCCACAAATACAGCAAATGGAAGACATCAGCTTCACCATCAGCCTCTCACTTGTTTTACTCCTCCCTTGAATAAACTTACAAATAGAAGTAACCTGCCTAGTAGGGTGGGAATGCACTTGTTTTGGGAGTAAGCAGCATGCCCGTTGTTTGAAAATGATGTACTACCACCTGCTGACCAGACCTCGTTGAAATCAGCCACTGGACATCAGCAAAAAGTGAACAACCCAGTGCATCAGTACAGTACCAGCACAAAACAAGGCACTGGCAGTAAGGGGTTCCTGGGTTTGTTCTTGAACAAAAATTGCTTGCTGGATGAGGGCTAAACAGAGGTTTTGTTAGTCTCAGACTATACTTTGCTGTCTGGAAATGGCCATTTTTGCTGCATCCAAAGTAGATTGCAAGTACAAAGTCAGGTAAAAGTTAAGTACTGTGGTTCACAATTCATAATGTGCTGTTATAAATAATGCAGCTGAGGTGTAGAGTCACAAACAGAATTATGAATAATGTGGAAATTACTGAAGAAAAGAGAGATTCAAGCTAATTTAAGGGAAAAAAACCTGACAGGCTGTGACTTGGGACTTCTAGGACTTGGTTTGCCAAATTGAAAGAGTTTTTGGAAGGTTTTAATGCCTTTTTCCAGCAGTTTAATGAACTGTTAAGAGCCCCTTGTTTTTTCCATATACTCAGTGGGAGGAGATGTTTACTTACTTTGGCTTTCTTCCTGGTGATATTACAGTTTTTCATAAATTATTTTACAAAGAATGGTGATGTGGGTTTGTTCTGCCTGTGCTAGCACGTTGACATGCTCTGCCTGATCATAGAGTGAGTATGCCTCACAGGGGGTGAATGTATTATCACCTTAATCAAAGAGAAGCTTGTGGTTAAAAAAAAAAATCCATCTTGAAAGAGGGAGGTGCATATACATTGCTGCTTCTGTGAGGACTTTTAAGAACTTTATTACAAGTATTGGCAATAGTATGACCTTACAGATGTTGTTCTCCAATACAAATACCTCAGACCTACCTAGCATACATAAATTAACTCTCTAAACTTGCAAATGTTAGGTAGTATTCTAGAGCAAACAGATATAGCACCGAAACAGAGGTTTTAAAAATTAGAGTACTAAATATTATATTGATACATTCTATTACTCTGAGATAAATGTTCTCTGTCTCAAAAATGAGAGAGATTAATTATACAAATTATTTTTAGAGGATTTCATAGGATGGTCTTTCAGCACTCCATAAAGATACTTTAACCTTGAAGCATAGCTGATCCCAGCTCCTGGGGATACACCTCCAGTAGCACTCCACTTTTAATACCATGTAATGTCACTGTCTTCTTTTTAAATGCTGCAGTTTAAAAAATAGTCAAAACCTTAAATATGCCCTAAAACTACTATTGGATTACACTTCATACTGGATACCTGCACTTAATACAGCCATTTTGACTGAGAATAAGGTGTAGTGGAAAGTACTCTAGAATTTACTTTCAAGAATGTGGTTAATTTCTCTGTTACAGTGTGACAAATTATGGTGAGTTGGGGCATAATAACTGAAAAATAGAGAGGGTTTTCCTCCTAGGCTTGTGTGTTGGTGGCTGCAGAATGTGTTCTGCTCAAAGGTTGACCACAAATTGTCTATGCACTCATGTCTCTATGATGCAGACTATGATAAGGGGAAAATACTGTTTTCCTACTATTTGCACTGGCAGACTGTGTTTGTTCCCTGTGTTTGCTTCAGCCAAGCAAACTTGGGCTAACTCTTGGGGTCTGAATTTCCACACCACTTTCTTTGAAAGTGTCTTTGGATAAATTGATAGATTGATGTCTTATTTAGATCTAGATTATTATCAGAATAATACACTTCACCCATCCAATTTTTGGCCTCTGCTTTCAACTATGAAGATGATTCAGTCTCATGGGTTTCTGAATTGTGCCTCTCTTGAAAGGGACAAAAGAAAATACTTAAAATTAGAATTGAATTACTTCAGAATTTAAAAATTCAAAAAAAAACCCCCAAGGTGTCTTTAACAAAAATCCCTTTGGTCCTAGCAACTTTTGGACCACTTCAGACGACAATCAGTAAAAATACATTTGTTCATGCCAATGTTAAACTCGACCATTTGTTTGAAAAACTCTCATTTATTTTCAAAGAACTCTTTCAGCTACATTTAATCTCTTTTCAAGTAGCTAAATGCTAAACATGCAGTCGTCTCAACCACAGCAAGTTCCTAAGTCTATAACTTCAAAGAAAAATCATGTATTTCAGGGCACTGTTCTGCTGAAGGTGTTCAAAAATTTTTAATTGAGTATGTAGTTTATTACCAGGCCTACAGATAGTTCAGCATCTCCATAAGCAATTATTCTTCAACACCATTTGATGCTTACAAACAACCTAAAAAATTACCTCTGTCACTACCTATTAAAGCCATAAACAAACATATAATAGATAGATAAATGTTTTAAACAGTTACTTCCTTGGAATAATTTATAACGGAAATCATTAGGCAATCCAGTGATTAATTATCATATAATTTACTATTTCTAGATCCTATGATACAGCTGTCATTTAGAAGAATTATCTAAGGATAATTGACTTTTGATTACACAGTACAGTAGTTCTAACAGACATCTTGTTCTGTTGCATAAAAATGTCTTATGGGTATTTGGGACCTTGAAGACAGAAGAATCTGGTGACCATTATGCCCTTCCCAATGCCTGAGCACTGTTTTATGAACCTAAAGGTATCATTCCCTTAAAGTCTTCTGAATTTTTGCCAGTCTTCATTCAGTCACCTGAATTTTTTTCAGTCTTGACAATATTTCTTTGACTTCTATAGTCTTCACTAGTTCTTCTATCAAAAAGTGGGGTTAATTTGCTATTCATGGTGTATTTGTACAGTTTACCCCATTTTTGCTCTATTTTTTTAGTTATCTATTTAAAACACTAATTTTTTTCACGAGATTGAAGTCTGATGTGACATAAAATTGCATATTTGTTGGGTGACCAGATACTTAATCAATTTACAGAATCACTCACAAGGATCATCAAGTCCAACTCTTAAGTGAATGGCCCATAGGGAGATCAAACCCACAACCATAATGGGTGATTAGCATTATGATCTAACCAAGTGAGCTAATCTCAGGGCACCTTACAACTTTTAAGGTAACATAACAGCTGTCAAAGTATCTATCTTAGTGTATTTAGTTTTATTTCCCTAAATAAATACTTTAAAAACTTCTAGTAGAGGTAGTTACTCTATTTCTGAATTGATTGCTACTGGTACTTGTTATAATCTTGGAAGGTAGTTACATATTTGGATATCGCTAAAATATCATGTTAGTGTCTTCCTTTTGCTCTGCAAGATTTCCATAGTGTTTCAAAATTTAACATTAGAACTGCCAGTTCTAAGGCTGCTGCTCATTTGTATGTTCCTTTGTACTGTGCTGCATGTCAATATTCACTTACTTTAATAATTTAGTTAATGTCAATAACCAAATACCTGATCTACAGCACTCTTCCTTGTAAAGCTTTTAATTCTTTTCCCCGAAAGAAGCATTTTGTTTGTACAGGAGCAAATGAGAAATCAATGCTTTCTTGTGTTCTCTGTTCTGTTCATCAGGCTGGTAACAACTCGGAGACTGTCTAATGGGATGTAAAACAAATAGCCTTAGCCCCAGGAATACAAGGATACAAATGGGTTATTTTACAGGTTGATCCTCTCCTTAATGTGCAAAAAAATCACTTCCTACAGTCTAACAAAAGTAAAGCTTTAAGTGATTGTGAAATGATTCATGAACTTCAGTTATTTTCCCTTAAGCCAGGTGGCACCTGTAAATTTGAGTCCTTGTGAGGTATCACCCATCATCATATATAACCCTGTGCCTGCCAGCTTCTGTGGCAGATTTGCTCCTGTCCTTAGTGCAAGCACTCACACCTGAGGGGAGACACTGAGCGAGAGCTGTGTGGTTGTTACTGCAGCAGGTATAAGAGCGTGTTTTTAAGGAGCTTCTGCCTGCACATGCATACAACATGTATCTTGTATTCCCCTCTTAAATTATAATTCTTCTGAGTTGCTCTTTAGAGAAAAGTACAACTGCGATATCATCACCATAATGAAGTGATGGGGTTATGCGTGATTTGGACTTGTGAAGCAATTTTCTCTGGTTGTGCACTTGTTCTCTATTTGAGCTTCCAAGACAAATGTCTGCCATTGAATTTACAGCGTCTTCTTTCTCTGATATGCAGAATATTGCTTGTTTTCTGACAGTGCATACATATGGCATCACAAATCAGGGTGGGATGTTAGAGACCTTATCACTGTACAAGCTGGGCTGCTTTGGGCCCTAAGTGTTAAAATCTCTTCTTAAAAAGAAACTAGACCTAAAGGTCCCAGATTTTCAAAAGTATCTGTGCTCCTAGTGAAAACTCTACCCTTCAGATGACTTTGGCATCCTCTAACATTTGCTGTTGAACTCTACAAATGCCTGAATTCGCTGAGCACAGCACTCCTGCAAAAACTGGCATTGCCTGAAGCAGAGGTTCAAAGTCATGCTGAAGTCCCTGCGGCACTGAAGTGGACTCAAAATAGAGATTCCTCAACTTCCCCTGCTGGTAGAGCCAAATCATTTAGCTATGCTGAGATTGCATCTGTACCTACTGCTCCTGCATTGCTGTCTCTCTTCAGGAGCCCCTGTGAGGCAGTCCTTTCAGGATTTTTTCACTTTAGCTCACTCACAGTTTTATTAGCGCAGCTGGAAACTCCATGGCCAGTGGATGTGACAGCTACTTCTGGAAAGGGAGCTGGGGTTTCTGGAAATGGGGCTTCTTATGGGCCATTGCTATCACATCCTGTCCTGAATTGCTGAGTCTCATCCAAACCCAAATGATTGTGCATTACGGTACTGGGTGCCCTGGATAATGCCCAGTCTCATTTTTTTCACAGTGGGTTTTAGATGTTTAACTCCAAAGGTGACTTCCAGGGTAGGATCCCAAACCAAGGAAGACATCTGACTGAATGGAGATGAAGGTTTACCATTGAGTCATTACCTTGAAACATTGAATTTCCTTTCCTAACCACTCTAGAATTATTTGTGTCTATGAAAAGTATTGTTATGCCACTGAAATATCACCTGATAAGTATAACGAGTATTAATGAAATTAGGTCTGTATGCCTTGTGTGTGCTGTGTTAACTTAGACCATCTGATCATTCAAGCTGCTTTTTATGAATGCAGTAGTCAGGCTGGCAAAAATTTGGGTGGGTGGATTTATTCATAAAATCCGAATAAATTCATGCTCAATACATGTGAGTTCTGTCAAAAGGAGAGAATTCAAAATGACAGTTGACGATGCTTTTATGTAATCTTAGGGTCAGTGTTTGGGACTGACTTTCTTTTACTATGACAATCTTTTTTTTTTTTTTTTTTTTTTTTAATAGTCAATGGCTCTGCTAGCCACTTTTCCTTAACAAATCAGTAGAGCAAGGACCCTTAGATAGTGAGCAATTTCTAGATCTACTCATGGAATAGCTTATTGTGAAATGGACTCCTGGAGGTCATCTTGCCCAGCCTGCTCCTCAAAGCAGAACCAACATCAAATTTGCATCATAGATTTAAACTATATACTATTAATTCATTATTTCAGATGTTTACTATATATGCTTGTGATATGTATTTTATGGCATAAAAATGTACACTTTAATTTTTATAGCATATTAATAATGAGAAATTATACAGGCACGACTATGAAAGCAACCCATAATTCAGTCGGTTCAAAATCCATTTTGACTGCCCTCCTCTTTCAGAGGGCAGCTGAAGGAGGGTGTGACATTTTCCTGCTGATAGTTTCACAGTGTGAGCAAGTCACCCAGAGACAGGCAGTCTAATTCAATTCCCTTCTTGTCCTGAGCCCACGTGGTTTTGACGTCCCCCTAAATTGTTTACTGCACAGTGTCACAGCTCCAAGATTTGTTTCTCCTCAGTGCATGAGGGAACATGAACTCGTATTCTTACACAGTGCTTGCACTTGAAAGTCCCTTGACTGCTCAGAGGACTGACACATTTTATTATTTTAAAGAGTTATGGTATAAAAAGGTAAAGAATTGATCTGACAGATATGCAAAGGGAGCAGACTGGTGATTTCTGATGTTCGCCTCTCTTTGGGTTGTTAAGTCCAGGTGTCCCCTGGAGACCTTCACCACTCTGTCACAGGAGGCTGTGTGCCTCCCCTGAGCCCATCACACAGAGGCAGGTTAGTTAACAGAGGGCTGGAGAGCAATCTCTTAATGGATGTGCCCTTTGGTTGCTCCTAGTCTGTAGGAAATGACCCAAAAACCGCTTCCTTGGTTTTAGAAAGGAGGTTTCCGCTTGCTCAGGGAAGGGTTTCTAACTTATAGCACCATTTTTTAAAGGTGGATATTGTTTTGCTTTGTGACTGCTTTGTAGGTGGTGAACACTGGCTGTAATGAAAGTGGCTCAGTACAAAAGAGCCAGGTAGAGATGAGGCTCTTTTGAATTTCTTTTTCCATAACTCCAAACTCTAGACTGCTTCTCTTTAGTGCTCTTGACAAGGCTTGTGAGTGATGACAGTGAGATCTGAAAACTAGTAGAACTGATCTGGAGACCTTCAATGTGGAAATCAGGGCAGCACTGCATGGTTTAGCAGCTGCAAGGACATCATCTCCTCTGAGTGTGGTTTACAACTCTGTAGTCTCCTGAATACTCAGTTCTGCAAAATGATCTGGGCATTGACCAAAGAGGGGGTTTGGAAAGATTTGCCTCCTCTGGAAAATGAATCATTTTGTCTAGCCAGCGATCAAAGAACATGCATAACTGCAGGAAAGCCCTTCTGGGCTGCCCTCCTGTGGCAGAGTTCCCCATTTACAAACGGGGACTAGGTCCTTGGGATTTGCCATCTGAGGTAATGACTCTTCTGGTGCTTAACTACAACTGCGTAGCCACAATTCACAGTGTCATCTGTAACAGAGGAGTACTCTAGGGTCAATTCCATTCATATTTGTTTTCTCAGGGAGGAAGAGAAAAAATTATTTATGCATGACAGTAAAACCAGTTTTATAAGGAAAATGCCTCACCATTGCTTCTTTCCTGAAAGGCATTACCATTTTTGAGGGCCGAGAGCATTTTCCTCACAGCTGCACCTCAGCTTTATAACAGGTACTTATACTACATGAATTAAACATATAACTTCACTAATCCTATCCTTATTTAGTGGCACCCAAATATTACAATGCCTGTAAAGAGGAACAGCCAGAACAAATTTTTGGTTTGGTTTTATTCTGGATGTTGCAGCCACAAAATGAGATGTAAAATTACCGCTTCATTTTTTGATGGAGACAAATACTCATTCCGGTAAATAGTCACCATGAACTATAATGTATTTGCAGAGTGATAAGAGTACATTACTCTCTGCTACATCATCTTGACTAGTCACTCTGGTTGGTTACTCAGCTGGCACAAATGACTGTATTGGAGCCGGGAAAGTTATGTCAGCTGCAGCGACAGTGTAGCTCAGTATACGTAAATATACCCACAGATGCTTCATTTGAAAGGACTGACAGAAAGGTGCACCAATTACTGTCAGTTGCTCATGGTGCTATCAAAGTATGAGGAGTACTGTGCTCCTGTGTTTCTCATTCAGGGTATGAATTTGATTGTAGTAGTGTAACTTGAGCACAAAATGCTATTTAAACATAATGGCCCAATTACCTTGAGCATGTGAAGGCTGTAAAGAAGCATCAGACGCTTTTTCATGTTTGTCTGTGGAGTGCCTAGTGTGCTTTTAGAGCTACGCAAATAATAAGGAACAATAAAGACCAAATGTAAGTGTATCTGAGACCAAACTGCAAGCACTACAGATACCTCATCTGACAGGCAGGGAGATTTGGCCATAGAGAGGTAAATAGTTAGGGCATGAGATGCAATTCAAATAAAATTTTTCTGAGGGTCATAGGAAAAAAAATCCATAATTTATATTTACGGTTACTATAGATCAAAAAAATTATAATCTCTTTATAGTGACAAGAGGCTGTGTTGTTTTTCTGTACTGGCATGAATCTTTTGGGTTATTTGCCAATAAGCAAAAGTACTCACAAGATTGTAAATGTTATAAAACACAAAAGGATGAAAGGCACTTTTTAGCAAGAAATCATATATTGCATTTGCTATTTAAGCTATTTTGTGGTTCAGTTCCTTCTTAGGTCTTGGATAAACATCCTCTGGTCCTGATGAACTTGTTTCACAACATTTTCTGAACTTCAGCTGAATGCAAAACCATCGTGGTATCACTTATTAAAAAAAAAAAATGTGTTTGTGTGATGGGGGGAAGCACACTTCTGGTAAGAGAATTTTCTGAGCTCCACATTCACTATGTATAAAAATTCTTTTAATTTCTGTGCTCTGGTCTTATCTTCTATGAATGTTTCCTTTGTGCCTTGTCCATTTATTGTTCTTAGTTTTTCTACCAAGAGTTTGCCTTTAGATAGCTTTGTAAAAGGTTTTATTATTACTTCTTTTATAGCTTTTGTAACTTGTTCTTTAAACTCTTCGGTCTGCCCTGCTGTGTTTTTACATTTAACCTGCCAGAGCTCATTCTCCTCTATTTTTCTCATTTGAGCACGACGTCAACTTTTTAAAGGTCACCTTCTCCCTTCTGAAACCTCATCTAAAACACATGTAACTGGTCAAAGCAATGATGCAGTAAGTTAAAGGTGAAGCCACTGCCGGTAAGTGAAAGTTGCAGTGGTAATGAGATATCCAGACAGGAGGGGAGAGCTGTGGTCAGTAACTGAGCTTCAAGAGGACTCAGAAAGCAGTTCAAAGCCTCCTTTTTGCCTGTGTCATCTTCTGCCTGGGAATTTGAACAAACTGATGCTGCTTTTTGTTGCCCTGAACACAGAAGGATGAAAAATGGCAATTGTAAATAAGCAGAATGGCATCAAAATTTTTAGTTTTTCCTTCTCATGGACCCAAGATCCTTAAAACTGGGCTATCCATTTGGGTCAAAAAAGGAAAATATTAAAACTGTTGAATGGCATTAATATCCTGCTTAGAGAGATGCCATACATTGCAATCATGGCACACTAGATTGAAAGAACTCTGACTTTGCCATACAACAGTCTTGTCTCAGGGAGCAAATCTAAATAAAACATTGTGATATTACTAGCTATATTCAGACTACTGCTGTTCAATATGCTGCAAAGCTTTAAAGCAGAGCACACACAGTAAAAAAGGTAGTACAAATAGATTCAGCTGAGACAAATATAGAGAACGATTCCTTTTTTGTTTTTAATTCTGAAGTCTAGCAAGAATGTTTAAAAATAAAGTAGGGTTTATTTCAAGGGATAAAGTTTGACTCATCTGCATAAAAGAAAGCAAACATCTTTATATGAAGTGGCACCTGTACTTTACAGCATCTACTCAATTTTGACTCCACTTATAAACACATAGAGTAACATCAAGACTTTATTTTCCAACATTTTTGAAATTTGGAATACATACTTGGATGTGCTTAGTACAGATGAGGCATTGTTTCACTTAAAAAAAAATCAGAGTAATCAGCAATGCCTCTCTACAAGCAGGGTTTAAGAGCTTGGTCTATTAGAGCCAAATGTTTCAGCAGACTACTTCTCTGTGAACACCATAAAAATGTTCCATAGCTGTGCCGCATACATGGGTTTTATTTCCAACTTTTAATTCCTTTCTCTATCACAGCTTCAGGCTGGCCTATGAAATTCATTTCCATGTATTGTTAGGTGGGATGGGATTTACATAGATTTGAAAATCCCCTTACAATAGCGCTTGGGTGATAATTAAGTTATGCGACTATTTTCCAACTGCCTTCATTTATTGCTTGAGAAATAGCACAGACTTTTTATGGATCGCAACTGAAAGTAGATAAAACTTTCTGGAATTGCATCGGTGTCATAAGGTGGTGGCTCTACTGTCGTATAAAACACTGTACAGTTAGGTTAATTGTGCTCTTTTACAGCAATGTGAAGCCATTGCTTTTACAGCACTGCTCCTTATGGCTCCTTGTAGTCTCATAGGCATAGCAGTCTCTGAGTTCTGTTGTTTTTAACAATTTAAAAAATTCACTATTTATTGGTTTGGCAGTGAGAGGAACAAAACAATGAAAAAATGCCACTGGGTAGCTGATGCAAAATTATTCTTCTGCTCTTACTAGAGATGCTGTCAGGAACTAGTTTTCTATTAAATATGTGGTACTAAGTCCCCCATCTACAGGGGAGAAGGTGTATAAGTCATTAAGGAGCTGCAGATGCCTACAGTCTGTAGTGGTACCTCAGCTCTGTAAATCCCATGGTGTATCATAGAGTCATGGAATCTGTTGAGTTGGAGGGACCCATCAGAATCATCGAGCCCAACTCCTGGTCCTGCACAGACACCCCAGGAGTCACACCATGTTTATATAAACATCTGTAGCAATGTTGTGGTTAATATCGTAGGGAATTAGCACAACAAAATTCAGTGTGGGACACTATGGAAGTAGAATGTGATAGCTTATTTAAACAAAACCGATCTCACTCCCTTGCACTTAGATTTCATTCTTTGCCAAGGCATATACCCATCTGGCTCAGCCAGGGTAGAGGATGCTGGCTATTGCATCTTCATCTTTCTTGTTTCGTTTGTGACTTGCAGCAATCAACTGTATATTTGAATGTATGCTTTATGCCCACTAGGTGTAGATGGTGTTTAGGTTTCTTTCATCTCATTACTTTGCTTCAAACCTTGCAAGTCTTAGGCAAAATTTTGTGTTTCCTTGTTCTTTTTGCCTTACCTTCTCTTCATCATCTTGTCCTCTAATCATTAGGCTGGCTTATTATTCATATCTGGTCTTTCAAATGAAATCACACATATAGTGTTCTGTAGCAATTAATGTGTATCACTTTCACACTCACATTTCCATTCCTGCTTTTTCCACAGCAGTCAATATTTCTGTTAAAAATTCTCACTATTTAACACTACTCATCAGTTGTTTCTCGGAGAACAGCAGAATCCCACCTAAGCCTTTCAAAAGAAGGGGTGCAGAGGAACTAGGGATTAAAAAAAACCCAAACCACTGAGTCACTTAAGGATTCACACTCAAGCAGGAGTTACCTGAAGAACTACCACTCTGAACCTATCTTCTCTATGTGTGGTAAACCACTGGGGTTTAGCTTTTCTATCAGAATAATTCATGTTTCTGCCTGCCTTTTTTTTTATTTTTCTAATAATTCTGATCAGATCTGGGGACATTTTCCTCATACACAAAAACCTCATCTCTCCTTCTCCCCCATGACTTCACCATCTCTCCAGTCTATTGTAAAAATGCTGTGTCTTCCAAAATGCTGCTCTTAGATTTGTGTTCCTTTGAACTCTTGACTTCTGGAATCTTACAACATCTCTTGCAAGATTCTCTGTCTCTTCAGTCTAGGCCCTTGTCTCTCCTAAAACAATTTTTAAAGGAACACTTTCTAGAAGCACAAGAAAATAATGGGTCTTTTAAATACATTTAAGTGGCCCTTTTCAGCAGATTTTAAACTATATAGTCAAAACCTTCACTTGATCTAAACTTCAGAGCTCACTGACTTCTATTTCACAGCTCTTGCAATTTCAGAAGCTGTCACTTGAAGCCCCAGTTTGAGGTCTTCAGTGAGTTCGCTATCTGAGTTCCCCTAAGGGTGATTGTAAGTGACGGAACAATTAATAAAAATTTGCAAAGAAACAGCAACCAAGTAATTCAGAATGAAAATGAATAAAACACTGTATAAAAAGTACCATGTGTAGTTCCTAGAGAATCTGGAAGCATTCAGATCCTGTAATGAGATATTTAATCGCCAAGTAAGGTTTAAATACTTTTAAAAATCAAATAATACTTCTATCATGCATTTATCCTTAACCGAGCAATTCTTGTTTTGGGAAAGTAATTGCAAGATGCTAAAGTCAGTTTTGTTATACATATCCAAGGCAGAAAATGACAATCATAGCAGTTATATAGGCAATTTCTTCTAGGATCCAATTTAAGAAATTGATTCTTTTTAAAGATAAAGACATGAGACCAGCAAGTATGTAACCACATGCATGATTTTGATATGTTCTGACCAGGAAACATCCATGCAAATAAGAGGTTGGACCTGAGAATTGTAACCTGAAACTTTCTGAAGTTTTTTTTAATGCTTTTTACTTCCAACATCTGCTATGTAATAAGACAACATACTTGGAAGGTATCTGCTATTTCATTCACTTTTATCATACATTGGGTTTATTTGAAAGATTTATTTATACTTCTATCACTCCTCTTTAAACCTGAACCACAGTAGAGTTCATCCTTACATTTCATGCAATCCTTTAATTAGTATTTTCCTCTCTATTGCCAAACAATCAGGGAAAGTATGAATTATCTTGATTAATAAAATGGTTATAATGGAATATAGATACTGTCATTTTTAGTTACAGAGCTCAGCTGGGGCATTAATATACATAGCTTGACATCATCAAACAGCTAAAATTTCCCCATAATCTTTTAAGATAAGAAGACTTAGAATTGCATAGTTGCATCAGCTTAACAAAGGCGCTCCTTTCAGGAGGAGAGTGATTTACTGTCCTTATGACAGACACACTGCCTTCTGCACTGGTTGTTGGCCATGCACAGTCACACTGCTTCTTGGCACAGGTATTGTATGTTGATTTGACCACAGGAAATATTTCAGCTCTTGGGTGTGTCAGAGAGGCACAGCTGCATAAGATACATAAAAGATACATGAGGCCAACACCATAGGCAAAGCATCCTAAGCCTTTCTATCGCTAGGGTGTCAAAACTTTCTGAAAATCGCCCATCAAGCCAACAGGGGTCTGCAGATAGAAAAGCTAGGTTATGTTATTCTGGGTTTACAAGATTGCCTATGTCTGACAGAAGTTCATAGAGCAACCCATGGGATAGCTCTGCTCCCTCTGCTCTGCATTTTCCTATTGGTTTTCCTAGGCAGCAGAAAACCTGTTAACAGTCACATGGTTCTTTTTCAAAAACCAAATAAAACCAAGGCAACAACACTTACAACAAAATGCTCTGCAACACAGCAGTGATGGTGGCACAAAACAGCAAGAACCTTGAAAAGTGTGACACAGAGCTGTATCTTAACTGTGTTTCATACATTCAAAAGGTCAATATATGCAATGGAGATTATGCAACAAGGTAAACTTATGCTTTATTTTGTTAGTAGAAATGCTGAATCCAAATTCTTCTTGGTTATGAGGCATCTGGGAACATTGGGATTAAATCCAATGCAAAGCCACTTTTCTGAATGACTTGGCAAGAAGATTTTCTGCTTCCAAAATGCCCAGCATTCTCAGGAAAAATTGGAATCAGATCATATTTCTTCCTTAACTGTAAAGAAAGATACGAACTCTTCTTAATATATTTATTTTTAAAACAAAAGTCCAAATTTATTTAAAATCTGGAAAACTAAGATGCTTAGTTTGTCCTCAGTGCAAGCAGATCCTAGTGTTACCAAATATTTTTGGATTATTGAATAAGATGAGAAGTTAGAAAGTGTTCTGACAACTGCTTTTGCTTCCCATTTCCAACCCAGTAGGCTCCAAATGGGGGAGGCTGAGCCATAAGCCTTATGATTGCTATTTTTCTCAGCATTCAGTGCTTTTCCCCAGCATTTAATTCTCCAGGGAAACTACTAGTTAATCATCCTGAGATCTCCTTTTTTTGAAAGCCAAGAATCCTCCAAGTGGAAACTTGCACGTGGCTATTCACTTGAATGCTGAGGGAGGGAGAATCCATTAGCCCACAAGTTGTCCTCTATCCTGGACATGTCTTCCTCCTGTGATATACTCGGTCTGACAGATGTGACCATCAAAAAAGCTAAGTTGGCTAAGCTTTCTTAACTTCATCCTAGAGTTATCACTCCACAACTAAAGCTACAATTCTGCCCATTCAAGGCCATAATACTGAACACTTTTATCTATTTTCCTATCAGTTTTAATAGTCTGCCTTTAACTATTTTCCTTTCCTGATCCTTGCTAGTGTTTCTGTCCCTAACTTTGAAAATTCTCTTCTGCTAGCAAAGTTACAACCATGTGGACATGAATAGGGGATCAAATATATTATATTATATAACAAATACAGATTTTTTTAAAAAATACTGTGATGGAGTACACTTGCAAAATATTAGTCCAGATAGTCTATAACTTGGTAACTGAACTCTGTGGTGACATTTTACCTTGTGTTCTCACAAATACCTATCTACTGTTCTCCCATCAAATTAGCTTGGCTGCTGCAGAACGGTGGTTGTGTCCTCCTTCCCCCAGGATGCTCATGAAGGTGCCTGCCAGATGAGGTGGCAAGCCTTGGCTCTGACCTATTCTCATGGTTGTCTGAAAGAATGGCTTTTATAATGCTGGATTGTCTTATTTATTACTCCTAGTGCAAATTCGGGGATTTTTTGCTCTGTCCTAGAACGCTGAGATTCAAAATAAAAGTTGAGACAGCATAGGTGAAGGTGGGAGACCACAGTTCTGTAATGCTGTATTTATACCTACCCAAACATAGTTCTGGTGCCTCATGCCTTTGTGTACTTCAAAACCCAGCACTGAGATGGGAGCTGTCTTCATGCTCAGAGAGCCAAGGGGGAAAAAGGCCTCTGGTGGGAAATGTTGCCATGTTCAATCTCATCTAAGAAGTACTTTTGAAGATATTATTTTGCAGTTCTTGTCACTTTCTCTCTCCACTCCCTAAAAAAAAAAAAAAAAAAAAAAAAAAAAAAAAAAAAAAAAAAAAGTTGTCTTTCTCCAGATGATTTCTTTGCTGTAGGGAAGGAATAAATTTCCTTAATTTTTTTAAAGAAAACCACCTCGCATTCCCATGTGCTCAGGTTTCCATACTGCTGTAGAGGTGACTTAGTCATCAATCCAGGTGATGGAAAAGAGTTTTCTTCTTGTGTTTGCGTGAGCTGCTCCCTTTCCCAGTCCCAAAGCAGTTTATCTGCTCAGTAGAGATATAGTTGATTTAGATACACTCCTCCAAAAGTAGCAGAGAATTAAGTTTCCGCAGTGCAGGGCTCCAAACTGCAATGTTATGTTGTTTAAAACATCCTCCTAAACAAATGCCAGTGAAGTTGCCTGAACTCCTCTGTATAGAGGAGGAAAATAACTTACAGCCAATAATTAACAACTGTGATTCCTTTGCTTCTCAATGCTTCCATTATCCAAATTTACTTGCCAAATAACTGATATGAATGTGCTTGGTCTGTAGATTTTTGAATAATTTCCAGTAATAAAAACACTCAGTTTTTAGCATTTATTAAGTACAGAGGCCTTCACATTCTCCAGTTACACATAATTTTTAGAAATAAACTGCCAGTTCAAGAGTTTCTGATTACAAAACCTATTGTGCCCAGCTATTCTGCTTTAAAATAAATGTGTAGCATTTGCTCCCTCTCTAGTTTGCAATCGGGAACATTCCTGATTTGCCACTGCCTTTGCAGGCTCTCTATGGAGTACCAACATCACTGAGCAAAAAAGCTTTAAACATTCTGAAAGATTATTCTTAAAATGTGTTTAACTACTTTTGATCATCTCACTTCAAACGAAAGATTATACCAGCAGATATAAGCTGGTAGATAATTAAGCAAGAGGAATAGAATGATGAAGTGATAATTAGGTATCACACTTGGAGTAGAAAACCAAAATTAACACGTGCTAAGCTAAATTAGAGAATTTCTGATTCAAGCTGATCCAGCACATTGATGCAAACACCCTTGCTTCTGCCCTTTGATTGTATTTCCATGTTCCTCAAGTATCTCCAAGTTTTCCTACAAAATTGCAGCAGCTGCTGAAGTGGGAGCTGAAGGCACGACTGTGTCTTGCAACCAGACCTGAACAGCTGCTGCTGTGCAGGCTGCAGGGGCTGCAGTCTCCATCCAACCAGGAACATCTGTCAGCCTGGGCTGCTCTGAGGGGCCTCATCTCTCAGCAGCTGCCTTTCAAGCCTTTAATCAAAAGGTCTTCTCATATAAAGCTGCATAATACTGAAGTAATTTTATGGCGCTTGAGGCTTAAAAACCCTTACATGTTAAAAGAGTTATATCAAGCATCCAGTCTTAAGTCAGACTTAAACCTCAAATGCCCATCAAACAGAGAACACATTCTGTCTAAAGACTTTTAAAAGAAAATGAAGTCAGGTCTACTTCTACATGGCTGAACTTCTGTGTGATGAGATAGGCTTTTTTCAGTGTACAGTTAGCTCTCCAGTCTGTGTACAGTAGCGATTAAAATATCTAAAGTATGATGAAATGTGATCTCATACCCTATTTGAGTGGCCAAGTTAAATTAGAGGCAATTAGGACTAATTTGGCTTCTTCCTGAAATCATAAATGTGCAGATGAAAGCTCTGATTAGAGAACAGGGAGTGTAGCTTTATTTGATTTTTGGCTTTGAATGGCTAATGTGTTCTTACCTTTGAAGATCTGAATTACTGAAATAACAGCAAAATAATAAAAACATCAAAGTTAAATTGATTTTTAAAGATTAAATGGATCAATTAAAGTGGAGAGGTATGGATTTTGTATGCAACTGGCAAGACCTATTCATGTTTCAAAATATCTGAATAGCAAACCTTTTGTAGGTATACTCTGCAATGTAAAATGCATTAAGTAGAAGTTTCCTAAATTTTCACGTCTTGACCTTGTAAACTGAGGAAACATAATAACTCTCCATTTCTAAAAAGGATCCCTATAAGCCAGTGGGAAATTCCTTCTAGTCCTACATCTCTGAGATTAATTCTATTTTACCTCAAAGAACAGTTTCAGTCTAATTTTTTGCAGCTCCAGACTTCATGGCTCTAAAACTACAAGCATTTGTTCAGCAAACAAAATACAGACATTCCATTATGTCTCATTTTGAATATAGGTTTACACTTAGGAATAGCCTATTAAAATAACTGTTTGTATTTTTCTAAGGCAAATTATTCACTCATTCTTAAATACACAATGTGTATGTATATATATATATATGAGACTACACCCGACTCCTGTAGACAGAACTCAGTGAAATCTTGTACATGTCATCTAACCAGAGACCAGAAAAAGAATGTAATATTTATAAATAAGTCTGGCTCTTCACTGTGGAAAAAGCCTGTCATAGAAAAAAACCCCACAAACAAAACACGTTGAAAGAATGTCATAGTACAGTATCTGAGTTAAATGGCAACTTTCTGCCTATTGAGCAGGTTGGTTGTTTAAGGTGAAGGAATTTCTCTATGTTCTTTTTTCAAAAGCAGATAACTGAAATAGCTCAACGTTTAGGTCTCCAGACATTCAGATGAACTGCTGATCTTTCTCAAAGAGGTTTGACTTGTGTCTTGCAAATTTTAAACCTGTCACCTCTGCCCAAGTGAACTGATGAAGATATAGAATAAAAAATTGTGGAGATAGTCTGTCTTCAAATGCCATTGGCACCTAGCAAAAGAACATGTCTTTGTCTAGACAAACTAAGAAGAAAATTTAATTTATTTTTCAAAAAGAAAAACGGTTTAATAACCCAAGCATTGATTTAACAGAGAGGCCATTAGGAGGCTGTATCAGTGCACTTCATGGAGCAGTGCCACAACTTTAGAAGGCACCAGTTTGGTCCATATGTTCCTTTATTATTAAGGTAGTGCTGAATGTGGTCAGGCTGGTGCCAGTTCTTCCAGGGAGATTATTACTTGTGTCCAGAGATCTACCTCAGCCTAAGTAGGTTCAAAACACTTATTAAGCTTTCTATTTGTGTATTATCATCTCATCTGAGTTGAGAACAGTCTCCATTTATGGTATTAAATTCAGGTTATTGTGAAGAAAAGAATGTAAGGTTAGGACTGACAGATAGGTGCCTGTTATTTTACTTCAAGGCAAATTCTAAAATCCAATGTTGTTAAGCACCATTTGCCTATGTTCCCCCTTTAGAAGGCAGTCTAATCTCCTTAATCATTCTTCATAACTTTGGGAAAATTCTTATCTTCTGAAAATACAAGTTATGTGCTCATATGGTTTTATCACCTCAGTTTGGTCAAGCTTTCATGATGCTTTATCTGACCTGGTTCAGACAGTTTCTGCACATGGAGCCACTAAATTTCTTATTTCAATATTTGTTTATTCTGCTTAAGAGTAAAAATTGTGTTAACTGTATGTTAGACACACGTAACCATTGGGTTGTGCTCCTAGAGCGTTATTGCTTGCTACTAGATTGTACCTTGCCCACAATTTTCTTCAACTGTTCAGCCTTCATCATTCATAAAATTTTCTGCAGTGCTATTTCTGACTGACTGGCCAGCTAGAAACACCAAAACCTGTATTGCTGATTGGTATTTTGGCAAGTTTCTGTTCTGAATTGCAACATGTTTGTGTTAGGTGAAAAATAATTCATGTGCAGAAAAAGTCAAATATCGTAACCAAATTACACTCTCAAGATCCAGTATCTCCCACATACTGGGCCAGCAGCATCTGCCCTGCAGCACAGCATTTGCTCAAGCTGGTTTAAAAAGGAATAGTGAGGAAGGGAATAAAATAAACACTGCATAAATATGGAGGCAGACAAGATGGATATTATGGATATGTTTCAGACAGAGCAGAAGAGAGGTGCCTTTAGGAGATTTGAGCACTTTTTCCTTTGAGGTGTGATTTAATCTGTGTCACGTTACCTGCATAGTAGTGAATGCCTCATAAGGGTTAAATACAGGGTTAAGAAAACACAAAGGGAAGACTTATACAAGGCTTAGATTAAGGCACTGTGCAGTGCCTTTAAGAAGCACGTACAGAAACTAGGGTTTACTTAAGATGCTTGTTGCATCATTTAGCTCCGACGAGAGCCCTAGTGCATAAATAATGTGAGGACTCACACCAGTTTGTTGTCTGTTGTCTTCGGGGAATGTAAGAAGCTCTGTGTGTGTACCTATGCATAGCAGGCGCGTAGCCTACTACACAGTTTTGAACTGTGTGTGTGAATTGCAAATATGTCTTCTGAGAGTAAGGAAACTTGGAAAGAATGAGGTCATTGTGCATAATAAATCCCCTATATGCTTTTCTGCCCTGCATCCCACAAGAGAAACATTTCAGAAAAGGTTACTCTATAATTTACATTCCTATTGGCAAAACTGGGAAACGAAGCACAGATATGGTATGAGGAATGGCTTGCTCATTTTCAGGAGAAGGAAAAAAAGATTGAAGTACAACTGGTTGGAAAAAAAAAATTAAGTTTCATTAAATCAAACATATTTAAGGGGAGTGAGACCAGAGGTAAGAACAAAAGAAAACTTTCATACAGTATAATTTTTTACTACCATCCATAGCATCTGTGAGATATCATAGGTGTTAAATTAGCCACAGGAGGGCTCTCCTGTTCTTCACTTGAAGAAATATATTAGCTGGAAATGTGAAAACCGCAGGGGAAAGAGTAAATTCAAATTCCCTCGACAAGAATATTGGGCATATTTCCCTGGTTCACAGGGCATACTCTGATTGCAAGTAACTGTCATTTAAAATGTGTTGTTAGCACAGTAAGTGCATGCTTCGCTTCTCCATCACAAAAAAAAAGTCATTAAAATACTGTCATAAGATCAACTAGCCCTTGATCAGGCAGTAAGCGGGGATGACTCCAAGCTGTAAAGAATTTCTCGTGTAGCTGGGCAGCGAGCACGGGCTGGTCTTTAGTGATGAGAGAACGGTAATTACACACGGACATTTGTTCCTCTGGCCCCTTGCCGGCACAGGGATTAACCGCACACTGACATCTGGAGTTACACAGCCTCCCGGGCTGCGTTGTGGCTAAGCAACAGCCTGTTATAGGAAGTCTGAGGAAGAGCTCTGCGTGTTGGCAGCTCCTGCAGGATTTCTACTTACGAGAGGCAGAAGGTCCCCAGGGGTGCCGATAGCAACTTACTGAAGTATCTGATTGCCCTGCAGTCCCGCAGTTAGACTCGAAACTGCTTTAGGAAGCGGACAAGAAATAATAGCCTCACTTAACCAGCAAACTGAGCAGCGAGATTCTAAGCTGGATTAATATGCTCAGGTCCAGAATTGTGATCCAAATTTTCTGCTAATTCCCTCCCAGCCTGGTACTGGCACCACCTAAATCCCCTGAGGGCCTCCACATTCTGTCTGCAGTTCCAGAAAATGCTGTAGGCTATGCAATATCCTTAGAGCCCTCTGCCTGAAAAGCTAGACTCTGTAAACCAAGCAGAGTGGCACCCCTGACTTCCCAAAGCAATTTTCAGATCAGGATCATACATCCATCTTAACATTTTCCCTGTCTCAGTTTTGGCCTCTGATAGTCTTGTTTCCAAAAAAAAAAAGACACATAAAGGAGAGCATGGGGGTGTCAGAAACTTTTCTAACAAGCAGCTTGGAGGCTCTTAGCTTTGCACTGGTGAGAATTTAGTGCATACAAACCAAACTGTGCACTTGACCTTGGGGCAACAAAAAGGTTTCAGAACTGCTCTGATTAACCCTACAGAAATTTGTGTTTGTACTCTCACAAAAAGCAGCTGAACATTTTCTGCTCAAAGTTGGAGCAGGAGTAGTTGTTGACTTCGATTTTAATCCTTTGTGGTACCCCAGTGGCTACTAAGATCACTTGTCTGTGCATATGGGAGAACTGAGTTCACTTCTATCAGTCTCTCTGGTTTCTCTTCCTAGAGAAATACCCTAATTCCAGGCAAAGTTCTGCTTTTGCTGATTTCCATTCTTGACACAGCATTTATTCTTAAAACTGTCACCATGTGGGCAAGAACATAAAACTGAGGACTGAAAGATAAGCAAGAAGGAATTTCGTTCTGTAGGCAGAGGTTAAAGCAGTCCTTTGGGGTTTGGCTTAAAGTACCACTTGACTTTGCTTTGTTAAAGGCTGTAAAAAATGAATCATGGTTCTGCCTCGGATGGGATTGCACAGGAATGATGATCACTGTTCCCAAAGAGCTCTCCTAGGCTTTTTCCTTGTTAGAAACCTTGTGGGAAATTTTTGCCTCCAACTAGGGAAAGGAGTGTTTGGCTAAATATGAAACCTCTGGAAAGGAAAGAAGCTCCTGTGTTTCCTTAAACTGGCTGTTGACTAGCTTCAGGGAGTTTCCTGCTCAGTGGTTTTCTTGTATCCCTAACTTTTGGAGAATTCATGCTTCTCTTGTCTTATACAGGAATGCTAGGTGCCCAGTTAAGGATTTAGAATTCACTTGAGGTACCTTTAGGTCTTCTGCTGGTTCAAGTCATTAGCATATGGATATAGCTGTAACATAGGCATTGCAACTGGTTTCTGGACATTCACCTAAAGCCTGTCTTGTCCTTCCCACTCTTGGTATTCTCCTCCTTCCATGTCTTTGCTTTGCTAACAAGAATAAGAATTGCCTTTTCTCTTACAGGAATTACTTTTATGTTACAGTGCTCTTTAAAAGCTTAATTCTCTACAGATCAGAATTTGTAACATTGTCATTTTAAAATGCCTTTTTACAGAAAAGGAGCTCATTCATTCTTGAGTTGCTAATGTGTTAAATACAGACTGCCCTAGTAGTTTCCAAATATTGCTGAAAGATATTTCTTCTGGTAATCTTGCCATCAGAAAACACCTAATCTAGATCTTTTCATTTACTCTTCTTGTCCGTCAAAGTTTGATTGGTGATTCTCTCCCTCTTTCTGTGTCAGCACTTCAAAGTCCTTGCATTAGCCAAAGCTTTAAACACTTTTCTTCTCTACCTTTTCAGTTTCTGATTTGCCTTAATGAGATTTTTCTATTGTGTTCATTGTTGCACCAAACATTCAATTCCAATTCTGCACTTTTTCCAACACATTCATTTTTTTTTAGCTTGTCTTTCATGATGTTACATTCTTGTCTCCTGGTTGTTCAGCTGAGGTTCACTTGCTTTAACAATAGTGTTAGTCTTTCAAAGTAATCAGGCTTGAGCAATGTGTGACTATAATGGCATCTGTGAAAAAAAAAAAAAAAAAAAGGAAGGAGAGAATAGAAATGCTCTCTGTCTTATTTAAAAGGATATATTATGTTTCCTTTGCTGCTTCTGTTGTTCTAACTCCATGACCTAAGCAATATTATTTGCTCTTAAGTGTTCCTCTGCTGCAATTTTCGGCTGATGAATCAAGATAGTAATTTTCAGTGCCATACTCCTCTGTCAATTAACACATTTAGGGTTTCTGGCCACAGTTTTCTCGAAAATGATCTGACTACAAGTTTTAATAACGGGAGGAGGTTCGCGTATCTCAGTTATGATAAATGTCTATTGTCTAACATACTGTTCACAGGAGCCTAATTTGGACATTTAAGCTGTTTTTTCAGAGTACTTCAACAAAAGCACTTGAAAATCTTGCTTAATTTGACATAGTCTGCTGCTTTTGTTTTCAGTAATGTGTGATGTTCTAACTGTCTGGATAAACCTGAGGTCCATGAGAGTGTAAACCTTTCAGTGCTTGGATCACCTGCTGCTTGTGGTATGCCACACAAGCATTTATTTCCTTCTGCATCAACTGCTTACGCACAAAACTGTAGCAAAATAAAGCTGAAAAAACGTTTGGCAAGTTATAGAGTCTGCTGCTCTCCCACAACATTCCTGACTGTCTCTTAAAGATTTCCTGTGATAGAGATCGTTTCAAAGTCATTTATCCAGGTCTTTAGTACTCTTAGCATTAAAAAGTCTTTTGGAAGTTCAGTTAGCTCTTCTTTTACCTCAGGTCAATAGTTTCTTGTTCTCCCTGTTACAGCTGTGGACAATAGACTGCTCCATTCCTTTTTGAAGACTCTAAACGTGTCTGAAGACTGAAGACTATGAAAAGACCTCAGCCTTCTCTTTATAAGAAATAATCCCACGCTTTTCTTAGGTCATGTTTTCTCATGATTTTTGGGATATTGACCCCACACACACTCTACCCATGACTGTAAGGGGCATTGCTGTTCCTGGAACAGAACACAGCAGTGCGAAGGATCTCTGAGGTTAAAACTCCCTGGCTTTTTCACTGATAACTTGGTCACACTGACCTGAATATGGACTCACGTTCAGCTTGTGTCTGACTCATGTTCATCCAGTGTCATCCATAGGCAACCTATGCCTAACTAATTGCTTTGCAACCAATTAAATCCATTTAAGTGCAAACGCTTGCATTCATACCAGCTCTTCATGGTTGTTTTCAATTACGATTTTTTTTTTCTTCCTGGCTTTGTCATCTACAGCTTTGTTATCCATTCTCTATCTGTTTCTTTCTGTTGACTATATGAGGCACCCAGCTAAGCCATAGCTGTCCAAACGGGGTATTCCTAAAGTCAGATAAGATAATTCTCACCTGAAAGATAGACAGTTAAATTTAACCCACATAGGATAACTGAGAGCATAGTTATAACCGAACTAGTCAGTGTAATAAATATGTGCCTGACCGTTCCCTCCAAAAAGCAATTAGGCAAAAGATCAACACATCAAAGTCAGCTGATGTTATATACTCTGTCAAAACAGGCAAAAACTTGGATAGATCTGAGAAGATGCACTTTGTTTTTTACATAAAGCAGTCTTGCAAACTGCAGGGAATAGGGGGATGACTGAGAAGATTCATTATGCAGGTCACATAAATTGCCAAGGAGAGATTCTCAGATTCCTCAGCAATGGCAGGGCAACAACTGCTGCTCTCAGGTTCTTGTAGGTACACTGGTAGTTCTGTGTCAGACACCTCAGCCTGTGCTGGTTCAGTGAACATGTAACCTCTCCTCCCTGTGTTTCATTGCTCCAAACACGACATGGAGTTTCAGATTTCTGGTATAAATATTACATGACCCTCAGAAATTATTTATAACCAGTGCATTTGAATTCAGAAAGAGCCGTAAAAATAAATGCCCAGTGCTTCAGAGGCAGTTTGACTTGTAGCAAATACAGATTAAATATGCATATTGCCAGTTTATCACCTCTCAAAAAACATAAGGAAAAAAGTGATAAATGAAATTATTAAGATCCAAGCATGATATCAAAGTGCCTGAGGTCTGATCACTTGTAGCTGTGTATCAGTAACCAAAAGTATGGGTACCAAGATAAAGACTCTCACTAGGCCTCCATTTATAAACAGTAATCTTTGAATCTTCTATTGATACGGACATTTGTCAAGATGATGCTTTGCGTTATTTGGAAGGAAAAAATCAACAAGCAAACTTCATGTCCTCAAGTTGAGCCTGCTGTTCTTTTGACTATACCAGTTCCTGAAAGGGAGAAGTAATATGCTGAAGAAAAATAGTAAAAAATACATTTGTCTGTCTATTCAGATTCACTATGGTTCTGCCAAGATGATCAAGCAGTGTGCCAGGCTGGAAACAAGTAAGTCATGATGCTGTAGAAACTTCTTATTGTCCTAAAATCACTGAGGACATCAAAATAGACCCTGGGGAAAACTCCCTGAGTAAGAGAAAATCCTTTCAGACTGTGACAAAGTTGAGAGTCAGTAGGGAGAGCACAGGGAAGAAGGGTGTAATAGGAATTGAAAGGTATTGTTTGGGGCTTTGAGGCTGTATAGCACTATGAGAAGACAAGCATGATGCAGACTGCTGAACTAGTTTTAGGTGGTGCCTGGTAATGTTCTGGTCACTAGTATTCAAAAGTTGTTTTGTGATTTTTCTGAGTCTTAAGAGAAAAATAATCAGGAATAAAATTGACAGTTTTGGATATTTGTTTCACATAAAGAGCTTGAAGGCACTGTTTGCTCCATATTTTCTTGAAAAGGGCTTACTACAGGACATTTTTTAATTCTATCAGGATAGGTTTGTTTACAAAAATTAAAAAATACTGCTGTCAAAGCACTACTCATTATTTAAATCTGCAAAAACATTTCTGTTCTGGAGTCAGATTCCTAGTTAATTCATCTTTGGGCAAAACATTAATGGTTGGTGCCAGCCTGAAGGAGGAATTTGGTGTATTTGGAGCTACTCTGGAAAGAGGCACAAAAACTCTAAGAGAGAAAAATGATCTCATAGTTTGGAGAAGGAGGTGCATGAAAAGCAAAATTTCAAGGTAACTCTAGTATTTACATTTAAAGGATTGCACAGCTAAAGATGTGCACAGAGCATTTTGAGTAGCTCCAAACTGTTTTCCTTCAGTATTTATATGTTTCAAAATGCCATGCTCTATATACTGTTCCATGCTGTGTGTTGCCTTTTATGTAGCCATCTCAAATGAAGGTTCAACACTTATGAAGCAACTGAGAATTTCTGTCTGCCACCTCATGATACCTCTGACGTCAGTCTGGAGAAGTGTTATCATCACATAAAACCTGAGGTTCAGTGTCCTTCAGGACAGATGGGTGAAACCCAGAGAGAGTCCAGAGTGGAGAAATAACAACCAAGTTCAGAGAAAACACATGTTCTGAAGCAAGGCTGAATACATTTTTAAACTAGATAAGGGAAAATTAGAAGCAGTTTAATTGTAAGGGTCTTCTATAAAGAGAGTTAGAATTAGAGTTACAGAATAATTCAGGATGAGAGGGCCCTCAGGAGGTCTCTAATCCAACTTCTCTCTCAAAGCAGGGGCAATGCTGAATTCAGATCAAGTTGCTCAGGATTTTGAACAGTCAGGTCTTGAAAACCTCCATGGAGGTAGAGTCTACAACTTGATCCTCCTAGTGAAAATACTGTCCTGATGTCCAGCCAGAACCTCCTTTTTTCCTGTCTCTCCTTTATTCATGACCACTGCCTCCTGCCACACACAGAGTGTGTCAGTACAGAGCCTGGTTCCATCTTCTCTGTAAATTTCCCATAGGTATTCAAAGGCTGCTATTTAAGTCCCATTAAAGCCTCAACTATCTATTCTTCCCATACATAAGACTGAAAAAACACTAAATGGGTTGCCACTGGAAGGCTTAACTTCGACAGAAGTAGTGAGCATAGAGAGGCTTGAGAATGGTAATGTAGTCACCTTCTTCTGTCATTAGAGGTCTCCAAGAATAAATTAGAAAAATTTATGGTTATCCATTCATGGTGTGAAAATGCCAAGGGATACTCAAGGTGCCTTCCAGCCTTGTTTTCTGATGTTTTGATTCCATGTTAGAAGAGAATGTGAATACAAGCTCTAGTCCCAGTTTAGGGCCACAGAGCTGTGTATATCACAAAACTGAGCCCTAGGTATGTAATAGATCTCAGCACTTACTAATATTTCAGGAATTTATGAATGCCTGGAAAAAAACCCCAGGAGAATATAGTTATAATGGAAATAATGTTGTAGCCTTAATTATTGCAGTGTTAGCAGAAGTCCATTCTGCTTACGGCTAGTCATCTGACGTAAACTGAATATGGTTATCTTTCTTAAAGGTCAAGGAATAGGTCTACCAATAATGCACCTTTAAAAAAATCTGTCACCTCTACCATCAATCGACCATAGCTCTTTGTATCTAATAATTTCTTTTTAACATATTATATGTGTGTATGTCTAATTATCTATGTGGCAGAGATTGCTAATGTTATTACTATAGATACAGTATTACTGTAGATACAATAGAAGTGGAAACCAGGATTTAGAAGACTTATCAAGCATGACATTATTAAAACAAAAAAGAGAAGTCAGATTTACCTGGTGTCACGCTGTTCCAAACCATGCAGGAATGGAAAGTCTGCCGTGGAAAACAGTGAACCTCATTCTCACACCTCTCTCTTTGCCACTTAGGTTTTCTAGATGTAGGCACACAAGCACTTGAAGTACACCAAATTAGTGGCTACTCCTGGAAATTTTACCTTTCAGTTACTCTGTAGGAGGACACTTGACAATGACAGACAAGTGTTAAGGGGTACAGCCCTGAGCAGTCTCACACATCACCCACCCACTCCGCACTGGGTAGCCTGTCTATGTGTCTGAAGTGGTATGAAACCAGCGTGCAGCAAAAAAATAAGCCAGGCATAGCTCTGTGCGTCTCCAGACAGCAGGGACCCCTTTCTGACCTATTCACTGGGAAACTTTGTTCCTGCAGTCTATTTTTGAAATCCATCATTGTTCTTTTCACATCTCCATTGTGTTCTTACAAAA
The DNA here is from genome assembly GCA_038380795.1 of Pyrocephalus nanus. Taxonomy (NCBI): domain Eukaryota; kingdom Metazoa; phylum Chordata; class Aves; order Passeriformes; family Tyrannidae; genus Pyrocephalus; species Pyrocephalus nanus. Next base: position 91,083,555 of record CM076260.1, on the reverse strand, counting down.
GAAACATGTTTCCTTCAACAAGGTTTTGATACCCAGCAAAAGAACACCCACCTATTCTCTGTGTTCATTTCTGCTCTGCTGCCACAACCTGCTGATTGCAGAGAGAGCATTTCACTTCCATTATATTTTAAATAAAATGATAGGCTGGCTACATAGGCAATCCATTAGCCTTATGCAGCCTAGTCACCGTTAATTATAGGTTTTTAGACATCAGAAAGCTGGGTCAGAATTCTCCATTTTTCAGTGGAAAGCTGCAACATTTAAATGCGCTCTTCTGTGCACCACTCATTCACAGTTCTGCTGCTCAAAACTCAGCAGCGACTCTTCTGTGGTAAGTGAGCATCTTCTTTTTCAGTTTGTGCCCAGAACAGAACCTAAAGCAAAAACCTCATTAAGCAGAGTACACTCTGCAGAGAAGTGATTTGTTTCACAGTATGTTGGTGTGAAGTGGAAAACACCTTGTAAAGCTGAAGCTTGTAATGTTGTCTAAGAGATGGAGCTGTGAAGGAGAAAGTGAGGTGGTGGAGTCTGTTTGGAAATAATGTTTATTTCGGTGTTTGAGGGTTTTCCCAGAGCAAAGCTTGAGTTTGGGAGCAGAGCCGGGAAGGGATGTTTATTGCAAATGTAAGCTTTTCAAATGGGAATGGAAATGGTAAAATTGTTTAGTCAACTGTCACTCTGTGTTAAGCTTAAAAAAAAAAAAAAATCACAAGCACAATGTTTTGCTTTTTCCAAATGATTTCTACCATGTCGTTCAAGGAATTCATCTGTAAAAACCTTGATACTGCAGGTTTGTCTGTTGTAAATGCACCAGCCAAGGCCCCAGTGCTCCCGTTTGCACAGGGGGTCCCAATCCCCCACAAGGTGGAGGCAGTCACAGAGTGCATGGCTTCTACCACCCACCTTTCCTCAGGACTTTTGTGAAGGGGGGCTGTGTTTGTAGAAAGAATATGTGTGTTTGGGCAGGGAAAGTCCTTCCCACTGCTGCCCTAATGACAGCAGCTCCCAGGGCAGCCTTGGCGAGGGCAGCTTGGGGAGCAGCAAGGAGACTCTGCCTTGCTCAGGACAAGAATGCAGCACAGGTAGTCTGCTGCTTCCTCTCACCTCAATTCCTCTTAAAGCATGAAGCAATCACAAGGGTAGGAGAAGATAATGAAGCACAAGGTAACTGTTTTCTCCTCAGGAAACCTGCAGTGAGAATTTCTAAGTCTGGAAGCATTTATTTATTTATTTATTTATTTATTTATTTATTTATTTATTTCTTATTTATTTTTCTGGTAATTCCCATGTTGCAGTATCCTAAAACACAAATGTTTCATTGTGGCAAGAAAACATAAGTTGTCATTTCCTGGCAAGATATTGAAGTATTTTAATTGATAGGAGCAAATAGTAGGAATTTTTGCTGAAGAGCACGAAGGTTTCAAGTGAAGTCCTGCGTACTGAAGCCAGGAGAATTTTGGTGGCCTGATTTTGTGTGAAACTGGCTGCAGAGCTCTGGCAGACAAGAACAAAAGTCATAGTTGGGGCATCTTGTCACCTGTTTCTGAAATTTTATTCTTCTGTTATAATACAGCAATGATTTTATAATATAATAAAATTAGGGTCCCTTCACTGAAGAGACATTTAAGTGATAATGCTAAGGAATTTGTGTCAGATATCTGCATTATTTCCTAAACATGGGCTGGCCAAGAGAGTGGGTTTACCTCCACGTTACACTTGGTTTCCCATTAAATTCCTCTTAGACTATTATTTGATCATGAAAGTTCAAAATAATGATAGAGGAGAGTTACAGTGAAGAAGGAGCTCAAACCTCATTCAATTTGGGTAGAAGCACTGCACAGGGGTTTATTATCCAGAATCTTATAAGCTGCTAAATCAGCTGGAGGGATTAGTGATCAGTTACTGAAGAAACGCAGTACTACTTTTGTTGATGTCTTTCTAAAATGTTCTAAAAATACTAGGGCCTCTGTCAGAGTTAGGTAAAAAAAGAAATAAAATCAGATTGTAATGTGGTCATACTGTCTCTGTAAAAGACCTAATCCTCTCATACCTAAATTTCTAAGCTTTGTGGGAAACAAATCACTCAGGTTGTGGCTAACTGTGAGTGTCTAACTACGAGCATGCTCTCTTCTAAGGAAATAACTGATATGCTTAAATGTCTCAGTAGATCAGCAGCTCTACCTTAATCAATGTTTCTTTGATAGTACCATATACATAATAGAAGACTGAAAAAAGGATGGGTTTACATGTGTCATTGTAGAGATAAACAGAACAATATTCAGGTAGCTTCTCTTTATGACTCATCTTTAGAGTAGCAACTATTTGAAAGGAATTTAATATCGTTTCATTAAAGGTTAATGATATATCTACTTAAGAGAGTTGAATGCAACACAGATTCTGCCAGAAATACAAATCTAACCTTCATTTTCTTTAATTGTTCTTCTTCAGCAATTTCCTGTGAAACTATTAAGCCATAAGCTAGCTTTTATTGAATGGAAGTCAGCACTAAGGCAAGCCTAACACAATCCAATTTAAAAGGTTATTTATTACCTAATGTGTCAATGTCTTTACTAAAAGTAGTTTTTCGTTTGTGCATTTAATTATTCCTATTAACGTTCAAAACAAGTGTTGTCTCGTAATTTAGAAACACAAAAGACTAGTTTCCTTGACTTGTATGGTCATACATCAAATCCTAATTATGGAGGTACTTCCCTCTAGTGGACAAGAAGTTGTTTCAATTACAGTATTTTTCAGACCCATTCCAAATTTGATCAGCATTTAGGTAAGAGCATGTCTTTAAAAAGACAGGGAGCAGGAGTTAAGATGATGGGGAACAACACTGTATGCCTTTTTCGTTTCCATACACTCTTTTGTCTGGGATCACAAATCTTCCTTGAATTAGTTGATGGGGTTTTTTTTCTGACAGCTCTAACTGCAGCTGAACTTGCAGTTGAAAGTATCTTTAAAAAAACAAAAAGGACTGGACATTTAAAAAAAGCTAACTGCAGTTTGTATAGAAAAGTTTCATGATGCATATCCGGGAATTTGAAAAAGGGCAAGTGAACATTTAAGAAAAAATAACATTGTTTGATTATATTTTTTTTAAGTCTACTAACATATGGACTTACAGCATACCTATTTTATAACATAAATGGTAACAAAATGTTTTAACCATATGCTGGGTAAATCACATTAAAATCTCAGGTCATTGTATCTCTTACAGAATATGGTCTAAATTAGGTCTATAAAGACGATTTAATTGGTTTCTAGACAGTTTCTCTTAAGTATAATGTGCATGTTTAAAACTTAGTGCAGTTATATAGTTCTTCATATTCCATGAGAATTTATAATAATGGTAATAAATTAAAAATCAGTGTTTACCTTTTTCCTTTGCTGAGTTAATCCCCGAAGCCCATGAGCTCTTTTAATTACCACTTGATGAATTTTTAGAAGAAATGAGAACTCAATAATCATAAGACCAGTGCATGTACGTGCATCTGCACATCACTTAGACATTTCCTACACTAGAAGGTCTGCAGTTCATTAGACAAAAAAAGAAAGCATGGCTGGAGAGCAAAGATGTTTGGGACTGCCAAAGCATGGCAGTGAAAGGACTGAGGGTAGCTGAATGTAAGAACAGGTCCATGCAAAAATAAGGTTGGAATTAGAAGTTAAAAAAAGAACAAACTACAAAACCAATCACGACTCATTTATTTCTAATATTACAATGAATTTAACAAATTTTATATGTGAATACTTAAAACTGAAATTTTTCTGTTCCATTGGAAATAATAATGATTAATGTAACACATTATTTTCCAGTATTTTCTCTGCTAAAAATGCCAAGTAGGATATTTAAATAACAAGTTAACTCAAGATTCAAACAGTAGTTTTAAAGCTGTACTTGTTAGTTCACCCCCCTCTCTAATGAAGGAAGAAGGAAACTGATTACTGGATCTTTTCCTTCCTTGTCTGTCCTTTCTTCTGCCACATCCTACCCATCCTGGAGGAAAAAGTGGAAATATATGTGCTATTTATTCTGCAGATACAGTAGTAAGTAAAAAATGGTTAAACTTCCATATATAAGGAGTGGATACCCCCGTGTTGCTCAGATTAGTACTGGGTAAGCTTCACAATTCATGTGTTTATCCTTGGCTGTACCCAAGATTTCTGCTTATAGAAAAAAAGCTTTTACACTTGTTGGCAAAAGTAGCTAAGGATACTGACCATCACACAGCCATGTTATGGATGCTCTTTAAGTCTTCCTAAAACCAAGGCAGGTTCCATGAGATTTTCAGGCATTTTTTACAATTTAACATGACAGCAAGCAGATCCGTTTTTGTTTTTTTTTTCAAAGATGGGAAGAGGTGAGGAAAGGTATAAAGAGTGTCTGACAACTCTGAATTACCCCCAAACATGAACTTTCCACTGTGTCACGCCTTATTTCTTACAGCTTCTACACATTCCCAAATGAGGATATGAAAAACACATCATCTTTTCCATGGAAAAGTCTAAAACATATAACATTTCATCAAACTAATCCTCTATCATGATGATAGCCCATAAAGGAGTCAATTCCCCAACAAAAATGATGTTGCAGAACAGTTAGGACTTTCATATGTTTCCCACTTCTTTGCTGCATGACAGAGAGCTTTCCTATCTAATGCTGCTCAGTGGAAGATAGTTTGCTGCCTAAACTTGGTTCTCAGATCAGCAGTAAATGTTTTATTTCATGGTGAAATGTATGGGATGACCTAAAGCCCTGTTCACAGTTCTTTGTGCCCAGGCATATTGAATGTTGCTGTGAACCAGCTCCTTTAGGATCATTCTTCACTCAAGCACAGCTACGATATAAGTAAAATATTTCTTTTTAAAACAGCCAAAATTAAACCCTGTATGTGGAGTTCCATTCAGCTTCAGCTCTCTTTTTTCTTGAATATTATTGAACTTCAAGATTGACAAACTTCTCTGGAAGCAATTTTGTTCCTCTGCCTTCCACCTTCTGAAAATGCTCATAAGTCTTTGGCATATTAAGAAACTGTTAATTTATTAATGGCAAAATGTGAAAATCTCATTGAGAAATTTTTTCCACATGAAGCTTATATTTTGTATTTATATGTAAGCCACCAACTGCTCTGACACAAAAATGTAAATACAGTTGATGCATGTAGCTCATTACTGGCTTGGGCTCTCATTCAAAGGCAGAAACCTGTATGACTCACTATTGGGAAGTGAGAATGAGCTTGAGGCAATTGAATTCAAACAATGAATTATTTGCTTTATTCTTTAACAAAAATTGTTACCTCTGTGTCTGATGGGTAGAGCACCCACCATCATGAAATGAGCAAACCTACCAGAAATTCAAGTGTTGCATAACGGGCCATTAGCAACAAGGAACAGTGTACTTGTCAGATGTAAAAATCACAATTAAAAATATTTCAAGAAATAACACAATTATGCTTTGGAAATATCAGCAGAACCATTAGAATTAGGAGCATTAAAAGCACAGTAGAGTGGTTTCTGCTCTGTCTGGTTTAGTTTACTAATGATGGAAGAACTAAGGCTTTGTTCTTTAGCATCAGTAAAGGGGTGAAGGTCTACAATGTGTCAGCATAATAGCCTTCATAAGGAAGACAGGTCAGGATGCTTTTTCCATTGTTGCACTAAAATTCAAGTAATGAAATCTGATAAGGCACAAACTGTCCTTTGCTTGGAACATCATCATGTTCTATGACAAGTCTAAGACAAGTTGGAAGAGAGAAGTTGAAGATGAGGTGTCAGTGTGTTACTAATACTGTTCAAATCTATGAATCATTAGCAACAGATGTAGAGTAAATCAAAAGTTGTCTATAAATTACATGAGTGAAACTGAAGAGCCACTCTGTATTGGATTTCTAGCCATGTATCTCATGGAGAAATTGGATGCAAAGATGTTAAGCTCTTTAAGAAACAATGCTTCTAAAGAAAAATATATAAATAAATGAAAATCAAGTGAAGTACACTTGACTAAAGCTAGCTTATTCGTATGCTGAGAGAAAACATAAGTACAGCTTTGATTGGAATTTACAAGTTAATTTTTGTTCAAGACATTTGTAGGGCTGAAAACATATATCAGTACCACTGACTTAAACCAGTTCAAAGCAACAAAAAGCAGCACCACTGTGCCAACAGAGTTTGTCTTAACAGAAATTGATGATGTACAGGAAGCAAAGGAAACTTCGTTTTGAGTATGGCACAAAGGGAAAGAATCTGAATTGCTGTCTTATATTAGTCCGTTATACTGAAAAGGCTTGAAATACATTCATAACAAGAAATCAAAATGCACAGTTTTCTTGAACGCTACAGTTTTCCTTCATGTAGTTATTACACAAATATCACTCTTTTGCTCCTGGTGTGTGCTTCCCAGAATATATCCAAAATGAAACTGCATTGAAGGGCCTTATGCCAGAGAAAACTTCTCTTGAAGAACTGAATCGCACATGACTGCTGGCGTTGTTGTCTGGCTCACACAAAACCTGCCCTCCACTTTCTCAGACAAAAACACTGCAGTGTCCTTTTAAGAATATTTAAGAATATATTGAAAACAAGGCATTTGAATAAGTCCGTAAAAAAAAACAAAACAAAACAAAACAAAACAAAAAACACCTTTTAAAAACTCTGCAGTGCATTTTGTCTATTTAATGTAGAGACTGTAAAGTACAGAAGAGGTCATTTCCCCATGGGTGTTGGAAATGACTATTTTTTAAATTTTTATCTGCCACTTTTTTCTGGATCACCTGAACTTTCTAGTTTCTGTGAAGCTACAGGGCAAACTCCCCCCCTTCCAGTGAAAGGAAACCTTTCATAATTCAATCATTAACCAATTTCTTTGAGTGCTCTATTCTCTCTCCAAGTTCTGCTGTGTAATACCACCTTTGCCATACAGCTTTTCCCACTGAAATTTCACATTGAGATGAAGGAAAAAACAGAGTCAAGGAAGTGTAGAAAGTTCCCAGACAAGTCCTCTCAAGTGACCTGGCAGGTTAAGGGAAAACTAATATTATAAGAACTCAGCTGTGAAAAGTATAACACATAGACATCTAAGCTACACAGAGACTTCCCAGCTGGGGTATGGATGGTTCTAGCAGTTCAGCTGGATCTATTGACATGACTTCAGGTAGCTTCAGAGTTCTGTAAGCTATATTCTGAGCTTTTTAAAGTAGTATATTCTCCATTTGTGAGCTTACATGTGTGTCTTTTCTGCAATTGCTGTATTTCTAGGTACATAGGAGTAGCAAAATTCACCAAACTGAAAAGATGGTAGGTTTAGAGGTAAAAGAGGGTAGGTTTAGATTTGGTATACGGAAAAAAGTCTGTACTGTGAAGGTGGTGAGACACTGGAACAGATTGCCCAAAGAAGTGGTGAGTGCTGGAAGTGTTCAATGCCAAGTTGCCTGGAGCTCTGAGCAGCCTGGTCTAGTGGGAAATGTCACTGCCCATGGCAGGGGATTGGAACCAGATGATCTGTGAGGTACCTTCCAACCCAAACATTCTATGATTCTATGGAAATACAAGGAACAAATTCTGGATGGTCACTAAAGCCTGCAGCATCGTCTGCCCTGGATCTTACAGGTGGAATTATTGGCAGAGTTGCCTAGCCTAGTCTGCACTGCATTTGGTACCGTGTATAATGGCAGGCAATGTGTCAGCAAAATACTGTCATTGATCCAAGACCTCAACTGAACAAACTGAGAAAGCTCCTTGTACAGACTTCTAATAGAGTTTGCAATGTTGGTGCACTTCCAGGCCCCAAAGAATCCTTTCTTTTTATCTTTCTTCTCTTCTAGAAGTGTTTTCTTACCTCTTTTGAAATCCTAGCCATTTTATAGACTTTCTTAAAAGATACTGGTTAATCTATATGCTATGCTCATTTTTGCATGTGTGTCTTTGGAGATTTGGGTTTCTTGCCTTGAATCTCCAAATTTGACAAATTTTTGTAACTGTTTTTTTAACTTTGATAGTTAATTAAGCTCAAATGTTAACCTCTATCATTGTATTTGAAAATGGTAATTCAACTCATCATCTTTTTTAAATATTAGTTTGTAAAAAATTAGGAAAATGGAGGGAAATTCTTTCATGTACTTCTTAAAAATGACCAAAAATAGCAAAAGGATTTATAAGTATGAAGTTCTTTGTCTTCAAGTAGATTTTTCGCAGCTTTCTCCCTTTGGTGTGTGACTTGGTAGTTGGATTTGTTGTATGGGTTTTTTTTTTATCTTCTGCCATGTCTTTGTTTAATACTATATGGGTTGACCTTGGTTGGACATCAGGTGCCCACCAAGCTGCTCTATAATTCCCTTTCCCAGGCAGACAGGGGAGAGAGAATAAGATGGAAAACAACTCATAGGTTTAGATAAGGCAGTTTTCTAAAGGAAAAGAGAAAGTTTTGCGTGCACAAGCGAAGAGGAGAGTAACATGGTTTATTCCCTACGTCCCATCAGTAGCAATGTCCAGCCACTTCCTGGGAAGGAGGGCTCAGCAGGCAAATGTAAATAATTAATGCCCTCCCTTCCTCCTCCTTTCTTTATCTTTTATATCTGATGTCATATGATACAGAATACCCCTTGTTTAGTTTGGGTCAGCTGGCCTGGTTGTGTCCCCTCCTGGGATCTTACCCTCGATGGCAGAGGGGGGAAGGAGACAGTGCTGATGCTGTGCCAGCGTCGCTCAGCAGTAGCCAAAACACTGGTGTGTTATCAGTACCTTTCTAGCTCCCAATGCAATGCACAGCACTGTGAGGGCTGCTGTGGGGAAATGAACTCCAGCTCAGACAGACCCAATACATTTTAGAAAATGCTTGGAAAGCATTTAGATATCTGTGATGTTGAAGAGATACTAGGTACCTATCTATATTACTTTTGTTTAGTCATTGTGCATTAAAACGCTGAAACTCGCTTTGAGTCTTACTTTACTGTTTGGTAGCTTTATTTATTTAAAATTTCTACTCACTTCAAGTTTTAATAGTTTTTTTGATTTTGATTAAAAAAGAACAAATCCAAGGACTAAAGAAAGACAGCATTTTGGGTAGAATTTTCAATGCCCTTAACTATACATCTACATGCAGTCACTCAAAAAACTACAGTATATGATGAGGGTATCTACGCTACCGATATAATCATCCACGCACAATGTTGCTTTCAGAATGCATAAATAAATAATAATAAAAAAATTTGAAAAGAACTCACAGTGGATAGGGACCCGTCCCATACATGAGAGGATGTATTAAAACTTGTTCCAGTTTGTCTTGACCTGGTAGTACTTTAAGAACAAACTTGCCCTCGCTAACAAGTGTTTTCATTCCAAAAAAAGAGGGGTTGAACCTGCACAAAATTAATATATTTGGACAAATAGCATTGATTTTGTCTGACTTTGAATTGGATTCATGTCATAATTGTTTCTCCGGGAAGGAAGGAATGAAGACATTAAGTATTAATGCTTGGAGTAAAACATAGATCTGCTGTAGTTTTACCCCTAATGTGCAGGATTCATAATTCCCTTGTACATATGCAGATGCATTCCTTATATATTTCATAAATTCCACATGAACAAGTTTCAGAACCACTGCCAGCCCCAAAAACTACCCATTAGCTATGAAAAGGGCTCAAATACCATGGTGATAGCCACAGAATAAGAAACCTCATCATTTCCACATACTCCTCTCAAACTATTTGACCACTGTTTTGCACAAAACTAATTTACTCATCTTTGTGCAAATGATTTATCGTCTTACAGCAAAGCAAAGTCTGTCCTACATATTGGTTTTATACAACTGAATATTCTACAGTTCCTTTGTGACTTTAAAAGCACGAACCAAACATAAAAATCCTGAGAAAAAATGTGCACAAGGTCAGAGAAATGAATTTTGTGATATATTGCCTTCAGCTTAATGTGCAATTACTATCAATGTATATTGCATGCAGAAATCTGATAGAATTTCTCTCTGCATTTTACAATTTGCTTGATTTCTCCCCTGCCTCTTCCATTGGAAACTGCTGCCTTTCCCTTTGAATTCTACATTCCCCAGCACTCTTTTAGCTAGAATAAACCCCTGTGGTGACTGCTACCTTGTTAACTTCAGGAGGCACTGGAGACAAAAAGGGTTTTTTCCCTGGCTACCTCAGAGCTGGGTCCTGGGAAGATATTGTGCCCCCCATGATCCACAATAAGTAAGGACAGCACAGCATAGAAAGGAGCATCAGCATGCAGAGATGTCCTTTGAGCCACAACCTCATCTTGGTGCCTTCTCATGCCACAGTGCAACAGTAGGCACTGGAACCAAGGTCATGCTGAAAGCAGTAAGACTAGGTAAGCATGGTGTTATGTCCCTCACTAGAGGAGCCTTTAGCCACATTATTCCCAGTTTCCTCAGTGATGAAGCAACTGTGAGTTGTGTTTCTGTCCCATGTCCCCTTCTGCACTGTGGATATGACACTAAAATCATGTTTTCAGGAGTGCTGTGCCAATTTTTCTAAAGATGTCTATGTCTATATTGGCAAGTAGGACAGTGCAATAGGAGCAGATCTACAGAACAAAACAGTTGGTGCTGCGGATGCAGCACCCACACTACACGTATTTATGGAGGCGGTGGGGTGGAAAGGGTAACTCAGACCAGCACTTGGCTGGTCCTGTGGGTTGGCTACCTCTAATGTCTTTCAACTCAGCATAGATCTGGAAAGAGTTGGGTTTGCTTGCTCTGAGGCAGCCTCACTAGGTGAGACAGAGCATAAGAAATGGGCGTGGATGATCCAAATATTAATATACATGCACCTGCCATCAGGTCTCACTTCAGCACCAATATAGAAGGTACACTTTCAGAAAACCTCAACACATGGAACGTTAGAATCATCTGAAGGTATGATCAGTTAGTAACAGCAGATGAGTGCAGTTAGAAAACTTGGTCTCTCACATAGCAGCTTAGATAATCAGGAAAACTTAATCCTAATTGCAGCATTGGCCACCTGAGTAAGCAGCCCTGAAATCTCAAGGATCTGGTCTGCAAAAGTTCTGGTTCAGCTGCTTATTTTTTATGGGGGGTGATGTTATTTACTGATGCCAGCTCTTAGGCTTTTATTGCACATCTTGTGGATTCGTCACCTTCCATAAACTCCAGGTCCAAGGGTTATGAGACAAGCAGAATATCTCCTTCCTCATTTATGAAACAAGTTCCAAAGCACAAATTTTTAAGAATTCGTATGTGAACCTCATTAACTGAAAGGTATTAATTGTGTCTTTGAGCATTTTATCAATAGAATTAAGTATTCTTCTACCTACCATTTGTCTTTTTTTTTTTTTTTTTTTTGGTCTTTTGTGCAATGACTGACTATTTTAGCACTTACTAAAGAGGGCTAAAATAAGAATACGGTTAATAAAGGGTTAAATAATGTTGCACTTCCCCACCATTAACCAGGAAGGATGCAGCAAACATTGCTTTTGTTCTTTTTGGGAAGCAAACCTGACAAAAGCAGAGGTTTCTTTGATAAAAACATATTTCTTCGAAAAGAAATTAAAGGGTTTGTTTCCCTTTATGCAGTCATATAAACCAGCAGCAGATCTGTTTCTTTGACCATGGTTTGTGACCTATGCACTTGGTCCACAAGCCCTCTTTAAGCTCATCTTGAATCTTTCAGGGTGCTCCTCTGGTTTGCTTCTTCTTCCTCTGTTTTTCTGTCTTCAGTCTGAAATTTGCAAAGCTAAGGAGAGAATGCCAACATCTATTCACACATTTACATACCTACACAAGCAGTACACAACGCCATCCAAATTCCCCACGTGCATTTATATTTGTTACACGTGACTGAATTTTGTTGTGAAAGGTTACATTGTTTCATAGAAGAGCTTATGTCTCTCTGTTCTTTTAAATACAAACCCCAAACCTCTTGTGGTCTCCTCTTTTGATGTGTTTTTCCCAGTTCACAGTAAACAAAGTGAAATTCAAAATGTGAAGCTACCTGTCTCTTCAGTTATCTGAAATCTAACCACCTTGTTCTGAAGGTGATTTGCAATATGAAACAAATGGAAACAAGTACCATGGCTGTGAAAATATCAAAATGAAGTAGTTTTGGCAGAAAGTGGAAGTTGAACAGCTTTCATATAGCACAAGAAGTCCCTAAGCAATACTTCTAAATGGTTTGCTAGATAGCACGTCTGCTTCATTCATCGGAGAAGACAGATTTTTCTTGAATAACACAGCCCCTTGAATCTATTTTTTGCTTTTAAATTCTCAAGGTCTCTCCATACTGTGTTTCAATAAAATCAAAGTGTTCCAAGGGCTTTTATTTATTCTTTTTATCTGTCACTTGGAAAAATGACACAGCTGCTCAGATTACAGGGTAAAAGATGATGCTTGAACTCGGTAAATTTCCCCCCATCCAAAGCGCAGACTATTATATCATGATATACATATCTTGCAGGTAGACATCTAGCTTTCTGTGCCAGAAAAATATTTTAATTATTCCATTTACTAAAATGGTTAGTTTGCTCAGCAAATTAGCGTCTTAACTCTGGGCTTGAACTACAAAATGATAAATATTTTTACATACATGTTAATACCTCTCATGATACATTAGTTCAGCTGTCTTCACTGCACAGCCACCTTCCACCCTGTCAAGTTTCTGCCAAATCACAAAACTAATTTTTGAAATAAAACCTTTCATTTAAAAATATTGTGTTAGAAATCTTCTGAGCATTCATATGTCAGAGAAATAGAGAATTTAAAACAAGGAGTTGAAGTATGACGGGGTGAGGACATGGCAGTTAACACTATGTTTACAATTTTTCATTAAAGATGGTACAATATAAATCAAGCATCTCCTGATCTGTGGCACAGATAACACAGTAGTAGGGACTGTCCATATAAAGTCAAAAGAGCTGATGTTTGAGCAAAATTTGAGGGCAGAGAGGGATGAGAAATTTACAGAACAATGGCCTTCCTATAGAAAGGTTTGGTGCATTTATATTTCTTGAACCTTTCTGTTGATTATCTGAAACAGAAGTTAAATCAAATCTATGTTGTATAGCAAGCTATCCAGAAAAGGAGAGTCAGATTCCATAGCAGGGTTAAGCTAAATCCAAATAGAGAGATGAGTTCCTCTGCTCCTTTTGCAACCTGCCAGTCATAAGCATCCTGTTGTAACACATTTGTGTTGTTTTCAGACTGAAAATACCAACTAAAATTATGCCAGCTCAAAGCAAGAACTCAAGATCTGCTGGTTTTCTATGTCCACCCAGGAAGACACACACTTAATTTTGGCAGAAATCAGTAACAAACCTGGTAGCAGCTCTCAGGTACATTATATCCCCATTAAAAATTCTGTCTTCTGCATTATTTATTGCTAAGACATCTAATCACCTTCCAGCTTCTAGAAGCTTGGAGCTGCTTAGATGGAGCAAAGGGTACAATTAATTTCTGTCCCGATTTCATACCTGTTGGCTCAAGGTTTGCCAGCACAACAGGTAATGTTGAATTTTGCCATCCCTGGGGGGTGATGGCTGTGAGTAGCTCGGGGACAACAGAATCCTGGAAAGTCATTCATGTTTGTCCCACTTGCTCCTCTAGCAAAAGCCTTACCCTCAAATGGCAAACCAACTCTTTGTACAGCAGCAGCTGCCAGATTGGCTTTCCAGGTGCTAGCAAAGGCAGCATGGTCATGCTGTTCCCATGGGCATGTCATTGCATTTTTCCCAGATGGCAACAAAAGCAGGAAAAATTATCTTCAAATGCATCTCCTTTTGTTTTCAGTAGAACAAAAGGACCACTTTTAAGAATCCATAATGGTGAGCTGGGATTCTAACACCAGAAGTCTTGTTATAAGCTGATAAATAAATACAAGTGGCACTCATTCAGTACCTTGATGCTGCCTTCACTGGCATGACTGTGGATGATAAGTGACTTTTCTTTTATCCTAAGAGCTTTAAGCAATGCATATCACTAACACCATTGTATGTATAGTTAAACTTCCTTTATTACTCTTCAATCCTCTTCTTAGGCTGTAACCCTATTTTTGATCTGACAGAGAGAAAAGTGATCTGTTTGGTATTTAAATTAAGTGGCAATAAGCCATGTAAATCTTGAAAGATAAACTCTTATGTAAGAGGTTTCAGTAAGGTACAATGACTATGTAAAGCTAGTTCTCAATGCCCATGACAGATGGTACTCACAGGCGAGCACCATGGGAAGAAAATGCATGGGGCACAGTGAGGCTACGTTAAAAGAATTATTGATATAAATTTATTAATAGTAGTTGCAAGAGATGTTTTATTTTCTAAGAAGAGCAATTAGGATGAAATCCTGGCTTCAGGAAGTGCCAGAGCAGATTCCTACAAACTCCATGCATTGGTGTTTTCACCCTAAACTGACTTTTCCTCTGTGCTTCATCTCACGGGTACTTCTGTAAATGCAACCCTAAAAATGTTTTTGCATATAATGGAATCCATTCAAAATTTTAGAGTAAGTGTGCATTTTTCCAGTGGCTTCAGAGAGCTATGAATCACATAGGTTAATTTTTGTTAAAATGTTTCTATCAATAAATCAAAGTTCTTAAAATAGCCATATGCTTGTAATTATTCTTTCAAAGGTGATTTTCTCCCTTCTTCAGTTAATTTTTCTGTGGCTGTGTTTGCTTTGTAATGACCTAGGAAATCACTAATCGAAATCAATGGAAAGTGAAGTTTTATTCTCTGTTATAATTGCTTGTTTAAAAACTGTTTAAGACAAAAAGTTACTGAGCTAGGTATTTTTTCATTAAATATTTCATGGCAACAAGAGTGGCTGAAGATTATATTAAATGAACATTTGATCCTTTAAAGAGTCTTGTTAGACAAATCCTGCAAAAATTATGAAGAATTCTTTGTTTTTGTTCATCCCATATGACTTGATCAAGGCAACCCACTGAGCACTTCTCAAAGTTATGTTCTAAACACAGCTATTTTTGGACTTCATTTGCCTGAAAGAGCAACATGACAATCTAACCGCTGAGTTGAAACAGTGAAGTAGTATGATGTTGGTTTTACTTTTGTTAGAGAGATTTCCAGGACCCGACTGAGAATATGAGGAAAATTAAACCTGGTAGCTGGTGAGAGACACCGTCAGACAAATTTGTATCAAGTGAATAGTATGTGCTAGGCAAAGACTGAGGTGACAACATTCAGGTTTCTTTGCTTCCTAGGCTACAGGCCAGCCCCAGCACATGCAGGGGTTAAAGGGCTTATCAAGGTGTGCAGAATGGAGAGTGCAGAAATCCACAGGCTATTTCCAGACAGCTGCATCTGTGCAATAGAATGCACCAGTGGCTGTTCAGGGCTTAAAGTGGGTTTACTGTGTCTGTCTATGCCAGAGTCCATGCACTCACCCTGCCCCTGGTCTTTGCAAGCAGAGATGTTCTGCCCCACACTCCACTGCACAAAATAGCTATGTCTTTTGCAAAATACAGAAAGGAGGGGGAAAACTTCAGGTTTCTCTGCTTTTGTTCTGTTTTGATTTGGTACAGAGTAGCCTCTTTTCCTCAAATTATGCTAAGCAATGTCCTCATCCTGTTAGAAGCTATACTACTTTCTGGACAAATATGAAAGCAATGAGGTCCTTGTTGCTATAGATCATGCAGCAGTATGGCCTCTTATCTATTACAGCAACATCTTATGCTGCCTCTGACTAATTCTTGTCCTGCCCCCATACCTGTATCAGTGTTCTGTAGGGTGATGCATTTTGTGTATTATGTGGTACATGCTTCTTGCATAAATGATATTCACTAAATGAGGTATATATATCTGTTCTGTGGCTTTTGGCATATATCATAGCATCACAGAATCGTTAAGGTTGGAAAAGACATCTAAGATCATCAAGTCCAACCTTCTGCCTACCACCACAACCGTGTTCACCAGTAAGCCATGTCCTTGTGTGTTATATTCACACATATTTTGAACACTTCCAGGTATATATTTGCTGGTGTGTACAAACTATGTCACTGTCATCTGCTTGAAATCATATGAATATATAAGCTCTGTATACTGTTAACATGGATCTAAAAATTTAAGTTAAATGTGCCAGTGTTTTCACCTTGACAGGAATTGGCCTTTTCTTCTGAAAGCTGCAGAGACAGATTCAATGCATGACATTCACTGAGACAAACATGCAGATACATTTAGACTTTGACAGCACCTTTGCTCAAAAGGTGGAGAAACAAAAAAGCAACAGATCAAAGCAACACAACAAATCTTATAAGTTTTAATTAAGCATAAGCAGCTGCATCCTGTCTTCTCAGAAAAAGTCCCATTATTTGTGCTATGTAACATTAATGCTCACTGAATTGTAAAGCTCAAGGGAACTCAAGGCACAATTTGGAAGAGACAAACATTTGTTTTTCAGAAACAGATTCATTATTGTTTGAAGTGGTGGTATAATCTAACCAGAGATCTTGTGGGAATATCTTTGAAGAGTTCTGTCTCTGCAAATCAATTTAATTTGTAAGAAAAGGAAATAAAATTACTAAAAAGGACCAGATTATTATTGAAAAGAGAACATTGATGACATTTCTTCAAGGAGACATTTTACCCTTCAGAAAATAGTCAGGAAAAAAAATATCTTAAAAAGAATTTTTAAAAAATGGATTTTTTTTTTTTTATCTCATAGAATGCTGAAAAACATGAAAACGGAGATGGTTTTGGCCACAGTCTCCCAAAGGAGGATTTGAACTTTTGTCTTTTTAACAAAACAATCTCAGAGTGGCTTAGAGCAGTACTAATAACAGCAAGATATTTCTCTAGAGATTCTGGTAACAGAAGCAGCAGAGACTCAGTGTAGTTCTAGTAATTCAAGCATGGCTTTGCAGGCTGTGTTTGCACTTGCAAGAGCTTTTTGACTGTAAAGAGATTTTCTTTGTGCAAAAATAATCATACAGCACTAACTGAAACAGACTTCTTTTATCAGAAATTCTGATTAAAAGACAGACTTCTTGGGTCTGATAGATTTCTTAACCATACTTGATACCAGGAATACAACTGATTAAGAGGATGCCTAAATATAAATAGCTTGTACCATTGAGAAGCCTCACCAGGGCAGAACCTTTTTAGAAATACAAAGTAGAGGCAGCTCACTCTCTTCAGTCAGTGAGCACTAGCAAATGTAATCAAGCGTTTATTTATTGCCAAATATAGCTGCTACTGTAACACTTAACATTTTTCATTTTTATTGTATTCATTAAGTTTATTCAAAGGAAATTGCCACAGATTCGTGTTTGTTAGCACCAGCCTACGCAACATCAACACTTCAGGAGAGCAATGTGGCCAGGCAGCAGCACACGATAACAAAGACAAACAGATCTCAGTAGTTGAGTCAATCAGCCATTACTTGAATTTAAAGTGTTGTATGATGTTATTATTTATTGTTAATTCTTGTTAACATGCTTGGCTGAGAAAAGGAAGGTGTGGAGTATAACACCTCGAAGAGGATACAGCCTGAGCTATCTGGAGCTGTTCAGTGTTACTCAGAGGGTCATATTAAAAACATGCTGACTGGCTAGCACTCTGGTAAATCCCTGTTGGACTTCTCAGCTGAAAGTGGTTATTGGAGAGTACCAAACAAATTCAGATGCTATAACCAGTAATTAAACTGTGTATACTATTCTCCAAATTTGTTAGCTTGTACTTGAAGATACTTCATACAGCACAGTACAATATCTTTGAAGGTCCTCAATTTCTTCATAAAATTGCCCTAATGATTCCTGTAAAAAAGAAAAGAAGTTTCTTTAGTTTCATGAAAATATTAGTGTGACTGGTGAACAAACCTTTGAACTTGTCCCCTTTTCAATGTCAAATTTACTGACAGAGCTGTAAGCACATCTCGTGTTGTCCCAAGGCAGAATTGGCAAAATTCCACCTAACTGTGTAGGCATAGAATGGCAGAAAAAGTAGCTGAGACTTGGCATTAGACCACGAGGAGGCCTGCTTTGTCAATTGCCCTTGAATGAGAACTTCAAAATGTGATGCATTCCCACAAGTATGATTTCAAAATTACAAATAAATATAAAAGACTTTTTTGAATAAGAAATCCCTTGAAGAAAAAGATAAAAGATGACCATGAATATGGAGGAGTTTAATTTCATAAAATTAGTTTTATTGATTTTAATCTTATAAAAAGAGAAATTCTTGGAAAAGCAGTTGAAGTTTGTTGTTAAGGGTTTTTTTAACCACTGACAATTTTTCTTCCTAAGAATTATAAAAATACCTAAAAAGGTCAAACATTTTCTGCAAAAATCTTTATTTGGACCAATGGCTAGATTTTTAACCAGAAGAAAAAATGGAAAATTTTCAGCTCTAATAGTTGTATTTCTTTAGGGATTTCTAAGCAGAAAAAAGAATTTCTCAGAGAAAGGCATAAAACTAGGCTTACTTAATGTGTCCTTGCAAACACAGGTGTGTTGCATCCCAGAATATCTGGCAGATTGCTCTGCTCTCAACAACACTGGCAATTCTCATACCCAAAACTGAACTGTGAAGTCTAATTTTCACAGCTTGTCTGCTGTGAGAGGAAGTCAGTCTCTGAAAGAGTGTAGACCTTAAGACAATTTTTTGTCATTGTTTCTTAGTAATCAGGCTTTTCTCTAACAGTTATTTTTGTATTATTTCTGAAAGTTCAGCTTTTATTATTATAATGATGGAATCAAAGACCAAACAGGAACACAGCCAATGTATGGTAAAAATTTTGCAAATACAGAGCAACTAGAAATCCTTATTCTTCCAAAGACTGCAAACTTGAAATAAGAAGGATAGAAATTCATTCATAAGGTGTAGGTAAAGCAATCAGTGTAGTAGTGGTAAGCTTGTTCTTCTGACAGTCATGTATTTTTTCTCTTCAATTGAAAAAGGAGGATTTCACTGGGCTTTTAGAGGGGTTTTTTTTCCCCCCAGTTCTTGGGGTAAGACTTTCAGGATTTTCTATCAGAGAGGAAGGGCAGGCAAAGTAACGCTGGGAAGATTACCAGAGTCAGAGAGCAAGCCAATAAATGCCCAGTCAGTAGGTGGTAAAGAGTATCAGCTGGGTGTTGTCCTCATTAGCTCTTAGAGAATGGTTGCTGCTGCTATTGCTCTTCTCCTTGCTCCTGCAGGCTGTGTTTCCTCTTTTGGTTTCCTGTTGCAAGTCCTTCCTCATCCCAAGAATAGCAGTGCTGGAGGAATTCAACGGTTCTTAGAGGTATGTGAAGACCTTTTGAGTTGAGTTTGGTAGTTTCCACGTGGTTATGGTAGTGCCTGAAGGCAGAAGGGGAGTCCATCATGGAAACATGACTGCAGTATGGGATCCCAGGATCTGGGCCTGCCGGTGCTCACCCATGAACAAGAGGTTAAAACTAAATGTAATGCTGGTAAGGTAGGACGTGATATGACCCAAACAATTCTGAAGGCATCAAAGTGGAAGATATGCTGTTTGTTAGTCACGTGCAACTAGACTTGGAGAACTGAAAAGATGAATTTTGTCTGGAGACTGAGCATAGGCAGGGATATTTGGATGAACTGAAGCAAATTTTTTATCTGCACAAGTAAAGGTATTAAGATTGCATTAGTTTTAAGGTATTCAAACTGTGTGATGTAGTGCAGCTGGAGAATTAAATTGACAGTAAATTGGGGTGCCTCTTGAATTTAGTATTTATTTTCATTGGAAGAAAAAGGCTGTCGAATTTATTCTTAAAGTATAACGATGTTTTTTTATATTGCTTGCATAAGACCAGTGGAAACTCTATATGGTGCATTTTGAGGGCAGGATTCTGGTAATCATCTGCTCTTGAAGTTTATGGTATTTTCTTTAATAAGATACTTGGTGACATAGGGCTTCTCTTGCTGCAACTGTAGTCTCTAAGTAATCTTTATACCCCCAGACAGAGAGATTGCTATGATACAATGGGTTTCTCCCCAGAAGAAGGAAATTCATGTTCTTTAACATTGCCTTATGTGTTATGGAAAGAAGAAGATGGATGGAGGAAGGAATAAACATACTTTTCTTTTAAAATCTCTGGGGAATTATGTCCTTTATATCTCCTTGATGTCACCCAAAGTTCTTTCCTTCACAATTTCTGGATTTAAGTTTTCTGTAACAGACGCTCCATATTTTTTGATATATTTTGTTGCACTGTTTTAAGGGCAAGAGTAATACTCAATATTCTACTAAAAAATTGCTTCAAAAGTTGCCCAAAAATGTATGAGCTGGATTTCCTGGCTTAGAGGAGAAAGACACTGATAAATAGTTCTTGCATCCTTCTTCATGAAGTAGTGGTCCCTGTGATATAAGTGTTTGGGCGAGTTTGCTTGTTTTGCTGTTGTCATTGTGATGGGTTTTCTTATTTATAATATTATTATTCTTCTGTTGGCTACCTAGAACATCAATGCTTTTCCTTCAGTGCTACCAGCTTACAGAAACATGCCTATGAAGACTCCTCTTTCCAAGCTGTAATTAATCTTGTCTAGGTGCCTCACTGAATAATTAGTCATCTGGCATTTCATGAAGTTATTTAATCTCTTATTCCTTCAAACAGCAAATATTCTATAGTTGGCAGGTGTCATTTTTAGCTTCTTTCATAGTGCAGAGATAACATTCACTTTGGGACATACCACCCTGCTTGCTTATTAGCTTCCCACTTATATTCTTGCACACTCCTTCAAAGTCTTCATGTGGTTGTTGTACTGAAGAAATTAATCTACTAAAAAAATATATTCATGTTTATTAGTTATTTCAGATATTTTTATGAAGATTTTGGGCCACAGCTGTGTTCCTTACCATAACCTGAGTTGTCAGCTCTTTCTCTGGCAGTAGTGTCCCAAGGCTGTAACAAGAGAGTGTTGTCTTACCCAGTGTGCAGGTATGAGGGTGCAGGACAGCCCTTCTTCTGAAGAAGGTGGAAAAAGTGCTTGTTGGGATCTGCAGAGGTGGAGGGAGGTGACTCTTGCTATCCTGTGAGCTCCTCTTGAACTTGTGAAAGCTTTGAATTACATAATGTAGTGAAAGCCTCAGGCTTGTGGAATCTCCTTCATTCCCCACAAGTTTGTACTTGACCTAATGAGCAGGACAGAAGCCCAGAAGTCTGTGACCTTCTGTGCTCCTTAGAAGTCGCCTTGAGGAAGCATTTAGATATAAGCAACTGCTATTCCCATGTGGCATGTTCTGATAGATGGAAAAATGGTGGCCTCTCTAAAGGAGTGGCAGCTTTTCCTCTGTGGATGCAGACGTTATTCTTTATAGCCAATTTTTAAGTGACCCAAATGTTATTCTCTGTGCATTAATGATGCTTAAAAGTAGTTATCAGTGTTTTTTCACTGGCTTAGAACCATGCAAGAGAAATGATCACTGTGTACTCTGCTGGGACTGCGAAAACAAGTTTTGGCTTCATCTGTAAAACTAAGAGGAAGACAAGGAAAGGAGGGATTTGTTGTTCTTAATTTATTTTTTACCTTTAGACAGAGACTGTAGTATGTATGCACATACCATTCAAATGAAACGGTTATGGTAACTCAGAATTAAAAACAAAGAAAAGGTGACAGCCTTCTCTCTTCCCCTGCAGTCTATTATATACCACACAGAAATAGCTGAGTATACACCTAGTGGTGGATGAAGAGCAAACAGAGGGTGAGAACATGATGCACAATGTGGTAGTGAGAGCACTCACCTGGGAGAAGGTAGACCTCCATCTCGGCTCCTGCTGTGTACTCTGTGAAAAATGAAAGTGCATCAAGACATTGAAAGCAAGCCACTGAGTAGTGTCTGGAAGATATTTCAGGCATTTCTCTGGAAGTGTGAGAGAACAGGTTGAGGTTGCAGGCGGGGGATTTGAACCGGAAATGCTGTGTTGTGAGTGTAGCCCTTCAACAATATATAGGCACATACTCTAATTGAGAAAAACTTCATGCCTGTGGCAAAAGAAAGACTCAGTATTAAGACAGGAGAATAAGCCAAGGACAAAGTAAGTTTGGGATTACAGTCACGGAAAATTGTACATTGGAAGGGGCCTCTTGATATCAGGTAGCGTAGCTTTGTTCCCCGAGAGCTCACTTTAATAAGGTCACTTCATCCAAGTGTCCCATCTGGTATAACTGGATTTCCTTTAATCTGCTCTCATTTACAAAACCAAAAAGAATTTTAGGAATTGTTGGGAAATGCATCATTTGCATTCCACTTTACATTGGTCTAGTACAATAAAGCATCGCATGCTAATAACAGCACTGAGGCAAGGTGTTGCAAGTCATGCTAAGGAGTAATAAAGAACTATGAATCTAACACAGGAATTGAAATTGGCAATGCATAATGAAGCAACAGAGGACGGTTAACAGAAGGAGCACAACTGAAGGAAAATATCAAACAAAGCAGAAAAGCTTGGCTTCTTAATAATTTTGCCAAGTGACTTAGCAACTGCTAATGTGGAACAGGAGGCACAGAACAGCTTAGCACATCTTTCTCTTTTTTTTTCTCTCTCTCTCTCTTTTTTTTTTTTTTTAATTATTAACAATCAGGAGATTATGGTGTTAGGAAGGGAAAGATAATGATATCCACAGATTGTTCCTGACATGGTTAAGTGTGAAGATAAAAGCTCTAATAGATTATATGGTTCAGAGTATAAGAGCTGGAAATTTTAGTATGACAACTGGAAGAAGCATTTTAAGGCAGATAAAATAATGGTATTTCACTGGAAGCCTAAAAAACTGTTCAATTTGAAATCCATGAAAATTGAAGGAAACAGTATTTAAAATTGTCAGCCTGAGGAAACCTCAGAGTGTTACAGTGTCTGTTCCCAGTGCTCAGCTTTCACAAAGAAAAATTATACCTTCATAAAGGGTTTTTGATGCTTTTGAGAACGGTACATGGACAAAGAGTGTTTTCTTCCTTGCTGTCATCATCTCCTGGCAAGGGGTGATTAAATTATGGCAGCCTGAAAGGGCTCCGCTTGATTTCCTTTTGGAGGTGGCCAGACGTTGTAGCCCAGGGGGCAGATGGGCAAGGAACACAGCAGGGACCCACCCTCTGTTTCATGAAGTGACTTTCTGAGAAACCTGCAGATGACAGGGCTTTAGTAGACCTAGATACAAAATTCTGATCTTAAACTGAGTAGGATGGAGAGAAAAATGCTTGGAGAGGTAAAGCGAAGCCACAATCTGGTGTTATCTGGAAGAATCACTGAGGTATCTGCACTTCATCACCGCTTTGGGATTTTTTTTTTGCACCCTTGCTATTTGTATACATTTGCACCCATGCTATTTGCGTACACCTTTACATAGCAAGGGTAATATGGAGATGCCACAAACGAAAAATAGCAAAATATCTTCCAAGCCAATGCAGTCACTGTATATGAAAGTTCTGGCTATGCCCCTGTGCCTCTGCTCACATGGGGCTCTGGTACAAGAGCATGAGAAGTGAGGGGCTGGGAGGGGAGTCATAAACTGTTCACCAAGGGAAATAATCAAGGTCTCTCAAAACAGAAAAAAGAAGTGGACTACATAAGAGGAAACCCAGTTGGCTGCAGGTCTAGATTCTGTCAGTCTTGGATATAAATGTTTCTTTTCTTTTGTGGTAGAGTTTCTCTAAGGTTCATAACTTACAACTCATTTTCATCATATAGTCAAGAGATTTACTACACTAGGTGCCTATCTCTTTCCATATTTCAGACCATATTTCATGCTGGAATACTTTTGGACTTTGGGGTTTTCTTTTTGTCATTTCAGTGTTCTCCTATTAGGAGAAGGTTTGTTTTCTTCTTTTGTCTTTAGTTCTTGTCTAAAATATTCAGTGCTCATGTTCTTAAATGCAGCCTCAGATAGAAATTTTTCATTTTCCAGCTACAAAATTAAGGATGAGAAAGTAATTAAAAACTGAAATTTATCTGTGAATGTTTGTACAATATTCTCTGCAGATGTTCTTACATAGTGGTACACAATACTTCTGTGAACAGGACTAAGCTTTACAAATATGTACATAAACAAATATGAACATAAATGTGCCTGTTTTACTCACACTAAAGACTAGGCATGCAGATATTGAGTTGTACAGCTGAAGTTGTTTGTGTCAATAGTCAGCATCAATCCCATACTGTGAAGCTGGAATAATAATAACAATAAAGAAGAAAATTAACAAGCAGTAATGTAATTGGATGAGGAAGGATTTAGAACATGTTAGTACCTGGCCGGATTATAGATGGAAAGAGGCCTGTTCTATTTGTAGGTAAATTTAGAATAACGAATCTTTGAGTGTAGACTACAGTGATTGAGTAGCCGCTAATTGGAAAGTTGCTGCTGCATGTTGAATAGGAGGTCGACTGGAGAGCTAATTTAGAAACATCCCAGAAGACTTCTACTTAAGGCTCAATGACAGAAAAGAAGAGACATGAGGATGAGACTGGTGTTGAGAGCGAGACAGAACCTTCTTTTTCAGATTCCTTGCAAACACATCATTAGTCTGAATTGCACGGAGACCACCTTCTTGTCCTGGCCCTACGATCTCCCCTGGTCCCAGGGGACAGCATTCTCTATTTGCAGAGGAATTTGAAATATTGTAATTTCTGTTGAGGGATTGACAATGAACCATAGTCTGTGGGCTCTGCAAATTCGAGCCTCTGAAAGAAAAGCTGCAAAACCAAAGAAATCTCACTCAGTGAATACTTTTGCTGCTTTGAGAAGACAAAATGCAACTCTACATCAGGAGTGGAGAGGAAGACTTGGTAGTGAGAAATGCTGTGCTTCAGGCTGATAAGATTCAGACCATCTCTATGTGCAAAACATCCATGTTGTTTGGTGAGATTGTATCGGCAGGGATCTGTCAATACTGTGATGTAGTATTCTAACTATTTGATCCATGCCAACAAGTGGGAGTTTGTGTGAATTCATGAGCCTGGCCATATACCGGTCTGCCAGCTACTGTTTCACCTTGTCACTGGAATGGGACAGTGCCCAGGCAATGGCATGGCAGGACTGAGACTCATCACGCACTCACTGATCTCTAAAGGCAAAGCATTTCTCAGATGGGGTGTGTCGAGGTTACAGTCTCTGCCTGCCTGACCTGAGACTTGGAGACAGCCTTATTTGCCTTTGTTCAGAGTTTGGGGAGGAAGCCATGATGCTTCATTTTGAAGGCTGATGAACAGAAGGGGGAGTGACAGAAGGCCTTATCAGTCTCAATTCCCAGTCCATCTACGTTATAGCTGACCTAACAAAATGGAGAGCTGAAGGTTTCCGTTTACCCTAATGTGTTTGTGGAGCAGATAGGTGCAGTCCTCAACTGTTTTGCCAGCAACTGGAAGATTTTATTTTACACCAGTGCTTTTAGTACTTTTTTAATACAATCCATGAAATTCCAAAAACTTCCTAGTGGATGTGTGGGTCCAACACAGTAAATACCAGACAGGCACATAGCATTTCCGAGAATAAGGCTAACACACTGCTGTGCTGGGGAAAATGGG
Organism: Pyrocephalus nanus; assembly: GCA_038380795.1. Taxonomy (NCBI): domain Eukaryota; kingdom Metazoa; phylum Chordata; class Aves; order Passeriformes; family Tyrannidae; genus Pyrocephalus; species Pyrocephalus nanus. The sequence continues at coordinate 91,058,095 of CM076260.1, read as the reverse complement.
GCAAAAATGCTTCTCTGAGCTGGGAGCTCAGAGCCTGGTGCCTAAAGCTAAAACTTAGGCAGTCTACCTGCCTTCCTCCGGCAACTGCACTAAGCCAGTTCTAGCACACATCCAACTTTAATTGCTTAGACCTTTGTTTTCACAGGCTTTGTTTCTATCTTAGGGGCAAACCCTGGTGTGTCCAGCTATTACTTTTTACCCTTTTCCCAAAAAAGACTTTAACATAAACCCAAAAGCACTCTGAGGGACTACACGAAGCTGACACAATTTTTTTTCTCTCTTTTCAACAGCAGTGTGCAACAGGCTTTGTGGATTCTAGTCATATACAGAATTAATGTACTGATTTTTAATGAGACAACATATCATGATGAAAACACCAGTTGGTGAATGAGAGCAACAAAATTATTAGAAGTTTATATCTTCTGAGTATTGTGAGTTCATAGCTCACTAATAACCTTGGGTCTTAGGATGCTAATAATAATGCTTCGTGTTGCTAGGGAATGGTGCTGCATGACACATGGTAAATGCTGTGTGGAGAGGATATGCCTAAGGCATGATGGTAACTTGCTAAATCATTTTATTATTTTATTGAGCACAAGTACTCTGGGATGACCCACACATTTGGATGCAATTTGCAGTTTCTGTTAACATTGGTTGTCCCGATTAAGTGTCTAGTTAAACAGCATTTTACTGCAGCATGGCTATTTTCAATATTGGTTGCTGATGACAGTGCTCCAGACGTAACCCTAACCCTAAGTTAGATTCGGTGAGTAGGGTTTTTCAATATCCTGGCAGCTGTGCGCCACTAAATTTCTACATGCTTCAGTGAATTGTGTACTTCCTTGCACCTTTGCCTACAAAGAGGAGGTTCAACAGCAAGGAACTTAGGGCAAAGACCATTTCTTCCTCCCTTTTTATACTGCTTACTATCCAGGATTCCCATATTTACCTTGTACAAATACTAATTTTCAGGTTTGGAGGTTTTTTTTTTTTTTTCAAGAGATTTAATTGCATTGTTATCAGAAATGCACATTTACACTGCAGTCAGTTTGACTACAATGCCTCATTTTAAAAAAGAATGTAGACCTTGCAGTACTGTTCTGCCTGGTGGCAGATACAGCTTAATTACAGTACTCTCACAGATGATGATGCTGATGCAATACCTCTGACATAATGCAGTCACAAAACCCCAAAGAGGACAGTCATGATGTCAAACCAACTTGGCCATAGTGTTTGGGTCCTGTGGGCCATCACAAGTTATTGCTCTCACTCCTATAGGATATTAGTGTCTTGATGCACTGCTACCATTCCCCTTTGCTTAGGCCAAAGGGGTCATCTTCAGCTCTGTTTTACTTATCAAGGACTAAGGTTTATTTCAATGTAGAGGTCAGTTATGCAATATGTGATTTAATCTACTGTCCATCTATTGGTCCCTCACTGATAAAGATTTACACTTGTTTGTTGATCTCCTTAAAATTAAATTTCTGTAAACTTCTTAAAACTGATCCCTTGACAGAGTAAAAAGCTGAGAGATTTGTGTTTTCGGTGTCAGAAAAAGCAGCAGAATTCAACTACTGCTTGTGATTTATTGGGGCTTACCTGTAATCTTGTCTGTCAGACTGCTGGTAGCTCCAGATTATTTGTATGTTGTCTATTACCTGATTAAAATATTAAAGAGGACCCAGGACAAATGTTACCTTGAAGGAAAGGTAATGTTTGACAGACTAAGAGTGACTGCCATAAAAGAGTAGACATAAAAAGTTCTGCTGCACAGAGAGCAGCTTGTCTTTAGTCTTACCTGTGTCCTTCTGCCTGTTATTGTGGAGTGCCCTCTCAGTTTTAGCTGGAAACTTCCACTCCTTACTGGTTGTTTGATAAAGATTTATTCAAATATGTAACATGGATTTGATTTTGACACAAGAACAATCCTGGGAAAACACACCACTGGGCACAGTGAGATCCTAAGACAGATAATCACCATCCATACAACTGTGTGTTGAAACAAATTCATTCTTATAGTTTGAAGATCAAAGCTTTGTTCACAGATTTCTGTCTCCCACAGATGGTCCCTAACTTTTGCATTCTGCCTGTTCAAAACAGGCACTGAGCTTATTTCCTCTCCTAACCCTCCATGTTTTTCAAACAAGATTAATTCCCAAGGTCCCAAGATTACTTGGGCAAAGAACTTGTTATGGCCACCGTGCTGTAACCCTGTCAAGTGATAAATGCTCACTGTTCCCTTTGCAAAGCTGAACTACAAGAGTTCTGTGCTCCAATAGGGGACATAGTCCTTCACTGGGACATATGACTAAGAGTTGGTTAGAAGTGTTGACAGGGCTCATAGTAAAATAAAATATTGCAGATTCTCAGCAAAGCTCCTATTACAACAGTGAAAATATATGAATGAAAGAAAGTCAAGGAGAATATTCTATCTCACTAGCCTTTCTTTTTCCCCTTTCATATATCCCCATATAAAACTGACTTTGATTTCTGTCCATTTTTAATGCCTCGTGTTTCCTTTGGGTGCCCAGAAATGTTTGTTTTGGTTTTTTTTCTGAAGATGTGTTTCTTTCAAAGTAGTGGTCAGTCTTGGCATACTCTTAGGTTGCATTAATATTGAGTACTTATCAAATTCAAATGAAGATATTTTGAAGATATGATTATCTGAAGTTTTCCACAGTTTTGGGGTGGAGAAGGACAGCTCAGTGTCAAGGAGGAGAAAAACATATTTACATGAAACATTGCAGTATCCAAATTCAATAGCCAGGGTTAAACTGCTATTAACAGAGGTCATTGAATCAGAAATTATTTTCAAATCATTCTAGCTAGAAGAAGCAGCATAGTCACTTCAATTAATAATTAAGTCTTAAGCACTAGACAGAAAATATGGCTTTATGTTGTGTTATTAAACTCTTGAGTGTACTGCATCATCAAAGTTCCACTAAATAGTGGAAATCAAATCACTTTCAAGTGTTCATCCCCAGACCTCTTCATCTTGATGTCTATAGTCTTAGCATATGCTCGTCTGAGAAACACTTGTAAACAAATAACCCTCTTCACTGAGATGTCTGACTACTCTCGTTGCCTTCTGAGAGAAATGAGCTTCTGCTCATGCAGAACTCTTAATGGTCTGTAATGGAAGGTTTGCCTTCTGTTGTCCACTCCTAGACCAATATCTCCATTTTAAATGTAATTAGCCCTAATAGAACAGTAAGAAGTAAAACTATTTGGATGATGACTTTGCAAAGTAGTTTGGACATTGTAGAGAAACATTGCAGAGGAATTCAGAATCACAATTTATATAATTTCTGTTCTTTGGATACTATTTTCAATTGTGCCTGTATGAAGAAGAGTGTGGGTTTCAGGTCGTGTATACTAGTCTAATTTTATTAAAATCTGTAATAGTTCACTGTAAAATCGCATTTAATTTTTTCTTCCAGTCTCTATTATGCTAAATTAGCCATAAAATTCGTCTCTGTCCTGATTTCCTATTTTTTTCAGCTTTGTATGCTCTATTCTGGTGCATGCACCACAGTAATTTAGCCCTGTGAAGGGTAAATATGCTTGTTAGAACACTATCAAGCCACTTACACTAAGAGCCAGATGAATTTTATTCTGTTTTCTTACAAACCTTCTGTTAAGGGAGTCAGCTTCTCTGGAACCTAAATGATACTCAAGCTTTGCCTAAGTTCATTGAGTAGTTTCATCTGCACAAGAAAACAGTAAGGAATACTGCATGTGTTTCTGTGCAATGGCTTTACCCTAGAAATTCTAGTGTGGGTCTGGGTTTTCTTCTGTGTTTCTTTGGAGGTTTTTTGGCTGCCTTTTTTTTTTTTTTTTTTTTTTTCCAGGGAGCAGGTGAGGTGTTATCTAAAGGTTCAGAAACAGGATGTACTTTCTTTTTATTTTTAAGTTGACAACTTCTCAAGGTTAGATTACCTGAGATCAGTACATTTTGTTTCAAATTAAATGGACTGCTTTAAGATCAACTTGAAATAGAAATACCCAAAATTTTCTGACCCCTAGCTGGCCACTGAATTAGAATGTCATTATCCTTAATTTATCTTGAGCAGATATAACAGGTGCAGCAGGTAAAATGAGTGAGAATCAGGCCTCTTTTTTTTTTTTTCCCCAAATGCTCTTGTGCAAGCCATGAAATAGATTTCAAGCCTTTTATTATGATATTGAAATGAATAGCTCATAGCTCATTTAAAAAAATGCTATTAATTAAGGATTACTAGAGTAAATCACATTAGATTTGTAATCAAAATGATAGAGATAGCTAGAATTAAAGGACCAGTTTGCATTTGTCTATTCTAAAAATGGAGCTGTTGCAACTGATACTAGAGCTTGTTCTAAATTCTACAAAAGTAAAATCTATAGTGACAAGATGATGCTCCGTGGCCATTCAAGCTGCCAGATCCAATGGTCTCTTGGCTCACAGAACCCAGCTGCTCACCCCAAACACAATTGTGAAGTTGCTTGTAATTTTTAGTGCCATCACTATTTAAAAATGTTGTTGTATCTTATAACAGATAACTGACCTTGTATGAGAGAAAGGGGGTTTCAGAGTAAATCTAAGCAATTTAACACATTTCAGATTTATTCCAGTATGTCTGATCATAAATTGTTCTTTGCAGAAAACATTATAGCAAATATACAGTTACTTCTATGTTGTATTCCACAAACCTCTTTCACTCAGGTGAAACTCCAGCCAAGATTCACATGGAATGTAATATTTGGCTTCAGTGACAGAGTTGGGTGTCTTTCAATGACTGCTATCAGTAAATCAAAAAGACTTATATCAAAATGAAAAACTGGAAATGGTACTATATACAAAATATAATGTTAAAGTTTCAAGGACCTTTGTATCTATAGAAAAACATTATGAAAAAACCATGAAGAACTTTCAGTCTTAATTGTAAAAGACTAGTTCTTGATCCTTCTGCACTCTCAAGCAATTATAGATTTTTCATGTCACTCTTGTACTCCTTATTTTTACTCCAACAGGGGAAATCAAGTCTGAAAAATAAAACAAATTAGAACAAGGTGGTAGCACCAGATTCAGGCAAAGCCTATTCGTCCTTGCAGGGAGGGTCAAATCAGCATGTTAGGTCTATAAACTAATTGGTACTCAGTGAAAAATCCTGTAACTCTTTTTTAAATTAAAAAAAAAAACAAGCCCAAATTTCTGATCATTATAACAGTATTTTGTTAGTGGTAGACTGTGAGTCTACAATATGTAAACAGTGCTTTTATTAAATACTCTGGTCTCATCACAGGAAACAAGACCTAAAACCCTGCCATGTTATCTTTCAGCCTCTAGCCTATATTGCCCCTGCAGATGGGACAATCAAACTGTATTTGTTTCACCAGGCTGGTATGACAACACAGATTTATGTGGGATAGCTTGGATGGTAAAAGCACAATTTTATTGTAGGTGCTCTATAGTTTGGGCTATACTCTGTATCCCGTTAACTTTTCTGTCCAAAAAGAGCATCACAATGGGTCACATATACTGGCACATATACTAACAAATTCACAGTTAGCACTTCCACTGACATTTTACCCAAGTCCTATATCTGCAGCTGCAGAGATGTGGCCTATTACAAACAGCTTCATAGGAAAGAAATTGCTCTCTGCTACTTGATCTTTCTGACTGGGAGAGATGAAATATGAAAGACATCTTGAGAGGGAAAAAAATCTGTAGGGATTTCCTGTCAAAATCTGTAAAAATGGACAGAAACTCTGCTAGGTATTTTGTTTTTGAGGTTTGGTGTGGTTTGTGTTTTTTTCTATTGCTCTTCACCATAACCTTGAATGTTTGTGTAACAAATCATTGTAACAGAAACATAAAGGACTTTTTTCTTTGACTTGCATCATTTCCACTTTGGTCTGGATTTTGCCAGTAGGAATTAAACTTGGTCAGGTTGCTATGCAACCTATATGTTCTGCTGATAGAATGGTGAAGAGTATGGAAAGGCAACCTAAAAATGAGTTTATTCCTTGCTAGAAACAAGATTTGTTCTGATTCAGCCCCAGGAGAGAGGCTCTGTCCAATATCGGGCAACTTGGCAGGGCTCTTCCAATTCTGGCCTAGCACTTGGTGTACTAGCAAAGCTTACTCTAAAAATTATAGCCTATAGAATCCTTGCAATTTTTCCACGCAAAAATGCATGAATAGAAGAACACTTGTTTGAAATCTTTCACAAGCAGAGTTGGAGATTCCAAGCATTTGCTGCTCTAAGACGGCAGTCATGCACCTCCTCACAGTGTAAAACTGAAACAATTATTTATTGAGAAAAACAGGCTGCAGTGCATTTCTAGTCCATTTTTCCCTAATGTGTATTGCAATCCAAAGGCTGACAGTGCAGTAATAGTCAGATTCCGAGTTGTCTAGAGTGGATTTCAAAGCGCTAAATGAAAAAAATGTGCCTTTTTTAAAAACTGTGCCTTGTGAAGATAAGTTCTGCTGGATTTTGCATAATTTTAATTTCTTCAAGCCAGGGTTTGCAACCCAGGCAAAATGTTTGTTACAGGTACTAGATTCCATTTGCTTATTTATTGCTGCTTCTGGAAATATATTTTTCCTGAACTGCAACTCAAAACCAGAGTTATACCTGCAGGCACTATGTATGCATATCTGTGTGTTAATCTTGAGAAATAAAGCACATCATTGCTCATTCGTGCACTGAGTTCAGCAACTTTCAGGTTGTTATCAGGATCAAAACTGTTCGTATAGGACATGATACTATAGCTATGTCAAGGAAATGCTTAGCAGAAGTACCTAATAAAAGCAATGAGAGTTAAAAGAGCAGTTTGGACTTGATAGAGCACTTGAAGACTCTTATGCGAACAGTTAAAATTTTAAGAGATTAAAAGATAAACACAGGTCAGTGATCCTGATTAAGCGTGTGTATCAAGTGGTCATTTGAATTTACAGTATGTAAAAAGTAAAGGGTTTATATGAGTGTTCACACAAGAGTCTGTCATCTAGCTGGTGAAAGTTTCTGAATTTTGGAATCGTGGAACACAAAGTTAAAGAGTTGAAACATATGGAATAACTATCTGACACATGGTCACAAGGAGTGTTTGTAGTAGACCTGCTGGCATTTGATGGTGCTTTTTACAGGTCATGTCTCCATGTGGTCCAGATGGCTTTTTTTCTAGAGGCAGTGAGTATCACTTTCCCTTTTCATTGCTCATACTGAAGTGCCTGTCGAGGCAAATGGGCCTGCTGTTGAACAGCCAGATTATTCACGAAGGTCTCTCCTTCCTTAGGCCTGTCAGGCATGAGACACTATGGTTTTGTAGAAAACTGCAGAGTCTAGCTGTTTGGTTGCATCCACAAAGAAGGGAATGGGTGTCATGGAAACAACTTGGTTACTCTATGGCCACCTAATCTCCCTTGTTCTAGAAGCAAGAAAAATCATACTGAATATAGGTGCATGATTACTCCTTGTTTCCCGCTCCCAGGAAAAGTGGCAGGAAAAGCACAGGCACTGACATCTCCTGGAAAGGAGCAGCAAAACAAGGAGAAGGGATGATTTGAGTTAATACAGCTACTGATAGATTTTTCTGGTTTCACTCAGTTTGGTTTATTCAATGCAATTTTAACAAAGAATATGGATTTGAGTTTGTAATCCAGAAATCCATACCATGTAGTTTTTAACTGCAGGCTGTTGGTCAGTGTGAGTGAAAATATGCTACACACAGATGATGAATTTCCTGGAGGGAACATGTCTTTTGGAATTATTCAATCATTTTAATACTGTCACACTTGGATACGTGTTGAAGTACAGAGAGATCAAAGACACAGTTTCTCTACAGGCAGACTTGACAGGCATTATCCACGAGGTTTTGTATAGCTGGGAACATGTTTTAACAAAAGCTCAGCCCTTTGTCTAGAGAGCTGTTCTTCAGTGGTCACAGAAAGCTGTTACAGAGCTTTAGAAACGGCTCAGGTGAACCTCTGAGGAACCTGCAAACCTCTGAGATTGCCAGAAATCATTCTCGAGCTCGTTTTAAAAGTGCACTTCTCTGAAAAGATAGTGTAAGAGTGGCACAGTGCTACAAGCTCTTTGGTTTCTCTGCATCTGGGTGAACCTTAAATGGACTCCAGTCTGCTTGACTGCAACATAGGGTTTTGCTGCTGCTGCTACTGTTGTTTTGTGAGAGCCAAAAATCTTGCCTTGTGTTAATTCTGCAAGGTTGTGCTCCCAACAACAAGTGTGATGAATTGTGGTTTTGGTTTGCATATGAGCAGACTTGCTTAATCAGTTCCAATTAGAAGGAACTGATAATAAATTTTCCTTAGGCTTATGCAAGAATAAGCTTTAATAAGTAGCACTTGATGTCAGAAAAGCTGCATTTCATTAATCTTGCTCTCTTGCCTACAAGTCAGAATCAAGTTGTGGAATTGACACTTACGACCTCTCCACTCCAACAAACACGTTCTCCTTGCTTGCTTCCAAAGTGCTGTTACACTTTTATTTCAAAGGAAGACAACAATTTGCATTTATGCAGTGTTGTGGATTAGACAATGTTCAGTCTTCTCTTGTAAGTAGGTAAGCAACTAAAGATTACACAGATGATCTCCCTCACATGTGAAAAGAACCATTCAAAATGCTCAAGATGGCTTCATACAGTTGGAAGAACCATCCTCTGGTTTACAGTGGCAGGTTGTACTGAACTCTGCTATGGAGGCTGTCAGCTGTCTCTATGCCCCAAGTGAGAGTTTTGTAATAGACACACATGATAATTAATGCCTAAATTTCTCATTTTGGGTGCTAAAAATTAGGTCTGTGATGAAATCAGAAAGGTTTCCAAGGTGCTTGAGGTTGCACTACCCCATAAGCAGATAAAGCACTCGAGAGCAAAATTAATGTGTACAACTAAATGGTAAGGGAGGTACAAGAACGGGTACAATAAACACTCGAGGCATCATGGCTTAAGTGTAAGAATGTTGCAGGAGAGAAGTATTTCCCATATTTCTTTGAAATACAGTCTAGCGCTTGTAAGCGGCAAGTCACTTGATGCCCCTGTGTTTGCACACCTGTAAAAAAGCTGCTTCAAAGACTTCTCCCTGGGTTGACAGGATCATTGTACTTGACAAGGGAAACTTCCAGGGCTTGTTCCAACTTGCAGAGAAAAAAACCACATGTGACAAATATATGCCTTCTCTTATGAATATTTTAGAAGTTCTCTTGAAGCACTTAGAAACTATTTCATTCCTTTTGTGGCATGGAATATTTAAGAAATGCTGTAGGAAAAAAGGAAGTAAACTAGAAAAATTTTCATGGTGTTCAGAATAAAAATGTGGGAGTGAGGAAGGGGGAAAAGCAACAGTGGTATGCAGTGATGTGAAGTGAGGAAAAGTACTTCTCCCTCTCTCCAACCTCCCTGATTTTGCAGCACTGGATCCACTGGGCAAAATAATTTAGAAAAAATGTTGTATCATGGAGTATCAGATCTCTTTGGAGGCAGAGGATGATGACTGCCTTATTGTAGCCCAGGTATGGGCTGCCTGCAACAGACTGGAGGGTATATGTGTGAGGAAACAGACCCTTAAATTCCATTTTCTTGTATTTTAAGATAATTAATGTACAAAAAAATTGTTCCTTCTGTCTAGTGCCATATCCAAAAGCAGTCTGGAATTACATGAGAAGCACCAGGAGATAAGATCTGGTGTTAGTGAGATGCCAAACTGATGCTTGACAGCATACACCCTATTTCCTGATCCACAGGAATGCTTGCACTCCCCTTCACAGCAAATATTCTTCTATCTTTAAGCAATCTGTGCATCACTTGCACTGCAGCTAACTGGAATTGTTTCAAATTAATAATCTTTTATAAATATGAAGATGCAATTAGTACTGAATAAACAAAATGCTTAAAAGGTTGTTAATCATGCCTGTTGCTTAAAATTAATGCTTAGATTACAGGTCAGTTCTTCCCACTGACCATATTAAAACAGATTAAGCTTTGGCATTATTAGCACTGTGCTCTAACCGAGTACTATGCACATATGTGCAAGGAAACAGTTCTTAAACACTCACTTGGCTTTTTTAGGTCTGTAAGACTTGATCCAAAATTTCTAGTTTCTCTTGCTTTTATTCCTTACAGCGCCTTCTAATTGGAAAGCTTTACTTTAAGGCAAGTTCAGTCAGCTAATGTCCTAGTATTGACATAATCAGTCCACTGAGAGTTTAAAATATTAAGGCAAAGGCCTGCTGAGACTGTATGGTCATCCTGAAATACTGTGGAGGAATCCTCTACTTAACATACTTTTATTTTTAAAGCAGCCGAAAGACATATGTGCATACAACCAAAGTCTTAAATGCGTTTATTCTATTACTCCCACATAAAAAGTAGCAGGGGGGAATCTTATTTAAAAACCATTAATAAGATACAACTATCCAATCCAGGTTGCCAGAGAAATCATTTAAGAAGCAAAATCACTGTCGCTGAACAATAAGATAATGCCATCAGGGATGGATGATTATCCATGAGATAATTTTGTTCCAGAGTACTGCAAATCTCAGATGCTTTCCCCTCCACACCTAGCACCTGGGGGCACGAGAGCTTATTATAATTTATTCTCTACTGTACCTTCAAGCAAAAAATGCACTAGAATATAAGCTATCATTTAAAAATGCATCTGTTTTTTTTTTTTTCTTCCTCAGTTCTCACTGCTGGTAGGTTGCTTATTTTCTAAGACAAAACTGAGAGGGTCTTGAAAAACAAGCAGAACATAGAACACATGATAAAGCTGCAGGACCCATCTGATTATTGCTTCTGGGGATGACATATTTAAGTAGCCTTCTTGATAATGCAAGTCACCCCTTATGCTCCTTACTTAAGAACTTGTTTCACATCAGGTGGGAGTCAGAGTACTTTTAAAGGTAAGGGTGTTGTTGAAGTTTTAAGATAATTAGGTCTCTCTTTCACAAATAATAATTCAAAACACTAAAACCCTCTTGAATCCTCACAGAAGTCTGGCATCAGAAATTTTTTTAAGCAGATATTTAACTGAGATTTTTTTTTTTTCTAAGGGGAAAAAGCATTTTCCATGTTGTAATTTCTTTATGATGATCTCAAAACTAATTGAGGAAAAAAGGGCAAGATTTGCTGCCACAGCCTAACCTCCTAGTTACAGCTTGCAAGCTTTCCTGTTTTTTTCAGAACACATTGCTCTCAGAATACAGAAATGCAGTCTCCTCTTTCAGGGCTGCAGCTGTATCACTGACTGCAGACAATCCTCTTTGCTCTTTAACCCCCAGCTGAACCAGGGATGTGAATCTGAGCTGAAGCACCACTCTCAACCTTCAACGGGGTCAGCTTTTCTGAGAAGGGCAAAGTGAAAATAGTTTTTCAAACTCCAAATGCTGGAAAGAATAAAAAAAAAAAAAGGCAATGGATTAGGTAGTCTCTGTTTATTTGCAAAATCTGATGGGGGTGTCTCTTCCCTTTAGCACAACGATTTTACCAGCTGACAAAGAGCTGGAAAAAGCTAGGCTCAGGGCAATAGGAAGAAAATTCTGATATCCATAGCTTCAGCCATGACCTCTATAGCAACACATGAACTCAATCCCCCAGTTGATTTCCCTGTAGGCAAGCTGGTCCTGAGCCATAAGTCTGTCATTCCTTCCACAAGTACTTGAAGGGTATCCCCGTGGCTAATGAGCTATGGGACAACAGCTTAATTACTTTTGCCACATCTGCTTTGGCAGCAAGCAGAAAGTTGTTATCCTCTGTGTATACTTTAAAACCAGTTCTTTAAAACAAACAAAACAAACCCCAAACCCACCCTCTACAAAAAAAAAAAAACCAAACCGATTCAAAAAACTAAGAGCATGGAAATACTCTGAGCAAAACTAGTCTTCATGAAAATCTATCAGTCAAGTTTATGTGCAAAGTATCCTTTATTAGAAAATTCTTGTAGGCAGTGCTTAATAGATGGTATGTGGGGAAAGACAGACAATAACCTACTGTGCTGCTTTCTCTTTCATATTTTCTTTCACGACTTTTTTGTTTTGTGAATGGGTGGTTTTTTGTTTTGTTTTATTGTAGGATTTAGCAGGCTACAGCAGAAGATTCTTAGTGCCATGGAAGCATGGACTACTGAGGATAAAATATTTTATCAGTAGAGGCAACACAGCTGTCAATTCCTCCAGAATTCAGTTATTCTATGCTATTCTTTGGCTCTAGCTGTGCTTACATAATTATTTTTCAGTGACTTAAATCCTTCTCATCCTGAAATACCAATATTGACTGAAATTTGAGATCATAATACAAACAACTATTTTCTTTCCTATGGAACAGTAACTTGACTGGGAAAAAAATCAGAATGTTTTTAGTAAAAGATTGAAAAAAATTGAAGTTTTAGGTTCCTTTATCAATGGGTTTTCTTATTTACTTTGAAGGTTGTTTATGCAGAGTTCTGGGAGAGAAGGGTCTCTACAGAGATCAGTAAATCCGTGCTTATCCAGAGCCTGGTTGAGCAGGAGTGAATAACTGATGTTCAGGGCCACAGGAGGATCTATCAAATTAGAGGATGCTTTTTGTGAAGACTTGTATGAAGCTTGCAGTCCAAGGCTATGCTATTACAAGGGAAAGGAAATCCATAAATGGTTTTATTGACTTGTCCCTCTTCCACCCACACAACAAAGGAAATGTGTGTGTATGTGGGTACATAAATGTGTGGGCACTGAAAATAACAAGCAGCTGAGTTATGACAGTGGCCTGTTTCACCAAAGATTACAGTTCAACACTCAATGAGATCTGAGAGAGGGTTTTAAGAGATTTACTATCTCAAAAAGAAGACAGTAAGGTAGCTGAATCAATTGCCTGGTTTGAGATCTACAAGTTGAACTTAAAAATGTACCAATATGTTTATTTCCCTACCAGGCCAGCTGAAGTGGTCTGAAACTTTCAAGACTTGCCTGGTTTAGTATTCATGTAGTTTATCTTTATTGCACAATAATATAATTTGACAAATGAAAGTTCCAAAACCCAGTATAACTGATGCTACCATACTGGTGCACTCTGCTGCATACAGTGATGCTGGAGTTATGGAATAAATCCTCTTTAAATGCTCCAAGGAGTCAAGCCCTTTGTCCTACCACCAGAGGTACAAATATTTAATAATATACCAGCATTTGGAGAAGTTACACTGTCAACTGCTTTTGCAAAACGAGCTGTATATGACAGAAAAAGTTCCCAGTATGCTATCATAATTAAATTATTTGGTTTTAGTGTTTTGAAAACTAGCAGCATCCTTCCACTAAGGAATGTGGTTCATAGCCCACAAGTATTTGTCTTGTCCTATCTCTAACACTGTTTAAGTTGGGGGAGGGAAGAAAGGAAAAGCTTAACTTTCTCCAGTTCTTTATACATTCCTGCGTGACAACAAAAGCTACAACCATATGTTAAAATTATGTATTTGACCATTTATAGTTTTTTAGAATACATAAGGCAACAAATTTAAAACCATTTTCTCCAAGAAATTTAATCTGAATAATGAACCCTATGTGACCACAGAATCGAGTGCAAAGAGATGCGTGCAGGAGGTCCTTCAGAGAGGCGTCGTGAGTCCCATGAGTTGTGGTTCATTTATTTTTGTTGTCTGGGTTGTGAGGCCATGTACAGAGCTACCAGACAATAGATAGTCCCGCCTATTGTTAGAGCCATTGTGGTCCGATAAAGCAGCCTGTCTGGCACTCCTCGTTTCAGGTGTACTGGCAGTCCGTCTGCTCTCTGTGGGAACAGTTCAAAAAGAAAACAAACAAAAAAGAAATTAACACGCATACCAAGGTCATTAAGGAACAAGCTACCCTGCATAAATTAAGAGACTTCCAAGAGGGAAACCCCCTGACAAATATGCTACAATCAAGTGTATTCTGTGGTTTCTATCTAGCAAGGCAAATGAGCAAAGGCACATTAATTTTGTTAGCCAAAGCTGTTAAGTGCAAGCAGAAAGAATATATATTGAAATATTTCTCAAGAGGATCTGGATGGAAAAAAGTGTCACTGACAAAAGAATGTGAAAGGATGGGTATAAAAAAAAATTCACCAAGTCAGACTGACACACTCCGTGTGCAAGTGGCATGTAAGAGAGAAAAGGGAACATGATATGAAGCACATGCTTTAAAAAAAAAATGCTTAACTAATTTACTTCATGAAAAGTCCTAATATACCTAGAAATTGCATAGCTAACAAACTGGCCTTGAAAACTTTACTATGTTCTTCTTATAGTGCATTATAAACAGCTTCAGTAATATTCAAATAACTATGCACAGAATAGTAATGATCTGCTTTGCTCCTTCAGATCTGCTTTAAGGCAAATGCTTGGATTTCCAGAGAGAAAGGGTTTTCAGTAGTCAAATACCACAACAAACATCTGAAGCCAGCAAAAAGACAATGTTACTAGGCTTTCCACTTCCTGTACTTATCTCCTATACAAGGCATATATACACTTTGTAGTATAGTACCAGTGTACAGGTTATACTGCACTTGGCATTTCTTTAGACTTTACAGAATTTAGGTATTATAGAATGACAAAAGAAGTTAGCTTCATTAAAATAAGGACAGGTATGTCCCACTCTCCAGTTTTCCGTAAGTTACTCTCAAAGTTGTCATTACCTGAAAAATTTTCTGTAGGTCTGGTACCTTGTTTTTAGCCAAGTAAGAATCAGTTGCTGGAAAATCTGAAGCAAGTTTACTTGTTGTCCCAGAAATCGGAGCTGGGGATTCAGTGGAAACTATTGGTTTGAGTCCCTGCATAAATAAAGATTAACATATCAAGGTATATAACACTTGCAAATGTACCAATTGTCAGGTTAGGCAGGCACGCTGCCAGTCATTACAAGGATACATTAAAGAGACTATTTATCTGGTATGAAGACCTGTGACAATGAGCTCCAGACATCCTGCCGGCCCACTGATTTCTCAGCAACATCTTTGGGTCAGAGCTTAGCAAGGACAATAGGAGCCTCCTCTGCAATTTCCTCATGGCATAAACTTATAGCTATTGTTTTTCTGTGCTGGTACTTGGTCTAAATTACTGCCTGTATTTTGCACATAGTCAGACTATCTAGGACTTCTCTGAGCAGTAGGATTACAAGCAAGGAACCCTGATACTAGGACTGGAGTGGCAAATGGACTCTACCTCCTGAATGCTCCAAGTAGTAGTCATAAATAACCTGGCCTTAAATAATTTGGAAGCATATTTTGAGTCAAAAAAAAAAAAAAAAGGTTAGGATCACTTGTATCATACAGAAGTCATAAGTGGTACTCAGGGACACTCCAGAGGCCCTGATGAGGTGGATATTTTATGCAGACGTAACTATATCATGTAATTGACGTGTTGCTGGAACTTGCCACACCTCTGTGAACTCCACATGAGCAGTGCACCTCAATTTCCCCTTGGTTCAGATGGTTGTACTCTACTTTGCCATAACTAAAAACTACAAAATCCAGTTCTGTGCCTAAGGGTATAAAGCCACAGCCATCATGACATCCTCCTTGCCTTTATTATTCTAGTTAGATTTAAAAGTTATGTCTGGACACATGGCAGTGATTTTTATATTATGGCTCCTGAAATAGTCATAATTTTTTTTTCTAAGCTGATTCAGAATTAAAAACATTGTAAAGTTAGATTAATGCAACAGGTCTTCATTATAAACAGAAGCAGCAAGTGTTCTCCATGGGCCAAGTTCAGACTGCACTGAAATTGTAATTTCTGTTGAGAGCACTAGTTAATGCATTTTGTATTTAAAAGAACTGCCTGAACAGCATTTGGAGCTGGAATCACACTAGCACTCTTATGCCTGCCATATATCAGACATGTGCTTTCCATATGTAAATTCTCTGCTACAAACCAGCATCTTCAGCAAAAAGACCAGATTTCTCAGCTTCCCAAAACAGCCTATGGAATGGTCATCAGTGCTCTATCCTTCCCACTGTTCTAGTGCCTAAATGAATATTAGAATCCATTTGTGACCTTCCCAGTTATGTTTTGAAAGACAGCAGCCAAAACTGCATTCTCTGGCACATTCAGTAACTACTGCCTTTCTACTGAACAGGCTTGTGCAGAAGGCAAAGGTTGAATTATTTAAGAACTGTGACACTTCTGGTCACGCTGGTAAGAAGGAAGCATCTATGGAACTATTTTTAGCCAGGGGAAGTTGCTGACTATATATCCAAGGCTAAGTACCAGCTATGTCAAAAGACTTGAAGAAAGCAATTTTGGACCACTATTTTTGTCTATAGAAACTTTAAGTACTTGGTTAGATTTGTCTTTAAAAAGTTGGTGATTTGATAGAACCGCAGACCAGATGTTTACGCTACAAGTGCAGCTGACTTTTTCTCCAAAACTTTTCTTCCTTCTTGTTAGTATTGCAACAAATGTGAAAATGTACATCTCTCTTCTGCCTTAAAATTTCCAATTCTGAATCTCAGTTTCACCTTCCTGAGAGCCCACCTTTTTCAGCAGCAGTGCCATCTAGTAACTCCCACAGTTACTAAATCACTGCAATTCCTGCTCGTTGTGATCATGTCTACTTTATTTCATGAACTATCTGTAGTATGTGAAAAATGTAAATGAGAATTGGAGTATGCTGCAAACTACTTCCAACAGCTTCAGGATAAAGATATTTCTTTGATCATTCCTAAACTCAGAGATAGGAGGCAATCCCTGCCATTTGTTACTAGCACTAAAACTCCTGCACCTCCAGGAGACTGCCTGGATGCAAGACACACTCTATGGATCACTATTGGAATAGTAAAATCAGTCGTGTTAACAACTGTTGGTTAACTGCACACTGTTGGTTAATTGCACACTTCTTCTGGCTTTAGAAATACATTCCTGTTCAGATAGTTATAGGATTCCCCTTATGCTGGAGCCATAGCAGATTCAGACCCGACTCATAATGGTCCAACTTCATCAGGAAATCAAATGAAACCATTTCAGAAAACTCATAATCATCAGTGCACTGTTGTAAATTACTTCCAGAGCAGCACAGCACCATTTAAGAACATCATATGGCACTTTAAATGAAAACTACTGATCTGGTTCGCTGGCTCCAGGAAAGAGTACAACGAAACACGTGCTGCAGAAGGGAGAGCATTCAGTTTGCCTAACGCAGACACTGCATTAATCAGGGTTCCTCACTCCAATGTAAAATTCCACTTGAATTCCATCCATGAATTGTGAATCCTGTGGTCAGCTCCACCCAAGCTCAGCAGCTGAGCTAAATCAGTGTAACTGCCTGGCTGTTCCTACTTGGTACTTGTCTGGGGTTATTGGCAAGTGCTTTATCTCAGCCCCAGCTGCTTGCTAAGCTTAGCGTGACTGAAGAGAAATCCTCAGTATAACGTCATGGCCGAATTTCACTGCAGATCATTTTTAAGTAAGAACTGAGACACCTTAAATGACCCTTGTAACTTGTATTTAACATTACTAAAACTATATTTAAGAGATTTAAAAACATCAGTATCTGGCTACACTCTGGATAGAACTGAGGAATTAATGCCTCTACACATTTGACCTTATAAGCTTCATTAAAAAAAGGTTACACATCGATAATTCCTCTTCTGAGATAAGGGTCCTTATCTTTTATTTCTAGTTACTATAAGATGGGTTTTTTCCAATTCTTGGACAACGTACAGCAGATGTAGTCATGCAGAACAGTCATCATCAGTTGATTTCATCAGCACACTACAGCAAAGACTTTCTGAGATGCTGAAGTCCTCCAAGAAAGGTCAAGACATGTAGCTAATCCAAAATAGCAAACAGAATTCTCTGCCTACCCTGCTGTAGTGTTTGTTCCCCTCTCAGAGGTCTGAAGGTCTTAGAACACAATATATCTGTCGGTTGGCCATCATGCTCAAAGTTAAAACAAATTTATCCCTTTCTAGTATGAATCAGCAAGTTAAATGGACATGTTCCCAACAGCACAGAACAGTTAAGGACTTGGAGCATAATTTCATGGAGACAGCACCACACTCAAGTTTTTAAATGTTAGGGGGAATTGCTCAAACAGAATAGAGAAAGTAGAGAAAACTGAGGTAAGGACCAAAAAGAAAAGGGGAAAGAAAGTTAAGCGGAGAATTAGTATTTCAGAACACACATTGAAATAACTTTCATGAACTTGCTGAATCTAGACACTTCTAACCTAAACAGCAGGTCCTCCATAGTAGAACACACCCCACTGTATGAGGTTAAAATATTGTTATTTCTGACACAAAGATGCTCTTAGGTAGGATCACCTGAGGCTTTGTTTGTACTGGCATGACACATTTAAGTAAAAGTGATTTTGTGCACCTATTAAGTAACGCCTGTGGCATAAAAGGTTGACCATTATAGCTTCTCAACAAACTCCAGGCAAGTCATAGGGGATAAAAATCAAAAGATCTGTGGTTCACGGGGAGTTTAAATAGATACAAGCAAAATAAGTTGTATCAGGTGAAGATCCGGTATTGTAACTAAATTTCTACTTGGCTCATGTTCAGCCTTGAAGAACTAGGGAAAAGTTCATATCCTTGTCCTCACCTGACATTTGAAACTGGTCCCACTGTTTGTACTTTAAACATAAACCACCGCTTTGAATTAATACTTTTCATTGCATTTGTAATGGTTATGGCAGTCATTGTCCTACCAAAGATGAGAAGCAGTTTTCAACCTATTTGACTCCTCAGCTGCATCACCTGAGGAAGTTCCCATTTATTCAAACAAGCTGAACTGTTCAGACTATTTTATGCAACTTTGTTAAATGTAAAACTTAAGTCTTCTAAGAATGCTAGGACTGAGATGGAAAGAACAACACACATTTAAAACTCAGGGAATTTTTTTGTTAGAATACGCTGCTAGTTAAGTTACTGTGAGCAAAAGAATTTCTGGAAAACATTTTGACTGATATTCTGCAAGCCCACAATTAGCCTAAACCTCCCATTTCCACTGGGAAGCATCAGAATGCAACAGCACAGGATAGAGTGAACTATTGCACTGAATATTTGACTAAGCAGAATTTGAATCACAGGATGCCTTCATTTTTCCAGAAACATCAAAATAAACAGAAGCATAAAAAGCAAACCACTTTACATGCTGAGCTATAGTTTTATGAAATAGAGCAATGAAATTAATAGGAATAAATTTATTTCATTTTGGACTTAACAACCTACTTACTTATGGGATTCCTTTCATATTTAAACTGCTATTTGTTGAAAACATTTTTATCAGACTGATGCATCTGAATGTGTGATTTGATGTGAGAATTGAGTCCAACTAAGAAAAAAAAAAAAAAAAGAAAATTCTACCAAAAATCTGGCCTAGCCTAATAACACTGCAAAAAGGGACTGAAGGGAACTCTTTAAAATGTAGCTATTCTATGGCACAGCACATTTGTGTGACACAGCTAAGGACTAGTACTAAATATAGTACAGGAAAAGTGTTTTGTTTTTTTTTTAAACAAACTTCTATAGATTTGTGTCCTCTCTGATAAGGGTTTTAATGTATCCAGTAATTTTCTGTCCTACATGAACAGAGAGGGGACTGGCTGCAGGACTGCTCTGACCTGCTGGCTGCAATTCACAGTCCTATGTCCAGTTGTGGGCACCTTAATTCCAGAAGGACATTGAGGTGCTGGAGTGACTCCAGAGAAAGGCAATGGGCCTGGTGAGGGTCTGGAGCACAAATCTTGTGAGGAGCAGATGAGGGAGGTGGAGGTGTTTACCCTGGAGAAGAGGAGGTTCAGGGGTGACCTCATCATTCTTCACAACTGCCTGAAAGGAAGCTGTAGCCAGGCGGGGGTCGGCCTCCCAGACGGCAAGCAACAGGATAAGAGAACACAATATTGTGCTGTGCCAGGGGAGGTTTAGGTTGAACATCAGAAGGAATTTCTTCACAGAAATGGCGATCAGGCATTGGAGGTACCCAGGGGGATGATGGAGTCACCGTCCCTGGAGGTGTTAAAGGAAAGACTGGGCACGGCAATCGGTGCAGCGCCTGACAGGGTGATGCTCGGTCACAGGCTGGGCTCGATGATCCCTAAGGAGTTTTCCAACCTAACTGATGCTGTGATTCTAAACGACCACCGGCCACTGCTGCCGCTCGAGGCCCGTCCCGTGCGGTGAGGGCGTGCTAAGCCCTTTCCGCGACCCCCGATACACTCACGGCCCACTCGGGGCTCGCCCAAGGTCACGCGAAGGGCCGGGTGCGCTCCGTGCGCGGCGGAGCGGCCTGTCCCTCCCCGGCTCGGCCGCGGCCCCTGCCGGGTGCGTTACCTGCGGGCTGTAGGCGGCGGCCGCCGTGGCCCCGACGAGGCGCTGCGCGAAGCCGCTGAACTTGTAGTACATGGCGGGCGGGGGGCGCCGCTGCGACCGCGCCGGCAAAGGACCCCCGCCACTGCCGGCTGCTCTGAGGCGCCGCAGAGGTCAAGGGCCCCGCAGGCGGGCGGGCACCTGGCACGGCCGCCTGCGCGGGACGCCGCCGAAGGAAGAAGGTAAAAGAAAAGAAAAAAACAAAAAGAAAAGAAATCTGGCAAAATATAAGAGCCTGTACCAAGGCAGTGGGAGCGCCTCTCTTCCAAGCACCCCCGGCGCTCGCGAAGAAGCTGAGCCTAGCTACAATTTTGAATCAGGCAAAAATCCCGGCCCCCCGAGCAAGCCGGGGGGGAGCGCGAAGGGCGGTGGGAGGGGCGTGTCTTACATCGGCCAATCAGCGCGGGCGAGAGGCGAGGCCCCGCCTCCCGGTGGGGGCGCCCCGGGGCAGGGGGCGGGGCCGCCGGGCTCGGCGCGTGAGGGGAGAGGGGAGGAGTGTGCTGGGGTGCGATGTGAACGGGGAGGGGGCACTGCCCCGAGTGCTGCAGGCCGGGAATCGCGGAGTCACACAGGCTGGGAAAGACCGGCGAGGTCACCGAGTCCAACCTATGTCCAAACGTCACCTTGTCAGCTGGACTGTGTCACCGAATTCCTTAAATACCTCCAGGAAGGGTGACTGCACCGCCTCCCTGGACAGCCCATGCCAATGTCTAATCACCCCTCTGGGAAGAAATTCTTCCTCATGTCCAGCCTAAACCATCTTGAGGCTGGCACGTCTTGAGGCCATTTCCTCTCATCCTGTCACTTGTTGCCTGGGAGAAGGGGCTGACCCCGACCTGGCTGCAGCCTCCTTACAGGTACTTGAGTGTGATGAGGGCTCCCCTGGGGCTCCTTTTCTCCAGGCTAAACACCTCCAGCTCCCTCTGCTGCTCCTCATAATATTTGTGCTCCAGACCTTTCACCAGCTTTTCCTTCTCTGGATGTGCTCCAGCACCTCAATGTCTTTCCTGAAGCGAGGGGGCCAGACCTGGACACAATATTCAAGGTATGGCCTCACCAGTGCAAAGTACAGGCAGGTACCACTTCCCTAGTCCTG
Source organism: Pyrocephalus nanus (assembly GCA_038380795.1). Classification (NCBI taxonomy): domain Eukaryota; kingdom Metazoa; phylum Chordata; class Aves; order Passeriformes; family Tyrannidae; genus Pyrocephalus; species Pyrocephalus nanus. The sequence continues at coordinate 91,036,680 of CM076260.1, read as the reverse complement.
GTGGCCACACTCTTGCTGATACATTGATTATTTATTTCAGAGTTGTGCAAGCCTGGGTGCTTGGTGGTGTAGCACAAATTCCACACACCCACTATCAAACCTTTTTCCTATTTATAAGTTTTAGCAAACAAAGGCATTAATGTTTACTGGCTGCAAGTTATATAATGTTCTTATTAATTCTATTGGTTAATTATTCTCTCGCTTCTCATGCTGATTAGTCTGCATGTTCATTCTTTCTCTTGAGTCGTTGGGTTTCTTGAGTTGGTAGTCTGCAAGTCCGTAATTCTGGTCTCGCTCTCCCCCTGCCAGAATTACCTTTGACCCAGTCAGAGCTGATTAAGCACAGTTGCTGAGTTGTCCTTATTGGTTTCTTACTTATCTTGGGAGTTCTGCCCTATGTTCTTGTGGCCCATAAATTCTACATTCTTTGTGTCCACTCTCAGTGGTACATCCTTCTTCCCAAGCTTTGCTAACCTCCCCCTAGGTCTGAGATCATTGGAGCACGTCAAGCCCTAAACCTTAACAAGGCAATTCTCCCAACAAGTAGTTTCTCTTTCTAACACAGATGTCACTTGGAGCTTGCTTGTTAGCTGGTCTCTGTTTCATGGATTAAATCTCCTTTCTTGTCGATTAGGCCTAAAAGTACTCAATGATCAAATATCAAAGGACATCCTTTCTTAAGAAAATGTTACGTATTCCACATCTGGCAAAAGGGAGAGCAGCAGTTTTGTTTTCTAAGACTTAATCTCTGTGTCTCTACTCTAACAAGTGATTTGAGTGCCTCTAGCATGTGATTCCCTTCTAATCTCGCCATCTTTCAAAAACATTTGAAACGTTGGGTAAAATAAGACTTTTGCTAAATGAAATCAGCATCACAAACCAGGGGAATGTGACACGATGCTGCTCCTGTTTGTGAGTTTAACATTCATGAGAAATCAGCAGCCCCCCGGCTGCAGTGGGATGTGGTGGGGCTTTGCCATGCGTACAGCCCAGAGGCCTGTGGTGTTCCTTGGTCACTGTGTGCCTGCCTAAGGCCACAGGCAAGGTGCCAGCTGGGATCTTGTCAGTGATCCAGAACATCCTGCTATTATCAGTCTAACAGTGCGAATTCACGTTTGGAGTTCACGCTGTGAGTTGCCTGCCGTTGGATAAGATTAAACATACTGAGGCCTTACTAAAAAGTGTTATTTGTTGGTAATTTTTAATTATCAGTGACCCACACCGGTTAGATCATTGCCTGTTAATAGTCCCACATACAGTTTGGCAGATATGCTTGCTATAAAAATATCTGTGGTCATGTACTGAGTGAAAATTATTAAAATGTACTTTGCTTATAAGCTGGGGGTAGATGTACTCATAGCAGATATTTTAGAAAGTAAAATACTCATATAAAAATGTGTGTGATGTGATTTCTTTACCCACCCGTGTAACGCCTTCTGCTTAGATTTTAGAATTTGAGTTTGGTGGTGGCAAAATGGAGCCTTGAGTTGTCTTGGATTTATCCCCCTGTGAACAGACAGACATGTCCTACACAGGACAACCACTGCTCACTAATGAGGAAAGCCCTTGGGAGCCCTGCACATCCATTTACTTCTGACATCAGGGCTATGAGTCAGAAGTGTAGGTCCTTGCTGCACTGATTCTTACCTGTGCCTGTTGCCCTGAAAGCAGGTTTTCTTCTTGGTGAAATTTTAATCCCTCAAACTCTGTCTGTGCTGTCCTCTCACAGAGAGAACCAGCTGGATGCTCCATACGTGATACCTTGAGTCAATGTTCTCACTCTGTACTAGGAACATTAAGTGGAGAGGATATGTTATTTGCTCAGCAAGTAGGAAATTTATGGAAATATTTTGTAAATGTTACAGGAAGAATTGTGAAATCCCTGTAGCTTTCAAGAGTAGGCAGTATTAATGAACTGGAAGATGTGCTGCATAATTTATGGTGGAAAAGAATGTATTCCTAAGAAAAAGAATCTAAAAGTTTTGTTTGATTACAAGTCTGCCTGTAACGGAGCAGAAGACCCTGAAGATGAGGTATACATATTCCTTTAGAGTGTAATGCTGTGAATCATGGCTAGGTTTATGTTGTAGCAGTCCTGACCTATTGAAATCCATGGGATCTAGCTCGTATTGTAATGTTTCTGGAAACTTTCCTGGGCATATTGTCTGCAGCTGCACTATAGCTTCTCCTGTTCAGGTCTTTTACCATTTGCCAGAATAAATAGGTGTGCCTGGTAAACTCACTAAGGTTGTGCTATATCTCGCTTTTCTACCTTTTTTTTCCCCAGTATTAATACATGCTACAGTACCAGAGGAGCAGAGGTTTTGTGGCAGGTCATGCATTGAGGTAACACCTTTGTATAGCTAGTTCTTGCTTCATTGGTTTCTTGAATCAAGTTCTTGAAAAGTCATTCATTATTGACTGAAAGTCACAGAAAAAAAAAAAGGTTCATGCCCTGGAGCTCTGAGGAGGCTGTGAGAAATGTACAAATTTATCCTCTTTTTCAGTTAATCAATTTAAGTCTTGATGCTTAAAAGTAAGCTGTGAAACTTTGCTGCTTCAAGCTGTTGGAACAAAACCTAGGTGCGATCTCCCTCTTGTTTTAGCTCACAAAATTGAAGATGAGGAGTTGTTTACCTTGCAAGAGAGCTGCATGGGAGGAGATGACATGAATAAAATTACAGTTACAAGTGGAGCTTCTGCTGTTGTTCGTGTACCACAGGAGTATGGGAACATTCCATGAAAAAAAAAATAGCATGAAGTCTTTCCTTTAAAGGAAGAAACTTACTTTTGTCTTAGACCTTTGGTTCATCTTTTGCTTTAGTCTCTACACTTTTGCCAAGACTGCTTTGCTTATCAGACTTGCTGACCTAATAGGTATTTAGGCTGTAAAACTTGCTGCCATAGGAAGTAACTGGGGCAAAATGAGGCCACTCACCCTAGCAGGGTTCAAACAAAGATTGGGCATCTTTGAAGCCTATAAAACTATGTACAGTTAACAGAAGCAAAGTGTCCTGGAAGGAAAAGCCTTCCTCCTTTGGACTTTAGGGTGAGCTCTGACTTTGAGACAAACAATTCATGGCGACTGGCATTTTGACATCTGGTCTGTTAGAGATTTCCTATCTTCAACTTCAGTGTGGTATTGGCAGCAGCTAAAGACAATAGGATCCTGTAGTTTATTCAAATTTTTACATATTTTTAAGATCACTGGTTTTATACATGCAAGTTTGTTTATCAGGGCTTGTTCTTGGAATAGCACTAAGATTATGTTTCAAGATGAGTAGATTTCTGAGAGTGAATGAAAGAAGCAGAGTATCTTGAGCTTGTTCTGCCTTTTTGTTGTTGCTGTTGTTGCTGCTGTGATTATTGTATTTATTTTCTTTCTGAGTATAAAGAACAAGACCCTAATCGGTTGCTTAATGAACAAAACCTTCATATGCTGATCATTATTTCAGCACAGATGTCTGTAACTCAAATTCTGTCAATCTACCCATGCAACTCTGTTCTTGAATTGCTGAGAACAACTGTGTGGGTGGATTTAGAACATAAAATTGCCATGTGCACTTATGTTTTGTTTATGCAGTACTCATTTTTAAGAGTACTAGATTGGATTTGCTTAATATTTGCTTTGTGTTGTGTATATATAAGATATACAAACCCCCAAACTAGAAGATGATCACCAAGCATAAACACTATTAATGCAAGAGACTGATATTGTAAACATGTTCCATTTGAATTATCAACTGAAAGAAATAAATTCAGTCTATACACAGACTAAGGTGTTAGTTACTTCTAAAACCTGTACCTGAATTTATTGGTGCTTTATTGCCCATACATACTGAATGCAGCAGAGATGACTCCAAGAAATAGGATTCTATCATCAACTAAGAGATTTCTCTTTCATAGACCTAACAATACTGAAAATTAATTAAAATGGTAGATTTTTTATTTTAAAATTCTCATAGACTTACAATATTAATATAAATTTAACCAAAGGCTTTACTGTGTATCTTTCTTGTGCGACTATTCTTGCTTTTTTTGAGGGAGACGGTGTTAAGGAGGCAGCCATTTGAATCTTCTCTATGAATGTAAAAATAATTCCGTATTTCACTCTGGTTTCCTGGGCACCTCTTTGTCTTGAGATAAGGCTTCTACATGTGAAATACTTGGTAGCAATAGTTATTTAATAGCAATAGCAATTTTGGCCATAAGGGCACTGTGTTGACTGCAGTGTGATGGGGATCAGGAATCTTTTTTGAGGTGTTGAATCTTATCTGGGGATATCTCCCGCTTGTTGAATATGTATAGTATAGTATATATGTGTATATAATATAGTTCTCACGCAGAACCTGTCTGAGAAAGTAAATGAAGGAACAGAAAACTTTATGATGTAATTATTGTAAAGACTAATGACTGAAAAACAGTTCTGGGGCAGTTATATTGTTAATAGACTGTTCCTCTGCAATTCGTTATTCTCTGAATAAAAGCAGAATAGAAATTGTGAAACCAATGGTTTGTTCCAGGTAAGCAATGAAGTATTCTTTTATCTTCCAGTTTCCAGATGTGAAAAGCATTATAGGAACCTACAGTAAATATTACTTCCACTACTTTTCAGCTTTGTTGTCATTGCTTTTTTTTCCCTTTGATTTTCAGAATTGCAGAAGCAAAGGTAAATTTTTCATCTGATTGATACATCAGTGTGGGCTGTCAGTAAAATAATAATTACCTAAAAGCCCTTTTTATTCTACTCTTGAGAAAATAATTTTGAAATCTCCAGGCCACATCTCTATGGCTTACAACACTTGCCAGGTTTGAAAAGCTGTACTGTAAGGTTCGATATTTTACCTCTCTGTTGACTTTGATAGAGATAATCATAGCTCAGAGTTTCTGTATGTGTGCTTTCTGCTGCAACATATTTTTCCTTTACAACTATAAGGGAAATCTCATGATGGCAGTACCTTATTATTCCTGAACTTCTCATTTAAATACTATATGCATAGTAAAATAGGCTCCCAGATAAAATGAACAGTATGTCTGGAGACTGAGAAGTAAAATGCATTTGCAAGGTTTTCTGTTTTCACAAGGCTACCACAGTCTTTTTTCATCTCTTCCTGGGCTGTAAGCATTTCTCTCAAATAGTCAGTAGTCCACAGCAAAAGCTTATTTTTCTCAGATATCCTATAGATACTGGGAGGATCTGCCTTAGCCTTGTATTGAATTTCTTCTTGTCAGCCTTTTCATTTGCAAATTCATATTGGATATGAGTCCAGAGACAACCACATCCTAAGTGCAGTATTATAACAAACTTTCCTGAATAAGGCAAGATTATATTCTAAAACAAAACAAAACAAAATGAAAAAAAAAAAAAAAGCCAACAAAACAACCCCTCCCTTGCACTTGTGTTAGAGGAAATGTTCTTAGACTGAACGAAACCAGGACCTTGCAGTGCACCACGGCTGCTCAGCCAAGACACAGTCTAAGAAAAGCCCGAACTTGCAACTTCAGTGAAAGTTCTGCAGTTCTGTGGATCCGCAAATGTAAAACAAAAGTTATCAAGTATATTAGAAAGGATAAGGAGCAAAAACAGAAATTTCTTCCAGACGTACTCAACTGAGAAGCTTTTAATCAGTAATATCCTTTTGAAGTGAACCTTGAAGTGGCTTGGTTTGTATCACTGAGCAGGCTCGAAGCTCACAGATTGGATATCATTTTGGATGAAGCTGAACTTCCTGATTGACTGTAAGATGCACTTTAGTAATAAATGAATGTATTTCACTTGCCAAGAAACATTCAGTGAATAGGACCAAACCAGAACTAGTCTGAAGCAACGCCCCCAAACGTGTATAGTGTGAATGTCAGGTCCTCAACATCGCTCTGCTTGTGTCCACGGCTTTCAACAGTAGGTACAGTCTAGCAAATTGTGGATGGATTTTCTAGATTTTAATACCTGCCCAGAATCCCATTCACAGCTATTACCTCTAAGCCCTTCTTCCAAGTACTTCCATGGGATAAAGCCATTCAGAGGTGGCTAAACTATCAGTATAGTTGGAGGGAAGGTCCATCTTGGCTCAGGTTATTTGTCAGCAGGCTGTGTTCTAAAGGGTTTCTATTTGACTATTAAACAAAACAAAACAAAAAGCCATATTTAAATTTAGTTATATTCATGTCAGTTAACTGGTTACTTGAGAAATCTTTCTCATAGAAAACATTCTTGTTTTATGAATCATTAAGCATATCAGAGGTAACATAAAAATAGATTTCTGCCATGAGATCAGTGTCTCCTGCATTGAAAATAATGCACAGTTTTGACTACATTTATTTTTGAGAATTGTATTCTGCCAGCAGCGGGAACCATTGCTCTATGATACCTTTCATCTGACAATCTCCTAATTATCTTTTCTGCAGCATCATAGGGTCTCACTGATATTCTGTATACTTTTGTGGTTTAGTCTCTTCAGATGGCAGTGTAACCCAGGTCTGTTTCAGGAAGACGTGAAGGTTTTTTGACGTGTTTCCCCTGTGCCTTGCCACATTATCAGTGATGTGTTTTCATTTTTAAATACTCTCTTTGCTGTTGTGTACCTGTCTGTGCTTTCTTACGGCCATCAGAACAGGGATGCTGTAAAACTGGGAGTACAAGCAGATGACAGAACTATCTACTAATTTTCACAGCATTTCCCTGCCTAGGAGAAAGAAGTTCAGAAGATTAGGTAACAGTGTGGGAGAACACTGATAAAGTCCCTAGTGAGGAGATGAGGGAAGCTCAGTAGCAGCTCTGCTGGGAAGAGGAGTGAAGTGTGCTGGAGTGAGTAGAGTAACAGCAGGGAAAGCTAAAAGGAACTGTTCCTGAGCCAAGTCCTTGCACACTTTGAAGGGTTGGATAGTTGCAGAAAAAAGGAGCCCTCCAAGTAAATGCTGCCTGCAACATCTGCCTCTGCATTGTGCAGGAGCTTTGGCAAATCACACACAGCCTTACAGAGCCTTTAGTTAGATTGGGGTTCTTCCTACTGTGCTTTGTATCTCTATTTATAGTTTCCTCCCAAGGAAGAGACGACCTGTGTGAGTGCAGGTCTGTGTATGTGGGTGTAGCAGTTGCTGACCACACAGTCTGAGTAAAATTTTGTTGAAAACGTGTCTTTTGACAACATCCTCCCTCCTAAAGATTTTTCACAGTAAATTTTGCTGAACCATATCTGTCTCCCTTGTCTTGCGTAGGTTCTGTGGTGGCAATTGCTAACGGAGAGTTTCATTTGGCTCAATATCTGGAAGATGAAGCTTTTTAAAAGAGAAAATCTGAGTTCTTCTTTTGCAGGGAGTATGAGAGCTTGCAGTACCATTGGTGGGGCAGGCATGTTCATTTCAGAGTGATGTATCCTGTTCTGCAGCCTGAGGGAACTCAAAAGGAGTAGTGAGGAGGTGTAGAAACAGAAATTTGACACCATGATTTTACTTCCTTTTTGCTTTACATACTCTTGATTGTTTCCCCTTGCTGATGTAATTCTCTTTCTAGATTTTGCAGTGTGGATCTGATGTGATCATGGTTTCCTGAAGGATTCCCCATCTTCTTTAGGCTACAGTGTTTGTTGCTCACTGTTTAAAGACAGAATAGAAACACTTCTGTTCATCAGAATTGCTGAAGGCACCACTTTGACTCCATTAAATTGCTTTTCCCAGACCCAGTCACCGCCAAACAGACAGTGTCAGATTGTTATAATTTAAAACTACAAACTCAAGCTTCTCAGCACTCGCTAAACACTTGCCTTGTGCCATAGAGATCACACTTACATAACAGGAACCCAATTACTACAAGCTCTTCCTTTGCTTTCCCTAGGTTATTGAATTAATAGCACCGTGTTTGTAGAGCTTCAGAGAGAAATGAATAAGTAGTGAGATCTACATGCTTGCCTTACAGGAAAGTTTCATGGGTAGAGACACGGGAAACATTCTCCAAATACTATTAAAAGCATTTCACTTAAGGCCCCATATACTTTCAATGTAATCTAAGAGCTGGCATTGATTCACACATAAACCAGTTTGAGCTCTGGTACAATACCTATGTGTGCTCCTATTCATTTTTGGATGATTGTAGCCTAAAAGTTTAAAAACCTTCCTTAAATCTGGTTAAAACAAAACAAAACAAAACACCATAAAATATGATTTGCTCGTTTCATAGATAAGTAGGAAACAAAAGACCTAGTAGAGAGTTTAGGGATTATTGATGACTCCTGGTAAATAACTGCAATTCTACAATGGAGTTAACCACTTTTCCCTCTCAACTGTAACATTAAAGCTGAATATCTTTTGATTCAGGAGATCTGTATCTCTCATTTGAGCAGTGAAAACACCTAATCAAGTACTGTAGTGCTTATCTTCTTGCTCCAGTCTCCAAGAAAATTTACACTGTTTTAGCTAAGCTTTTGCTTCATGCTCTGTTTGAAAAGCGAAACAATAGTAGTATATTTTTCTTTAAAACAGTAGGAGAAAATGAATAAAGATGTCACTTCAGAGCCCAAGTGGCAGAGCTGAACACAGGAGCATTTGCTGCATATGTGACTGTTAGCCTTGGAGTGCAAGGAGTTGGCTGACATAGGGCTGGCCACAACTTCAGCCTGCATAAGCAGCAAAAGATTGTGTTTAGTGTACCAGCTGTGATGATTACAGGCTAGGGTAGGGACTCTCCACACCAAGATGGCACACTTTCTTAGGAGTTTCCAGTGGTCATCTCTGAAAGGAAAGAATGTGACTTTTAGGGAGGTTTTAAGTAAAGGCCCTCTCTTTTTGTGTATTTTGAGCTGTAGCCTGCAGGATTCAGTCCCTGTTTCCCCTTAGTGTGGGTGCCTTGTGCTTTTTGGTAGTCATTAGCACTCAGCAGAAAGGGAAGCAAATGCTGAGTGGCACGAGACAGTGCCAGAGTCTCTCTTATTCTCCTGATCTGAGAGACTGTGTCTGCAAGCAGACACATTTGGAATACATTTAGAGGGAAGTAGTAAATCATAAATGTTGGCGATACAAGTTGTTGTCACAGTATGTAATCCAGAGAAACGGGTGAAAGCTTTCTTTTTAGCAAAGTGGGCAGGTATTAGCTGGGTTACACTTACCACAGATGAGTGGACAGGGGAAATGATTTTTGGCACAGGTCCTCCAGGGACAGGTCCCTTGATTTAAATAAGCAGGTACCTATAGAAATGGCAGTAGCAGAGCAAAGAATGAGCAGGATGGTATGACAGTGAGCTGGCACTGTGATTTTAGAAGTACTTGGTCCCAGCACAGAAGCCTGCTGGTGTGGCTAGCAGAAGAAAGAAAATGGGGCAGCTAGGAAAAGGGTAAAAAACAAAGGGGAAAAAAATTGGATGGAAAGTCTGGCAAAGGAAGAAAGCAAAGACGCATTTGCAAGGAGGGTATGGCAGGACAGCAGCAGTGATGGGGAAGAGGGCTGAAAAGTATAGCAAAGTCCTCTTGAGTTTAGTGTCTGAGAGTTTTCTCTCTTTTTTTCTATCTGCATTGCATGTCCTTAGTTTTTGGTGAGTCACTTAGAAAGGCCTTCATTACACAGAGCCTTTTGAATTGTTTGGTTTAGTATTTTTAACCTCTGTCTCTCTATCTCATTTCCTTTTTTTCAATAATTAGTCTTCCATGTGCTCTCTGCAATGTTCCTTTAGTTCACATAAAACTCCTGAACTCTAAGTAGGGATTAAATCCCCAAATCAGGTAACACAAATGTAATAATTCCTCTTACAGATCTAAACTGGTTTCTTGAATACAACAGTGAAATCCTACCAGTTTCCAAGACTGGTACTTGATTCTAGCATGACTCTACTACATGCTTGTGGAAGTGGACCAGCCAGTGGAAGTGTACTGTCTAAGCCTGGCTAATTTGCTTTGCAGCTTTACAGAAGTTTAGAGTAATCAACCAAAAAGTAAAAATCTGTAACTGTGACATCCCATGGGCAATTCAGCTGTCAAGTTCACACCTGTTGGCAGAAGCAGATGGCCAAAGGCAGATAGGTGATCTTTACTGCACAATTGTGAATGGATTTGAATGGCCTATGGGATGTGAAGCTACCAGGATAACACTGTAGATCAAGGATGGGATGTGTATGATTTAGGCTATTTTGTATTATTTTGTAAAAGCTTTGCTTTGCATGACTGTTTCTTCCCATTATATATGACCTTTGTTGTGGGGGAGGAGAGAGCTTCTTATCCTACACTGACACGGAGAAATGTATGGGTATTTATTCTAAGCTATCTAATCTGAACTGCATTTCAAATGTGAATGGGACAGTCTATATGAAGAGAAGGCAAAGGTAACAGCAGCTTCAGTTCATGAATGTTAATGTTTAACCTTAATGCTTCTTGAGTGAGGATCAGGTGAAAGGAAAAAGCTCTAAGAGAACAAGATAGAGATGCTGAAGATGGAGTGTGCTATAAAGAGGGAAGGAGATGAGTTTCATGGTCCCTGGTCTTGTGTTGAGGGCAACCTGGCACTTACATTCAGGACTGAAAAAAAAAATCATCTCAGAGATGATATTCACTGCTGGTTGCCTGGCTCCCTTGAAGAAGATTTTTCTTTTCCAGTGTATCTTGTTTTTAAGCCTCTTGAGTCAGTGGAGACCAAAAAGCTGCTGTGATCTATAGGCTGAGTTTGCATCAGAGAACCCAACAGGTAGAGCTTAAAGATACTGCACCTAAAGGCAGAGGTACTCAAGGAATCCATGTAAATTTGAGGCCTATAAGCAAGAATCTCTGGTAGGAATCCACACTTTTAGATTTGTATTTAATTTATTTTTTTTTTTATTGAAGTAATTTTGTTAGTGATGCTTTGCTTTTCAGTGGGTCTCTGCATGACTTTACTTAGTGAATACATTGTTGGAATTGTTTTTCTCATATAGTCTTTAATGGCATCTATATAATAGCATCAAGATTCAAGATGCCATAAAAAACAGCCTCAGTTTTACTCATTCATAGCATCCCATTAAATGATATCAAGTTCAAATATTAAACCCTAATGACATAAGTCATGGTTAGACGCTGTGCTGCCTTGGCACAGCCAGTGCAGCTGATAAGGCCTTTAGCATTGTAGAAAAAAATGTCTTCGAATTGCTGCATTCTCTGGGAGGAGATCTCTAAACTGAGGAGAAAAATAGTTGTATTTGAACACTTAGTACGTAACAGTATATCAGAATAATAGATAAGCTATACTCATGCTACAGATAACTGTCATGTTGCTTGCTTGTGCTGTTGTCTGCAACCTGCTTTTGGTTTGTGTTTCAGTCTTGGATCATACTGTTTTTGGGAGCAGTATTGTAATTTTGATCGGTGGCTATAGAGTCTGTAGTACAATAGAAACCTGGTCATCACTGTGGCTCCAAGTTGCTACTTCAATATTGGTAAAAGACCAGTGCAAAGAAGTATAAAAATGGACTTGGAAAGAATTCCAATACTGAACTTCTATATTTCCTGGATTTTAGTGAACTCCTTTACTTTTTTCTTTTTTTTAAAATTCTTATAGCAAACAAATGTATAAAATATTCCCCAAGGCAGCAAGAATCAAACTTATTTTGGGGAGCTCTGTGTATTTACAGCTGCATCTCAGATTGATGGGAGGTGCAAGTGCTGAGCATATTTGTAAAATAATAACTGTCTTAAAACATTAAAAAAACCCTTCTGCTTCCAAATATTTTAGAAGTTCTTTTAGGAAAAATGTTTGCAAAGCATACTTCTATGACTATGTGGACATCTGCTTCATTTCTTTTCTGAATGATTTTATGTAAAACCTCTAAAACTAATAAATAACATATGAGAGGTAAAAACACTCATGATTTCTAAATGGAAAGTTGTTCATTTTCATAATAATGCAGTGGGCTGGTGCCAGTATAGTTCATAATTCAGTGATCTCTTAAAATATTCAAACTTTTTTAACAAGAACATTAATTGTGATTATTTTTGGAAGTATTTTGAAATGGCTGCATTTAAAGAATCAAGACAGTGTCTCAGATCCATTCAAAATAATGTAAGGATTGCATTGGTGAAATTTCTGGTTGTGTTGACATTCCAGAATGAATACTATGGTACTATGTCGATATTTGTGTGTTTCTTTGTTTGGTTGCTTTTTTGTTCTGGGTTTTGGTTTTGTTTTTTTTTTTTTTTTTTTAATATAAGTAAGTTTCAGTGAACTTGAAGACAAATTCCATCCATTTTAATAGACTTGTTTTTATAAATAATTCCCCAGGAATAATATATGTACTGTATGGCTTCTTTTTCATTTTGTTTTGACAGTTCTGCAGTCCACATTATGATAGATATTCAGTTGGTGAAGAATAGCCCTATAGCTTTATTTTTTGCTTCAGACTAATTTCTGGATCAAATAGTCAAATTTTATGTTGATTAAAACTCCTAGGTTCTAAATGGCAGACTTCTCAGTAGTCAAAAACTGTTAAAGGAAAGAGTTCTTTCCAAGGTACAGTACCAATACAAATAGCCATGGAATTCACTTGTTAAAAAGAACACATTTTATAAACATTTGTGTTTTGACCACTAGTCTGTGAAATACAGCAACAAGGCCAGCAAATTTTATTGTGTGATTTTATCTATCTAATTCTGTATTCACATAAACCCCCCACATTTATTTCCTCTTAAAATTACAGCATACATTTTTCTTTACAGATAAGCAAACAATATATAAAATTAATGTTCTACAAAATGACAGACATTTGCATTTGTAAAGAATAAAGGACTCTAAAATGTGTGGTTTCAAACATCCATATTTTATTAATTTGACCAAATATTTATATTATCCTTCTTCAGTGGCTCTTAAAATTTGTTGACAGATTGACAGTCTTGATTCCTCACTGTGGAGCCTTCTTGATGCTTAACCTATCCTGTGGTCTGCAAAAGATACTCCCTAATTTGTGTTGCACTTTGCAGGCTGTAAATCATATTAGTTTTTTACCACAAAACCAGTGTTTTGTTGTTTCTTCCATGTGTGCTGGGGCAGCTCTTCAGCTAGTATAAACTGTTACAGCTCTAGCAAAGCTGGAAGATCTTTCTCACTAAGTCTCCACATTTTAAACAGGGATCTGTTTTACGTAGCAAGTTCAACTAGCATCACATATCCTGACCTGCATGTTTGCTTTCACAACAAGTAACAGAAAATGAGAGCCAGCTTCCTTTTTTTAAACCATAGTAATTTCTTTTAAATAAAATGGTATCTTTTTTGCTATGCCCAGCTTATTTAATTTTCCAGCAAATGTTTCCTTAGAAGCTCATCTGAAATAATAATTTAAACAATTTTAAGGTACTTCAAATGATCCAACTTTAATCATCAGTTTAATCCTGAACCTCTTAGGTGAGATAAAATTCAGAGCACAGCAGACCTTGTTCGTTATGCTGGTTCCCAGGAAACTGGCTGGTTTGGCTGCTGAATTTAGCTGGCTGGTGTGTGCATATGACCACTTCTTGGCATACATTCAGATCTGGTAGAATTTTTGTAGCTGTTACCCAAAGGGGAATAAACAAGTGTTTTGAACCCAAAGGACTTTAGTTTTATTTTTTTGGAATCAGAATAACAATACCTTTATGGGCAGAAATTACATACATGATATTAAAACTGAGTGCCTTTTCCTTTAAATACATGGGCATCAAGATACAAATCTTTACAGTAACAGGATTTTTATCTTTCTCAAACTTTCTGCTATGCACAGCAATATAAGTCATTGTACAGTAAGAATGAATATCACATTTTTAAATGACTGATCCTTATGTTGATAAGACTACTTCAAATCATCAGTCAATCAAACTAATTTTTTTTTGTTGGTACTCATCAAGACAATACAGTTTCCAAGTCTTACATCAAGGGAAATGATAATCTTCCATTCTTTGTGATATCTGGCATGATGTTTCAGGTAGAACTATAGAAAGAAAATATCCTAGACAGCTTTCCATTCCAGTGATTTCATTAATGATCAAATACTTTTAAGTGACATGCGGCACCTGGAATGATTACAGCCAATATATAGTTCCAAATAAATCAGTCCTAAGGCTTAAACCTAGTATATAACATATGATTAACCTTCAGTGTCGTCAAACCATACAATGGCAGTTCAAAACTCATTGATATTGGTTTTCATTTTAGATGAAACAAAATGCTGGATCACAATTGTGTAAGCTGTCTTTGTTTATCCCTAGTTTTATCCTATTTGTATTTCCTCTAATTTGTTCCAACTGGGAATGTTTCCGATAGAGAGAGGTACTGCCGGTGAAGTCTTTTCTTGTATAGGTCAAACTGGCAATGATTACAGATGAACCAGCTTATCTTCCCTCGGCTTTGAAATGATGGACTTCAAAATAGTGCTGAAACTGTTTTACTAAAATTTTACTTGAGACTGTATTTTACACAAACAGTCTCAAGTAAAATTTTAGTAAAACATTTTCAGCAGTTTACGCTTATTTTTGACTACACATATATTTTTTGTAAAGTTTCACTAAAAAACCTGGTCCATTGAAAATAAGATGACATATATTGCTAGAGGTCAAGAATTTTATTTAGCCTGTTTTAAGGCTACCATGGAGATTACTTTATTTCAACTTGGTTTGTAAGGAAACTAAAGCCTGATAACCTGATAAGTCACTGATAACCACACAACAATAAAAACAGAAAGGAAAAAAACCAACCCAACAAAAAGCTCCACCCCAGTATCTCTCCCTAGTGGGCTTACATAGAGTAGTTTCAAAATATTTTATTGTAACTCAAAAAATATATTAGGTCATTCTGTTCACATTTTACCATATAAAAATTGAACATAAACTGTTAAAAAAAACACAGTATGACTTAAGATAATCTCCACGGACCTGTTCCTTTACATGATTACTTTCACTGGATTACCTTTTTATACTGGGAAAGGATTCTTTAGCTGAAAAGCACTTTATACAGGATTGAACATTTTGTTTGTATACCATGTATAGTCCAGATAATTGAAAACTTCCTGTCCTTAATAACTTATACAAAATGATTTATGGTGCAAATTGGTATTCACAAGTTATTATGTGCATTAATTTATATTTTTTCCTTTGTACAGGCATCTAAAGATTAGATTTATAGGTAGTGCTAAAATGCATTTTTTTTGGCTTGAAATCAAGATTGCAATACACTTCATTTCACATTCTGTATGGATTTCAAACTATTGCCATCATGATGATGGTTTGGGCGTTTTGTGGAGGAGGGTTTTTTGAGCGACCTTAAAACACTCATTTCCAGACAAAGTATTGGTTTGGTTAAGTACAATACATGGACAGAAGAGAAAGCAGGTTTTAAGTAGTTTTATGAAAAACAGTATTTTTCCCAAGCATTAAAAACAGCACATGAAAATCCGTAGGGCTAAGTTCTTACATGGGATTTTTAACCTATTTTAATGGGAAAAAATTGGAGCAGAATACAAAAAAAAAAAAATAGAAATTTTCTCCTTGAAAATGGTTTTGATACTGTCAAAATAACTTTTCATTAGAAGATGAAAATGCCATTTTCTTCAACAGCTGTGTTTGGATTAAAGTCTGAAATTTCAATTTTGTCAAGGAGGAAATTTTTTTGAGCAGAAAAAAAAATTTCAACTGACTATAATATATAATATATGCAGGATATATATAGGTACACATGCAGGAATACAGAGCCAGCATCTCTGCTGGTGTAGAACATCTAAGTGTCTCTGAAGTCACAACTTGCCTAACTAACATCAGCTGTGAATCTCACCTAAGAAAGAAATTTTTGCTGATCTCATATTCACCTCTCTGTGGAATGCTGTTTTCTGAGCAACATGATTCTGACATAAAAGGCATAAATAGAGTAGTATAGGGAACTACAGAGCTAATCTTCTGAACACCAGAACACATGAGTGTCAAGGAACAGAAGTATGGCTGTAACGGTTCCTAATAATGCAGTCTTAAAGGAAAAGTCAAACTTGTCTGTAGGAAGGCTACCAAGATTCTCTTCAGGTCTTCAGAAAAATTGTGTTTGCAATGCAATTCTTTAAGACTACTAAAGACTAAGACCACTTAAAATGATAATGGATTTTTCAGGTCTCAGGGTAGAGCCTTCAGTGTACTGGTTATTGACCAATGGGGCAGGTCTGTTTGCATGAGCAATTACAGAGATGTGTTTTCTAGGTGGTACTCATTTTACTTCTAAAGCTTTTAACAATTACATATATAAAAGATGCCTCTACAGCACATATTAGTAAATGCGGTATTTTCAGGCAAGTACACCGAATTCAGCTATGCTGATGACTCTGAACTTCCGTGTTAGTATGAAAGCTCCCTGTTGATGTTTATTGGTACCCAAATTTGTAAAGCTGTACCTTAATGTGTGTTAGTATCTAACTGCACATTTTTATGTAGTAGCCTTTCAGAATTATACTGAATGATGCTATTAAGCAGCACTACACAAGAAATGTAGTGAATAATATGTTAGAACCTTACTTGATTCATTTTCATTTTCTAGTTACATTGGAGAATACATCACTTTGCCAAGTGCAACTCACATGTCCGTACTTACTTTCTTTGGTATGCTCTGGGCTTTTTACAGCTTTTTTTAAAACTTTCATTAAAACTTATCCTTCAGTAAGGATTCCAGAAATTAAAGATGATGAGTGTCATCTGACAAGGAGCAGCTACTCTTATTTTCCAGTGCTTTCTCAAGTCATGGAGAACTCTCATTATGATACCTATGTTTAATTAAATGGGGTGAGGAGGAAGGGGAGAAAAATCTATGCTTATGTAATGTAATCTATGAGTATGTAATTTCACATGGCTGGAGTTGAACCCAATGCATGTAAAATTTGGAGAGCTCCCCCAGTAAGCTACTAGCAAATATATGTATCAATCCATGGTTTCTTATGCTGATCTTTGTAAAGTACAGCACTTGCTTCTACTTATAATTTGGTTCCAAAGAAGAAATTAATTGTGACTAAGAAAGTCCCTGCTACAACATTTGGAGGTGGACTTCTTGCATTTCTTTGTGAATTATCAAATTCAGAGCAATGGGTTTACAGAAGATTTGTGTGCTTCATCAAAGATCAGAATCAGGCCTCAATGTTTTTTGTCCTACAGACCTATATTCTTCATCTTTCCTGAGTTACAGAACCAGCTCTACTTTGTTGCAAAGCTCAAAAGTAGCAGTGATTCTCCAATATATAGCTTGGTTATCTGAGTTAAAAGTGTAGATGCTTCAGGCAAGAAGTTATCAGTGCCTCTGTGGAGCATTTAAATATTGAAATCTTAGAAAAACTGCTACACAGCACTTAGACTGGTTTAGGATATAATTACAGGAATGACAGATCTCAGCGTTAAGCCCATTTTTTGTTCTGCTTTTGTGTGGGAAGGCAAACTGGTCTGGCTGAGGACTTCTGAATCCTCTTTGTTAATTTTGTTCTCTCAAATTTGAAACATCACTCCCTCTCCTTGCAAGGTGCCCAAGGCAAATGGCCATCCTTCCTGTCTGAATGGTGACGGGCTTTCTCCAGGCTGGCGAGAATGTTGTTCCACAGGACCATCCAGTCAAGGAGGACACGTGAAGGGACCTTCCACCTTTCTCTTCTAAGACAAAGCTTAGCAAGTAACTACAACAGAATGCGAGTTTGGTCAATTTAAGAATTCAGCAGAGAGGCTTCTACTGTACCTAGCAGATCGGAACTTGAGCTCATGGTAACACTGCACAAAGCTGTGATAAATGAAAGTGATCGGCAAGGCTAATAAAACGATGCCACTAACCACACAGATTCCTCCAAGAATCCTTCCTGGTACAGTGATGGGACACATGTCACCATAACCAACAGTGGTCATTGAGATGATCACCCACCAACAAGCAGCAGGAATGCTGGCATAATCCTTATTCTTTGTTCCCAAGTCCAGCCCATTTTCAAGAAGCTGGGAAAGTGCACTGAAAATTGCCATAGCAACACAGATAAAGACAAGTAGCATCACCATCTCTCTGTAACAACGCTTCAGAGTCAGACCAAGTGTTTGAAGGCCAATGAAATGACGGGCCAGTTTAATCACCCAAAAAATCCTCATCATTCTTAAGACCCTCAGAGTGACTCCAGCCCTCTGAAGCTGTGAATTTTCCCCTGTGAAAACTGTCATTAGAACAGAGATGTAGTAAGGAGTAATTGCCAGCAAATCAATGATGTTGAGAGGTCTTCTGACAAACTCACACTTGTTTTTGGAGACGATGAACCTCACAATGCATTCTGCAGTGAACCAGCCTATGCAGATAGCTTCAATTATCCTGTGAAAAGAAACAAAGTACAACATTTATGCTCTGTGCAAATGCTTCAGTGGATGTTTGGTTATTCACAGATATTACCAAATTGACACTTAGACTTTCACAAACAACAAACAGAAAGCCACACAGTTCTTATCCTGTGCATGTGGCATTGGATTTCAGCAATTAATCTGAGGATCTGGTGAGAGTTTAAACTGCTAATTGCTGAGAACTCACTCACTGATTGTTTTCTTTGAATTATAGACTGCCACTAGTCACAGTACTGGGCAAACATGACAGAAATTAGAGCCCTACAGGAAATGGTAGGCCACGAGTGCCAATGTGTAACATTATCTGGAACACTTGGGGTTTGGGTTTCTTTTGTTCATTAAGTTTTGGGGGATTTTGTTCACTGTTGTTTGTTTGTTTAAATCTGTGAGGTCTGATCCACACGGGAATGCCAAGGTTCTAGGTCAGTGAACTGACAATGTGTGAACAGCAATGTATAGAGCCAGACTGCTAAACTAAAATGGAAGTGTAGACAGAGTAGGCAGAAATCAGTTTCTGCATTGGATAATTCATGCAAATTACTTCTTCAGGAACCAACCTAAACCAGTCTATCTGATCTGCATCCCAAACGGGGCTTACAGAATTATATTCAGAACTTTATAGGTATTGCCACTAAATGCAGATGGTGTTTCATTTTTCATCATTGGGTACACAAGGTACTAAGCTTGTGTCCTCCCATTAACCACAATGCTCTTCATTATTGATTTTTTTTCCTTTTGCTTTAAATGCAATTCCACCTAAACTACATTGCAGAAAAAAAATCAAGGTAACCAAATGCTAAGGTAACAGGCAAGATCATCTTCTTGCCAAATACAGAAGAAATCCTGGAAGGGGACTGCAGTATGTTCTTAAATATTTTCAAGTCCCAGTGCATTGAATGAGACTTGAGAATATCTCAACTTGAAACCAGTGAAAAGTAGAAACAGAAGACAAAAATGTTGCTCAAAGATTATTTAGTAACTGTTGTGCATGTAGTTGCAGATCTTAAGATTTCAGACTGTGCTCACTTTTTGACTACATAAGGGAATGGAAGCTAATATTTCCCTAATTCCTCTGTTTATCGTTTTCAGCAACACTTTAAGCAAAGTAAAACCCCATCACTGATGACTTCTTGTACCAACAG
This sequence comes from Pyrocephalus nanus, assembly GCA_038380795.1. Taxonomy (NCBI): domain Eukaryota; kingdom Metazoa; phylum Chordata; class Aves; order Passeriformes; family Tyrannidae; genus Pyrocephalus; species Pyrocephalus nanus. Next base: position 91,017,238 of record CM076260.1, on the reverse strand, counting down.
GTCTGAAACCAAACTGGTGCGAGATTGGAGATTTGAAAATACTACTAGAAAATACAATCAAAGCTTTTTTGCTACTGCAAGGACCCTAACAAGGTAGTCTCTGTTGAAACATAATGATTTGCAAGTGATAATCCAACTGTCATTTCAAAGCTAAACTTTTGCTTCCCTAATACATCTCCATAATTTTTTACCAGCTCTGAAACCTATTGCTATTATTGAGTGCCCTGTTAGAAAGACAATATTCTCTTCTAACTGATGTAATTATAGACTCTATAAGCTTTTTCATAAAAGTTTCATACAGTAAATTTTTATTAATTTAATGTTGCTCATTCATTCTCCTTAGTTCTGAGCTAAAACTGGAAGAAACAGTAACAGTCAGTTGATGCAAAATCATAAGGTACACTCTAATTCCAGCCACAACAAATTTAAATGAACATAAATGAATTACTTTTAGAAACATTCATTCATATAAATTCAGACCTTGTTTTTATTTTTTCATGAATAACAATGAAAGTTCTGTAGGCAAGTAGTCTTTCTTTATAAAGGGCTTATAAAACATTAGTTCATGTTAGTACCTTTTGCTGGAAAGGCCTTTGAATTTCAAAACCAGTTTGTCTTTAAGAAATAGGTGTTCTCTTAAAAATTAAGCTTTTGAAGGCTTCCTTTATGTTGAAAAAACTTAAAGGAAAAAAGGTTAATGGGTAAGTTCACTTAAATCCTTTTTACATGTGATAAGGAAATATGTAAGACTTTCCCCAGTAAAATCAAATAGCAAGATCATGGTAATGGACACACTGATGAAGTCTGAATGTATTTATATGTTGGCTGGTTAAGATCTCGTGTAATGATTAAAAGAAAAATTGTATCTTGATTGAAAGTTGTAGCCAGGAACATTCAGCAATTCCAATAGACTATTTAATTACATTTTATGAGATTTCTCTGGTAGTGCTCCCTGTATCCTATGACATGAAGCATTTAAATGAAAAATAAATTTATAATTACGTGATTTAAAGCTTTTTCACTTGGTATTTTCTCCTGATGCCCTGATAATGTTGGAAGTGTGACTCCTCCATTTTTGTCACGTTATACACATCTCTGGCTTGAGCTTTAAGGAAGTTGGGTTCTGATTGTTATGATATAATAGAAATTTTCTTTATGATCAGCCTTGATTCAGTGGTTCAGTGTAATTTTGGGGAATAGCTGTACAAGTAAAAATCCATTAAATATTATCAACCCATTGTTTTACTTTGGCAGTTCCTATCACAAGAAATACTGTAAATCAGTAATACTTCTGTAGGAAGGACTGAAGAAGCATTTATTGTAGAACAGATTTGAAGAGAGGTAAGGAATGCCATTGATGCAAAAATGACAAAACAAGATCAAGACAGTGGGAGATACATTAATGCCACTGTTACAGCTTGCCCTGCCATTTCTCCATTTTGCATCCATCTCTCCTTCACCAGACTAGGAAAAAGATAGTGAAGAAAGGTGTCCCTTTTTTTTTTTTTCTTTCCTCTACTTACTTTTTGGCCATCAGTGCAACATTTTTCATTTTTCCTCTCTTGTCACTCCTTTTTGCCTGTGTAGATGGATTTTGGTAGTACTGGTGAATCACATAAAAGTGCATGCTTTGGTGAGAAAAACTAGAAACCTCTAGCATGCTGGGAAATCTGGATGCTACATATTACATTTCCACTTTGAGATCAAGTCCTCCTCTCCTTGCAGTGACTTTTATAGCTAACCTTATTAGTGGGTAAATAACATCTAATAAGGAAAGCAAATTTAGCAGTTAGCCCTCAAGATAACTTAACTGAGTGTGAAGTTAAAGCCAAAAAAAAAGGCATGTACTCAGAAGACTAAGGTACCTGTATTCTTTGTAATCTTAAAATATTTTCTGTATATTCACAGGGCAGACTGCTTTTATTGCCTTTGCTTGGAATAATGCTGTATTAAAATCTATAGCTATATAATTAAATAATTACTTTATTTTGGAAAATGTAGTACCTGTAAACTTCCATCATAGTTTTTGGTTGTTTTTTCCCCCATTAGTTCAGTCTTAAAATAGCTGGTATGGAGAGGGGGAGTTAAAAACAAACTCATTAAGTGTTTCCTTGAAGATTCTTCCCCTAGAATTTATAAGTAATCAGAGAAAATACTAAGACCTAGTTTTTATTCAGTTACAGACTATTTCTTCTCAAACTTATTGTTCATTGTTCAAGACCTAAGCACATCAAAGAGGGTATTTCTCATGAAATTTTAAGCCACTTGGTACTTACAGTCTTTCAAGATTTCTCTGTTGCGTATAACTTTCTCTCAGAATAAGCTATTTTAATGTATTTTATGTACAGTGAGTTAAGACAGTTCAGAAATATTTTTTTTTTCAATCACTAACAAGACTAGTTTGCTGGTACTAAAAAAAAAAAAAAAATCGTATTGTGACTATCTTATAATGTTTCACCTTAGCTATATTCTTTGCCCAAGCATGTCAGTTTGTATACTTTGAATATCCCCTGGTGAGTTGGTTGAAATAGAGCCAAAATATTCCTTAGTGTCACTATTACCTATTAAGGTTGTAAATAAAACATACACACCAACAAGACACATGAGGAAAACATGATTAAAGACAGTATATGACAGGATTAAACAATAAAGTCTCTCAGCACTGATTTTTTTAAATTGTTGCTGAAGCCTATTTCCATGTAAAGCACATTAAACCTGAAAAACATCCAAGCAGTAGCCAGAATGATCAAATTCCTACTCAGGAAGAATCCTTTATAATTTCAGCAAATGTTTGGGGGTTTATAATCCTTTTGAAATCAACAGGGCTTCCTTCTTACTACAAGCTGTGGAGTGAAGGCCACAGAACAGCAGTTTCCCTGCATTAAAAACCTTGCTGGTTTTTTTCTGTTCTGCCTCTGCTTTGGTAGCAATAATATGTCTTGATGCATTAAACTCTGCTGCCTTATGTGGGAGGTTGTAATGACCCAGCACTCCCCAGGGAAGGGGCAAATGCCTTTCACAGCTCGAAGGGGATACCGGGATACAAAGATCTCAAGCCCTCAGCATCTTTGCCGTATATGTTGAACATGACTGGTGAGTTTAACATTCTCTTGTGGCCAGACAGTGATTACATCTGTTCATTGTGTTACCTCTTTTCAGAAAAGCTTGTAAATTCAATAGACGAATCCATGTCTGTGTTTTTAACTCAGGTTTTTAGTTCCATTCTTCACCTTCAGCCAAATGTTTTAACTTAGCAAAAATGTGGTGTTTGGGTTAGATCTTACACAGGAAAGGAAATCTTATTGGTTTTTTGAACAGATGTTGAACATGAACATTTAGGTTCTCTGAAATTCCACCACCATAAAGGAATAATTACTTTTGTGTGTCTAAAATTCAAATGTAACTCTTTAGATGGATATTTTGCAGAGATGAAAAAAAGTCCACTGGCACCTGATGAGAGATGCTGTTTGGGGAAGTTACTGAGTTTATTTGCTTTTGCTTAAAAACAGAGCAATCATGTAGGCTTGGTGGCTCAGTAATTATTTCAGTACAAACTTAATCATGATTATTAAGTGGAAAGGGGGCTAACAAGCTACTCGTAGTTAGAAAAAAAATAGTTTTAAGGCAAGTAGATAGAACTGTGCTGGCAGTAAGTCAAGCAGCTTCAAATGATTTCCTATTACAGGCTTGAGAAGCTCTTTCTAAAAGATTACATTCACAATCAGTGTGTGGACAGGTCCTCGACTCACAGTATGCATCTGTTAGCACAGTTCAGAGGAGAGCAAAGATGACTTGAAATTGCCAGAAGCAACAGAAGGGGAGACAGGCATTCCTGCTGTCTGCTCCTAAACTCTACAAATCTTATGCAAATCTTAAGCTCTGATAAATAAAACTTGCCATGGCAGGGAAGGGAGCAAAAATCTTAAAATTATATAAATTTAATAACTCAGCTTCCATCCTGAGAACAGGCCTGGGGAAGGCAATCCCTCTGCAATTAGAGAATTACATTGTCAGTGTCTGTAATATCTGTGAAATTCCAAGGTCAGATTCCCCATTCCTCTCCTTAAAGCTTACTCTTGGAGTTCTCTGTTGCCCTCTAAAGGGTGTTACTCCAAAGGATCAGAATTAGCCGTAGGCTGTTTAACCTTTGAGAGCATGGTCACCATGAAAAGGCAGAACAACATAATGTAGTTTCTGAGAAAAGTTTGGTGGACTCAATTCCTCTTCTGCTGGAGAGGTGTTCGTACAAGAAAAACAAACACAGCTGGTATTAGCTGGCAGCCGCAGTAACCCTCGCTGCAAACCTCATTAAAGAGGCTGATTTTGTAAATGCCAGAGTTAGTGACCCTCCTACTTGTGGAGATGATGTCCAGGTAAGCTGGAGTAAGTAAGGTGCTTTCACAGCAGCTGCCCATAGTGGTTCTGGGAACGGTTACCACAAGAATCAGCCACAGAAATTGTCCACATAGCACCTTTCTGAACTGTAACATACTGGGGAAAGGGCAGGGGGTTTATTAGCAAGAATGTGAGAGATTAAAAATATCAGAGTTGATGAATTTCGTGAGGTGGTTCTCATCTCACCTCAGTAGCTTATGCCGAGTTGAATAATTGATTACATCCAAATCTACAGCCTTAAGATTTCTAGATTGGCCCATTCAATTTTCACTCCTAAAACTTTTCAAAATACATTTTTTGAATAATGTAAAGTCTTTATGCTAGTAACTACAGTGCCATGTAAGCTCACTTGACTACAGCACCAATGTCACAATTTCTCTTGGGAAAAAATTTAAGTTATTGTATTACTATGTTAGATAAAATTTCTTTATTTTGATGAGGAACATTGGTTAATAAACAAAGGACAGAATTTAGTGTCAAACTTCTAAACGTAGCAGAAACTAGTGGACAGTTTTTTAAAAGCCTTTCCACGTAAGATGGACAAGATTTCCAGAGAATGTGATCCCAGACACTCCTATGTGATTTCTGTGGTCAGGCTTTCAAATAAGCCATTTAGCTTCTTAGGTTTTCAGAACTTAACTAATTTTAAATGAAATAACTACAAGCAAATGAAAATATAAACAAAAAAGGGAAATAAAGATGAAAACTGGGCATGCTAGGTCCAATCCTATGGCATGTATAAGTAGTTGTAACTAAACTAGATCACTCACTTAAAAGCAACTGTGGCTAACACACCTCTTTTTCCAGCTATAACAGGCTTTTTAGTCATGATGCAGCATATGTAATAAAGAGAGGAGTGGTTCCACCTTGGTGGCCAGCTGTGGACAGAGAGGCACACATTTGTGTCTGTTTTCCATGTGTTCACCATCAGATTGTGATCAGTTCCTGTGCAGTGAGAGCACATGGGTTAAGCCACTTGTGAAATGAACCAGTCTGTACCAGTGTTTATACACGACAGATTTTTGCACGAAGATGGTCAGAAATTGTTCAGCTGCAACATTTACAGTTATCTCTATTTTCTTCTTGCAATGCCGTGGAATATTATAGGTAGTACTGAAGAAATTCACCCCACCATTGATAGTGGTCCTTCTGGTTTTAATAGCAACCTTCACTGCCCTGGGAAGTGCTTAGCTATACCGAACCTTACAAGGTCCTTACTTAGGACTTTATCATTTTAACATTTCATGTACAATATGCAATTGTTCAAAAGATTAATACACACATTCTTGAAGACAAAGGCACTATGAAAGAAAAATTACACATCCTATGTCATGTTCCTCTGCAAGCTGAACTCTTTCAGTAAGAGAAAACTTCTTATCAATTCCCACACCATGAAGATGTGAACAAAAACATGACAGATGTCGTTAATGCTATGCTAGTGCTGCATCTATTTTCACATGTCTATTGGGACAATCTTGGCAATTTGCTGCTGTGCCAAAAGATCACCAAGAGCATCCACTGTTTGAAATAACCTTGCAAAGCTTAAGTAATGCTTTTTAACTGGAAGAAACTATAAGAGCAACTTTTGACGTATCTGAATCTAAGCAGGCATCAACAGCTTCTCAATCGGCATCTGCTTTCTTTTTGTTCATACAATTAATTCTTTGGCTCAACTACAATAAGAAATACAGGTGCAGTTTTCCATTAAGCTAATGGAAACTCTGAAAATACTTTCCAAGGAATTAATCTGGCTACTAAGATATAATATATCACATTCCAATTAACTCTATGGTAAAAGATGATTTCATAATGACAAGGCTGCAATTTCACTGTAGGGTTCTTTTAGCAGAGCAGAAGCTGAAAACTTTTTTGTTGAGTATCCTGTCTGTTTTAAAAGGCAGAAGGTAGCAAATACCAGAAATGTTTACTTCTTCTTCTATATGTCACTCTTATTTATGAGAGAAATTCTACCAGAAATGGTTTCAATTTTGCTCTCTAGGGAACAGGAGAGAGGGAAAGAGAGGGAGCAGGAGAAGGAGAGAGAGCGCAACGATACTTAAGTCAGCAGAGTTGCATCAATGTAACCTTAACCTGAGGTCACAAGAAGATGAAAAAGGTTTGTTCTTAGTAGTAAGGCTCGGGATAGAGCCTTATATCCCATGCCCTGGTTTCCGCATCTGTTTTGCAGTGTTTAGTGTGCTTACATACGTTTTATCTAAAGGAAATGTAAACACTGTTACATTCATACACTAGGATGCTTATATGATGCATTTGCAAGAGCTCATTGTGTAGTTTGATCATCTCCTGTGTTCCCCACATAGAGAATCTGAGATGGAAAGGCAGGGAGCATAAGGCTGTTCCCCCACACGATTTTACCAGGGCAGAATCCTAACAAGCACTGGATCTGCTCCATCAGAAGGACCTGCATGAATACATCCAGAGTACTTACCGGATTGTGCTTTTCCCAGAGGAAAAGACAAGGGAATTGCATTCTTTTCGAGTTTTATTCTCCCCTTTTTTTTCCTCGCCCCCCCCAATCGTAAGGCCTAAAATGATCTTCTGAGTGTCTAAAGTTCTCTGTGTGGGTAAGGAGTCCCGTGGCCTCTTAAAGAGGGGCAATAAGAGCTCGAAGATCCTGCACGGAGGGAGGCACCCTTACTGAGAATAGGAGCTGTATCCCGATGGCCCCGCTCCGCTGCCAGCGCATCCAGACCCGAGCGTGCCAGCGGCCCCGGCCCGCCTGTCGTGCGGCCGCTCCGGGCGCCCCCCTGCCCGTGCCCTGCGCTCGGAGCCACCAGAGCCCGGCGGGAACCGGAGCTGCAGAGCAGCACCGATCCGCCAACACCCCCACATCCCCACGCAGCAGCTTCCGAGCTCAGGGTCGGCGTTTTAAGCGCGCAGACGATCTGCGCCGGCGACAGCTACAGCTACGGACGATCAAGACGAGGGGCAGAACACACTGGACGTGACACACGGGGACCGGACAGCGGGAAAATAAAGGATCCTCCTACCCTGAGGGCTCCCTCACTGACTCTGCTGTGTACCTGCTCTGCTCCTCCATGCTGCGGTTCCCCGGCGCCCGCCACTCGGGCAGGGTGCTGGCGCACAGCACCACCATGGACACGATGACGAAGAGGATGGAGACGGTGGCCAGGACCTGTGCGGCCACGGAGGACGTGGGCTCCTCGAAAGTCCTCCTCATCCTCTCCAGCCACTTCCCGCCCTCGGCTCCCGGCGGCCGCCTTCCCTTGCCCTCGAGGCCGCCACCCGGCTCCCCTGGCGGCTCCTCCGCCGCGTAGTAGGTGTACGTCTCGGACATGCGGTCGTCGAGGCGGCGCTGGCAGCAGTAGTCGAGGTGGGAGCCCTCCAGCCCCCAGTAGATCATCTCGTTGTAGAAGGAGAGCTCGCACATGTGCGGCACGAAGCGCAGGTGGCCGTGCCGCACGTACAGCATGATGAAGCCGAAAGCCTCCGAGTGCCGGTCGAAGAAGTACTCGTTCCGCTCCCGGTCGTAGTCGTCGCACACCTCCAGCACGTCCTTCTCCGACAGGCAGCCGTGCAGGCGGCTCACCCGGCGCAGCGGAAAATCCTTTAACACCTCCCGGGAGAAGGAGTACCGGGTGCCCCCGACGTTCAACACCACCGGGGGGCCGCGGCCAAAGTTCATGGCTTGGGCGGGACGGAGAAGGGGAAGCGCGGGCAGGGCAGGGCGACGAGCAGGGGGGCAGCGCGGGCTGCGGCGGCTGCCCCGGCTCCGGCTCCGCGCGTACCGCTGGCGGCTCCCGCTCGGCGACGGGGCGGGCGACAGGCGGGGACGGAGGGAGGGAGGAACGGCCTCGCAGCGGCCGCGCAGGAGGGGAGCGGGGTGCGGCGGAACGCGCGTCCCCCCGGCGATGCCTCGGCGATGCCGCTCGCAGGTGCCGGTGCCGGTGCCGGTGCGGGCTCAGCGCCGGGGGCGGGCGGGCAGCTCCGCGGGGCCCCGCCGGGGCGGGGGCGCGGCCGCGGGCATGGCGGGACCGGGGAGCTCCGCACCCGACGCAGCTTCGCTCCGGCGGTGCCGGTGCCGGCTGGCAGGCGAGCGAGGGGCGGTGCGGCGGGATGGGGACACGCCTCCTCCCCCGCCCGCGCACATGGCGGAGCGGAGCGGGGCTTGCCCGTGGCTCCCGCCACCCCCGGCCCGCCGCCGACCCTTCCCATCAGAGGGTTTCGGAGCCCCGTCCCCTTTACCCGCTCCGCCAAGCGGCACTTGGCCGAAGTTGTCCACCAAACGCAAGTGAACGTTTTCCCCCCCATCTAAAAAAGCTCGAAGTGAAGCGTTTGAGTGCGACTCAGCTCGCTCCTTGTTCGCGGCAGCCGACGGCCAGCGCAGGTCGCTCCCGTCTCGTTTGTTTGCCTGCCGGGGCGGACGGTCCCGGCTCCCGGTCCCCGGCACGGCACGGCAGGGCGGTGGCTGCAGCGCCGGGCTGCCCTGCAACACGCAGGTTTCCTGTTACAGCCCGTCCGCCCCAGCCCTCCGCCGTGCACATCTGGGTAGGGAGACTCTTTACTTCTCCGATACAGTATGGACACCAGGAAGAGTGTTATTCCCTGCTTCTTCCCACCTCCGTCTCAGGTCTCTGCTCCTGCAGCTTCCCGACTTCTTGTTTCCTACACCAGTCCACAACATTAAACCAACTATTAGCTCCCACGACCTTGTCTGCATTCTAAAGCTTTGATTTCATTTGGTTGCATTAAGTACAGGGAGTTAATTTCCTTTACTGTTTTTTGGGGGTTTTTTATAAATTCTTTTTTTTACCCCAACATGACAATTCTCCAGGCTTGAGGTATTTTCTGGGCTTATTAACGTCTGGAGCATCATGGGGTAAAATCAGACAAGATACAGTTCTCCCTTTCAATGAGATGCTTCCAGCTGTCAGGAAAAAGGGCAGGTGAGTATATCTTTTTCAAAGTAATGCTGAAGATTTGTCACTCACTGTGTCTTTAAAAAGACATCCAGATTAAACCAGAGTTTTGCCATCCCCGTTGTTTTTCGCTCTAGATATATGCACTCTGGGTTGGGTTTGGTGATTTTTGTTGCCCTTTTGTTGCCCCTGTTACTTTATCAGGTGATATTTTTAAGGCACATTTAGGAGTATCAAAATAAATGAATAGTCGTCTAATTGTGTATTAAAAATTATGGGTTTTTTTTAAGTAGAATGCGATTAAGCGCTACTATTTTTAAGCCTATTTGTCATCTTCTAAAAAATACTTCTGGAGAGATTCGAATAAATGTCCCCGTTACCACGAAGAGAATCCTACGAGTTCTTGTTGTTATAAAGTGCTGCCACTAGAGGGCGCGGTTAGTCATTCTTCCCTGTTTGTTTCCCGGTTTTTACCAGAAACCCACCCAAACTCCAGCTGCAAAATGCAGTCAAGTACACACGCCAGCGTGTTGTTGCTCAGTAAGGTAATTTTTTTATCTCCGTTTAGTCATTCTGATGTCTGTTTTCGCATAGCTGGAAAGTTTTTTCCTTCCAGTGGCTGCGTTCATAGAACCATAGAATTGTCTTCATTGGAAAAGACCTTGAAGATCATCGAGTCCAACTGTTAACCCAGCACTGCAGAGTCCACCACTGAACCATGCCCTTAAACACTACATTTACACATCTTTTAAATACCTCCAGGGATGGTGACTCAACCACTGCCCTGGTTCAGCTAATGTATCTTGGCTGCTTGTTAATTTTATAAGCAACAAACACTTTTAAACCTCTTCACCCTCCTCTGATGAGTATGCTTCTGTATTGCATTCTTTCAGGAATAGTCACTAGAAAATCTGTTCGAAAATTAAGCAGCAAAACCTGACTAGAACTCTGACAGTGCTAATGAATTATCCAGGTGCCTCTGGCTGAGCAATTTGTCAGGCTTCCTGCTCCATATGTTCTAACCTGCTCCATTCCTCATAGGGAGCTTGCAGGGGAAGAGGGCAGAGTACAGGTAACATGGCCTGAAGACACATATTTGAAAAACTGTATGGAAACATGGGTTAGAGTGTATGTTCTAGAAATCATTTCAAGATGAACAAAGCCTTATTGGCTGTGTTTAGAAGCTGTATGGCAGAACAGGTAAGGTGCTGGCTTGACAAGGCTTTATCTTTAAAATGCACTGCTTGATGAGGTATTGTGGGTTGATTTGAAGTCTATGCCTATTTTTGGTTTTCAATTTCTTTTAAATATAGAATAAAATTATTTCCTCCTTCAGAATAACTTTGTCAGACATTCAATGTAAGCAAAGCTAACCTGGCAACAAGGATGTTTTCTTTTCCTCCACATGTTCAAATTTAGTTATTTTAGTTATAATTACTGACTTCCAATTGAGAAGATTTTTTCCAGGGAGATGGTGTCAACAACTGTAAAGAATATCTTTTTGCACCAGGAGCAGCAATTTATCATGACCAAAACCTCAGATTTTAGGCAGAATTTACAATCTTTCAATTTTGAGATTGCTTACCCCACTGGAGTTCCGGAATGGCAGGTTTGTAGTAAATTTGTGGTAATTCACACTGTTTCATGGTAATTACTCAGAATTTACAAGTGTCAGTTCAGTAATTGTAATATATATGTCTTCATTTGTTTGTTTGTTTTGTTTTTGTTGGTGTTTAGTGATTGAATGTCTTAAGATATTTGAAAAAATACGATAGAGAGCCTGAAAGAGACAAAACACTGAAGACTTTGTGTGACCATATGCAAAACATTTAGTAATATATTAAGAAAAAAAGATCTTCTTAAAGGTTATTGTGTAAAAAACCAAACCAAACCAAAACAAAGATATGTTTGAAAGTGCCATCTGTATTGATTTGAAAGATGGTACCTAATTAGTAAAAAACAGGTGAACCAATAAATCCATGTAAGTCAACATAGAAATTAGTAAAGAGTGTTCAACCTATGTGTTAAAGTATGAGGCATAAAGGGAAGCTTTAGAAGGACTGAATGGGCTAGTAATCTAAGATATTAGAAAGACCTCTTTCAAGTAGTTGAGTTCAAGTGGTTAAGGTGTTGGTTTGTTCTTGGTTGGGTTTCAGTTTTTAGGATCTGGATATACACGCTGGGATGTTGAATCAAAACAATTAACACTTTTCCTGGTGTTATAGTTGTTATCATTTGCTGCCCAGGAGGAACTTTGCAATTGATAGTAATTATGTAAAACTAGCTTTCTTTGTGTCAACATTTATTTTTCAGGGCTTGTACTGTGCTATTGCATCCTAGGGGTATTTAATGAACTTGAAATATTTTCTACAGCTTCCAAATCTTTCTGGCCCTGTGCTGAGACTGTTGCTCTGTGTTTTGAGTGCAGCTCTATGCTTGCTTTTAGAAAAGAGAGTCTTTACTTACATTTTGTATGTGAACCTAGGGGTATAGTTTAATGGCAGCATTTTTCATAACTCAGGTGAGATTCTGTTACTACTGAGGTAGCTACTGAGTGCTGCTGACTTCAATACAAGCAAAATTGGCTTTTGATGGGTTGTCTTCTATCAGGAATCTCAATTATTTTTATGACCACAACGTGTAGGAACTTTAGCTGTGGAGCAGGTTGCCATGATGATAGACTTGCAAACACAGAACAAAAAGATTTTCCTGGCCAGGGATTATGTAGTGTATAACATGAAAAATTGTGAGGTGAAAACCCCAGTGCTTTTTGGTATCAAACATACTGCCATATTTGGCCATCTCTGTCTTAATTACTTGAAAAGGCGACACATAAAGAACAGAAAAATGCTTCAAAAGTTCTGCATGCACAGATGGACTGTGATTTGCATTTATCTTTTGTTTAGGTCTTGGGCAAAATTGGTTTCAAATAGATGTTTTTTTTCTAAATCTGACCTCTCCTCACCAAAGCCTCTCTACTTCAGTGTGATTTGTGGGCTACATAGAAAACCTTTCCGGAGATGATCCTATTGCCACATATAATTACCAAACAAACAGTCTAATGACAGATGCAGTTTGGATTGTCAGTGGCACCTGACATAAGAGTACAAGTTCCCTTGTCACTGAGGCACTTGTAAAAATCTGAATAATTTTGAATATAAATGTTTCTAAAAGTGGATGAATGACATTTAGTAGGGAGCTGGGTATTCGCATATATATACATGTGCACAGAATACAATCTGCAGTTGACATTTATAATGAGACTAACTTACTTCATGAAACATCCTAACAGTTTGGGAAATATGGCTCTGAACAGTTAAGATTTGATACTGGAGAGTCAATATATTTGTAGGTCAGACTGTGAGCTTTTTTTAATGTGAGAGACAATTGCCTTCTCTGTTGTCTTTCATCTCCATATTGAGAAAATCCCAGCAAAACTTCTTGTCCCTGATGCTGGGCTAATTACTGAAGCCTGTTAAAGTTTTCAGTGACCACTGAATTGAGTGAAGCCCTCTCGGACAGAGATGGGGAGTAATCCAGTTTGTTACATCTGAACTTCAGGCAGGCAGATACAAAGCACAGAGAGAAGGACATTGCTCGCCTGAGGAAGGTGATTAGAAGGAGACTTGCTAATGAAGAATTCAAAGGCATGAATGTATTCTCACAGGAGAATACAACATGGGAATGTGTTTTCACACCAGTGAGAGTCTGTTCTAAATGACTACCAAAGGGAAGGGGAACATTCTGCAGAGAAGATGGAGAGAAATGCTGGGATTTGGAGAAGCCACGTGTATGGGTGAATCCAAAGTATGTCCTCAGAAGAGGAAGAAAACTGATCCAGGTAAATGCATATAAACATTATTTTCTTACAATCTTAAATTTTTGGTTTGGTTTTCTGTTTGTTTGGGTTTGGGTTTTTTTTTGTTTTGTTTTGTTTTAGGGCTTTTTTGTTGTGTGGGTTTTTTTTTTTTTTTTTTTTGGACTAGCTAACATAAAGAGTTACTGTTGTGCTTTTTTTGTGGTTTGGGGTGGTTTTTTCCCCTTGCACCCTCAGAAAAGACCATGAGCTCAGTTCTGTTACCTAAACATACAGAGTTAATGTCACTTGGAATGCCCTCCATTTTCTCCCCAGTAACAAGTTATAGGGCAAGAGAAAATGGCCCCAAGTTGTGCCAAGGGAAGGTTTAGATTGGATATTAGGATAAATTGATTCACCAAAAGGGATATTAAGTACTGGAACAGACTTCCCAGTGTTGTGGTTGAGTCACCATCCCTGGAGGTATTTAAAAGATGTGTAGATGAGACACCTGGGACATGGCTTAGTGGTGGACTTGGCAGTACTGGGTGAATGGTTGGACTCAATGATCTGAGAGGCATCAAGATTCCAACATAAATGATTCCACGATTCTGTGATTTACCCTTTTCTCCACCTGCTGCTCCAGTAGTGCATGAGCATTTTTTTTTCCTGTCCAACAGCCCCTGCAGATGTCCAGCATGCTGTACAGGGGATATTTCATACCTGAGTTTAGGTAAATGAATTGAGCCCTTGGCATCTGTTATGCCTCTTTGAAGGATAGAACCAGGAACTTGAAGTTGTGTTAGTTGGGACTCAGGTCAGATGCCCTAGTGAGTCAACCATGGCCTTTGGGAAGGGAATTCAGACAGCTGGGACTCTGAAATCCCATTGCTGGAGACTTTTGCAGAGCCATTGAAAACAGGACACAGCTCTGACTGCTTATTTAAAGGAGGTGATAAGCCTGGAGGTCTAATTAAGTGGGATGTAATTACAGTGAGTTAGTGTCTCGCAAGCAGGATTTTACTGGATCCGTGGAAAAAGTATTCTAAAGCAAAGTTTCTGGAAATGCTGTTTAATTTCTTTTATTCCTTAGTGAGAAATGCTATACTTTTCCATTTTAGGTATCTAAACTCCTGGGGGAAGGAGAGGAGGGTTAGAAACTGTGTCTTGCTATTATACTGTCCTACGCGTCACACTTCAGAGGAAATAAAGTTAAATAAGGCATTTTTGAAAACTTTTTCACTTGTTTCCTGATGAATAGGGGAAACAGTCCCTCCTTCTGCTCTTCACAAATGCAGTGTTGTTAACCACTGACCACTGGATTGTACCAAACTACAATAAATGATGCAGAATTAGGTCTTATATAAGATTTGAGTGCACAATTCACTTTTACCCCCTACATGCAGATTTTTATGTCTAAAAGGAATTATTCAGCATTTTAGTCTTATCATGTGTATTCTTACAGAGGACACAGAAACTCATCCTGTTTACTATACTAGTTTATGAAAATGATCAAGCTTGCCAACTTAAATATTTGCATGACTATTTAGAACTTAAAGATGATGATCAGATTCTTAAAATACTAAATCTGGAGTCAAATACTCATCCAGTTAAAATTAATAAACACTAGAGTAAATCCTTAAATTCTTGGTGAAAATGAGATCAGACCTCTCCGTAAAAATCCTTTTTTCCTGAGCCTTTCAGGGCACTGGAGAGTGCATGGTGCTCATACCATTCTTCAGGACACAGGAAGACCTGGTTCTGCAGTGAAAAGAGGTGTTAAAACCTTTGCATTATCAGAGCTTCAGGAACAACTGGAGCATAGCTCCATTACAGTTACAGGGTAGCCAATAAAGCCACTCTGTCCCGAGTTCACAGCGTAGGATGCTAAATGGCAGCACGCCTTTGGTGGCTGTGCAGGAATAAGTTCACTACCTTCTGTAACTTATGTGCAATATATTGGAGAGGGCTCTGGCTTCCAGCAAATGGGATATTTTAGACTGGGTTGCACGTAGGTGATTGTATGCAGGTCTCCCCAGGTGCCTACATAATCATTGTCAACATCTAAACAAATTACATAGATGTTCCCAGCTGCACCACTGGTGCAAGCTGGTATCTGCTTTCAGAAGCAGTAACTTTTCACTCTTTACATCAAAAGACTCCTTCCTAAATGACACAAGACATTGGATTATGTCCCAGAGTTGGAAGTTAAAGTGATCACACCATTATCTCCATTACACAGCTAGAAATGTCTCATAGTCAGAATGATTCTTTCTTTGCCTTCATTTTACGAAGGTACGATATTCCTCATAAGGATATTTTTCATCTAGGACTTCAAGATGTAACCACTGATGGTCTGGATCAGATACAAACCCTCACAACAGAATCCACCAGAATGATCTGATAAATTGATCACCTTTTAGACAGAAAACATAGTGAAACATCTGAGAATCTGGTTCTTGAGATGAAAACTGCATGACAACATATTTTTATGTATTTCATACAGTGAAAATATTCATTTGTGTACAGTATTTATACTGTGCTGTTCTCTGGTAAAAGTTACTGCAGTTTCATTTTGTGCAAGTACTGATTTCATGGTTTATTTTTTTTAACATACATTTTTGCCTATTTCAACATAGTTTTGTTTCTATGCTGGTAACTGCAGATCCTACCTATGTGCAGACCTGCCTCCATGTTTTAAATCATATCACTAACATCACAATACTTTAGTTGCTTTGTGGAAAACTGCAGTATGTTCACTAATTGTTCTTTTCCTGCTAATTACAGGAGGGAAAGGTAAACTCCACACCCTCCCCTTGGGGAGGGAGGAGTGGGATTCGGAGAAGGAGCGGTTTGCCAGTGGTATCCCTCTATAATGTGTGCCAGATTTATAATGAAATTGAAGTTGAAAAAGATGCATTCTTTTGCCATCGCAGGGTGTGTTGGAAAGTGCTGCTGGTGGACTCTGCAGTGCTCAAAAATAGTTGCGTCATGCTGAAATCAAACTGCAAATGGGCCACCTGCATTGCTGTAATGGCCACTACCTCTCTGACTCAGCTACTGATGTACCTGCAGGATGTAAAGCTAATCAACCAACATTAGCAATTTAGTCATTCCCTAATTTCCCTGCTTCCCATGGCGATAAACTGTGAAACCCAGCTGCTGAAGCTGGAGTGACTTTGGCACAACTTTGCCATTGAGTTACAAGTGACTCTAGCCTGGAGATAGCAAAAAATTAAACATCACAACATTGATGAAAAACTAGATCTTTTCTGGCAATGATGGCTAAGGAGCAAATAGGTAATGTTGTCTGCAGAGCCACGCAAACTTCTCTTCATACAGATCTTTGGTAATTTCCAGTACAACTGGGTTTTCACATTAAGCTGTCCAGGCAGGTTTATAGATGTGCCTTTCAATTGCAAGAGCCAGAATAAAATAGATTGCTCATCGCAGATTCTAAATAATTTTTTCCTTTGATCCATGGGAGCTTGTTTTGTGCTTTTTTTTTTTTTTTTTTTTTTTTTTTTTTTTTTTTTTTTTTGTTTTGTTTTGTTTTGTTTTTTTTTTTTAAACTACTGCACAAACAAGGCAGGAGACATCAGTAATCTTGAAATCATAGTAAGGAAAAATTTGTATGTGTCTCTTTAGAAAAGCTGAACATGATTTAATGAGATGCACTGCCTTGTGTTGCACTTCAATGAATATTATATTGGCCTGGCTCTCTAAAGTTGGAAATTATAGTAAATATCACAGAAGCTTATTTCAGAAGACTCCAACCCCTTAGCAGCAAGTGTCTGCCTACAGACTGCAGCATTCAGCTGAAGGAACTTCCTTCTGTTTGGAGGTTTGGACTTTTTCTTATTGATTTATTTATTTTTATTTATTTTGTGTTCAAGTATTATGCTGAAGACTGCAAAACATGACCTTAAGATCATTTTGCTCCCTAAATTTTCTGAAGACTATTGTTATCAGATCATTAGGACATTTTTGCCTCAGCAGGTTTAAATATGACTCTCTCTCTTTCTTCTCTCTTTTTTAGAAATTTCATCTGTTTAAACATTTGTGCTACAAAACAGACTTCAAACTGGGAACTGACGTCTCATGTTTGCAGTGCCTTATTTGTTTTCTTTCCTCCTATAGTTAAATCTTTAATTCAGAGATCTGTCTTTAATTCATCAACTTATATCACTGGTTTTCTGTGTCTTCCTCCTAACTTGTTTTGTAATTCATATATTAAAATGACTTTTTTCCTCAAAAGAGAAGAAGAATGGGGGAAAGAAGCTTTTTTTAAAAAACATAACACAAAATTAAAGTAAAAAAATTGAACAAAATACCCCCCCCCCAATACTGATTAAACATTGGATTGAAATCCCGTGCTTCTGTTTTCCAGGAGCTGTACTAAAAGCCCTACTTTTGAGTGTCCTTCTCAGTAAGTCATACATTCATCCTCTCTCCTTCAGTATTCTTAGCCCCAAGCATCTTATCCCCTTTTCTAAAAACAGGATGGTGAGGACTTCCCCACTCAGCCTGGGCTGTGGTCAACCACTCTAAGATGTGTGCAGTTGCCGTGGCCTGGGTACCATCAGAAATTAAGGATGTGCCAGAGCCTGGTGCTCTCTCTTATTATATGCAGAGATTATTTGGAAAATATTCCTTACGACCTCCTCATCTCTCAAGTTCAGCATTTCAGTGACTTCATAAAACGTGAAAAATACTCAGCCACTGCCAAGTATGTAGTTGGATTGTCTACTCATACAGCTTATTTTTGCAGTCTCTTACATTTCTGTTGTTCCCTGAGGAGCAGTCCTTAAAAGCCATGAGGAAGACAGGCTTGTGGAGCTGTGATTTCTAACCCTGCACTTCTTGGCAGCTTTATGGCAGTGAGCCTGTTGAGGTGTACCAGTATTCCTCCTCCCAGCACGCCACAGGTCTGGCAGACCAGTTACCAATCTGAAGCATACAGTTTCCCATCCCATCCCGGGAGCAGAACAGAGATTCACAATCTTCCTGTCTTCCTTTCAAAGGGTCTTAAAGAGTCAACTGTTGCTGAATTTTGCAATCATGTGGCCAAGTTCTCTTGCCTGCCCCAAGACTGGGATTCCTGTGGATTAACTCAATGATACCCAATAGGGTTTTTCTGAATTTACAGAGGTGGGACAGTTAATTATGGCTTAGTATTCCTGAGTCTCTGTATGCAAATAAAATAATACTTTTGTGTTGCTAATAATGATGATCTGTCTAGTATTCCAGTATTTTCTTTGTTTAAGGAATTTTAGATAATAAATTGCATTGAAAGGAATCTTTGTTGAAGAAATTGTGACAATTTAGGTCAACTGGCTCAAGAGACAGATATTCTGAATAACAGGACAATTATTTCTCATGGACAAGGTGCTTGGTACAACTGCAGGCATTAGGTTTTTTGCCCGTTTTGTTGATGGAAAAGCAATCCTCTCTGTTTCCCACAACAGAGAAGTAATTCCATAGTAAAAAAGAAAATAGCTCTTGGGTTCCTTAAACCTCACAGCACAAATTTCAACCTAGTAAGAACTTTTACTGCAAAGTTATAGACCTTGGAACAGGGGCTGGTATTGGAAATAGTGATGGAGCAAATTTTAGAGTTATGAATAGTGACATGATGGATTCTCTGTGCCTTGAAGTTTTGCACTTGGAGGACATTGCCAGACTGGTGTATCTGAAAAAGCAGTATTACATTTTGCTATTCAGAAGAGCAGACTCCAGTAGGAAGTGAATACAGACTACCAGAAAGATCATGAAGAACTGTAGCTACTTTTGTCCTCTTTGGTGGGGAAATAATTTTGATGAATAATAAGGGTGAATAAGGTGTAGTTGAATAAGAAAGATACTCAGAAGCAGAATTTTGCCCCATTTAAAAAAAAAAAAAAAGAGAGAGGCTTAAACTACAATGTAATATTCTCATTTTTACATTTCAGTGTATGAGGAAAAGTATAAAAGGCCTTTCCAAATGATGGGTCCCCCTTAAGTCATGATTACTATTAAGCAGCGTACCTCTTCAAACTTTAAAGGTAGAACTAACATAACATATTCAATGCTTTATAAATTGCACAACTTGCTAAAGAGCAAGGTAAGAGCTAAGAAGAGCTAAGGTAAAATGTCAGATTAAGTAGTGTAAAGTCCATGGAGTCCATCCTACACAAGGCAACACTATGCCCCTGCTCAGGTCCCTTCTCCTGCTTCAGGACAACAGATCACTATACTATATTCAGTCATTTGTTATTTTCTTTTCTAAACAGGAAAGGTTGATAGCAAAACACACAATAACTCATGTTTGGAAGAAAATATTCATCAAACAATCATAAATAACCTTCCTCATCCCAAAATGTTTGGTAAGTGCCCAAGAGGACCTAATCAAAACATAGAATCTTAAAATATTCATTAAAAATGTTATATACTGAAAGGCTTGACAGTCACTATGGCTAGGATATTTTTATTGCAATTTTCCCCTACCTGTCATGGTGTACTATTTTCAACTGGTTTAATGGAGAAGTCCCTAGGGAAGTGATGTTATGAATAATTATTATGAGAACTTACCCAGTAGTCTCCAGCATGGAAAAGTTGGAGGGTCTTCTATCTGTATTGTATGTTGTGTGTCATCTGGTTGATGTCCATGAAAACAGATGGCATTCAGTATAAGTTAGAACTGAGCCCTGCAGGCCTGGCTTGCATGTTGACCACTACTTATTTATGGACCCAGACAGTCCTCAGAGGGATATGAGTCTTCATTGGGAAGAAGTCCAGAACTTCTGGAATCAGATCTGAGAAGCATGCATGAGCAGGCTTCTTCTATCTCAGAGTATATGTGATTTAGCAGTATGAGCTGTGTTTATTTTCTCTGTGATGTCTTCTGGGCATTTCACATACACAGATGTTTGTACTTTGATTTGACTGCTGGTGGTTATTCTGGTGAAGTTCAGGAATTGGTTCCAGTGAAAGTATTCCTGGATATCTTGCTGACTAATTTTGGTTGGGCTTTTTTTGTTGTGGTGGTGGTGGTGGGGTTTTTTTGGTTTTGTGGTTTTTTGTTTGTTTGTTTGTTTTTGGTTTTGTTTTGTTTTGTTTTCTTTTTTTTCGGTTTTTGGTTTTGGGTTTTTTGCTTTTGTTTTGGGGGTTGTTTGTTTTGGGTTTTTTTGTGTTTTTTTTTTTTTTTTGTGGTTTTTTTTGTTTTTTGTTTTTGTTTTTTTTTGGTTTTTTTTGTTTGTTTTTTTTTTTTTTTTTTTTTTTTTTTTTTTTTTTTTTGTTGGGGAAGGTTGTTGTGTTTTTATTATTTCTGTGGATATGCGTTAGTTTAAAAATTTTTACAGATCCCTGAAGAGGAGATAGTGTTAACAGTATAAAAGGGGGTTATTCCAGTATCAATTATTCTTGTTTAGAAGAAAAGGAAAATAAACACACTGTGTGTGTGTGAGCCCATGATTTCTTCCTGCTTTCTATCACATGTCTCTTTTTAGGAATTTTTAAGTCCTGTCCCAAAGCAGAACTTGCAGGATGGACTCTGAAGTGTTTTCAGAGTTAGATCAAGGAATCTAGGATTTTTCAAAGAGCATACTATAAAAGATGCTTCTTTGGTCATATTTTCCCTGAAGAGCAAGAATTGGTCTTTTCCCCTAGCAGTTCTCCCCATTGCTGATTCCCTATGTCAGAGTAGTTGGTTGGATAGTTTTGAGGAAGATGGGGAAATGAAATCATAGTTTTGACTCCATGTATTTGTTAGTCTCAGCTAAGTGTTGTACTCTTGCCTGCCATAGGAGTTTCATAAGGAGAAGAGGGCTGATGCACCCTATTCTTTTTTTTTGTTTATATTGAAATATAAATGATAGAGCAAGTTGCTTGTAAGGGTTTGAAATATTCTTTTGTATTCTAGATGATATTGTAGAATATTAAAACTTGGATACTTTCAGACTGTTAATCTTGGGTATCCAGATTCTATGGGTTTTCATTCCTAGCTGTAACACAAGCTGCAAAAGGGTTTAGTTGCAGAGGTTAAAGAATAGTGAAAGGCTCATCTGATAAATGGCTGCGAGGACTGTAGTCAAAAATCTTCAGTCTGCCAGAGGGAAAGTAAAACTTGTCAGACTGCGCATGGACATGATGGATTTATCAGACGGTAAAATTGGCATCTGCCTCTCCTACAAATAAGAGACTTAATTGCAATAGTGGGGAGGTTTTTATTGGACGTGGATTTTTCAGAAGCAGATAATACGTTCAGGAGTTTTTTGTTTGGTTGGTTTGGGTTTTGTTTTGTTTGTTTGTGCCTGATTGGTACAAACAGCCAAATTTGACACAAATTTGCCTATTGTTCTGTCTATTTTAGCAGAAATAGCCGTTATTAAAGAACTTGCAGGACCTATCAGTTCAATTAGGTTCCTTGCTGTAGAAAATATGTAAAATCTACCATTCATTTGCTATATGGGGGGAATACTCACAGTATTCTGAGTGCACAAGTGTTCTGCATCAGTCCATTGTGTGCTATGTGGAAGGGGATTTTCAAGCTGTTTATTTCTTCCTGCCAAGCATAACACATAGCTGATTTAAAACAAACAAATCCCAAACAACAACAAAAAACATGCCAGCTTGGCAACTAGGGAGCCTCTAGTTATTGCAATATTTCTTGTGTTACCACCTATTGCTTTGTGTAGTAGCTCTGCCTGCAGTAATCTGGCTACCTAGAAGTACATCACTTGTTCTTTCCACTCATTCCGAGAAAATGCTTCATGAACTTCACTGGTTTCAGACAGGGATTTGACTGCCTCTAGGTAAAAGACTTGCTTAAAAGTGACTGCCAATACTTTCCAAAATAACAGCACTACTGCCATTGTGCTGTTGCTCTTCGTTGCCATCACTCAGATTGATTTTTGGAGGTAAGTTATCTAGTCAGAAGCCTGTTAATCAGGCAGGCAAACTGACCTCCTTTGTCATACCACCTGCTGTTAGAAAGAGAGGTCACTTGAACGCGAAGTTAAACTCACTGTGTGTAAGCAGGCACGATGTCCTTGATTTAGGAGGAAGGTGTGTGCATTACAGCACTGATAAATATGTCCCTGAAATGCATCCAGCCTGAATTCAGAAATGAAGTTCCTCCTACCAACAGAACAATGAATGATCATCTTCCTGCTGCAATGACCTAGAGACTTGCTACCTGCATAAAGAAATTGTTCTGATTTTCAAAACTAGAGGTAGAACCTTTAGTACCTGAGAATTTCAGGTCAAAAGTGTCTGTAATGGAAACACCAGGCAGTATTTAGGGACACGGTAAGGCACTGAGCATACATATGTTCAGTAAGTTGCACTTTAGTGTTGCTTGCCTGAGATCATTCAAGCCCCAGAAAATCTGAACTGAACAGATGCTGAGTCCTTGACTTAAATTAATTCTGCTCAGATGAATGTACTGTACTCTACTTAAATAGGTGTCATTAAGCACCTTTCACAGCTCTTTAGCAGGTGTTAAGCACGAAAAATAGATCAGTTGAGAGAAAGGGAGAGATAAAGAGTAAATTCAGTGCAGGGGGTTTAATATCTATCTAGTGTAGTGTTGAAACCCCAAATGGCTTCATTTTGGAGTGCTTCAGATGTATCCAACACTCCATTGTGCTTCTAACTGCTCTGATTCACAGTCTTGCCTACGACAAAGATAACAAAGGTATATAATGGTCTTGCTTTAGCCCCACTGGAGTCAACTACAAAATTCACACTGACTTTAACAGAAACTAGACATGAACCTAAGTCTTCTCTAAAACTGGCAAACAGAATGGTGTACAAAACTGAATCCTAGAGTTGCAGGCTTTTTCTCCATTAGGATGTGAACTGCAAAGTAAATTGCTAGCTATAACAAAAGCTCTAGATTGGTAATTTATTTTTTTTTTAATCTGTTTAGAAAAATAAGATTTTTACTCTTTTACTGAGAAGACTATTATCAAAAACTGAGAGTTATTCCTCTGGAGTGGAAGAAATGTATTTCTCACCTATCTAGCCTTTAGTAGAACAATAATAATAAACCTTAATTTACCATCCGTCCCTCCCTCTCTCCATCAAACCTATAGTACTATTTCCATTGCAACAGAGTGGTTTTCTTTAAAACAAATTCAGTCATAGCAAGAAGATCAGTACATATAGGTCCAGATATGACTTATCTTGCACAAAAAAAAAAAAAAAAAAAAAAGGACCTTGATTCAATTGTATGATTTATGGGAAATGAAATTATGAATGGTGTCAAAGCAATGCCATATGGTAGGCTACAGCACCAATCCATATAGCAGTATGATAGTTATTGAAAAACCATTACCCAATATCTGTTTTTAACTACCCTCTCAATTAATAACTTGTTGCCAACCCATAAGCACCATTTTTGTCTGCACATTGATTTAGTGGTATTCCTATGACTTTAAGATTTGGATTGAACATCTAAATCTGCAGACTACTAATAATTCAGCAATTAACTTTAAGCTATTGTTTAAATCATATTTAATGAAAATAGTGATATATTTAGCTAAGAGTCTCTTGAGAAATCTGACTCATAGAGTCAATAAAAAAGCCAACGTTATTTCTGATGCCAAGAGAAGATGATTTTCTCAAGTGAGAGCATTGGGATTTTTTTCTGATTTATAAAGAAGTTGGTGGGGAAGAATCTATTACAGATTGCACCTAGCTTCTGCTTTGTAGAGGCAGCTAAAAGTTTCTATTGCTTATGATAATAAACACTGCTTTTTGTATTCCTGTAAATTAAAAAAGTCCCCACCTTATATAATGCTTGTTGCAAAATGGAAGTTATCTAAGTTCCTTTTTAATAAATATAATCATGAGTATTGACATGGAAAATAATTTTCTTCTGTGACTAATTAAATGACACCGGTATGAATTCTGTTTCTGCTACAAATTCATTAATGGCGTTTTGCAAGCTATGGTGTGTCTTTACATTGGTTAAAGAAAAAAAAAAAAAAAGTGCATGTACTTTTAGCTACCTCTAAGCCAGTCTGATCGATGTGCAACTGTACTGGCTGTCATGTTTGTTCACACAAGATAAAAGTCACTTTCTATAGACTTTTTTTTTTTTTTTTTTTTTTTTTTTTTTTTTTTTTTTTTGAGCTATGACACAAGTCCATAACCTACCCAAGTCCACTGTGATCGTGATTTATTCTCAGTGTAGCAGTTTAGGCTGACAAGAAAGGATCATTTTTATTTTTTTTAAACTCTTTGCATGGATTTGCATGCGGATCATTTATTCGTTGTAGGAAAGTTTCACTAGCAAGGAAGCCACATTCTCTTGGCATGAACTCATGAACTTAAACTGCTGAATGTTTTCTGTGCTTCCAAATTACCTGTGCCAAAAATCAAACCAAACCCTCTAAGCTCAGCCACTCTGACTTGGGCAGGTCCCATAGGTGTGACCCAAGGATGGGAAAGGCCTTTTCCTTTCTGTTGTATTAGCATGACTGTGTCTCCATGAAAGCTCCACAGGAAGATGAACATCTTTTATTAAGGTTGAAGCAACTCTCTTCTTCAATGTTTTTGTTGGTTTCAATAAGATGTTTCTACCTGTACGATCCTGAAGTATTTCAATCTGAAACACACCTCTATCAATTTATTTTACTTTAGTTCTCTAGACTGTCAGTATAATCATTTGGCAAGTAACTTAGTAAGATTTGTCTTCAGTAGTGGTGACTTCTGTGAGTAATCTTATAGGATGGGGTTTTTTTGTTGATGGGGTATTTGGTGTTGGTTAGATTCAGGCTTTTTGAAATTAAGGAACTTTTGAAAGCAGGAACCAATAAAATTAAGTTCTCTGGACACAAAACAGGATATTGTACAACAGCTTCAAGGGAAAGTCTCTTTTTCTGTCACTTTATGGAGTGATAAAGTTGTCAGAGCTTTTTGAAAGCTTCATCTTGGCTCTGTGATAGTGGGAAAAGCTCATCAGTGGTGAGGAATTTTTGTTTCATGCAGGAATTTTTGAGGATTCATCCTAAACCTCTGAACTACCATGAACAGCCAGAGATCTGCAATTGACTGAATACAACTTGCAGTCTCTGAAAAGCTACAGAGAATCAAAAATGAAAATTTGAATAGCACAAGTAATCTTAGTCTATAGCTAAATACAGTTCGTTTACCAGGTTAAGACAAAGCTCTTACCTGAATCTTTTGTTCTCAACAGCCCTGTTGTTGAAACAAGAGTTTCCCATTGTATTTAATCTAGAAAAATGAAGATGTTTACATAACTTTAATTTTTTCCCATGCTGTACATCACAAGAGCTCTGAAAATAAACTGTATCCAGGCTTTTGTATTTGTTACACCAAAATAAAATGTACTGCCAGTCCTGCAACACTGTATCCACTACCAAAGCAGTGACTTTGAACTATGGAAATACAGCAGGACGTCAGGTTGTGCTATTAGTGACTGTGCAACTGTGTTACTGTGAATAAGAAGTGATTCAGTACCAAGGTATATAAAAACCATTCTTTATTTATCTGTCTGTAGTGCATGCTTTAGTCAGGCAACTGTAAATAAAGGTGGTTTTCATGCCGTTTTCTTACTGTTTGTCTTACTATTATTAGGCTGTCAACCTGAAAGGGCACGATGGGACCATCGGCTTTCCTGGGCTGCTCTCCCATGTTCTGTATCTTCAGGAGCTGCTTTCCTTTTCCATAGGCCATGCCTTCAGCTGGTGGAAGGAAGAGTCTGTTTCTATCTAAATCCCCTCCTTGCTGGATGAGGATACACTGTAAACTTCAAAGTGTGGGAATTTCCCTAATGTCGAAGTGCAGACTTTAGATGAGGAAAAGAGCTTGAAGGCATTTTGTTTAATTGATAATGACTGTGACAAACGTACTATTTGATTCAACTGTTCTTTTGCCTTTAAAGTTTAACCTGTTTCATTTACCCAAGCAGTAAACCAGAAGAGTAAAATAACACCCCAGTTCTCTGCCAAGGATGTGTTATTGTGCCTCTGGAAATAACCAGCTTCAACTCTGAAGTACCAGAGTTGGTACTTCCTAAGGAGTTTCTGTGGACTTTATTTTCAGCTCAGATGTCATCAGGAGACAAAACAGAGGAAAATTCCCCTCTTCTCCTTTCAGTGCTTGAATGTGTTGCTGTTTATTAAAGTGGACTAAATCAATATATCACATGCCTGCTTTATGTGTTTCAGAATTTGGTACTCAGTTGCCTCTTTGACACAAAGTACTTACTTTACTAAAAGTAGACAAAATATTAACTTGATAGTCCCAGATTTGCTTAAAGGGTGAAGGGAAAAAAGGATATGATCATTTGAAACACCAGGGAAGATCATCCTCCTTCCAATCAATGTGTTTCCCTGCAGCTCAGGAAGAAGTGAAATGTTAGCTTGGTAGTGCTTAAGCTACATACATAAATATCCAGGATATGAAACCAATAATAAATCATTCCTCTTCCTTGCAGGAAGATGATAAGAGTTTCTCTCCCAAGGAAGCATTCCACAGCAGGATCAATTGTTTGTAAAGTGCTTGGATTGTTTGTGATGGTGTGAACTTTGTATAAACACGGGGAAATGGCTCTGTGTTACATCAATATCGATGTTTTTGAAGTATTCCTCTCATCGGATGATTTGTAAGCGTCTCCTTCAACGCCTCCTGCCTCCGAGGCGAGCTGCTAGATTTATCTTTATTTTGTCGTAAAGGCTTTTTGCTGCCTGTTGCGAGCAAGCTGCCTGCTTCGACCGGCGGAGAGCTCAGAGAGGGCTGGGGCCGCCGGAGCCGCCCGCGGGACCCGCTCCAGAGGCGAACAAAGAGGCCACCAAACCCATCACCAACAGGTGCTGCGCAAGAAACAAAACTTTCTTCGGGATATTACCGAGAGTTGCCTGTGGGGAAAGGTCCCTCGGCGGCGCCGGGGGAGAGGCAACCACCACCAACCCCCTTCCCGCAAAAAAACAACTCAGAGGGGGCTGGAGAGGAGAGGGACAAAGCAGGGGGAGCCGGTGGGACGTGGCGGGCTTTGGGCACGGCGAGGAGCGGGGCGGGGGGGCCACACACCCGCACCTCCCCCGGCGCCGCCCGGCCCGTCCTAGCCCCACCCCACCTGCGGCCGGGCCCTGCCCGGACCCGCCCCGGGGCCGGTGCGCGGGGGGGCGGCGGGGGCGGCCGTTTAACCCCTTCCCCGCCGGCGGCTCCGGAAGCGGCGGCCGCGGCCCCGTGGGGCGCTGTGTCCTGCGCCGGGCGCGGAGGGGTGGCGGCGCAGGGAGGGGGCGAGCGCGGCGCCGGGGGGCGGCGGCGGGAGCCGCTCCCTCCTTGCCCAGCCCGGCCCGGCAGAGGCGGCGGGAGGAGGAGGAGGAGGAGGAGGGCGGCGCAGAGCGCAGACATGGCGGCCAACATGTACCGAGTGGGAGGTATGTGGGGACACGGCGGCGCCCGGCCCGAGCCCCCCGGGCCGCGCCCGGGCGGAGAGCGGCGCCCCGGCCCCTCGGGTGCCGCGGCCCCCAGCGGGGCGGCCGAGCCCGGCTTAGGGCGGCGGGAGGCGGCAGCCGGTCCCGGCAAAGGGGCCGCCGGGCCCTCCGCGGGGCGGGGGGGAGGACACAGGTTCCTCCCCCGCCGGCCCCGTGTGCCGGGTGGGAGCCCGGCCCCCGCCGCCGAGGAGAAGGGCAGCGCCGCCCTCCGCGGGGATGGGGGGAGCGGCACCGCCGGCTCTCAGCCCCCGCACCGCGGGCCGGGCACGGCCGCCCTTCGCGCCTCGCCTCCTTACCCGGCGGGCAGCGGGGGGGCCCCCGCCGGGCCCAGGCGAGGGGCCGCCCGCCGGGGCCGTGTGTCCCCGGCCCTGCCCCGGCGCGGCCTGGCCGGCCCGGGCGGTGCGGGAGGGCGGGCGGCGCCCACCCCGGGGGGCTCTTCCCTCCCCGCCGCTCCCCGGCCCCCGCGCCCTCCCTCCGGCCGCGGAGTTTCCCCGCGCCTTCCTTGGTCTGCCGGGGATAAATAATTAATCCGGCTGTGTAGCCGGGAGATTTCTGTCAGCTTCCCTGCTCACCGACGTGACCCCTGAGAAGTGCGCTGATACGTGACTGCTTGGCACTGCGCGAAGGCCGGGGGGACTGGGGGCGTGGGCATTTAGGCGGTGAAAAACAGGGCGAGCGTTTGTCTTCCCACCCCCAGCCTCTCGAAATTGACACGGATAAGTTTCCCTCCCTCACAGAGGGAGCGAACGTGGCAGTGTGCCGAGCGCTGTGGCTCAGGTGCACCGCTCACGTTAGGTGTGCAGTGTTGGGTACCCAGAAATGGCTTTATCCTCTTGGTCTCTCGACAGCCAGAACTGAGACTGAAGATGCGTGGAAATGAGGGGTGATAGCAGTTTAAATCTCTTTCTGCTCATGTTTTGAGATGTGGTGATATATCCATAAGTCTTCCATCTGCATACTCCCTCATTAGGGCATTTAGATGGTAGTCCCATCAGCCTTTACTCATGAAAGTAATCCTTCTCTGAGTGGGTAATGGATGGAGTTTACCTCTAAGGTCATCTATTCTCATTTTTTTCATTGTAATCTTAATATGCAGTCGTGAAAAATATCCAAAGATCATATTCTTTCATTAGAGCTAAGGGAGCTACCTGAAGCTCTGTTGCATTGTAATGTAGTGTTGAAGCATCGCAGAAGAGTTATATACATTGTTACGGTTCTTCCTCTAATTTTTAAAAGTAAAGTTTTCAAGGTGCGAGAAGTCTCATATCAAAATCAAAGTGTGGTTGGCATTTGATGGGTACTTTATCGTTTGACAAAAACAAGTTTTCAGAAAATTATTGAAGGAAATGTGCTGCATGTCAAATCTTTGCATGTTACATGGGACCTGCTTTCAGGATGCGAGTAAACTTCCTTACATTCTATGAAAATATTTTTACATTAATGATGCTGGAAGAGATTTTCACCTGGAAGATCCTTACTAATTCCGTGACTATACCTGCTTAATGTAGTTTGCATCTTACTGAACAGAGATGACAACAAAAGCAAGGATCGCAAAACGTTTATTACTCATTTGGACAACTGTACTGCCAGAGCGTCTGACAATAAATGTGAGGTGGCACACCTTACAGAAATATCTATCTCCATAATATAGAAACTCACTAAACTACTGAATTGTTAAATCTTCCTTAATCGATTGCGAGAAACTGCCACTTCTGTATCAAGATTTATGAAGTATGTGGGTTACTGAATTACAATGTAAGCTTCAATACTAGCCATTTAACTTTTCTCCCAGCATAATTTTTAAAGCCTTTGTAGAGCATTTATAACCAGAATTTAGGAAAAACTTATGTTAAATCTCAGCATAGAAATACTTAAATTCCTTAACATTCAGAAAGACATCTCAGCCCTTTGAGGGTTTCTAGGTTTAGAAGAAAAGTTTTGCACTAATAATTGTATACCTTTGCACATTGTTTTTTTGGCATTTCAGCAACTTTCCCTTGTTCTTTTTTTTATCGCAGATTATGTTTATTTTGAAAATTCTTCCAGCAATCCATATCTCATTAGGAGAATTGAAGAACTTAACAAGGTACACAAATATCTAAAATTCTTTCTTAAACTTTAACAACAGTAAGTTCACTTGTCGAAAAGTGAGAATTGTTTCCATCCTATAAGATTTCTATTGTGATAAGATTTTCTGGTTTGTTTGTTATTTTTTTGGTGTGTTTTGTTTGTTTGAGTCGTTGGTTTTGTTTTTCTTCTTTGAGATTTGCTATGTGTGTTGTGTATGTTTCAGTTACTGAAATCTTGCTATGTGATGTTATCTAAGCAAACACCCAGCTGATCATTCCTAGTGAACAGGATTACTCTGCTATAAAAATTTTCAAACTAATTCTGTGAATGCTTGTGGAAGTGAGTAAATTTAATTCTCTGGATGATGATGACACTGTGAATCCATCGGAATGACAGTGATCATGCCATGTGTCTCCTTTTAGATATATGTGTAAAAGAGCTGGAAGGTATCAGTGAGACTTTGCAGTTATCAAATAACAGAATATGTGACTTCTGTGGCTGTTTATTGCTCTGTGCATTGGCAGCTGTGAATGAAGGATGGGCTTTTGAACAGAAGTATAGACTGTATTCTTTGTCTTCATCCTGAGTGTATATTCCTGAAGAATGGAGGCTTTCTACATTGTCATTCTGAGGAAGGCATGATTATTTTTCTTCTGTCTTATACTACTAAGAATAGTGTGGGATTTTTTTTTATTTTTTTTTTAGCATGGTGTATTTTTACTGTTCCCTCCAAACTTACTGATGCATTACATCACAAGTTAACAATCAAAATGCCCTTCCTGATGTAAATAGTGATAAAGATATCTTTTTTTTCCCCAGTGGTTAGAAAGTAAATGAAAAAATTGGTGGTCTGCAAATGATTTTCTTATTATTAACGGAACATAACACTACTCCATAGCAGACATCAACCACATTACCTGTTAGTGCTGTCCAACACAACATCCACTGAGCTTGCACATGGCAAATCACTTTGGACTTTTATTGGAGAGGAATATTTTTTTATTTACAGTAATTGAACTGATTCCAATCATGTTCTGAATATAATGTTTATTATCTTTAAACTGCACTGCTATAATTTAATCTTGCTCACGCAGGGTAGAGCAGAGTCATGTATTGATTTTTTTTCCCCCCCCCCAGACAGTTTGGAGGATGTAGTCCAGCTGTCATAAATGTGAATGTTTTGTTTTCATGCATTAAAGGTATTGGAGCAAACGTGGAGATGTTATGCAAATATATAATTAAATGCTTTGGTTATTGTTCTACCAGGGATAAGATGCTTGGTGTTTTTTTTTTTTGTTTGTTTGTTTTGTAAGAAACTTAATTAAAACATTATACTTTTCAGTTTTAAATAACTAACCGAAGGTAATAAACTAATTCTGTGCTTTTCATAATGAGAAAGAGGGTACACTTCTTTGAGTATTAGTAAATTCTTTACATTATCAGGCTAAAGAGCTGTAATGATTTTTTCAAATAAACCATGTTATATTCAATATGATTTTGAAAAAGAATGCCAGAGTACATTGAAATTTACATTTCTATCTGAAGCTGTGTTGCAAAGAACTGTTCACAGGCTTCTAATATTTCTTATGGATTCTTATGTTAGCATGGTACTCACATTACGTCTCTGAACAGCTGAATAATATATAAATTCTGAGGACTAAATAATTATAGTTAATCCTGTTGTCTGATCTGAAATTGGTACTGGCCTCTGTCAGGAAGTTTTTATTTATTGGAGTAATTCTATTGATTTTAGCCTGACTAATCATGTGAGAACTACTGATACGAGGGAAAATCCCAAGCAGAGAGCATTTAATTTGTATTACTCAGCTGAGGAGGGATACATTCTGACTTGATTTATCTTTCTTTTGTAGACTGCCAATGGAAACGTGGAAGCAAAAGTGGTGTGTTTTTACAGGCGAAGAGATATTTCTAACAGCCTTATAATGCTTGCAGATAAGCATGCTAGTAAGTAGATTGTGTAGGGCATTTTGTCTTTCTATCTCAACCTGTTCAATTTCTACAGCTGCTTAAAATTGCAGTTCTTTGGCATGTGAAATATATATTTATATTAGGCAATAATTAATATCCAGTTAGGTGCTTAGCATTATCTGATACTGGCCTTGCTCCTGGCAATTGCTTGTGGGGATTAAGTTAAGCTGTATTACTGTGACTGAAACTGTTCATTTGAAAAAAAAAATATATTTTTTTCCACTGGAAGATACAGCTGCATTTCTTTTTTTTCATGTCAGAAGTAGTGCTTGGTCATAAGTCAGTTTAAGCTTAAGAGCATTTGTGAGGATTTGATTTGGCTTTTTTGAGATAGACATAAACATGTATTGCATAATGCAAAGAATGAAATGTATCACTGGAGACTGAAAATACCTGGAGATTATAAAATAGCTGTTATGTGCTTTTATGCTAAATGTAGATATTAGTCAGAAAAGTAGTATTAAGCATCATATAATTGGGTTGGTTTTTTTTCAGGAAAACAAGTGCTAATAGGTGAAGAAAGCCCCATTTTCATCATGAACCTAACTTTTCTTAGTAGCTGCTATTTGGTTTACAAGTAAAATACAATATTGTTCCATAATTTTATAATGAAAAATGTAATCCTGAAGACAAAAGCAAAACGTAAAATCTGAGATGTTTGAGAAAACGGTTTTGCAGAATTTATTTGCAAAATACTTCAGTCATTTTTGTAAATAACTGAAGTGTGAAGTATGTCAACATCCAGTAGATTTCTTGCCATATACTGTTAAATAACATTTTGCTTATAAATGATACTTGAGTTTTCAAAATGAGTTGGTGAACAAGTTACATAGGGATTATAAGTCTCTAATTTATCAGGATGATTCTCTTGAAAGACATTACCTAATGCCAACTTCTTTGTGCAGATATATGATGGAGTAATTAGGCACTTTAAAAAATACGTTACTATTTGTTTAATGTCAAATTGTGGTAATTTTGCTCATACAGGTATGGTTAGTGAAGAGAAATAGCCAACTTTTGGTTTTTGTTTTATTCTTTCACTGGTCCTAGAGAAGTGGAGGTGAAATGAGTGTGTAGTACTAGCTTGGTTTTTAAATAAAGAAGATACCTCTTACTGATGTTCTTAGGGAATGATCTAATGTTATTCTAAAATAGTTGGGCACACTTTGTAGTTACTGGTGACCTATTTTATTATTGTATTCGTGCAGTCATTACAGTCTTTCAAGTTTTTCCATCTGAAATGTATAGAAATACAGAACTTTTGGTAAGCTTCAGTAAACTTTCCAGCTCATTTGTTTTCTAATTTGTTTTTCTTTCCTAATGGAGGGGGCAAGAAAGGATTACAAGGATAACAATTTACTGGAAATACACTTTTTTTTTTTTTTTTTTTTTTTAGTTTAATTTTTAAAACATGAATCTTGTACATTTCTTTTTCTTTTGTCAGCTTATTGTTTAGAAAAGGGTGTGTTAGTCCTGTGGGCATCATTTGGTCTGGAAAAGTGAATAAGATTTTTCTGTTTCCTTTGTGAGTTTGCCGTTTTGTCAGCACTTTGATATAAAGGACTTGTTGACGGTCTGTTGCTCTTCTACTATAGCATACTAGGGGTGAGTTGGTGTCACTAGAAGTACCATGGAATCTTCCATCATGCGTTCTCTATTGAGATTCTCTTGCTGTTTTCTAGCAATAAAATAGATATATAGTTTCCAGCTGGTTCGACAAGTATCCTTGGAATGCCTCTGTCTCACAGGTTATAAGTCATCTAACCTGGTGTTCTTATGAACTAGGTTTCTCTGTGGATGTTTTCTCTGGGCACAATGTTTTTTTTTTTCCTAGCCAATCTATGCAATCTGTACTGCTAAGTAATCTTACCAGATACTTGTTACAGTTTCAGGGGACAGCACGTAGCTTATATCTTGGTACAGCTCACGCAGCAGATGTAGTTAAATGTCAAATCAATTTAAATGCTTTGATTCTGGAATACCACAGTGTTCTGTTTAAAAATATGATGTATGTAAACAAAATATTTGTATATTTATGAATGGAATGTTTTGGAAATGTTTTATTTAGCTAAACATGTTGACACTACAACACTTCTCCCTGGCTTAATATAAAATAAATGCTAAAAGATACAAGTTTCTTAAGGAATAGAAATGCTAGTTCAGTCACTGATTTCTCCTGTGTACCTATCTAGAGAAGTCTTTTAAGTATAAGATCGACTTGATCTTTTCTAATAATATTTTATATTGTTAGCAATTATTTTTTCTTTATGATAGAGAAAACTGTCCTGAGTTAGTCACTTCTCAAGACTTTGGCAGGTGGAGATTGGTTTTTTTTTTGTCCCATTTAATGAAACAAGAAAATAGCTATGTAAGAAAATATTTTAGAACTTTAGGAAGTTTTCAATAACTTGAAAAAACTTCAAAGCTATTCGAAAGAATGTTTGGGAAAAATGGAATGAAGTTGATCTCTGATTCTGTCATTGGTAAAGAGTCAGTATACTGCTTCTATGGTTTGGAGTTTTTTTGTTTGGGGTTTGTTTGCTTTTTTTTTTCAGATTGTCTTCCAAAAAGATTGGGGTGAAATTGAGTTTTCCTTAGGCCATCCTAAGATACTCGGGGTCAGAGGAGTTTCTTGATTTCAAAGAATGTCACTAATCTGTGAGGAAACTTGTGTTGCCATCCTTTTTTCTCTGGTGTTTCATGTGGAACTTAATTAAGGAAATTTTTATTTGTCTACCAGCATCATGTATGACATCAGTCTAGATCTGGGAATAGTTCTAGAAGCTGACTGTAGTCACTGAAGTCCAGGGGTTTGGAATGTTTAAGGGTCACTTGAGGACTTCATATTTTTTCCCCTTTGATTTCTGTTACTATAAAATAGAGTTTATGTTAAGGCCAACTTGAAAGACAAACCTTCAAGACAAGCTTCTTGAACCTGTGCAGGCTCCTGAACTGAGTAGGAGATTTCTTCTGTAATGTTAAAACTCTCCAGCTCTTAAGTTGTGGTCATCACCATAGGGTCACTGCTGGGGGGCCATTCCTTTCTTAGAATGAAGGAATGGACCAGAAGAGTAAGGCTTATCTCATGGGGAAAAAAAGGAAGAGAGAACAGAAAATAGCAGGCAGAGCTGTTGCAACAGGTACCGAAGTACATAAGCAAATGAACTTGGAGAGGTGGGACAGAAACACTCAGCTCATTAAAATGGATGAAGCAAGCACAAAAGGGGTGGCATAGAGATGTTTCCTAACCAAATGGTGTGATTGAGAAATTGCCAACTGTAGCTGAATCTATAAAATGCATATGTTTCTTTAGATAAAGTGGAATTAATGTAAGTATTTTAGGGCAAGATTTTAATAGCTCTGGAGGGGAGAATGTATTAGCTGTGTACCAGCACTGGGTTTGGGTTACAGTGAAGGGCTCAAGTTCTGTATTTCCTTCTTTTGTAATAGATTTATCATGGAATCATAGAATATCTTAAGTTGGAAGGGACACACAAGGGTAATCAAGTCCAACTCCTGGCCCTCCACAGGACCACCCCAGGAATCACAGCATGTATGAGGTTTATGTACTATTACTTTCTTAAAACTGAGTAGGGTGACCCAAGTGTATGATACCATTTTTTGCAGTTCTTTATACTGTAAGTTCTTTATCTGGTCATGTGCTATCATATAAGACTATGTTTGGAGTCATTGTCTTATTGCAACTCCTCAGCCAGTTTTTGCCCAGTCAGCCATCAAGTGAGGGTATAAAAAATTACTGTTGTTGAAGACCTTTGCCTCCTGATTTATGAAGAGAGTTTGCTTTGACTTAGGTGTGCTGAGCTGGTGACTAAATGCCAAGAATATTTCTGGGCCTGTGATAAGGCCTATGCAGAATGTATTTTTTTTTCTCATTAACAAAGTTGATGCTCTTTATGAATAATGCAGGGCATAGTTAAAAAAAAATCTGAGACATGCTGGTTCCAGTGACTGAAAGATCAAAGGTAAAATGAGATTTTTCTAGATTACAGAAGCTGAAGTAAAAGATTTCCTTTTTTCAGTCTCAGTTGCTCTTTGTAGAGGTCACTTTATTGGCTTTACTTCTTGTAGTTGCACTTTTTTAGGACTTTTCTTATTCTTTTGCTCTTGATCAGTCATATTTCATGTCACACTGCTTTGCCAAAGGGTGTTTCTGCTACAGAATTTTTGTACCCAGTAGATACCTAAGAGAAAAGGAAAAGTTATGCTAGTGATTCCTGGTTTCATTAGGGTTGGAAAAGACCTCCAAGATCATCAAGTCCAGCCTCTGACCAAACACCACCAAACCCTCTAAACCATATTGTGAAGTGTTGAACAGTTGGAGTCTAGACTCATTTCTGACTTTTGTGTGACATTAATGTGTTGTGAGCAGAAAGAAATCAAGTATTCACTTTGTACTTTAGTTTATTGATCTGTAAAGTAATGCTCTTATTACAATTTCTTATTAAAGTTGGTGGAAAATACTTAATATACCAATATATTTTTATAGCTCCCATTAAAAGATCTTACAAATACTAGGAATTTATTTTCTATAGAATATCAAGAATGTTCCAGTATCCCTGAAAATGGCTTGATTTTGCAGAGCAGTTTAGCTGCTGTTGAGCTCTGCATTGTCACGTAAAGATGCTCTGTATTTGAGGGAAGGAATATTTTGAGTATTGTCTGTTACTTGCCAGCACTCCAGATACATCCAAGAGAATGAAGCTCTTAATTTTCCATCTGATTTTTGAGAAGCATTTTATTTCAGTAGAGCAACAGGCTAGCATAGAAGTAGAGCATTTTATTTCAGTAGAGCAGGTAGCATAGAAGATGCCAAGAAAATAGTTTAACTTGAGCAGTAGCATTTAGCAGGTTACTCACTAATATCCCTAAAGATACACAAAACTGAAATGTGAATTCCTTTCGTGTGCCATCAGGCTTTTTAATATATGGTTGCTGTTGCATGGTGGTATTCTTAACACTTAATTCCAGAAAAAAACATGAATTTTTCCTGCCCTCTTCACCAATCAAAGAAATACAATTTAGAAAGTTGTATGAAAAAAATTATGTGTGTGGAGACCTTGGGGTTCAGTAAAGCACTCCAGAATAATATGTTCAAAACACTTTGTGTTGTTCAGTGTTCTGTTATCTTGTCACATATTTGAATCAGTATAATTCACAACGTTTATAAACTAATATTACTGGACTATTTTATCCAATCAGATTGTAACACAACCAGAAACTTGGTGGATATTTTTTATTTGGTCATGGTTCTTTTTCATCATAGTCTTTCTTGTACATCAAACTAAACAGTTATTTAGAAAGGATATAATGTTTCTTTAATCACAATACCTTTTCTGAAAAATCACTTTAAGATGACTTTTCCTTTCACTTAATTCAAGTCATATAATGTCTTAGCATAAAAAGTATGTTTTGACTGGAGATTTTGTTTAAAACTTAAAATTGTCCTTTTTAAACCCATTAGTTCCCTTGATACCTGTTGTCTCCACAGCCTGTGTTCAGTTAGAAGCACTTTTAGTGAAATTAATATGAGAGATGAATGTTAACTCTTCCCCTGCATATCTAAGATCTGGTTTCTCCACCTTCGTAATTTCAAATATTGAAGTAATTCATCCTTTCCCTATAAAAAACAACCAACAAAAAGCAACCTCATGATGAATGGTTATATTGTTGAATACTATGTACAACTTCCACAGAATGAATTAAGACAGTTTACTTGTTTTGCCAGTGGTGCTTGTAGAGGTTGACATCTATCCTACAGAAAAGGATGCTCTTAGGCATAGAGAGTCCTTAGTTACCCTTTCTACGGAGTTGAAGTTTAAAGAGCTGCCTGCTGAGCAAAGAAAAGATGATCATTGCATTGCACTGGTTTTGATAAAAAAAAAAAAAAAACACACAGAAACAAAATGTTTGCGTCTTACTTATGGTCATGGGGGTGCCAAATTAAAAAAAAAAGTTGTCTTTAGAACTTAGGAGTTTGGTTGATTTGTCTCTTACTGTAGCGTATAAGTGACTTCCATGGAATTTAGTGGCTTTTGGAAGGTTTTCTGTTGGTTACAGTTAATTTCTTTCACTGCACTTGGTGAGGCAGCCTCTCTGTTTGCTGTTAGGAAAAGAGGTATGTTGATATTACCCTGTGATGAAGGATACTATTTTTCTGAATGTTAGGGAGGGAAAGGAGCTAAGGAGTGGAAAGACAGAGTTGGGAATCAAAGATAGGAGAATCTCTTGAAGTGCATTAAAGGAAGAAGGCTTGGCTGCTAGATATGCCTGAGGAGTAGATGAGCAGACTTGTGTAACTGGTTCAGTGAGATACTACCTTGTTAATCTCAAGGCTTCTGTAAATATAAGCTAGTGTTTTGTTTGCAGATCAGTGTGTCTGGCTCTGTCATCTCTGTCCACACACACACACCCCTCCCCTGTGAGTCCCCAAGAATTTGGAGAAAATTAGTTTTGACCTAATGTAGTGGTGGACCTTACCTACTTAGCCTCTTTTCTTTGAGGAAAAGACAGGTCTTTCAAAAGTCTGTTTCTGAGCAAGCCATTGGAAGACTTGGGTTTGTTTTGAAGATAGGGTGGCGAACAAAGGCAAACCCAAATATAGTAAGAGGAATAAGTCAGGAAAGATTACTAGTGTGAATTCCAATGGCACTTGTGCTGTTACATGTTAATGAGTCAACTAAAGAGACATGTAAACCAGGCACTAACAAATTCAGGTGTGCTGTGTTGATTCTGGCAACCCTGAAGTCTCTGATGTGGGAGAGGCACACCCTAAGAGGACCATTTAAGGATGATACAGATAACAAATTCTTTAATTAGTGGCAGAGTAGCTTTTATGCTAAGGCATAAGTATTTTAGTCTAACCATCACTTTCACTAGAAATGAGCTTGAGGAGTAGGCTTTTTTTTTTTAACCTCTTTGATCTCCTGAGACAATGGAACATGAAGTTTTCCTTCGTTTACCCAAGAGAATTCCATAATTTGTAATTTATTTGGAGAAGGGGAGAAAATTCAGTACTTGCTGAAATACAGCAAGCCTTGTACAAAACTACTTCCTTGTCACCAAGGAGAAACTTGTCTCAAGGCTCCCTATTATCCTTTTCAGGGGTACTTTAGATAGTCTCATAAATTATGTTTTGTTCATTTGATTTTTGTGCAAGAACTGTATACTTGTGTTTTTTCCCCTCAACAATGAAAGCAATAAAGAAGCAGTAATGAGGAGCTTTTTGCTTCTGACAATATCTGAGTCTTCTTTTCATGACTGACATTTTAGAATTAGTAGTTATATTGTCTCATTAACAAGTTTACTGTCAGCTCCAAGTGTCTTGTGGAATTATTAACTGCTGTGGCCGTTCAGTCTCTTCCTTTTGTGCAAAATGTCTTGTTAGATTGTGAATTTTAATGATCTTCTCTTAATGGAGTGAATGGATTTCCAACTAAGTTCATAATTCTAGGAGTTTTTAGCTCTTATGGAAGTGCATCTGAATTTTTGCATGAGCTAGCTAGAGAGTAACTGCTAGCTTCATCTTTTCCCCTCTTAAGAATAAACATAGTTTTGGGCAGCCATATGTAGATTAATTTTTTTAAAACTCAAAAATCTTATTTTCTGAACACATAACTTAAAAGGCTTGAATACATTGCTGCCAATTTTTCTACGTGTAAAAACATATTAAACCCAAAATCTGGGTTAATTCTGTGAATTTGTTGTGAAGAGTGGAAAGCTGCAAAATATCGGTTTATATTTCATATTTCTTGTTAAAACTGTTTAATAGGTATCTGAAATAGAGCTTTCATTTTTATTACTTAAATACTGAAATCATTTATTTGGTATGTTCCCTTGGTAGGGAGGAACTCAGTGGAGTGCAAAAGGTGGCATTTTTTTGAGTTCTCCTACCAAAATAAATTCTTCACATTTGAGTTTTTAGAAGGAGACAAGCATTCACAGAGAAATGCTAAAGCATCATGCATTATCCTGTTTCTGTGTTCCTTAGGATGAATTTCCTTATGATCAGGTTTAAATACATGTGTCAGTATTACTGTACTTGTTCAGGGCTTCTTTTGATTTTTGGAAAATGTTTAACTGCTATCTCTCAGCTACTAACTTTCTTACCTCCTCTGTTTGTTAATTGTGCAGGCCAGTGATTCTACACGGTTTTGTTGGTACCTCCAAAATAGTTGTAACATTTAAATTGACATTATTGATCATAATGTTTTGTTTCATAAATAGGATTCTTCACACCTCCTAGATTTCCATATTGTCACATGATTCTGCTTTTTTTTTTGACTTTTCGCACTTTCTCCCCAGTGCACCCACACTGTACCACATCACCTGAGGCATAAATTTTGGACTACAAAAACATTGCTAGGTTATCTTTTTCTGTAAAGCTCCAATTAGAGATGCATTTTACATCTTCAAAGAGTTCTCTGATAGTCTAATTGAATCAGTAGTTTATATAATTTATAAATCTGAATGATGTAAATTCACTATTAATATAGAAAGACTCTTCTTTCCCATCATGCAGTGGCAATTAAATGGGAATCTGGTCTGATTTAAAGACTTAGCAGCACTAATTCTTGAATGTCTGTATTGTGCAGTGGTGTGAAGTCTGCAGTAGTTGCCCTTGGTGATACTCACAGATTCATGTAACTGCACACATGATGGTAGAGGTGGAGCTTTTTAGCTTGGGCAAGGCACTGTGTGGGAATGAGTGTAGTGCGTCCTACCCAGGCTGATTCACGCAGTGCTGAGTGTATATATATATGCATGGCGTGAGCTATTATGGATTAGGTAGAAGTAGCAGATTAGATTAATCTGTAAAGTCCTTGTGTGGTTTGTCTGTAAACTCTGCTAAAGGCAGCCTGCACTAGTAACAGGACTCAAAGTTACCATATATATTGAGTTTGACATGCCTTGAACCACAAGGAATGGGTGGCTGGAATGGCTATGCTATTTGGCAGTGTGATTTGTCTTTTGATCCATACTTTGTTTTTTACCTCAGCTACTGTTTGCAGCCCTCTTTATCAACTGAAGATCTGTAGTGTGAGCCTACTTTGATTATGATTTTGATATGCTACACAAATAATTCTGATCTTTGCAGAGAGAATGTTTTGTATAATGTGGAATTCATGACTCCCATGAGCAAAACAAGTTTGAGTGGTAAAAGATGCAGTTTTTTCTCAGTAAAAGCCTGTTCTACATTTATAAAATACCTAAAAGACTTTGAGGAGCTAAGTAGTTCATTTTGACTGTCACCAAAACCTGTTTGAAAATTTATTACAGTACATAGGATGTGTTCTCTGTGCAGGTTGCATAGTTCCTAGGCTACACATAAAGCACTACGTATACATACATCCAAGGGTTATGTAAGTGCATGTGCCTTTTCTACTTGTACAACACGTTAAAGATCTATCAAAAACCAGCACAACTAAATTAGCTAGCTTCCCTTTTTGGTATGCTGGATGATAGACTTAAATTTTCATTTGTGAAGGATTGTAACAGTGACACACAACACTGAAGGGAGTCATGTTTCAGTTTCCTCTATTAAAAGTACAGCCTTGTTTTGACTTAAACTGGTGTAGAAATCGTTAGTGTTGGCAGAGTCAGTGACCTGTAACCTAGTCCTACAGGGTACTGTGTGACAGTTCCTTTGGGCCACATCCTTTGACTGATGCTGCTGTCAGGAGTGAAATCCTAATGCTGTTATTCTCAGTAGGGCCTCAAGAGGCAAGGGCTCAGTTGCCAGGTATCACACAAGAAAAATGGTTTTGATATATGGACAGCTTTTATATTTATATTTGCCTTCAAAGGGGAACTAGCTTCATGTACTTTCGTAATGCT
The DNA here is from genome assembly GCA_038380795.1 of Pyrocephalus nanus. NCBI lineage: Eukaryota > Metazoa > Chordata > Aves > Passeriformes > Tyrannidae > Pyrocephalus > Pyrocephalus nanus. The sequence goes on along the minus strand of CM076260.1, from coordinate 90,975,782 downwards.
CTCCCCTTTCTTTTCTGTTTTTAATTTTCGTTCTTAATAAAAGGGGAAAAAATCCAGAATCAGAATACTGAACATTTACCATGTATGAGGTGAATAAGTAAGGATTTTTGATATTTGACTTGATGCAAAAGAACATGGTATTTGAACGTGTTGTCTACAAAGCAAAGTACTGAGCATAGAAGAACTTCATTGGTTTATTTGACCTTTATTTCGATTTATTTAAAAAAAATATGAGAATGGAAAATGTATTAAAATTTGAGTAGTTAATACAATGTGATGTTTATTCCTACACTGCTTTGTTTGCTTATTTTTCCCCCAGCATCAGAATTAATACATTAAAAGGTTTTAATAATTTAAAGTAATAAATTTATTCATACCTCTTTACACTTTTCTCAGTTCATATATATAATTCCTATAAATTATAATTACAGTATAGCTGTACAGGCATCAAGGAAATAATATATGCTGGAAGGTAAATATCTGACATAGCTGAAGATGGAAAAAAATTATCTTTTAAGACTTATACAGATCATCAGAGTGAATGAACTCTTCTTCCTGCTTATCTTGTCAGGTCTATAGACAGAAAAGCTTTCTTACTGTGTTTTCATTGAGCAGGCATTATCTTGGATAATATTCTTCTCATTTCCAAATCCTTTACATAGAGCTTTAATGTGTCTTGATTAAGTTTACTCAAGAACAGGATATACAAATCCGTTTTTCTCTTCTTTCTTTTCTTTCTCTTTATTTTCTCCCTACTTCTTTTCTTTCTGCAAAAAATCAAACAAAATTCAGCCCTTCTGTAAGGAGATATTGTAGAAGATAAATAATTTATGTTTTATAAGCAGAATCATATGCCATTCTGAGTAGGGGTAGGAAAGTGCTTGTACAATCTGTGCCTCTTCATCTCTGCCAACAAATTTTGAAAAGTTGTTTACTGGCTTTTGAGGATGTGAACTGAATGTTAGAAAAGCAGTTTAGATCTCTCAAACTGTGGTTATTGTCACACTGAAAGAATATGCCTCTATAGATCTTAAATCCAGACTTCAGGTTCTTACAGAAAAGTATGTTTTTTTGTGTGCTTAGCTTTCTACATGATACATTTAATAATTTTTGAATATTTACACTGCATTTTCTTAAGGAGAGGCAACTATGCAACTTTTTAACTAACTAGACCAAACAGACCTATTGCCTATGCTAAAGGAAAGATAATCTTATTTTAACAAGATATGACCAGGAATTTCACATGGAAATGGTGAAAATCTAAGTGATGGGAAAAGTTGTTAATAGCATCTGTCTTATGAAAATGGAAGATACATATTTACCTTTTCTTGAAATCAAGTGTAATTGTTATGCATGCAGGTTTCATGACATTGTTACAGATAGCCTTTGTATTTCACGAGACAGGTGATGGATTTAAAAATTATTTCTTGGGCAGTGTCAGATTTGCCATGTGCACTTCTGTTCAGGGATGGTTTGCCAGCCTGGGTTTGAGGGTAGAACTAAAATTTTCTGCTTTCTTTCACACATAGCTCTAAACATATGTACACTTTGGAAAAACTACTAATTGACGACTTCTGATTCAGCTGATGAGCTGGATACCTGTTATTGGACATTGAAAACATTCATCGTATTGCAAATAGCAGTGTCTGTAGCACAATTTTAGGTTTGCTGTTTGCTGCTATGAATGAGCTGCTTAAAAAACGTGGCACAGGACTGTTGCTTTACACATCCTGCAACAGCTTGGTGCAGTTCATACAGGTGTACACATGCCAAACACATCTTGAGCCCTGTAACCAGGATATTTTCTCATTTGGAAGAATTTGCATTTGAATAGGTCATACAGAAACCAGGTAAAAAGGAAAAACCTAGTTTAGGTTTATGATACAGAATTGCCTGCTCTTTCACCATTGCCTGCATGGCACTGTTTTTGTGCTTCTATGGGACCCTTCTGTTCTGTAGTGTTGTCATAAACTAGTTTGCAGTGCTGAATTAATAGGGTCGGAAAACTATCGTGCTTGCTCATGCATTCATTCATTTTACATTTAATTTATTAGGATCTATTTATTAATGTAGCACATCATGATTCATAGCACTTATGAAGGTAATCCTTCCCTGCTTTCCACCCACGAGCTCCTTGCTCTGAAAAATCTCCAAAACAAGTTATCCAAAAAACTCACCCATCAAGTTTTGGGAGGTGGAGTTTTATGGTAATGAATGCTGTGATAGTTTTCATTAAATAATTTTGCTACAGGCCTGTGATAAACTTGAGATTGTTGCCCACTGCTGTCCTGGGAATTGTTTTTATTGTAACGTGCTACTTGGGAGTACCCAAAATATATTTTGTGTGATTTTAGCAATAATTTTTTTTAATTGGAGAATGTGGCATATTAGTTCTTAAGGGTGGTGCAGTAGTTATTTCTTTGTTTTGTGACCTCCTTTAGAAAAATAGTGAGGTAGTGAGGGAGGATCACTTGGATAATTGTGTAAGAAAACGGAATATCCCCTTAGAGGCCACCTGTATATCTGTGCTATCCAGTGGGAATGAAAACTAGACCTGTTTCCTGTACATGAGTAATCAATCTGTTTTTTTCCTACCTGCAGAATTAATTGCTCAAATTCATCCTTTAGATAGTAATATACTATCTGAATTACTTGTAATCCATGCAAATTGTGCTTTGGATTTATTATCCTATCTGAAAGAAACAGGAAATATCAAACTGATGTTATGTATTCAAACAGCCATCTGAACATTGTACTAAGAGACGTGATGTAAGTAAAGCTGATTCATTCAGTTTTGGGAAATGCTTCCTCAGTCAAATTGATAGTTTAACCATGAATAGTCTAGCTCACAAGGTTGAATAAATGGCTTCACTGCAGCACTAGGGGGGTTAACTCTCACAACTCAGTACAATGAAACATGTAGCAAGAAGCCTCACGCAGATGAGCAAATTGGCCAACTGCTCACCTAAGAGAGCTCTTCATTCATAGTCTGAATAGAATTGTTCAGATGGTTAGACTTAATGTTTATATTTTGTACTCAATTTGGCAGTAAATAGATTTACGCCCTCTCCCCCAAAATCTATTTTTATAGTTCTTTCAGCTGTAGCATCTAACTACCAAATGCGCACTTGATGTTTTTGCCACAACCAGCTAAACTTAAAAGAGACTTTTGCACAGCCACCTTTCCTTTGATGTGTGGTAAACTTGCTGCTCTTCAGCATTCTCAGTTTTTTATCTGTAGGCTGAAAAATACGTTGTTGATACCTATGATGTGTCTAGTTTTTGGGCTCAGTGTAAAAGAAAAAGGTATACAGGAAAGGAAAAAAAATTTAGAACCTTTTCTGAAAGTGAGGCTTAGTGGCATTTCTTGAACGTGAAATTCTGATATGATACAATTTTAAAGGTATTTTAACAAACCTGGTGAAACTGCTGTAACTCCACACTTAAGGTGGTGATTTAAATATCTCCATCTAAGTTTGCATGAGCTGGATCCATCTAAGCTGAAGTATGGTCTGAACATTGTAAGCAATTAAGTTTAAGATGCAGAAAGTTAATGCACTATAGGCTTGAGTATTCTGCCATTTTAATTCAGTGTCAGTCCATGCTGCTGTTGAAAGGAGTAGTCTTGGTTTTTTGCTTTACATCTTCCCCGTTTGTTTTCTATTCCTGCTTTTTTCTTTTGTGCCAGCACTAGCATTCTTGGTAGACCTACCAGGCCAAGCAATTGGAACTGATCTGGATTAAGGGACAACCAGGTGAATAAAAAACTAATTGCATGGCCTGAGTCAGAGGATGGTGGTTAATGGTTCACACTGTGTGGAGTCCTTTGGGGATCATTATGGGGACCTATCTATATCAGTGACTGGAGCAGGCAGTGTGGTGCACTCTCATCATGTTTGCAGGTGACACAACACCATGGGGGGGGATGACCAGGTGATAGGCTACGGCAAGGGAATGGCTGGTATTCAGGGATTCCTAGAAGGCAGGAGGAGTGGTCTGTCAAGAACATGAAGATATTCAGCAGGGACAAATGCCAAGTCTTGCACCTGGGAAGGAAAAGCTCCTGGCAGGTATGTAGGGAACAGAGGGGCTTGGGGGAGCAGCTCTGTAGGAAAGGCCTCGAGGCTGCTGGCAGACAGCAAATCCTTGGCAACAAAGGGAGTTGGCCAACAACATCCTGGACTGTATCACCAGGCACATAGCCAGTAGATCAAGACGAGTGATTATCCTCCCTGATTATTCAGCACTCCTTGCATCACATCTAGGTTTTAGGTCCACGATACAGGAAAGTTGCTGATATATTGGAGCACTTTCAGCAAATGATGCTGGTTGTTCAGCTTGGAGAAGAGGTGGACTCCCAGTGTGTACGGGGAGGTTATAGAGAAGATGGAATTGACTATTGGCAGTGACTAAATTGAAGCAGGAGTGATTTCAGATTAGATATAGGGAAAAGTTTTTTTCCCATGACTGGGTGCTGGAAAGGTTATGTGGTTTTTGTCTTCAGAGAATTTCAAGACCCAGCTGAAAAAAATGCTGAGTAACTTGGGCTGACCACACAGCTGAGCCTACTTTGAGGAATAGTTTGTACTAGATCTCTGTGGCCCCTTCCAGCCTGAATTACTCTGTGTTTCCATAGTTCTTGGTTGATTTTCCAGATTCCAGCACTATGGATTTGTGCTCTGGAATGATCCTGCTTGAGAAGGGAGGTTGACCAGATTACCCACTGTGGTCCCTTCCTGACTGATTTTGTGATTCAACCTGTAGCTGGAAAGAACACTTGTCAGCAGTTTGGTGGCAGTAGAGGGAGAACTTCCTAATTTCTTTAAATACTGAAGATTTACACCTCATTCCTAAAGATAGTCATCAGTATTTAAACTAATCTCTTATTTTCTGTTGCAGTAGGCAAGGGGAGCACATGGTGGGCTATTTTGACGTAGTTAAAGAAGAGTAGTATGTCAGAGGAATTTACCTTATTTGCTAGCTGATGGTTAACAATACAGTTGTTGAAGTTGCATTTAAACCTTTAAATGCCTATTGGGATTTTTTTTTAAGTTGTTTTAAAACAATTTTGTATTAAATAGGAGTATTTTATTTCTAGAGACTTGCCCTCAGTTTATTTTCATTTTAGTTGTAAAAATAAGCTGTTCTTTCTAGTGGCAAGCTTGAGTCATCACAAAACTATAAACAGAGACACTATACAAAGTTTAGGTGGCAGGAACAGTTGTCTCTTCTCATGCTCCCTAATATACCACCATTTTCTAACAGCAAATTCCACAAATTAAATGGAAGAGGGGAAAAAAAAATCGTGTTTTTAAAAGTGGCAATGCATATGTAAAATGACTGAGGATTACACTTTCTTCCCAGTATTCATTGCTTAGTTGAGTCAGTTAAGTCTTATTTATAAATCAGAGGGCAAAGTCTGCAGCACTGCCACTGAAAGCATCACTGGATGACTCTGGTTTTCAAGGTCAAATTAAGTATTTACAATTGATGTTAGAAAGCCTGTGTATAATAACTAGACCAAAAAATTTAAGTGGTCACTGGAGATGCCTGCTTTTGCTCTCTGTGGTTTTTTCATTTAAATAATAAAATATTCCTTCTAATCCAGAAAAATTACTACAAAAAAGCATTATCTTAAACATAGCTCAAGCCCTAAAGGGGGTTGTGTCATTTTCAAAAACCGATTATTCTCATCTTTGTAGTCAGACCTAAGACTTTCAAAACATTATTAAACAGAACAATTTTTAAATTTTTGTTTGTTTGTTTGTTTTTCTCTCTCCAGTTGTGGAACAGCAAGGCCTATGTATGTCATCATCATGTTGCTTCATTGAAATATTTGCTCACTCTGAGCTGTTGCTTTATTTCTCTTCCCAAGTGCTGAAATGTGCTTACCTTGGTGATACTTTATGATTTACTTTAGGTACCTCTACATTTCACTCCTCTTGATAGGAATAATCTCTCCTTGAATGGCAAGTTGAATTCCACGTGTGCTGCAAATCAAGTCAAAAACATGAAGATTTCTAAAACTACTGCAAGTTTGTCACCACTTTCCTTCTGATAGTGTTAGGGCCTGATCTATGCAAAAACCTAGTTCAAAAGCAGCTATCTGAAGGTTCTTCAGATGCAGAATTCTTTGTAATGCCATCAAGCAAATTTAGCTTTCTCACTTCTTCATGGTCTCCAGTTTTTCCTTTCCTGGTACAGGTTTGTGTGACTGCTGTGACAAACTATTACTTGTTTTACTAAATGCTAATCCTACTGCTAGAGTCGGTTTTATGTTATAATGCTAAAGAAGAAAGTTGTAGAATTATGCTGATGGTAAATTGTATTGAGTGGATGGAACTGTTCTGTGTCTGGCCATGGTTTGTTCTACTTATTACTGAGCTTGTCAGATCATCATAAGTAAAACATATGTTTTATTTCTAAAAATACAACATACCTTGTTTCATGTTTAGGTTTGGAGTGTTTTAAGAGATAGATGTAAGAGACATTCAGCTTCAGGCTCTTAGATTAACATTTTCAAGTCTTATGTAAGATTAGTGCAATAAATTTGTTTTTTTCTTATTTAAATTCTTACTCTGACGGAGATATTGAGATGAGCATAGGTGTCTAAAGCCATTTTAAACTCTCTGGAATATCATCTCTGGATTCTTGCAACCACTTTAAAACAGCCCATATTGTCCTGTGTTTTGTGCCTTATCTGCAGTCAGATGTTTTCAAAATGTTGAACTAATATGGTCCCAAACACTTGTGTTTGATGCTTAAATTATTTAGAAAAACACTAAAATCAGGACAACCAGAAGAAATATTCATGCTTGAGCTTTGAAATACAATCGTAGCTTGTAATGGTCACTTACTGTAATTAACGGTAATAGAAATTACTTGCTGGAAACATTGGCATGGTTTAACCCCAACCAGCAACTAAACAGCACAGAAGTGTTCGCTCACTACTCCCAATGGGATGGAGGAAAGAACTGGAATGAGCAAACAAAGCAGAACAAGGAATTAATTCACCACTTCCCGTGGGCAGGCAGGTGTTCAACCATCTCCAGAACAGCTGGGCTTTATGACACATAACAGTGATTTGGGAAGACAAACATCATCACTCCTTCCCTCTTCTTTCCCCCACAGCTTTGTATGAGCATGATGACATACAGTGTGGGATATCGCTTTGGTCAGTTGTGATCAGTTGTCCTGGCTGTGTCACCTCCCAGTTCCTTCTGTTCCCTCAGCCTTATTGCTGGTAGGGTGGTATGAGGAGCAGAAAAGGCCATGAACCAAGCCCTGTTCAGCAGTAACAAAAACATCTCTGTATTATCAACACTGTTTTTAGCACAATTCCAAAACACAACCCTATGCTGCCACTGTGAAGAAAATTGACTCCATCCCAGCCCAAACCAGTACAAACATAAATTTTTAACATTATGTTCTATTTTTTATGTAATTGCTTGCCTAGTTAAAAAAAAAAAAAAAAAAAGCTTTGTCTTGACATAGTGTTTTTTTTTTTTTTTTTTTAAAAAAAAAGAAACCCACACTTTATTTATTGTTAGTATTTTAGATGCCAGAATAATTCTGAACTGAGTTATGGTCTGACTTGAACCTATGCATGTGTCAGGTGAGGCTGTGGGCTGTCCAGTGAGACTTGGAGGATTATTGTTTTCTATTTTGTTTTTCTTGTTCCATCTCTCCACAAAACATGCCATGACAAGGAGGGGGATGGGGTGTATTCAGCAAGATAGACTTATAGTAAATGGAATTAGGTTTGAAGAAGTTGGTTATATCAGAGTGTGTTGTTATATCACTTCTGTGTAAAGAACTACACACAGGCATGATTAAAAAAAAAGGAAGTGTTGCATGTGGAGAGAACTGTGGTTGCCATGAGGATGCAGGCAGGCTTCATTTTGAAATAGTCTCTGTAGGCTGGTTGTAAAAATGGTTATTATTGGTAGAGTGGATGATGTCATCTGTTGTAGGTAGTTACATGAAATACTACCTCATTCTGAGGTTCTGTTGTTTAGTTTCTGAGAAGTATTTTGTGAAGTACACTTGGTTTTGCAGATAACGGATAATTTACCAGGTAGAAAATTGCCAAATCTTAGAGAAGTTATTAAAGGGTCTGTGTTTTTGCACCCATTATTCAGAGAGACTTTTTGCCTTTTCTGGAATGCTAGAGGAAGTACAGATTCAAGTTCTCCATGTCCAAGGAATCCCCTAGGAAGGCAGATTTCAGCCACTGAGATCCCAGGGTAGCTGTTTTGAAGAGTCTGTCATTGTTAGCAAGGCTCAAACACTGTCAACATTGCTATTTAACTCTGTATGTGACTCCTTCTAGTATCTGCTTTTATTTCTTCCTATCTTCCTTAAAAAAGAAATAATTTTAAATCCTACTTAAATGTGAAAATACACTGCATGTGTTGTCAGTATCTAATAAGATTAGCATAATGGAAGATAGTAGGCTTTCTTCTGTTTTCTTAGACTATGATTTTTCAGTCTTAGACTGCAATTGTGTTTAGTAAATTTCTGTTCATAGAAAGTATGCTTTTACCAAGGACTTCTGTAAAAGTTTTAGTAATAGTAATATTGGCAACAGAAAATCAAAACCAGAACTGCTCAGCAAGCAAGAAAGAAAAAGCAGATGAAAGAAGATGAAAAAAGAATGAATAATATCAGAATTGTTTTTAAGCTGTGTGAAAGACATCAATGCGTAGTACAGTAGGAGAGGAGCATAATTTTTTAAAGAGTTAAAGTAGAAGTGTGTAATTCAAAATACTTAATATTCTGTCAAGTTACATAAACTGTAGTCTTGTTAAACTCATCTTTTCTTTGAAATACTAAAGGAGGTTGCTAAGGGGTGGGGGGAATGTCAAGTGAAATGGCTGCAATGATGTTATGCAACAGAGTTAATTTCGACCTACGCTCTGCTTCTCTGCAGAAGAAGTTGAAGAAGAGTCTGAAACTACAATTGAGGTTGATTTGACTGATAAACAGAAACATCAGTTGAAGCACAGAGAGCTTTTCCTTTCTCGCCAGTATGAGTCCCTTCCCGCAACACATATCAGGTAAGAAGTGGTAAATACCATTTATCTGCGTGTTCTGCTGGGGTCGATTGCCTGCCAGTAGCCCACCTGCTTGAACACATCAGCCTTTGTCTTGCAAAAGGGTATAATTGATTTTACCTGAGTTGTGTCAGATTGTCCCATGAACTGCTTTACAAGCACCTTTGGTTTTTCCTTCTGTTACTTGATGTTTGAGTCTTAGAAGGGACAAGAGTCTCAGAACTCTGGCTTGCCAGTTAGGGCAAAAGTTGATAATTTGGTATAAAATCAGTCTGTTACTACTTTGGAGGAGTTACTCTGCTGGCCAGAGGAACTTTGACCATTTTGTCTGGCCAGGGAAATTGCAGATGGGCTTGGAAAGGAGGCAGTGGCTCAGTGATTGGGTCCGCATTTTAGGGCCGCACACACTTTAAAGTAAAATTACCTCAGCTTACTTCAGTAATTGTGAAGAAGTCATGTTTCTTTGGCTAAATGTTGCAAAAGCATTTCAAGTGTTGTTTTAAATTGCCCTAATGCTAATGTAGAAAGAAGCTTGCTAAAGCTCAAAAAGAATTTGTTGACTTCTATCTGTAAATGTTTCAAATACTCATGTTATCTCTGATTTAGTAGTCAAGCAAAATTTTTTTTTTTTGGTGTGTTGGTATGGAGAGGATAATGAACCTAGAAATGGAAAAGAAAGAGCACAGTGACAAGGGGGAGTGTAGCTAAGTGTGAAACAAGGCTTCTTATGTTGCATTCTGAAGGAATTTTCATTTTCTTATTACATCCAACTCCCCTCAGCTATTTCAGGCCATAAATGTCTAGAAGCTACCAAAAAGAAGTATATATTATCCAACAGGTGAAACACTTTATATGTATATAGGTATTTTCTCTCTGATTGGCAAATGTGTTGCTTATCTCTTTCCTGCAGGTTGGTAATTTTTGTATTAATTTCCTGTGCTTGATTCAGATACCTGTTCTGACTTTGAGAAAGTCACTTTAACTGTCAGATCTCTGCTGCTCCAACTACAGCATGGAGATAATAATCCTGTGCGTTTCTTTTACTTACTTTGACATTTAGATATCGAGATAAGGTATTCTCTTTGCAGAGGGAAGATTACAGAGAAGAAGTACTGTAAATGTCTTCTCACCTCACAACTCGGAGCAAATACAATAGAGGTTCTCCAGTATATACTTCACAAAGAAGGGAGAAAAAAATGTGAATTCATAGTACATGCTGCACAGCACAGCAGGCAAATGCAGAGTGATGACTTGCATCTACTTTTCAGAACAGATGAATGTTGTAAGGCTGTGCTGTCATGAGTTACTAAGACCTTTACCAGATGAATTCTGGAACAAGCTTGATGTAGACTAATGATGTTTTAACAGCCTTAACTCTACTTTAAAAGGAAGCAAGAAGGAAATTACTCTGCAAAGTAGTTCTTATTTAGCTTTTTAACTTACTGATGTTCACATTCTGTGATTCTCAGTAGTTTTCATAACTTTTATTAGTTGACCTTTCCAGTAAAGAGTATAGAAATATTGTGAAGGTGGTACTCCTCTGTCTCCCATCAGTACTCAAGAATATTCAAGGATGCAGATTTCACAGCTTCTCTGGATATCTGTTTCGGTGTTTGATGACTGTCGTGGTGAAATTTTTTTCCCAGTTATTGATTTGGGTTTTCACTTACTGAAAGTCTACTACCTTGTGTCTTATCACTGTGCTTCTCTGAAAAGAGCCTGGCTCCATCTTAATTATCTGTCTTTTTTTAGGTAATTGAACACAGCAGTAGAATTTTTCCCTTATACCTTAAGAGTAAATAAATCCAGTTTAATATAATCAGCAGACTTGTTAAAAGTATATTCAGGTTAATTAAGATACTAAACTGTTGGTCCCAGGGTCAGAAACTGGGGATGGCCCCAGTAGCCAGCTGCCAGTTGGACTTTGTATCACTCACTACACTGAGGGTCCAGCTAGTTTTTTTCCCGCCTTATTGTCTGCTTACCTGGTCCACGTGTTTCCAGTCTGGTTAAAGGATGCTGAAACACAATGCAGGCCTTACTGTAGTAAGGGTGGATGACATTCTCTGACTGTCACTGGTCTGCCAAGCCAGTTGTCTCCATATAGAAAACTTGGAGATACTTGTGCAATAGAAGTCTACATAGCTCTGTGTCGGGTCTTTGGTCTTGGTATGTTCAGATTTAGCCCCTAAACAGGAACAATTAGATTTACAGGAGAAAATAAAGGGTACGGTGGTATAGAGATTGGCAGTTGGAAATCAGTTCTCTCAAGAGTAAGAACACAAAAAATCAGTCCCTTTGGAAGGAAGAGGGGAAAGCCAAAGGTGATTTTAAGAGAATGGAGGAGGGTTTTGGCAGCCACAGATCTTGAAATTCTTGAAATTCTTCAGCCAAGAAAAGAAACTGAGTTTGGTTGCCTTTGTATTGCAATTTAGGGGATTAAAAGTATTTTACCTGGTATGATTTTATTTAATTTTTACTAGTACAGTTTTCCTGCTTTCCTTTTGTCTTTCTTCTTTTCTTAACTTTACTCCTTTTACATTTTTCAAACTGTAGAGGAAATTACACTTCCACCCCTCCAAAAACTCTGTCACTGAGGTTACTTTTGTTCTAGTTCATGATTACAAATACGTAGATGTCTCATTTATGTACCTGGTGATGTTACTTCACAGTTGAGGTACCTTGAATTTATTTTAGTAAGTTAGATTTCTTTGATGTGAATGTCTAAGTCTGAAGCTCTTTAGTCTGCAACTGTGAGCTTTGAATAATTTTTATGTAATTTGTTTGCTCCTGAATTACTGAAATACAGTTTCATTCCTTATTCTGATACTTTTTATTTTGCTATATACATTATATGTAACTCTTTTGATTTGTAATTTATGTTTGAAATACTAAGACTTTTTAGACTTTGTCTTGTTTCCCCTCTACATTAGGTGTCACTATGCCATTTCAATAACTTTAGGGAGTGGCATAAGTTTTGACATAAAAAAAAAAATCCAGATTTAGAAAAGAATTAGAAGCAAGTAGTGTAGTAGTGATTAAACATGGCAATGGTGCCTTGTGGACAGTGTTCTTGCCAGGGAATGTGTTTAGGAAAGTGTAATTATCTAGATCAGTGCAGCAGTGTTCTGGAGTCATGGCCTGTGGTAGAGTTCGGGTTTGGGGATCAAAGACAAGGTTTGTTACCTTGGTGCCTACTTGTCAAGTTGCAAGTGAAACTGTTGCCTCTCCTGTCTGTTCAAATGTGTAAAGTCATTTAACACCCCTCCAGTGGATTATCTCCTTCCTTCCTAATCCCTGCATGGTACAGATGCAGTTTTGCCAGGCTCTGTTATCCCCATGTGTCCTTGTAACAGTTATGCTGCCGACCAGACCCACTGAGCCACTCTCCTTCATTAATGTCATGCAGCGAATGCTCCCGGGACTTGTGCAGATGGCTCCTATAAGCAATGCCGGTCCCAGAGAGGGGCCCAGTTGAGCCAGTGCTCTGTACTTGAACTTGGTGTTTCAGGGATTTGAGCATTACCAAATGCAGCATTTTGGAAAGGCATGAGAATACACAGGGGAGAAAAATGGTGAAAGTTGTCAGAAAGTTGAAATTGTTTGGCAGTGTCATAAAATTCATCATAACACTTAGCACATGGTAAAAGTGGGTCCTTTTTATAAAAATCTGCAAATGATTATCTTGTTGGAGATGCACTGATTTCTGACATGTGCTTTAAATTTCCTTTTCATTCTTAAACTCTCAAGAATTAATAGCTATTAGACATATTTAGAGTGTTATAAAAGATTGCATTAACTTCTGATGTCCTTTGGAATTGCTCTTAAATTCAATACTTATATGAGTTGTGTAGAAGAATTTATTTATCCATCAGGGTTCATCTTACCATTTTCAGTGTCTTTGCTTAGTTTTTGCTTGCTAATAACTGTGTGTCAGTCTTGGGGTTGTGGTTTTTTTTGTGTTGGTTCATTATTATTATTATTATTATTATTATACTTTTAAATGTTTGGAAAGCATATATAGTCCAAACATTCTCAGATATCATCATAAAATCAAGTGATGTATAATGCAGCCCAGAGCACAGTGTCTAATTTTTTTTAGTTTGGTATTATGTTGGTTTTGGTTGGTTGGTGATTTTTTTTTGTGTGATTTTTTGTTTGGTTGGTTGATTGGTTTTGTTGTTTTGGGGTTTCTGTTTTTTTTTTTTTTTTTCGTTGTCAAATAATAACCTTGCTCCTGGGTAGATTAAAGTAACTTTGGCACCATTTTGTAGACATCTCAGAAAAAGTAGCATAAGCGTGTAGTTTGTAAGAATATGCCTGCTTACAAACTGTAAGAGTGCAATGCTTTTTAAAAGTGTTGTAAATGACTCAGTTTTATCATACAGCTTTCTTCTTTGCTGTTCTTTCTTCTTCATCATCTCATCAGGACTCACTAATATTGATACCTCAAACTTCTAAAGTGTAGAGAAGTACTTTTTTTCTGAATGTGGGATTCCTTCAGTCAAAACACAACAAATGATCTGAAGCTCAAGACAGATAGCTCAGATGAGCTTTATAAGCCTGATTTATTTTCTGGCATAAATCAGACTGGATAAGGAGTGAATTTCCTTTGCATAGACATGTGCCTACCTGACCATTTGGATTATTAAGTGAAGTATTCTTCCATTCTGGATTGAGTTTGTTTGGGGCACAGGGACTTTTGAAGCATATCTGACTTTTTCTTCTCTCTTCCCCTCCCCCCCCCCCTTTTCCAATAAAATTAGAAATATTTTGACAGGAACTAAGATGAAAATTCAGTCTAGACCAAAATCCTATTTTCAGATGTGATCAATAATCAGTTGTAGTTACAGTGTAAGAAAAAGTGTATTTATCGGTGGAAGACTGTCACTCAAATACTTGAAAATCAGTATGTTTCCCTGTAGTGATACAATTGCAAAGTAGGAGTTTTTCATATGGTGCGAAAGTTTTAAGTTCAGTTGCACAGAGTGATTTGCATTGCTTCTGACCTGGGGGACCTTCTAACGGACTTGATGATCTTAAAGGTCTTTTCCAGCCTAAATGATTTCATGATTGTATAAAAAATCATTCTTGACCAGCTTTCTCTCTTTATGTTCAATTCATGTGCATCATTACTGCTGTGCTGAAATGTAACAATTTTTTTACTTTTTACCATGAATTAATCCCTAAAGAAATATATCTATGACTTGACTTTCCTGCAGTAGTTTATAGAAGGTACAATATATAGTTATGCTTGTTTTGAGCTATCTAAATATGTAGTTTTACTGTGCCCACACCAAGAAAATATTTACCTTTTAAGTACTTTTCAATCTATGTCAGTTGCACAATTTCTCCAAGAGACTTTCTGTCAATCCTACCAATTTGGAGTGTTCAAAATCAGTACTCCAGCTCTAACAAAGATTAAACCAGAATTTTTTGACTAAAACCCACATGCAGTGTAAAAATCTTGGGCCAACCGTATGATCTATGCATATGTTTTGATGCCAGTTCATTTAGATGTGCATAAATCAATTTTCTTTGTATTCTGTTTTTAGTTTTATTTGATCAAGAGTGTGTTAATCATGTAATATCAAGTTTATTGGTTTATCTTTTGGTCACAGATACACAATCTTGTACTCTTTAGGAGATTGGTGTCATATTGTCAGACACAGATCCCAGTAGCAGTCACCTATCAGGTGTTTTTTGTTTGTTGTTTTTGTTTCCCCATGTTTGAAATGGCCTTGTAAATGAGCAAAGACAATTAAGTATGAACCAATACAATGCAAATATTTTTTTGTGAATTCTAGGTATTGATTGAATATTTTAGAAGTCAAACTGTAATTAGGGATCTGTTGCAGATTTAAAACACTCTGATGATGCTGTTATTTTCTTGCATATTATGCAATAGCTTGCTCCCCAGTTGTTAATCTCTTTACAATCTTGAGAACTGGAAATTCGCTGTAAGGACATTGGTGTGTGTCTGTTGGCATCATTTTGTGCCCCTTAAACTGTGTTTCAAAGTAAAATACACAAGTACTCTTAGTATTGGCTTCCCATAACTGGGAAATCAATTTCATATAATTAGTAGAAGCTCTTTGGACTCCACAGTTCCTACTCTGGTGATCGTCACTGCCATTTAGTCTGCTTGTAAGGGATCAAGACTTGGCTAAACATGGGTGTTTGATTGGAAATCTTTAAAACACTTTCTTATTTAAGATCCTTCATGAAGACCTTTGTTATTTAAGGTAGCTATCTCCTTCTTTACTCAATGTCTGTACCTTTTTACTTTTTTCCCTTTTTACTGAATATGGGAAAGGTTACTCCTGAATTCTACTCCTGCACATGCTTCTTTCTACCCCTCTTCAGTATGCATCTTCTTTTTCGTTTAATCTCCGATTGTCACTGAAGTAACAGCATATGCTAAAATCAAAAATTAGATTTTTCTCACAAGTGTAATATTTCCTAATATTCTTTCCTGTTATTTTATTTTCTGACTGTCTAGTTAGTGACTCATGCTTCTGTGTTTCAAATCTCAGCTGAGAGACTTAACATTTCTTGTTGCAGATCATCAAGATACAATTGGTATATCTGTATAAAATTGCCCAACATAATTCTGTCATATTCAGGAGGGCAATTAATAGTTGTTATTTCCAAGTCTGTATGGGCATGCCTGCATATGTTTTTTTCTTTCTTCTGCTTGTATCTGAATGACCAATGCATATCAACTTTCATTGACCTGGTGAGAACCGAGAGCAATGTATCCTGAGAATTCTTGTACTGCATCAGTGTCACCCAGGCTGCATCTACATTCCAATAGGAGACTTGGATGGCATGTTCCCGTAACATTGCCTTTTCCAGTCCTATCATTTGTACTGGTTGACAAGCAGTAAGTGTTATGTTTTTTCTTTTTCTTTTTTTTTTCATACCTCCTGTTCCAAAAAAATCTAAGATTTGTATGTTGTGAGCTGTCTTACTCATCTGATGAAAACATGAAGAAACAGCCTGCAAGAACAGCAGAACAGGAACTGTAGAGGTTTTCACTGGTTTAAAAATTAGGGCTATGCTGAAACAAGCAGGGACCTTAAAAGATGAAACAGTTGCTGTTATTTTGAGTAATTTTGGTAGTTTTAAAATACAAGTGTTTGCATCAGCTTTTTAAAACTTTGGTAAAGACTTTAATCTATATTTCTGATTACTTTAAGGAAAAACTCATTAAAGAACAATTACCCAGACAGTGCAAAAAAGAAATCATTTAAGTCTATCTTCTGGACAGTTTGATGTTTTGCTCTAGGTTATTTAAATAGGCTATATTGAAATCTTTTCATAACATTGTCTTGTATAATAGCCTTGGTACAACTATTTTCATGCTACTTAAATTCTTGAGCTGGTTATCTTCATCTTTTGTGTTCATTGGAACAGGTTAGTAAGGGCAATCTTGTACTTCTCTATTCTAAATATTGATTGTTGCCACAATATTTTCTGAAATATGTTCCTACATGTTTTTCATTTCTCTGTTGGGTCTCACTGAAATGTGGCTCATTTTTGTCCTTAGTTTTCAAGGTTTATTGGGTCCTGTCGCTGCTTACTGTCTTTGAAATCTCTCTTTCAGGACTCACATACTAAATGACATCTCACATGAAGTGTTGATTTCCATTAACTCCTTATTGAATTGCCCAAGACAGTCTTACTTATGAGGGTCTCACAAAGCTGCCATTTATTTTTTAGAATTTATATTTATTCTCCTTTTCTTTGTTCCATAGTAGACAGCCCCCCCTGCCCTCAATGAAAAATAGCTCCCTAAAATGGAGGGGGGAAAATAAATCCTTATGTTCACTTCACTGAGACTTCTATCTACCACAATGATCACTATGTCTTACAGTTTCCTTATAATCTTCATGTTAGTGTCTCTGTGCTTTGCAGCTTTGATTGTAGATGATTAGTGTTTTGGTTTTGGGACTGCATGGTCCTGACTTTCTTTCCAAGGCTTTTGAAGAAATCTTTTCCTACAAAATCATCAAGGCATTTTTTCCAAAGTAGTTTTTTTGTGGAGAATAAATGGTCTCATTTATATATTGGAACAGAAGGGCTTCCCTGCGGTATGGAAGTACATTGTAGGCGTGGAGAAATAGCTTGTCAGGCATCCCTTAGCTCATGGCTGTAAATGTTCAGGAATTGTCAACCCACTGATGGTGTCACCTGAAACAGAAAAAAAAAAAAAAGAAAAAAAGACAAGCAGACAAGAGCTCCTAACAAATGAGAGTGAAGGAAGATGTAGCATATGAAAAGAGCATTCACATGATTAATGCTTTAAAGAAAAAAGTTAGGAGTTGTGGCTCTGGTTACTAGGACAGGAGAAGCAAATGAATCCTGAGTGGTTTATTGGATAGATGCTGGTAATAAATACCATGACCATATATATAGACAAGTTTTGTTGTCCCCTTTTACTGAAAGACCTCTAAATTACTTTTTGTTGCTGGCTGATTTAATAATACTACAAGTTGTTGGCATTGTTGTCAGCTGAGTGGAATAACTTTTTTTAAATACAAAGTACATCTAAGAGCAGAAAGAATTCTAAAGGCACAACTTAGTCTCATCAGAATTAAATTGTAAGTGAAAACATAAAAGCGAACTTATTTTTTCTGTTTAATGTTATTTGTGCATTGCTGAGGTTGCTGAAATTTTCCCTCAACATTCATACAGGCTAAATTTTTCCTAAATCTGTGGGAAGTAAAAAATTTTGTGAAAATTTTTAATTTGAGAAAAGGGTCAAAACCAGACATGCCATCTTAACATCACTGAGACCTTTTGATGCTATTTACTAGTAGTTCATCCAGATGATACCAGTTAAGTCAAGAATGCTGCTTGGTGGAGGAATACAGCTTAAATCAGAGAATCAATCACATAACAGGAAGGTTTCTTATGTGAGAAAACAGTAGACAGCTCTCAACTTTTTTTTCTTTTTTAATTATTATTTATTTCTCAAATACTGTATAATTTAACATTTCAGGCAGGAGACTCCAATAGAACAATGAAACTATGGCTTTGTACACTACCAGCCTAAATAATACTCAAATCTTTCAGAAATCCTATCTTTGCAAAAAGAGTATAATTTTATTTTGGTGTGTAACTGATTTTTATAATCTGGTAAATGCAGTGTACATTCTCTTTCGTTTGTTTTTGTAGGTGGCTAGCTCCCCCTTTCTTTTCTGTGTCTGGTTAAGAACAGTCAGATTTTATCCTGTTACTTTGATTATTTATTTGATATAGCTCCATCTGTCCCAATTATCTGAAATTGTTTAAAAACATTAATAAATGAAGTTCCAGAACACTGTGAGGAGGAAAATATTTTATATTAAAAATCTGGAGAAACTCTGGGTTTTCAAATACATGCCTTAGAGAAATAACTCCCAAGTCTTGTTGTAATGTAGTTTAAATGACGTTGGCTTTTTCTCCAGGGCATTTTGATTATTGGTGCTGGAAGAAGGGGTGAAAAGTGCAGTGGTGGTTGGAGAATATTAAGGGACATCACTGCAAATCGATATTCACTCAAGTCATTTCCTAAGCATTCATGACTGAGAGATGTTGGAGACACTATAATGAATTACATGCTTGGTTCAACCCAGTAGACCATTTACAACTAGACAGATTTTCCTCTGATGGGGCGGGGGAAAGAGAGGAGATATATAAACAGTAGGCTTTTATTCATTTTGTAAAGATTCCAAAACATTTGTTTTAAGTATTGCAGATTTCTAGATTTTAGAAACTGGTACCTGTAATATATAGAGTCAAAATTAGAAAAAAATGTGATTTACTTATTTTCAAATGTGGGGGATTTTGGTGGTTTGTTTGTTTGTTTTTGTTTTAGTGTGGTATCTATACTGTATGTCTAGTGTTATCTTTATTGAGACTCTAGTCTATACATGTCAGAGGTCATATATGCATACAAAATGTTACCTCTGTGTGACTCCGGCCATTACATGGTTAATACACTGTTCAAAGAAATGTAGCATTCAGATAGAAATTCACTCCCTTAAAAGACATGCTGGGGGTATTAAGCTTGTCTCTTAATGAAATAAAATGAATTTTTTAGATTACCAGCAACAAAGTCTGAGGTCAGTCAATAAAATGCTCCTGCAGTCGTGATAGCAGTGAAGCAATGAACGCCTCTGCAGTAATTGGAATTAAATAAGGGTAGGCTGTAGCGAAGAGAGAGCTTCCTAGAGGCATATGGAATAGAAGCAGACTGGAAAGGTAAGCTCTTGTTTAGCCTTTTACTCTAAAAAGACACCAAAAAACATTAAAATAAAGTTGGTAAACTGATTTCTTGGTACAACATATAATTAATTTTTGTAAGTGAATGTTCTGGAATTATCAAGGCCAAAAGTGTCAAAAAAACCTTCAAAGACCTGGTGGAGTATAGAAGAAGGTTTCCTACTATAGGAATCTTTTCCTTTGCTCTTGTGCACGGTGCTCAGATTTTTCTCGCTCATCTTCCCACCGTTTCTCTTTGGTGGTGTGGTTCTTCTGGCAGGTATGACAATGAAGAGAAATTCAGGAGGTTATGTACTGTAGTTTATGTGTGGATTAACCCCCTTTCCCAGGATGTGCAGTGGCAATGAATAAAACATTAGCTGGGTATGTTCGCCTGATGATCAGCCCTTAGCCATTGGCATCCAGAGTTTCTGGTTGAGTTCAGCAGTTGGCATCCACTGACAAGAACAGACAGGCTTTTACAATACCTTCTTTGGTGTTATCTTAAAATCAAAAAGATCTCTGCAAACAATTATTCTTTCTATATTTGTATGCTGGTCTGTTCAGTGAGAGAAGGAGATGGGAGATGAGTGTCCTGTAGCCATATGTGTGATGCCACTGGAACCTCCTGGGAAATACCAACTGAACTGAAAGTTAGGTGTGTGAAATACAAGGTGCTGTATGTAAAAGGCAATAAGTATATATTATAATTATATATATAGCAGTTTGGTTGTAAATGATAACATAAAAATGCCAGTTGCTAACAAGATGAT
The DNA here is from genome assembly GCA_038380795.1 of Pyrocephalus nanus. Taxonomy (NCBI): domain Eukaryota; kingdom Metazoa; phylum Chordata; class Aves; order Passeriformes; family Tyrannidae; genus Pyrocephalus; species Pyrocephalus nanus. The sequence goes on along the minus strand of CM076260.1, from coordinate 90,955,702 downwards.
TCAGCACATTTAACATTTTTTGTCCAGATCCATATGTGTTTCTTTAAAATACCATTTGTTAAAAATAATTTTGCAAATTATTTACAGAGAAGCTGGAGACAGAGGAATTAGAGGCCAAGGCAATGGTTGGGGTAGAAAGGGATGAGGAAGGAGTGGGGGTAGTGGGGCCAAACTCCCATTGCTTTAGCGACAGGTGTTACACATGGACAGGTCTGTACTGCTACTGAATAACAGGAGCCTGCAAAGAAATGTGGTCATCAGCATTTTAATGTGGTTGTAGAAGAAATCAATAGAATTCCATGATTTAGTCTCAGAAACAATTCTGTTCAAAAGAGAAAAGCACTTTATTTTTACAAGACATTGGTAAAACCTTATATTCCTTCTAGTTTGGGTTATTTGTTTTCAAATTAGGCACTGAACTTACAGGAGATAAGTCACTTGGAGGCGATGTTTCATTGATGCAGACCTTTTCATTAATTGAGTGTGTGTGTATTGTTTGCCATACTACCTCTTTCTTCACCTTCTTTGCTTCTCCATTCCTGAAGCTATTTTCCAGTTTAATGGAATTTCAATGTATCTGAGTGTGAGTTGGTACAGCCATTTATTTGGTTGTTTTGTCATTTATTTTGGTATCTTTAGAGTATGATAATGTTCATTTTTATATCTTATAATATTTTTATATTTTTAATGTAAAAGTTTAAAGTATATCTAGATAGTTTTCTGGTAAATAACTTTTTCCTTAATAAAAATTTGAACTTTTTACAAAATAACCATTCTTCCTTGTGTTTGTGTAGGGGAAAATGCAGTGTTGCACTTCTGAATGAGACAGAATCTGTACTGTCATACCTGGAGAAAGAGGTAATATATGACTTCTATTTGGGTAAATATTGTAATGGGTGTGGTCTTTTACAGCTGTATTTTTAATAAATGGGCAAACAGTACTTTGAAAATCTCTTCTTGAATCATACGTTAGAAAAATTATGTTGCTGAAAACACCGATTTCAAAAAAGTTATTGGATAAAATCTTAATTGATGCTCTTAAATGATGGGTTTGTTGTCAATATGTTTGCATTTAGAAAATAATTAATTTGAAGTAATTTATGTGGTATCTTACAGAAGAAAAATATACAGATGTTTTCCTGTAGCAGATACTTAAGGGAGAATTCACACAGCTTTTTTTTTTTTTTTTTTTTAATGTATGGAAAGTATTTCCTCAATTTTCATTTCCTGTGGCAAATACTTAGGATGCTTAGCTTTAGCAGAAGGGAAGAAAATTCCCCAAGAATTTGGAAGATAATTGCATTATGTAGTGCAAAACACCTTCAGAATAAACATATTTTTCTTTGGAGTGTCTTAATATAAAATCAGAGAGACAGTGGTTTTAAACTGAAATTAGCATGCCTTTATTTTTTGATTTCTACACCAAAACCACTGATAATTGGTAAAATATTTTAGGTGCTGTACCAGATTTGCCAATACTATTTTTATGTCTGAGAAGGGTTTGCACAGTGTTAAATGGGTTTTGAGACCAATTTATCATGCAAAGTCAGTATGGTAGAGATGCTTATGAGTGGAAACACATTAAATTCAAAAAGAAGTTAACATTTTCAAATCCACTGATATACTTTTGTGTATGAATCTTTTCATTATTGCTCAGTTCTGAAGTAAGTCCCAGCAAAGACAGAAGCTTCAATTACCCTTTTAAAAGCACTCATGAAACATCTGTATTATGTAAAAATAGGATTTATGTACCAAACCTGGGTTCTGTAAAGTGTGCAGATTTCCAAAAGGAAGGTGTTACAGGTTTAAAAACCCAGTTTTAAAGAGTATTATGCTGTTGCAAATGTGTCTTCTTTTTTAGGATACTTTTTTTTATTCACTGGTATATGATCCATCACTGAAAACGCTTTTAGCAGACAAGGGAGAAATCAGAGTGGGGCCTAGATATCAAGCAGATGTGCCAGACATGCTTGCAGAAGGTAAATACGTGATCTTTGATTAGTGAAAAAAGTAAAAATCCTTATCTTGCAATATTGCTCATGCTGACTCTTGAACTAAACTAGTACATAGAAGCAGAGAAAGTAAAATTGTAGGTCTGAGAAAATTCATGGATACTGCTAGATATTAGAAAGGAAGAAGGAAGGAAAGGGTGCTTGAATAGCTGTTGAAAAGACACTGTGCATTTCCAGTTTGTGCATAATGCAGTTTAGGCATTTGATATTTGTTTGTTTAATTGCATGGTCTAGTTAGTTCTTTAATATAGGCTGCATAGAAAGAAGATGTTGAGGACCAAACCATTTTATAGAATCATAACACAGTAGTGAAATAAGTGAAAAATAAATTTACTCTCTTCCTTTTTAAGCAGACTATGCGTAGAAAATATTTCTTTGTGTCTTCTTATTTTAAAATGCTGTCTTTCATCAAAGCATCTTCTCTGTTTTGTAGCATGTTTGAAACAAATGTTTCTAGCCTTGGCATAGCTTTAAAATCACTGATAATTTCTAAACTTTATTTTGTTTATTTATAGTCTAGCATAACTACCTGTGCTTTAGTATTTTGCTGCATAAGAACTATTGTTTTAAGCAAAATTTCAAGTACAATATTTATTTAGTGTTTGGGTGACATTAAAGAACTGTAAGCACCTGTGTCTTATGTCTGCAATTATATTTACTTGGTAAATTTTAAAATGAGTTGGTTTCATCAGTGTAATGAGCACTCTATATTGAGTGCTAACAAAAGAAAGAAGTTTCCTCAGAAGCATCCAGATGTAGATACTGTTTTCAAGAATCTTGGTATTTATTCCTTATGAGAAAAGATCATGTGAGAAGAGTATCACTTGCAGTAAGTCCAAGGAGTTCTGAAAGCCCCAAACAAATATATTTGTAACCTTAAATGTGTTTTCCTTTCAACGTGGGCTGCCTTTTTTTGCTGTATACCTTTTTTACTTAAAAAAGGGCATTATTTCCAATTTATACAGAGCTCATTTAATAAACATATGAAATGAGAATAATTTGTATCAAACAAGAATAATTTGATTTCTGGCAAATGGCAAATTATTTTACAATGAATGCTCTCTAATAGATCACCTGCAATATTATTTTGACTTTTAATAACCAGAAATAAACTATAAGAAGTCAATTCCAGATTTGTTTATAAGGTGTACAAACTTGTTTCAAAACAAGTTTATGAATAGAATATTCACTGCTATTCTTGCTGTAAAATGGAGCTGTCATTAAAAAAAAAAAAAAAATTTATGTAGACATTCATATGCTCAAGAGGAAAGCTTGCCAGAGGACTAAAAGCAAATGACTGTCTCAATGTGTGTATCAAGTAGCCAGGAAGTACTGATGTGATTGCAAAGCAGTTGGTTGAACTGTAGGATTTTCAGGATAAGCTGGGGTTGTCTGCCCGGGAAGAAGTTTTTTCCTACTGAGTTCTGCTTACTTAAATTACTAAAGACAGAGCCTAATTATGAAAAAGTGAATATTACATAGAAAGTAAATTTTACTTATTTGACTTTTTTTTTCTGAAGTTAAATTCCATATTTATTAAAAGTGAATTACTAAGTTCTTCTGGAGCTTAACATTCTGTGTTAAATACTTAATTTAGTTAAATGAGTAAATCATCTCTCTTACATCATAAACACATGATTTCACTGTGTTACTGCCTTCTTTTTCTCACACCCTGTTAATCCCCAAAATGCAGTAAGTGATGCAGTTTTCTTGCTGTCTCTAGAAGAAAATAATAGTCCATCAAAGTTTAGAAACACCAAACCCACAAACCAAGGATCTGTTGGTACATGGAGCACTGGAGCAGTTTAGCTGGATTAATCTGCACTTATTTCAAGTGGCTGGTGGAAAAAAGGGTTTGGTTTTAGGAGTATAAAAATATCTGAATTATGGTAGTTTTGACTGATCGTTATCTAAATGTTTCCATAGCCCTCTGACCTCCAGGGAAAAACAAAAGATGATTCAGCTGTTACTGTTTCTTTATGTAAGCTGATGGCCTTGGAAGCTAATCCATTCACTGTCAAGTCTTTTCATTCATGAAAACAAATCTAAACTATTTTTAAAATTAATAGAATAAAATAATTATGTTTGGAATTTATGGGATTCTGTGAAGATTTTGAATCTTTGTGTAGATTTTTCAGCCTGTACTGTTAATAGTGGCTAGTGATCTGTATCTTTAAATTATTATGCTATAATGTATGACTCTTTAAAACTAAAAGTTAGAGCAATCACCTTATATTAAAGGAAAGAATTTAGACAACTTTAAGTCAATTAGGAAAAATCAGGTTTTGTATCATCTAATAATAGTATAGTATAATAAAAGAGGAGACATTTCTAAATTGATTCACACATAAAATTTTTCCTCTAATGTAAAGGAACAATAACTTTTTGAAGGTGATTCATAGGCATATTTTATGTTTACAGAAAATCCGCAAACCCATTTAAAAAAAAAATTAAAAAAACCCCCAAGATTCACACGCCATCAGTTGTTTTATATTCAAAGTTACTGACATATAAATCCAATTCAAATGACTGAAGACATGCCAATTCTGCCAGTGCAAATTCCAGACCAGTCACAACGTGGCTGAAAAATAAAAAAGAGTTCTGTAACCACTAAGTTATTTTGATGTAAATACATTGATGTATTCTAATAGATTAAACATTCAAATTGCTTGCACTTTCTCCATATTGTGATAACTTATGTTCTGTCTGAACGGACTATTAGATTTTTGTTGGTGGTGGGGTTTTCTTAGTGTTTACTGGAGAAACATGTGCATTTTTTTGCTAGGAATAGATTTTTTTTTTCTCCCATGCATTGGTGTTACCATTTCTGTGTTCTTGAGTAAAACATTCTCCAAAACTGGATGTTTAGGCTTTGGATAATGCAGCATATCTTTTTCCCCCCGCCCCATGAGTATAATGGATAACTTTATATTTCTTCTTAATTTTTGAAATTAAAAGAACGTTTACTTTCCAAAGACTAAAAGTTTTATTAAAATTAAGATGCATGATGAGGTATTCCAGATTCAACTGTTTTTCCACTTTGGAGATACATTGAATCATGAATCTTTTACACAGTTGCAGTAAACCAGTATAAACAAAGTTTAAATTTGGTTCAAAATGCATATGCCTTGTATTTCTTTGCCCCTTTTGTTTGCAATGGTTTAGCTAAATCACCTAGATCACACATTTAGTGAAGACTGTAACTTTGGAGAAAGACCAGACCAGATTGCTTTCAGCAGTCTTGCCACTTTTGTTATCAACACCCTTGGGAATAAAACGTGGGAGTAAAAGTTGTCAGATTTGAATGATGTTATGGTTGTGTGAAACCCTTCCTTCCCCCCAGTGCCAAGTGTTCCAGTTTGTCTAGACTCTGGTTTGAAGATTTTGAGTCTTTAGTTTCTTTTAATACACTGGAGAACAGGAGGCTGTGTTCTACAGCGTTGACTTAAATTTTGGCTAATAGTATACTGAAGAAAGTCCTTTATTTTAAAAACACTTTGTCCAGTGGCCTATTTTGTGGATGTAGCAGTTTATTTTTCAAGTCTGTTACCCCAAACTGGAGACATTCTCCTCCTCTGTGTAAAGCAAGAATTAAAAAGGTTTATCTCTGATAAGCAAAAGCATGAATTTGGACAAAGAGTATCTCGTTTCAAGCTTCTCTACAGTACAGGAGCAAGGTACCTGGTTCTCTGCATGTGATGGCCAGAAGCTGCTGTCTGGTGCATCCACATACTGTATTTGATCAACAACTTCTACAGTGTGTGACTACAAAGTTCAGCAACAAAACTGAAAACCCCAAACAAGCAAGGAAAAGAAACCTGTGCAATTTCACTTTGGGCAAGTAATTATTATCGTTGTTATTAGATTACAAGGCATACTTTAATAAGTTGTTCTGAATATGATTAAATTCTTGTCACCTTTAACAGCTTTTATTTATTCCTGTTTTGTGTATAGGGAAATTGCACCAAGACAAATCAGTTTAGATATGTGGTAGACTTTTATGTAACATTGTTTTTATTTTTTTTTCCCCTGTCTCACAACTTTAAAATCCAAATGTTTTTAAATTCTGGCATTTCAACCAGTATAGCTCAGCAGTGGAACTACTGACGCAGTGGCAGGTTGTCTTACATGGTTCGCTAATAAGCAGAGAATGACAGAGAGAAAAGTGCTGGCATAGCATTAGGGATATCATTTAGCAAGTAGGAGAATGCTTAAGAATGGGAGTAAGTGGGAATTTTTTGCTCTGCAGGATTTCATATAATGCATAATTGTTTCTGTCATAAGCCTGCCTTGGTCTTTCTGCCTCATGCGCGCTATTGTGGGCCTAATTGTAGTTGTCACACAATGTCAGTGGGTTTACACAAAGTAAAATGCATGGCAGCTTAGCTAAACAAATACAGTCAAAGTGGTGTTGCAGATAGGGAAGCCAATTGCTTACAGTAATCTCAGTAATTTCCTAAGTAATGCTTACTTTCATTTATTCATAGATTTGTGGAGAGGCTGCAAAAAAGGCACAAAAGGTCAATAATTGTTTCTCTGTCAAAGCTCTATTAAAACTTCTGCAGCAAAGGATATTTTCTTAATAAACCTAAAAAAATCTTTATGTTGACTGCTTTGTTGTCATGATTTGGAAGTCTAGTGAAACTATTTGCAGTAATATTCTGACTAAAAATACCTCAACCAAACAAAAAAAAGTACTAAATTGTATTTTCAAGAAAGCTATTACAATTTATAGTAACTGTATTTAAAATAAAATTAGAGAATAACTGTAATTTGTCAGAATAAATTTTCTGATGTTAAATTTGCTTTGTGAAGCAACTGTGAGTGAACCATTTGTTTACCAGGATTTGGGAGAAGAGTCCCGTGTTAGGCAATGTGACATGGTTAAGTGACAGCCTTCACTGACTTTACTTCGGTGGGCTAGAGCACTTGTCCTGCAATGACAGGCTGAGGGAATCGAGCTTGTGCAACTTGGAGAAATGGTGATTTCCCAGCAGGAGACCAACAGCAACCTCTCAGTGGCTGGGATATTGATGAGAAGACAAGACAGGTTCTTGACAGGGTTGCATAGTGGGAGGATGGTATAAAGCTGTCATAACTTTCAGTAAGAGATGCAAAATGGCCATGAGCATAATTTTTTTTCCCATGAGGATGGTCAGATGGTAGAGCAAGTACACAGGGAGGTTGTGTCATTTCTATCCTTAAAGGTCTTCAGGATCCAAGAAAATACAGCTCTGGTTGATCTTAGGGCTGAATTTGCTTTGAGGAGGACTTTGAGCTAGAGACCTGCTGAGATTTCTGACATGAAACAATCATACTATTGTGCTCCTGAGGAGCACATACTACCGAGGAGATTAAGGCCATGGTCTTCTGCCTTTTATCCTGGGGTAGTGTGTCTTTGTAGAGAAGGAGTTGGGACTGGAAGTTTACCTCTTAGTAAACAAGCACGGGAGTGAACAGTTTAATCAAATCACCCACGCTTCAAGGATGATCTTAGGATGCATCTTTTTCTGTTCTTACATACAGTCATTTCATTAAGAGAAGCTGCAAGAGTCACCTTCCCTCCAGTGATGATGCTGGGTAGTAGATAATTTCTTTGTGTGTGTTCAGTCAATGCCATTAACATGCTCAGTTTCAGCTGACTTTTCCATGAAGGCTTGAAAAAATATGTTGAGCTTTTAGCAAATCTTAGTCTAAAAATAGAAGGAACACCTGAAGATTAGGAACTGCAAGCACTAATGTTAAGCTAACAGCATTAATACCTACCAAAATTTTCAGTATAATTAGATTATAATACTGCAATATAAGAAAAAGTATAACATATGCATAGTATGAGTCACTTAACAGAGCAGCTACTAACCTTTAAAAGTTTTGTTTCTCTTATGAAAATGTGGAATAATTTTTAAGATTTATCACAAAGCCACCAGCTTGAAAGTACACTGTACAGGGAGTTAACTCTGAACTTTCTCTGCTTAAGTTGCTCAGGTGCTTGAATGGTGTCTTTGGGCACACAAAGACTTCCAAACTGTTATCCTGGGCAGCATCACAGGGGCAGCTGTCCACAGCTAGCAGTGTGCACATGTTTATCTGAACAGTGGAAAGTGCCTGCTGAGAATGGTTTATGCAAGTTAATTGCCTGACTGTACCTGTCAGCTCATCTGGCTCTACTCCTTGTGCCTGCTATAAGGATTCTGAGTGCTGAGCAAGTCTAGTAGAACCAGAGATCACTGAGCAAAACAGAGGCTTGTCAGAGAGGAAATGGGAGTATGATAGGATTGAGTTGGGAAGTGAGATTTTAGTTTCTGTGCAGAGATATATAGAAAGAAAAAAGCATCAAGAGATAGACAAGTATGATGTGGAATGATTCGGTTTAGAGGTTTATCTAGAGAACTGGCTGCTAGTCGTGCTTGAGTACTCCTACCAGCAATGGCAGACTGTTGGCAAGCCTCTGTTTTAATTAGCCTGGAGGGATAATCTTCGAGTCACTGTTATGGAGATGTCTGTGTACTACTCCATGGAATTTTTCTCATGCTAATGGTCCCCTCCCAGCTGCAATCTTGTTGGCAGCCCAGTGCTGCTTCTCTTGCATCTGGCTTTAAAAGGAGACCACTGTGTTTTAGGGAATCCTTTATGGAGCAGTTATCTGATACAATTAGGTACTCTGGCCTTTTAAAGGGATATAGGAAGAATGTGGAGTGGGCAAGGAAGAAGCCTGTGCCTTTATTAAGACATACAGAGAGGAATTAGAATCTCTGAAATAGAGGAAGAAGCATCCTGTAGGAAAGATGTTCGGTTCAAAGCTTTTTTTTTTTTTTTTTTTTCCTTCTAGTAAATAAAATTATAAACTATACTCAAAGTATTTGTATAAAAAGCTAGAGTCCCCCTTGCACAATTGATATCTAAAATGGATCAGATGTTTAGGATTAGATGAGACGTATCTTGACAAATCATAAAACTCCTGTTTATATGTACTCAAATATATTTTGTTCTCCAATGGAGTTTCTGTTGGTTGCACTTTTGAGTTTGAGTTAACGTGATTTTTTTCTGTAATAGTTTCTAAAAGAAGGAGCTGTTTCTTGAGGGTTATCCAATTTAAACGTGGTAGTCACTTGTCAGATTTGCAGATTTTTTTTCATTATTAAGCTCAGTAGTGTAAATTTTGCATAATGAACTGTCAAGTGCTTGCTCATCACAAACGATTATGCTGTTCATGTCAGATTTCAATAGGATAATATCCTTTACATCAGGATTGCCAATCTCACTTCTAGGGAGCTGAATTAGCGATGTATGTATTGGGCAATTAAATGCATGTTTATAGGCTCTTATCGGTTTTACTATAAATTAAACAAAACCACATGTAAATGGCCTTTCTCTACCTGCTTTCAGTAAAGACTTTGCTTCTGCCTAACCATGCAGTTGCAAGGAAAATCTGTAGTTTAGAGTTACAGGCACATGTACTGCAGGAGCTCAATTAGGTGTTAGAAGCTTTGCATTATAAACCATAGTGTTCTATGAAGTCTTTTCAAGGTTATTTAAAAATACTTGCTGCCTTTTGATACAATTTGTTTAGGTATTAAGTGCATGTATAATTTTAATCAAACATTCAATTACGTGGATCAAGTTGGTTCTTTTATTCCTTATATAGGAATAGTACAAGTATTCTGAGTATATAATATGGTAACAGAAATTTCTGAGTTTCAGTTCTCAGATCATTCACAACTTCTATGTTAACAGTCAAGTGATAAGTTGGAAGAGTTGGAAATCCTGCTGCTTATGATTTCATAAAAATTGTTCCACAGTTGAGGTGTGTTATGAGAGTTGTCCTCATTGGGGATTGTCTTCATTGCTGGAGTGTGGGTGGGCTTTTTTTGTTTGTTTGTTTTTGGGGGTATTTTGAGTTATTTTTTTACCCCTACCCTGAACTGTAAAAGCAGGGTCTGCCTTTCTCAAGTTTGATTTATGCTTGAAGAAAAGTCAGTCAGAGTTTTAGTTTCATAGAAAGAGAGGCATGATGTCCTGCTGTCTTTAGCTTCTTGAGGAGACTTAAGCTTCTGTTGTCAGTCTTCTGCTTGTTATGAACCTCCTATATTTCATCAGCTTGAAGGAAATGGTTGAAGTAGCTGTCTTGTCTTTTTCCTTCTGTTTGCATCATGAATGGTCTGTGCTGCGACGTTTGTGTGGAAGGTTGTGTATGATTGCTGTTGGAAAGATTTTGTTATCAATAATAGATGTAGAGTCTTGGCTGAGATTGGTCAAGTACTAAATGAGTTCTGTCAGGTAGTCAGTCTTATAAAGGATACACTTTTTTAATTATGTGCTGTGTATGTGCTTATTATCCCTGTGAGCACTCAAATCACCTTTCAAGCAGCAACCTCGCAGTGTTTAATTGACTTTGCTGTATTTTCTACCTCAGTAGCTTTGCCTAAATGGACTTATTCTAAGTTCAGATTCTTGCTGTTTTACTGCAAGTCTGATTTTTCTTTTAAGTTTATTCTGTAGAAGATGAAAAACAAATAGCTGATGCAGATGAAATGTGGTTTTTTACATTTGAATAAGTCGAAATACTTTGCATCCTAAAGAAAAAGTTCTTCTCTAAATTGCTTTGTTTCACATGAAAAGTCCTATTTATCTTTAGAATGCTGAAGTCACAGGGAATTTGCATATTTATAACATTAAGGGTTTTTTTTTTTAAAAAAAGCAAACCAATACTGCAGGTCCAAAGATTTCATTTTAATTTAGTCAGTTTTCTGTGTGTTTGCTTGTTTTTTTGTGTGGGATTTTTTTTTTTTTTTTTTTAAGGAATGCAATGTCTAGGCATTGCGGTAGCCCTTTTTTAAAAACAAATATTCAAAATATTATTATTTATATATGCTATGATACTCTTATTATTTATACACAGAATCACTTTCACTATGCTTTCCTAAAAACTCTATTACCTCATGTGTTGTTACTTAGGAGTCTCAGAAACACTGTTGCAATCTTTCTGTATTCGGATTGGAATAGGTGCTAGACCACTGCACCATGTCAGCCAACCAAAACATCATCTGAAGTGGGGGTGGGGAGTGTGGAATCACATCGTTCAAGTTTATTTACAGACATCAAAAGAGTACAAGAAGCTAATTCCAAAATAAAGATGAATTTCAGCTATCTTTTCATTAGTTGAATATTTACTCTTGCCCTTGAGTGGTAGGTGACCTTGTAGTTTCATGCATATATTAAAGTCATTGCCTTTAGTTTTGCTGTAAAAAAAACCCTAAAATGGAAAGGTCTTATTTCATATCTGGGACTGTGGGGTTTCTACCTGAATGTGATTTAGTGTGAGGACTAAAAAGTGAGGAATAGTGTGACTTTAGGACATTATGTCTCCATGTTCTCTGCTCTGTGTAAGTTCCTTTTTGCAGACTGTTCTGCAGGGTTTTGGGAAAGAGGCAGCCTCATTTGTTCCTTCCTTCCTGCATTGGGCATTTCCATAAGCCAGCCAGTCCTGATGCAGCATTATGGAGAAGTTGGTCACTAATGCATGGTTACAGCTCAGTTTATTCTGAATGTGTAATTCTTTCTGTTTATTTCTAGGAATTTTGAACACAATGAATTAAATCTCTTTTGTGTGTTTTGTGAGTCTTTTTTTTTGATCATCAGCGATTGATTTATAAGCACCGTAAGACTGAGCACTGAGAGAACTCTAAGGTCATTGGAGGCAGTTCTATTTGAAAAGAGATTTTTCAAGTGAAGAATGACTTTTTTTTTTTTAAATATATATAAATTCAAGCTCTAGAGGATAAGAGGTGATTGGACTATGCATGTTCTATTGGCTTTGAAAATGCTCAGTAGCAGTTTAAATGTCTGTAGACAAGTAACAGGCCCGTATCACCTGATATCTTTCATTTGTAGCCTCTATATATAGCCTGTTTTTCATTTCTAGTCTTTATACATGTGTTATGTTCATAAATTGAGTTTTACCTTGAGATTTGTGTAAACATACAACTCATCTGAATGACTAATTGAAATCTGAATATACCTCTGTCAGGCAAGCTAAGGGAGAGGGGAGATTGTTTTGAAACTGAAAGGTAAACAAATGATTTTCCTTTTGCCTGCACTTTTAAAATGATCTGAACTTTCTCATGTTACTTTCAGAGAAGTTATTTGCACATAACTCAGTTTTATTTTTTGAAGAGTTGAGTGTAAGTTTTTGAACTTTTTTTCTGGATGATTTTTGATTATCAGTATTGATGAGAATTAGAAATGATAGAATGATAGCCATTAAATATGACTAGTAAGGATTTGATGCAGTATGAATATGCTGCCTGTTTTAATGGGAAACTAGAAACTTTTCATCCAAGGAAAAAGCTCAAATTTTACTTTAGACAGGCTTAACATCTGGAACTTTGTTCATACTTAGATACTACAAGAAAATTCAGTATGATTTTATTTTTCTTCTCTGTAAGTTAGAGAAAATGTTTGCAGACAGTTTAAATAACAGCATGAGAATGTGGTTCATTAATTGAAACCTCATTTTCACTGATTAGATATGTATTTGTACAGTGATGACACAGAATAGCTCATGAAACTATGTTCAAAAAAACATTTAGATTTACCTGCAATTTAGGATACTGCCAAAGAGTTCTGGAACAAATCTGCTAATTGCTTTATCTACTAAATCTGAACCCATATTTCAGTAAAAGCAATTTCACTGTGTTAGGTGTTGACCTGGGCAAGCGGAGGATAAGAACCTAAGTACTTCTCTTCCTCATCCTTGGAGCTTTAGCTAAGAGATATTCCTCTTTCACAAGAATAAAGCTGACACACAAGGATAAAGACACTGAGTTGCCTTCTTCTTAATATGCTTGGATATCTAGTGAGCTGAGTAATTGATGCACCCATCAAAACTGGCTGATTTCAGGAGACTGTATTAAGCCCTGAATGACTTTGCTTAGTAGGAAGAACTCTGTGGTTCAGACTATCAGTCTGGTGTCCAACTGCTGTCCGTGGATATGTCTGCCACCTTACTATGACCAAAAACCACAACTGCAGGTTTTCTGTCATATGCAATTAAGGATCCAGCAGCTGGTACCTCTGTTTTGCATATCCTGAAAGGTGGATTCACTCAGAAAGCTGAGAACTGCAGGTGTATAGTTTGCATGTTTGGATTGAATTGACCACTAAGTTACATTTTGAGAAGGAGAATAAAAAAGTATTTTGAAAAATAGTGCAAATCATGCCAAATACAAAAATAAGACTTTATATCTCACAAGTGTCTTTAAAAACTGTCCTTCTGAATATTTCTCAGTCAGGTACCTCATCAACTATTTGTCATTACAAGTGAAATTTGTATTGTTTCATTGCAAAGCATTTTTTAAAAAAATCCAACTTTTATAGATTCATATTTTGGTTTCTTAAAAAGATATAATATTGCAGTATTGTTATATATCCATTAAATTCAAAGAATTGCACTTTAAGAACTGTTCATACTTTATATTGCAAGTTGTTTTCTTTTAGCTAGATATAAGAACAACACAGAATCATGCTGAATCTAAGGTACTAGTTAACTTTGTGGTATTTATCTGCAGAAAGTGAAGTATAAAAGATCTTTAATTTCTTGTACTTCATCTTAATTGCATTTGGTTAAAAGTTTCACGTGGTTTACTTTTGTAGGCTTTTTCTTGCACATGTTTTTGGAGAGGGCCATATCATGGTTTCATTTGGTTAAAATGACTAACAGAAATGCAAATTTTTTACTTTTTTTAAGAAGAAAAAATTAACTTTTTTGGTTTTTATTAGAAGAAAGCCATGAGAAGTAAGGCATTGAATGATTGATGAGGCATAAACCAGGCGTATTTCTGACCATCTACTAGTGTTTTCCAGTAAAATTAATCATCAGGATTAGATTGGCTGTAATAAAATTATAAGCAGTGCTTAAAATAAGTTGGATACACTGGTATGTCATACCCACTGTTCAGAAAAATGGCTCAGCTTTTCTCAGAAGCTGTAATTGGTATGGTGGTGGTAGTGAGGAAAGGTGACACATATGAAACTGAACTTTCTCAAATGCACTGAAAGTGTTAAAAGTTAAACTCCCCGATTCCATTTGTGTCCTGGCTTTTGCAGTATAAGGAATTAATACTATGACAACTTTATCGTCTGTTCAATTTGAATGTCTTGTACTTCAGTGTCAGTTTCTAACACTATAGAATATAAATGTTGATGCATTAACAGAAATTGCATCTTCGTTTTAAAGGGATCTGCCACATTAGAAATCCTATAGTATGTGGATGCCTACAGGCATGATTAACTAAGGATAGACAGTCAAGTAAAGCAGAGGGGGTATATAATTATTATTTTGAAATAAGATTTGTTTATCTTATGTGATCATCCTATACTGATGCTTTCAGCACATGCAAATGAAGTTTCTATGGAAGAATGTTCATTTTTACTCCTGAAATGAACTTTCCAAAGATTTCTTCAGCACTGCATGACTGCCTCCATGATTTGATCTGTTTAAGGTTACTTTTCCTCTTTAAGTGATAATATCCTGCCATTTAAGTGGAAAATCTGAATGAAGCTTTTTTTTGAAGTGCAGTTTGGCACAGACCACTTGTTTTATGGAAAGCTCTATCTGTTTAGATTCTTTTGGTATAGGTATTCTATTGCTTGTATCCTATTTATGTCTACTGCCATTATAAAATACTGCTTGGCAATATTTCAGAATCACTTTTATCAGGAGTTACTAAAACACTTTGTAGTAGCAATTGTTTAATTACCTCTAGTTTAAGTAAAAAGAACAGTTTTGCAATTTTTTTGGGTCTTTTTGCAAACTTGAATCAGGAGAGTGACATGTTTTGAATACTCATGCTATGCTTGTATAATGTTTTCTCTTTGTGAGAAGTGTACTCTGCCTGAGTATTGTTATGATCTCCAGAATATGATGTCCTGAAACAGTTAAATAACATTAAAGATATTTAAAAAATATATATTAACAGATTGAAATGAAGTGCTCAGAGATTATTTATAAAATGTAGAACATCACCCACAAAGTGTCTGTCACAGATGGAAAAAATGAATGTATTGACAGGTGTGTAATCCATTGAATAAGTTTATAGACCTAAAATCCTATCCAAGATTGCCAGAAATTAACAGTTCGTCTCCAGTACTAGATGTGAATTAGCTTGAAGAGAAGCAGAATTCCCATTAGAAAGCCAATTCTTTATTACGTGTATATTGGAAGAAAGTAATGTACTGTGTTTTTCTAATAATGTGACTGTGAAATTTGTTCCTGAAAGAGCATGGTGCAGTTCTAACTTGTGTGTTTGATAGGGATAAATATATACCACATTTTAATTTCCTTTCAGAACGAATGTGCTAGAGAAACTCACCGTATATGATGTGATTTCAGAAGAGCCAGTGCTTGGTTTGCAGTCTGCTTCCAGACTATTAAGTGTACAGGTTATTTAATGTCTTGATGATACTGGCTGTTTTCATTAAGTCATAAGAAATAGCACAGCCTAAAGTGATCTTCTGTGTGCTCAGAGAGGTGCCTACACAGCCTAGATTTTCGAAGGGAGTGGAATGGCTGTGTCTGACAACAGGTTTTCACTCTCATAGTAGCTCATAAAAGTCACACATAAGTACCATCAACCAACTAAACATTAGTGGTTTTCACGTGTTTACTGAAGGAAGAACACATTTGTATTTTAAAACCGCAAGGGAAGACAATGATTTTAACTTTACTGTTCTCATCTATTGTGGCCACAGATGTGTTAGCTACATCCCGCAGGTAAATCTTAGACTAGTAGAATACATGGTGCTTACTCCGTTAGACTCCAAAATGTTTCTTATTTTACAGGAAAATCTATTGGTGTAGTAGGCAAGACAAAATCTATGCTTCCATATGAATGTGAATCATTGTAATGAATTCACACTTCACTGTTCTTCCAAGCAGTACAAATGTCATACTCTTGTAATAATGAATAAAGGACAAATTAAATTTCAGAAACAAACACCATTGTTTCGGCCATGTGCATGCTCACAAATTGCTCTGTTCAGATAAATGGAGTTGGGAAATGATGTAGTATATAGTAAATTTCTTGTGGTGTAGCTTTATGTATTGCTTCATAGGAGAATATAACTAGTCAATCTACACAGCAATTTTAATAGTATGATTTATGTTAACAATACAGATAATGTAGTGGCTGAAGAGGTGAAAAAAATGTTTAAATATACTAGACAGCATTTTTGCCTAATGATTTGTATTTTGGGGGCATAGAATACAAATTAAATAGAATTTAATTGCTAAAGCTGGTTAAGTGTAAAATTAATTTTAGTATGGCTTAAGTGAAACAGTAACTTTGATATAGTAGAGAAGCAATTTAAAGTAACCACTGGTTACTTAGGTTATGGTTTCAATTTTATAATCACATTTTATTAAAGTTCATTTATACTACACCTCCGAAGAATGTCTCCTTAAATTGAAATGTTGATGTTAACGAAAGAGATTTATTTTGATGATGATACATTATGGAATTTAAATGGATAACAGCTGATTGTTAAGAACTTCGTGTGTATATGTGTTTAAAAATGTACAATGTCTCTTTTAAACGTAGTACAAGAATTACACAGAGAAAAACATTGTGAGTAATAAGTGTTTTGTCCCATCTACCTTTTGACAGGAGAATTAGATGACAGAGAACAGGCAAAGCTGGAAGTAAAAGTATGGGATCCAGATAGCCCCCTTACTGACCGTCAGATTGACCAGTTTTTAGTTGTAGCACGGTAAGATTAAAATCCTCTAATAAAAAAATCCTTTTCCTTTTCCTGCTGACTATTTATTCCCCTATATCGTGTTATTCAACCTGTTTGCCATTTTGTGAGCCCTACTCTTTCCCGAAATTAGCTAAAAGAGAAAACCAGACCATAACATTGTTATATTTACTGAAGCTTCCAATACAGGAGAGAGAAAAAGAGAGTTTTGGAATAATGCAACACTCCCTGTATTTCAGGTAGAATTTGATACTTTGAAGGTAGACATCAGTCTGTTTTCCCCTTGGAGTAAATGAAACAGGATTTCAGTGCTAATAACTCAGTCTTGTATTACAGTGCTTGAAATATAGAAGTTAAGAGTAGAAATAAAGAAAATGTTAACAAATTAAATTAATGCAGAACTTGCCAAGTATGCATATAAGCTGAAGAATACGTGGTGCAATTATTTTAGATGAATGTTGAAATATAAGTTTTGAAGTGATGCATTTCATTAGTGAAAAAAATCAGGTCAGTTCAATTTTATACATTTTATAAATTAATGTGATTATGCAGATTTATGAGAGGAACATCAAAGTGCTTTGAATTAATAAATACCTCTAAAAATTATTTCTCTACTTTAAAAAAAAAACACTTCAAAAAAATCTATAGACTTCTGACTGAAGGATAATTCTACATTCATGAAGTACAGCAGGCTTTACCTGTCCTGTAATTCCTACTTACAAATGTAGTACAAAAGTTATGTTCTAACGATAGCAGAGAACTGTTAATCACAGTTAACAGAGGGACTTTATCCTGAATCACTCCATGTCCTGTGTTTTCTGTAACCTGGTTGCAGAGCGTAGTCTCAAATATTCATAGGCAAATAATCCTTGTGCATGGTTTCTAGTTTTTGGTTTTTTTCTTTCTCCCTTTTGAACAAAGCATTTGAGGAAGGAAATGGAGAAGTTTCTTTATATTTTCCAGCCTATGTGCATGGTAAAGTACGTTGCCGATTTACTGTTTTACACGTGGATGCTGATTCACCTGTTTTTTTTCTTACTCTCCCACTTGAAGTGCTGTTTCCTTTCTAGATAGTGATAAAACTTGCCTGCCCTTGTTTAATTTTCAAGCAAGCCAGAGGAGGTTAGGTGTTAATGTGCGTCTGTTCAGAAGGTCACAATGCCTGGTAGATGCTTCGTAGAACAGAACACAGGAAACAGAACTACTTCTTCACCAGCAATATAATACCTAGACGTGTATGGGCAGACTATTATGGGGTGTCCTTAAAAAAACATCTACACAAAGATTATGTGAGTTTTTGAAAAGTTCATTCACTGCTTTTAAATTACTACTTACTATTTTGCAGTCACTCTGGGGAGCTGAAGTAGTATACTGTGGAGTCCAAAAATGTTCCCAGAGGAGTGTAGCAGTAAGCAGTGTGCTGGAAAGTGACAGAGAATAAATTAAATATGTAGGGAAAAGCATACTTCTCTCTTCTTCATGTTACTTAAGACATCCTGTGCAATGCTGTGCCCTGATCAAGGCTGCATTTGTTTAGAAGTTGATAAATTTCTGTAAAGAAGGCTTCTATTATGGTGGGTCATGGCTGACCAATTGTATTTATTCAGGATCTTGTGGCAGGCAAACACCATCTGTAATCAGGTGTTACTCAGGTGCATCTTTATGGATGTTCTTCCACAAAACTCTTCATTCTTGTAAGTTTCTTTTTAACTGACAGAAACTGTTTCCAAACTACTTTATACTTTCATTCACAGACTGCAAGATCATATTCCTGTTGCTTCTCAGAGAAATTTTCACCAATTTGTGGAGAAAGAGTTCTGTGATGATTGTGGCAGCTTTCAATTCAGAGTGTTATGTGCTTGCAAGCTTTATACTGAACCCTTATATAGGACCTTTAAAAGCTCTTGAATAACAGTGGAATTGGTATTGTGATCTGGTAAACTGCTTACAGACAGCTCTGCTGGGGCCTAACTTCAGTTCACTGGGCATTAACTGTGCTTGCTACATTTTTGGTTGGAATGGTCTTTCTCTGGTTTTGTTTAGTTTTGCAAATTTGAAAATCTGACAATAAGAATTTTTTTCCTAAATGCTTTCCTAGATGTGTTTTTGGTTAAGTGTGTGTAAGCTATCTGTATTTGACAATTAAAAGCATTTTCAAGTGATCCTTTTTACATGCTACATCAAAGGCATTGAGTATTAAGTTTCTTCAGTCTGATCTGGTTGAAAGAAGTGTTGCTTTTGTCCATAAATGCTATAGTTTTTTCAATCACACAAGCACATTTTGTTGGTTTTTTAGAAGGTATTTAAATACATTTGCAAGAACATTTATATTTGGCTTTGGGCACATAGTTTTCCCAGTCTGACAAGGTTTGCTTACTGCCTCAGGAATGAGAGGCATTTTTCTAGGTTTATATGCTTGGTCAGTCTGGGACTGTCACTAAGCCCTAAAATGCAATAATTTGCTGGATAGAAAGATAGAAGAATATGCCTATCCTGTCCAGAAATTGGAAGTAGCAGCGCCAAGAAAATTGTTGGAGATTTTGAAAAAAAATAGTAAGGATCCATAACCTTGGTCTCCCCAAGTATCTTGCTTGACTTACAAATCTTGAAAGTATCTAATTGCTACTACTGAGGCATAATTTGGGTAAGGGCTCTTGCTTGAACTAGCAAAAACATCTGTTAGGAGAAGCTTGAGACATCACACTAATGTATTCTGTTTTTGAGTTGTTTTTTGGGTAATGTTTGTTTTTGGCAATGAGAAGTCCAACAGCATTTTCTACTCCATTCAAGTAAGATACAACCTCATCAACCAGTTTTTCTTCTGTCGTACAAGTTGGCAGCATTTCTTCTGTATCTACTAGCTTCAAAGAACAGGAGTTTGAGGAGCTGCAACAGCCATTTAGATCTGTCCACATTAGCAAATAGTTCAATAGAGCAGAAGGTGATTCATAGAATTGAAATGTTTGGTGCTGAGGACCTAATGTCCAGACTGTGCATGTTTTATTTTTAGTCTAACTCTAATCAGGTCCTATGGACTAAATATCTATGAGTACAAGGAACTACTTTAACAGAAAGTCAGTTTTTGTGCTATGAGATACTTTTTGTTGTTGGTTAAAGTGCAGTAGGAAAAAATAGTATGGACAGTGGCTCTGAAACTCCTTTCCTAATTTGAACTAAATCACTGATACAGATGCACCCTGTTTCCTCCAGTCATCAGTCTCTATCATTCCTAATATACAAGGCGTACTTCATTTCAATGTCAGATAAATAGTCTGCCTGTTTTTCAGTTTGTCAGAGCCAAAAATGATCCTGCTCAGACTCAGCTGCGGTAGGAATTGTGGAATCTGGTTTGGGCAGATGCTGAGAGCTGTAGACATGACCCTTTTTTTCTTTCATTTTCTTTCTATCTGCTAATGTGTTCTATAATTCAATGCATGATACATATTTGGAACGTTCTAGTCCTGTTCATCTAACCACATTATCAACATAGTCTTCTGGAAGGAATATATCTCTAAATTAAGCTATTTTACGTTTGTGGTCCCAGTTTATTTTCAACTAAACCAGACTTTTGAAATCTAATTAAAATAGCCTTGAAGCATTGCATCTCTGCCTTAAAGTTTTGTACTTTTATTTCTATGAAATTAAAATGTCATTACGTACCTCTGACATATTTCTCTTCATTTGAATGCTTATTTTTTGATGTAGAATCACAGAAGAATGGGAAATTACTTGTTAGTAATTTTAAATTAGAGCTTGATTCTGCTTGTGTTGTTCCCACTTTCCCATTTTCTCTAAGACAGTGATTATGTTAATTTCCTGTTGGTTACTATTGATTTAGTTATAAGTGCTCATGGTATATTGGTGTATTTGGATGTGTTCTATGATACTATGTGTATTTGTTACATGAATTTATCTTGTAGTGAGGAAGGAACCACAATGCAGCTTCAACTGGTAAAGTGTCCTTCATCATATTGAGGAAAAGAAAACACTCATCAACTGAGAACAATAAGAAAAACATTTACAAGTGTGATCAGATATTAATGCTTTGTTCTTACAAAGTAATTCAGTGTAGTCAGTGGCAGTAGACAAGATTCCCAAAGATCATAAATGAAAATAAATACATTAAAGTCAACAGTTTGAAAGCTTGAGTATTACTATGCTTCTGGATCCTCTTTAGGTGGTGAGAAGTAAAAGAAATTGGAGTTCATTAAAGAGGTAATTAAATTTAATGGCAGAATTGCAACATAAAATAAAGCAGTAAAAATGGTGAAAAATCTTGATGCCAACACTGCACTCGCACAACTAGATGTTTGCTAGCAAGGTGAATTACAGCATCTAATGGTAGGCAGATTGTTTGGCAATAAAAAAGAAAAATATGTTCACATCAAGTTTACTTGGCATATCAAAAATTCTACATTTCTGCCTGCCTGTCACGCTTGGCCAATATATTTTTATTCCTTTGTGTATTTTGTATTACTGCACTCTTTGACCCAGATTCATTTGAAAAGATCTAATTCAAACTTGAAGCTGAATTTCTTTTTGAATTTTTTTTAAAAAATGTATTTGATCTATTGAAGTATAAAGAAGAAAATTCTGTAGCAGCATTTTCATGGACCTGCTTTTAGGGGGCTGTAAATCTCCTCCTCTGTGACTGTGAAACTGCAGAATGGCATACAGATGATAGCTTAAATAACATCCTGTGAATTAAAGTACTTCTGTGTATCAGATTTTATTTCTGTTGAATAAGAAATATTTCAAATATTTCATTTCTATTCATATAGTAATGAAAGTGAAGGTTGATCGTAGCATACATCGATATATAATGCTATCCTTACCCTAACTTTGAAAGTCTTTTAGCACAAGAATAGTGGCAGGTAACTTTTCATGTTTACCGTGTCATCTCCCTTTGAGCTGTAAATATCTGAAGTGATAATAATGAAGCATAGCACTGCACAGACAATTTCTTAGAAAGGCAAGGAAAATATGTCTTCTGGAACAGCATCATTTTGCTTTGAATATGTTCTTCAGGACAGATTTTGCAAAATTGACTAATAAAAATCTCGGGGGTATTTTCAGCTTTAATTAATACAGTGCTGCTGACATATATCTTTACCGGAGAAGTATTTTTTTCTTTTTTTTCCAATATTTTAAGTATCACAAGACTCTTAAAGAGCAATTGGATTATTAATTGGCTTAAAATTTACGGTAGTCTAAGAGGTCGTCTTTTAGGAGTGGTTCCAGTTCACAGTGAAGAGGAACATTGGAGTAATAATAAGGAAAACAAAAGCTTTCCTAATATGTAAAAACCCACCAACAATCACTTAATTATTTTCCTTAAAAATATTAGCTCTTAAGTGAGGCATAGGTCTCATTCATTAGTTTACTAGTATCTGTGGAAAACTGTGGATTTGCAGATTCATGCATGCACAAATGTGGTTCACTTCAAACAGCTTTGGCCAGAGTATACCCACTACTTTTCTGGTATTGCTGAAACAAAAAACAATGTATAAAAGTGAACAATTTTAAAATATTCTTGGATTAAGAAGGATTTCTATCTCAGCTGGATTTTTGAGAATACAGGGTAGAAGAAAATTGAGAGTTACTGGTCTGGATCCAGAACTTTCTGGATCTGATTTGATGCTGGACTGCTGTTGTTCCTGGGGAAACCAGTGGCTGTTTTTATCCTCATATATAATCACAGTGGTTCCAGATTTTCTTTGGTAAATAACAGCCCTTTTCAGAACTAGTTACCGATGAGCAACTGAATCATTGGCTACCATTAATACTAATCTTATGCAAAAATTTGAACCATTGCCTCCTTTAATGTCTCAGAGTTGAGCTATAACAAATTTGGAGAAATATATTTTCTGTGTTCAAAATCTAATCTGAAGTTTTCCCTAATTGTAGGGCACACAGGTACAACATCCCTAGAGAGCTCACTCAGGTTTTTTTGGACATAGATCTTGTTGAGTTTTGCTGAATTTGTGGATTTATTCCACAGTTGTAGATCCTGCCACTGGATTATATCCATTTGTTTTATTTGTATGGTTGTTGGCTGCAATCTGTTATAAGTCCTTAAGAGAATGGTATTGGTTCTGGTCCTTAAGATAATTAAAACAAGGAAAACCTAATTAGGGTAACACTGGATCATTTGGTCTAACCCTTAAAGCTCTTATAGCGGCTTGATGATATAGGCTGTGCAGAGAGTGATCTCTCTGCTGATAACACCAGTTACTGGTCTTGTCCATCTCTCTTCCACCTGCATAATTCCCTGTCTGTGTGAGTTTTGGCTTTAGCTTATTTAGGAAGGTGTGGGGAGTATTGGTTTCTTTTTGAAGTCTCAGTGTTTAACTTGTTGAGTAATTTGTAAGTAGCTTGCTGAGCACAGTTTTTTAGGCTGAATTTATTATTTATTAAATAGAGATTCAATTAAATATTTATAGTTATTCTTTGGATTCTTCCAACTTAATGGGATATCAACATTGAAGAGTTTGTTAAAAAGAAAGAAATGAGCACTTAAGGTGTGACTGTTCAGCCTGTGTTGACTTAATACTGAGTTTTATTTTGGTAGCTGGTAGATGAAAACAGTCATGTGGCTTCTGGAAATGGCATTGGCTAGTTACTTGTTTTTTCCTTTTAACATTTTTTAAACAATTCTTTGGTAGTAGTATTAGAAAAAAGTGAAAAAGGAAATGCTTTGACCTTTGCATCAATATGTTACTCGTATCTGTATTTTTAATTGAAATACATAAAAATTAGGGTATTTAAATGATTTCTAAAAATCCATATTGAATTCGGGTCTGAATTGCATAGCTAGATTATACAGAGCACTGTATATCACTTTCAAGTTTTGAGCCTAGTTACTATTAATAGCCAAATGCTCTAGAATTTCTACACTTCTTTAGATTGTCTGAAAAATTCACTGTTTTTCAAAAGTTTCTAGGGAATGGTGATCTGGAAGTTACTTTGATTTCAAGAAGGCCACAGACATGCACATACCCCCTGTTTTGTGTTCTGTACCATCTCCATCCCCTGTCCCTGTTGCCCCCCCTAAATGGCACACTGTCTGTGTTTTATTATTATTTACTTGTTTTGGTTTCATTGTTATTACAATGTTGGTTTTATTATATTGTTTTTATTATTTTGTCTTTGTGTGTTTGACTCATTTTTGCCTTCACATAACCTATGCTTCTTGGTTGTGATCCTCACCCACTCAGTATAGCAACTGGAAGCAGTGTCGACTGCTGCATCAATTCTCACCCCTTTACCACTTTTTCAAAAGAAACCATATATCATGACCTAATTTTTGACTTTGCATACTGGGCAACATAATTCCCATGTACTTGGGCTCTGAAATCAACCTCAGAAGTTTGATCTGCCAGAGTGACTTGTGAGGACATGTTCTTGTAATGCTTATAGCATATTCTGATTTTATTTTAGAAATGTGGTCAACAAAAAAGAGTGTTAATTATGCAAAAGGAAGCTAGGAAGCTAGTAGGTAGCAGCAAAAGGGAAATACAGTCATGCGACATTCACTGGTTTGAACAGTAGTGACAGAAGGATCAGAGGAAAGACTGTTCAGCTACAACCGTTATCAACGCCAACATGTTGAAAGGGATTGACTGACTATCAGGAAGTGTGTTCACAATAGAGCCTTATTCTTGGGACTGATTTGTGGACAAATACTGTTCTATGTACTGCCAAGCTTTAAAACAAACCAAAAAGGCAAAATAGAATGTGTGTGAGTGTTCTTGTCACATATTTGTCATCTCTGCAAAGAGGGAATAAAGGTCATGGAACAGTGTTTGAATATCACTTATTTATTCCACAGCCTTTAGAAATCTAAGCAGTTAATATCAGAAGTCTGTGAATCATTGCTGTTGAATCTTAACTGTGTCTTATAAGATTTTGGCAGCAAGTACTGAAACATTCAGTATTAAATCTTTGCAGATTCAAGATGAAATTGAAGTAACGGACATTGTTATCTCTTTCTCCATGATCCAGTGCATTTAAGTCTTGATGCACATTATTTTATTGATTAATATTGGATTTGTGGGGTACAGTAATGTGTGTTGATCTGTCAGTGACATTCTTCATTGGTATAACTCTGCCAATTATTATACCAATAATTATTGGTATAGTAATAATTATAAGTTGTGCAGAGTGTAATTGCTAAATGAGGCTTCAGTCCTTAGTCCAGAGGCTTACACTGCATTAAAACTTTTATGTAACTAGGTCTTGAATTTAGAAGGGCTTTACTTAATAACTGCAACAAAGAGTTTTTTCTGAAATCACATTGACACAATGCACCTCAAGCATCATTATACAACTCCAGGTACTGGAGCAACTTCTCTTCTGTTAATTAGTACCCTTTTGTGTCGCTGCATCTTTGGTCATTTCCTGTATCCACTCAGCCCAGTCAAATTCTCTTATGCATCTTTCCCTTCACTGTGCATAACATATAGATGTACTTCCAAGAAATGTAAACAGTTTAGAACAGTCATATTCACACTAATTCTCCACATCTATTTCTTTTTGTTGCTCTGGTAAGTATAATAAATGCCATGTACAATTAATCAACAAAAGTGGAAAAAAAAGGTAAAGGTTTGGAGAAAAACGTGCCCATTTCAATAATGCTGAAATGCTTTTAATAAGCATGCTGGAAGATCCATTTATTTTATTGCTACTTAAAAACCTGTGACAAAAATAGGATTTTAGTGGTGCCTTAGACTAAGCTAATATACTTGCTTTGGATCGCTGATGGTAGAAGTAGATATGCACTACTGAAGTAAATAACTTTCCTCATGGGGACATAGTGAACCCCTTTTTAATTTGTATTGTATTTTTTTAAGCAATATTATGGCTTTTAAACTTTAGAAATAAGTCATGGTTGTAAAATCCAAACTGTATAGAATCTCTGACTTCGTAATTAATAAAAAAATTGGTATATTAAAAAGTTGGTAATGTTACAATCCTCTGAATATCTTTTGCTTCTATGCTGTTGTTGTTCATATATATATGTTGTTACTTTTGAGGGGAGAAAGAGTTTTTGCTGCAGTGTTTAGTGTTTTTTCCTGAGTGTCAAGTTGTTCATTGTTAGCAAAGATCTGAAATCTTAACGGTTACAGCAGGTGACTTCTGTTTCTAAAAGGACATTTTATAGATATGACATAGTGTGATAATGAAAAAGAGGTTACATCTTTCTGTGTATTTACTGTCTCTACTGTTTCTCTGTTGCAGAGCGGTTGGCACGTTTGCTCGAGCACTGGACTGCAGTAGCTCTGTCAGGCAACCTAGTTTACACATGAGTGCAGCTGCTGCTTCCCGAGACATCACACTGGTAGGTGGCTTCTTGAAAACCTACAACTTCTATATCTGTGAATTCAACACTGTCTGGTACTCCAGAGTCCCTATTTTCCTTCTCTTGTCCTTTAGATACCTGCAAGATATATATATGCATGCATATATATATATATTTACATATATATATACCTTTATTTATGTATGCAAGGGAGGTGTGTGTGGTAGAAAATCCTATGTGTTTTGTTCAGGCTTGGTGGTACTGCCCTTGTAATCATGCTATAAATCACTCGACTTTAGTTGTGTTTTGTTTCCATAGCAGAGTGGATAATACATATTGTATAGGGATTCATTTGATGTAATTGAGCGACAGTGTGATTTAAAGTATGTGATGGTAAAGCTGATTAAAAATTGTATAGATAATACTTTTTACTTACTAGATATGTCATCAAATTTTCTATAGCATAAGCAATTTGACTTTGTAAGCATATTTTTGAAGAACATTTTAATTAGTGTATTCTTACTCTGTTTCCTTACTTTGTTAAAGTATATGCTGTAATATAAGTACCTGCACCTTTTAGAGAAAATTAAAAATATGTCGACTACAGACCAAAGCTTTGTCTCTGTATTCATACTGGCTGAGATGACAAGATGTTCTACAGTAATACAGGCATGCCAGGAAAACTATGTGAAAACAAAAAATATTACTGTTTCATAGAATCAGGTTTGACTTACAGTTCCAAAGACGTCAGCAGTTGTTTATTATTTAAAGTATTTATGTACAGAATCATGAAGATGATAGTTTAGGCTAAAGTAGACCTGCTATTTACCAAATACTGGAGTATTAGAACTAGAGGACACTTGATAAAACTAAAAGATCAGCTTGAAGTAGTTAAGGCACTGCCTTATAAAGTGGACAAAGAACCCCTGAAATCAAAAGTTTGTGGGAATGTGCAGTACCAGCAGGTTAAAAAAAGGGTTAGAAAAATTATGGACCAATAGCCATGAATGGGTACTGAGGAGTATAGGGAAAGATTTTCCATCTAAACTTCTTAATTTCCAAAGTTTGTAGATGCTGGTCAATGAAATGAGAATTGACCTCAGATTGTAATTAGACTTACCTGCACATTTTCTTAATGTAACATTCCTTGGTGTGACTGGAAGGAGACAATGCTTGGCTAGACGGATGACTGATCAAATTCAGTAGGGCAGTTCTTGTATCCAGATAAAATTATTCATTAGTATGATTAGAAAAATATTTAATTTATTACCTTTTGCAGTGTACTCAAAGGCTACTGAACAGGAATTGGATTTAGTCTGGACTATGGTGGTTTATAGTAAAGGCAGTGGCAAAATGTAAAGTTTTCAGTAATAAACAAAATGAGTATTCTGTTTCACACTTGCTGATATGACTTTACAAACACAATTCTATTCACATTAAATGCTTTATTTCTTTCATCAAGATAGTTATTTAAAATTTTACATTTTATTAAGATTTAGTTAGAATAAGAATTTCTAATAAATTTCACATATTGCATATCCTTCTTACTGTATTTAGTGATTAATAGAATAGATTCATCTTTATAGCACTTTCTTCTTTAAAAGTACATGTGCAGTGCTGCTAATAAAGGGATACTTTCAGCGTTTGAGTGCCATGTAAATGTTTCTCTATTGCAAATGATCCATTAAGTTCCATTACACTTAATGAAAGGCATATCTTATAATGAGGCACCAGAGGAGCCACCCCAGGCTTAATTATTGTGTCTGTCTCTTCTCATTTTCCTACCCCCTCAGCTTTTTAAAACCTTCTCTTTTGCTTTTTGGCAATGCACTTCCTTCTAAGTTAAGAAACGACATATTTGTCATTATAATAGTTACTTTTTCAGACATTCCCATGCTAATTGGGAACATATTTTCAGCAGCATTTAAAGTTAGTAGAGACATTTGCAGAACCTATGGCATATTTCAGTTATGCTTTGGAAGGGTGCATAACACTAAGAAAATTGTGCTGTCTGTATTCTTAATGCAAGGCAGATAACCCTTGCACCTGAAGTGCTATTAATGGGATTTCTGTACACCACACCTGTGGCTTTCCAATATTCCTAATTAGTTGTTTCAGTTAGAGAGAACTGTAAACAGATTGATACTGAAAAAAAGAAAAAAAGTATAGGTTATAAACATGAATAAATTCAGGGTGTATGTACACAGCAGGGAGGTCTTGCAGCAGAATAGCAAGTGAGAGGTGTAATGAGACAAGGCAGGAACCTACCAGTGCTTTTTGAAAACACTACTGAAGATGTGAAACAATGTGTGTTTGCCTTCTTAGATGATAGTAAATGTGTTTCTCTTACAGTGATAAAGACTTGTGAGACAAGTGTTTGCATTTTTGGCCTTCTCAGAGGCAGAGTTTTATAATGTACACTGATGTCTAACAAGAGAAAAAGAATGGCAAGGCTGTTTCAGATTCTTAAACACTTCATAGTGCATATACATAGAAGTTAGAGCCTTTTAAAACAAAGCAGGCTGATGGAATCACTTGTTCCTTGTGGTAGACTTGTTCAGAAGAGCTACTTTACTGTAAGGACTTAAATCTGGTTTTGGATATCTCTTCATAATGAAATGTATGAAGATTTTTTCCTTTGTGTTTTAAGTGATGTAGTTTTAATGATTAGACTTCCATAGATGTGGCTTATACAATAAGCATACTTAAAATATTATTGAACTATAGAATCCATACTCTGTTTCCAGTCTGAGTGCTTTGTTGGAGAGAGTTCAGTCTAGTTGTTTTAACTAACTACAGAAACTGCAGCAGGGTTGGGACCTGTGTGTTGCGGCTTGTTTGCAGCATGCCCTGTCATGCCCTTTTTTCACTGCTCCATGCAGCTCTTCTTTAGCTTTTGGTGAAAAGTTTCTTTTTTTACCTGTTTATGTTTAGTCTTGAAGTTCCCTCTATCTGTGTGGCTAGTATTTTCCTCTGGTGAGACCCTTTGTCTGTGCTGGACAGTATGCTCTGGGCAAGAGTTCTTGTGGAAGGGCGGTTCTTCCTCTGTCCTTCAGGCTCCTATTTGGGAGAAGCAACTCCAGGTGTCTCAGGCTTACTCCTTAAGTAACAGGTTGCCACTAATTATTTCTCGCAGTTCTCTCATCCTTGGAAAAAGAAAATACTCCAGGACTACTTCTCACAATTTCTAGTAATGTTTTTGGGCTTCTCTTGTTTTTGCTACCACAATTTACTCACTGCAATGGGGGAATTTTGTTGCAGGTGAGAGGTGGCAAACCTGTAGAAGGCAGAGAGTTGTTATCAGAGAACTTATCAGTGGTCTTCTGTCACAGCTCAGTGAAGACACCAGTAATTCACAGAGTTCATTATGAATCTTTTCTTCAGTAATATCAAGAAAGTTTTATGGATTCAGATGTTTATTATAGATGAAAGACAAACATAAAGCAGGGGCAAGATTCTGATTTATTTACTTCTGTTGTAATTTTTAAGAAAGATGGTATCAGTGAATAGATCTGGATTCAGCAGCTGCCTGAAAAATGCCCTGTGTACTGCTCTTCCACAATGGCTGCAGTTTGAAAAAAGATTAAAACCTTGTTAACGTATCTACTGTAAGAGTTCAATCTTTAGAACTGGTTTACTCATTGCCTGAACGATAAGCAATAAACCAGCGATTTCAGTAGATGTTCTCTAGTATGAAGCTTATGGATTTTAGACATTATGTTACATATTTCCATATCAGAATACTTAAAAATAGCTTTTCTCCAGGCTGGTGAATTTGAAATATATGTAAAATGACATATTGTAGGATAATAGTGACATTACTTCTTGCAGACAAAACAATTCCAGAATCTTGTGCTTGATAGCACTCAAAGACTTATAGTGAACTCTGGAGAAAGACAATAGTCGCTCATAGGAGATGGAAAAAGATGAGGAGAATCCATTATTTGCAGTACATTTGGATGCAGAGGCTCAACTGGAATTGCTACACTGACACATAACACAGGACTGTTCCTTCCTTGCAATGTTTTCTCATGTGAGATTATGCATGCTACGCTTGCAGCTCAGCACTGTGTTGGGACAAATAGGAAGGAGACTGATGTTATACAGTCACATACAGTATTGTGCCTTGTAACTCTAATACCTCCTTCAGCAATACAATTTATGCTTGTGGTGATGGGGTCTTTAGGGACGCTGAGTCAGAAAGGCTCCTTGTATATTGCTCTTTTTCCCAATGG
Organism: Pyrocephalus nanus; assembly: GCA_038380795.1. Lineage (NCBI taxonomy): Eukaryota > Metazoa > Chordata > Aves > Passeriformes > Tyrannidae > Pyrocephalus > Pyrocephalus nanus. The sequence continues at coordinate 90,925,400 of CM076260.1, read as the reverse complement.
CTGGATTTGTTTATTTTTCTTATTCCTCATCATTGGTTATCAGTGTGAGCATTCAGTGTTACCTGTAATGTGAAGAATGTTTTAACTTGTTTGTTTTCCATTTTCCTCTTTTGTAACACAAAAGGAATCAACCAAGGAAACCTTATTTACCATCTCTGACAACAGTGCTTACTGAGAGACAAATATCTTTCTTCTTTTTTAGTACAATGATAATGAAAACAATAAATGTCTTCCTTCACCAGCAATGAGAATATTGAGCACATAGATGTCTGAGCAGCTGTTTAGTTACTATTTAGAGCTTCTGTTAATTGAAAATGGCCCCTCAGTCAATATATGCCACTGTCTTTATTGGGTTACTTGGAACCAATTTCTACCAACTAAAGATTCTTCAGAAATGTTTGCTAGTAATTTGCGGGAACTAATAAACTAATGTCATTTTTGGTAAACATTTTATCAAGGCATTTCCTTTCCCAAATTAAGTAATAAACAATTTATTTTCCTTATATTCTACAGCAGTAAACTATGATATCAAGATAGATTTGAAATTTAGCATTAGTTAAGGCTACTTGCTTGGCTTATAGAGAATAATATATTGAATTTGCATTAACTGAAATGGACTACTGTCTGTTTAAACACATCTTAAGTCTCTCCTTGTCCTTGCCAGTTTCATGCAATGGATACGCTGCATAAACACAACTATGATTTGAGCAGTGCCATCAGTGTTCTAGTGCCACTTGGAGGGCCTGTCTTGTGTAGAGATGAAATGGAAGAGTGGTCAGCATCAGAAGCTAGTTTGTTTGAAGAGGCATTGGAAAAGTATGGCAAGGACTTCAATGACATTCGACAAGACTTTGTAAGTATGCAAGTAGTACACATTCCTGTAGCTCTGTTTTCACATGGTTGAGCATAACTGCTTTCTGTAGGTTTGGAAGATTTAGCTAGAGGAGAAATCTGTGTGGCTTATATATGTAACTAACATATGTATACATTTTATCTGGCTGAAAGTCAATATGCTTTCTTGTCTAATGACATTCTTTGGAAAAATGGTGACAATAGATAATCTGTTTAATGGTTTAATACTAGGTACGATGTCTCATGCTTGAAGTGTTTCAATCAAGACTTTTACAAGGATTTTACAAGCATCTGAAAAAGTTCCAGGAACTTTGCAGAGTGTTTCCACAATTTCCAGTGAAATTCATTAGCAGCAACATGGCTGACTCCCCTGGGTGTTTTTAAAAAGCAGGGTTTTCCTTCTATGGTTAGCAGAGAGAAATTTATATTCAGATAGCTTTTAAAGTGAACTACAGGGAGTTATTTTGATATATTAGGTGTTTTGGCAGTTCTGAAAAGTAAAGGAAATGTTTTCCAATATGTTCTAACTACACTGGTTTTGGTATTGAAGTATCACACTATAGGGCGGGGAAGCTTTAATTTGGTAATTCTAATGCGGAGTAATGAAATGAAATGGATTCTAACACTGATTACTAGAATTGCTACTAGTTTGCTGCAAATTTTTTTTTCCACATTTCTTGGAGAGTCTTTCTTACAAGGCAAAAGATTTTCTCTGCTTTACCGTGTTCAAGCTGGGCTTCATGAAAAGGTTAGGAATTGAACCAAAGTAATTCCATTATTTAAGACTGAAGTTGATTGAAACATTTTCACATTAATCTCATTCTACTTGACTACGAGAGCTCATTTTGGTTTTTCTTTGCAGACTTTTATTAAAAATCTTTATTAAGGGAAAATGGTTTGTATGGTAAATGTAGAAGTCCTTCCAACATAGAGTGTGGAACAGTGGGAGGAGGCTTGGCAGTGTGAGCTAAGCTGTCTTTCCTTCACTTTCACCGTCCTGAAATGAAACATAATTGAATGAAGGTGGGAAGGGAAGGCTATTGTTTTTCGGAAGAATTGACATTTTAATAGGTGTATTATATCTGTGTGCTTAATTTTGAGATTCCCGAGGGAGAAAATGTTCACTGCATTCATGACATTTGGTTGATAGCTGCATCATGGCTGAAATAGCTCTGTTAAGTTCAATAAAATATTATTGAAAAATAATATTTTATAGAGTTTTATAATTGAAATTTTAATGTAAACTACAGTTCCTTTTATTTTCTCATACAGATAAGTGGTTCTCAGCTGTAATTGTATAGTAGTTCAGGAGCTATGCCTTCTAGTTAAATGGTTGCTAATATATGATATTTGGCTTTTCAAAATACCTTAATCATATAACACATGGCTGTTTACAAGTTAAGTCCTAACACAATTTGTGACCAAGTATACCTAAGGCTTGTCTCTGGTATTTATATAGTGTTTTTATTTTCTCTATAATTTCTCTGTTATGTACCCAATTCTATTGATATCCATACATTAAAATGATACAATGAGGTACTGTGTCTTAAGAATCGCTTCTGCATTTGTAATATTCAAATGGTGGATATTTGGATGATTCTACTAGAAGCTATTTACAATATTGAAATTTTATCTTGAGTAGATTCCTGACACCCTCTGTCTTTCACTGAATCTTCCTTCCCAAAATACAGATATTTTCCCATCCTCTCCTCCCAAAGCAAGAGACACACACACAGAGAGATCAAGTAATAGTGTTGTGTAGCCTACTGAGGTTATGTTCATGATGAGTCAGAGTGCAGCACAAATGGATATGGGGCACTAATTTATTATAGTCTCTTTTGGTTAGTACAGGGGTGTTGTCTATTCTCAGTCACTTCTTTAATCTTTGGAAGAGTGTCATTTTTAAAATATAATTATAACATCTATTTTTTATATCAATTTATATGATACTGGTAACACTGCAGTCTTGATGTAATTTTATTCTATGTAATTTGAAATCTTTCAATTATGTTTATCATTGTGTAGTCTTGGGATATCTTAGTTTCTCTAGAATAAAATTTATCTGTTCTCACTTCCCATATAACATTCTAAAAGTATAGGGATTTGAAAATACATTTTGTTTTTAAGTAATCTTTGAAAATAGTCCTTTGAGATTTAAATCATGGATATATGAAAAGTGTCTGCAAGGTTAGGTAGGTATAAATATGTAGCACTTAAGCAGTGATTTTCCACAATAGTACATTTGTCTATTATCATCCCTCTCTTCAGTGGCAAGTCATTGATAAGTTTAAGAACTCTTAGATGTGTTGTAAGAGAAAGGACATAGAAGATAACGCACTGATAGTTAAGTGTGAGCTTGTTTGATCCACATAGGATCTAATGATAAAATTAAAGTCTGCACTGGCAGAGATTGAATTCAAACCTAGGCATGTGATGCCACAGTACAGGCAACACTGTCACGTTGCATGGCAGAAAGTGGTTGGTAGCAGTCTCCTGGAGCAGAAGGGTTATGCACTACCTGCCTGAATCATTATATCCCAGAGGAGCTGCCTTTTCTGAGTCGGACCAGATTTGCAAGACATGGCAGCTGCAATTGCAGCCCATACACGATAGTTCTGTAAAGGGCAGGCTCATTTACTTGTCCAGCAATTAGTAAGAACTGGCACTATTTGATGTTCGATGTGCAGCTCAAGTATTAAGCTATAAACACTAAATATTTAGTAAGCAAGATAATTATTATAAATTAAATGGTGTAAGGGAGTTTACCTTTTTTTAATAGACCGGAGAAGCTCATTTGTAATCAAATTACCAGTCTAGCCTTTGAATAATCATTTTCATCAGCTGTTGACTCATCGACCCTTTGAAGAGAGGTTCTTCTGGCTTTAAGACTGTCTGAATTCTAATCAACCTAAACTTTATAAGCTAATTGAATTTACTTGATGTACTTGAATTATTTCACAGCCCAGGGTAGTAGAATAGAAGAAGAATGAATATCTTATGTTCTCCAAATATAACTATTTTCCTAACAATAAGACACAGCTGTTATACTTCTTAATTCTTAGTTTTCATTATCAGCAGTTTTCAAAAATTTATTACTATTACATCTCGGATATGGCAGGAAAGGCCTTGATAATCAAGACTTGGAACTGTTTATAAAAAGCAGGAGCAACTGTTTTCCAGCTTCAGAAAAGTGTGGAAACATGCCTTAAAATTACCATGTTCATTTTAGGTTGCTATATAATCCTAAATTTTTCTTGCTTGTCTGGTTTGAGTGGTCCATTCTTACTCTGGAGAAAACTAAAGAAACTTAAAACTCTCCTCTCTCTGTTTTTGTAGAGTTAATACCTTTTCCTAATTTCCTCCTGCAAAAATGCCACACAGATGAGCATATTTGCTTCTTTCAAAAATAGAATTTGGTAATGAGTATACATTATTCTGTGGCTGTTCACAGCTTCATTGGCAGTTCAGAATATTAGGTGCAGAGGTAAATGGAATAAAGGTTATCCATGCTCCGTCTGTCAAACAGGTTTTTCAAGTTCTGAATCCAACTGGAAAGAAGTTGTGAATCAAAGTATAAAAGGATTACAGTTATTCAGTCCAAGCACCTTAATTATCTTTCTTTATTCATAGATGCTTCCTGGGTGAATGAACATATTGCTGTCACAGTCATAGTTAAAACAGATTAAAGTATTTTCTAGAGAAATAGCAAGGATAATCTGTGGCATGAAGTCATTAATAAGTGTTCAGGATGGAAAATGAATATGGATATGCTAAAATGTACTAATTGACAATGGCAGGTAGTTGAGGTGGCAGGGTTTCGTCTGGATGCCGGGAAGAATATGGACCTGGAGACTGAGAATCAATTCATCTGTTACCCCACACCAAACATGTTCTTGTCACTGGCCTTTTTTTGGGTAGATTTCTCTTAAGGCATAATTTACCTGAGAGAGTAAAAGGATTTTAGGAAACTAAATTGTGTTGCTGTTTTTTAGAACATCAGCATATGCATTTCTTACACTGTTACTTTTGAATAATCCAGGGATTTACACACTGTGGTACACTGTCTGAGAAAGAAATCACAGCTGAGTCTGAGCGTAAATCCCATTTCCTGAAAGGCAGAGGTGGGAGCCAGACTCAGTTCCTCTAAGAGCCTGCAAGCAAGCAGCATGAAAAACTAGCTATGAGCTCCTGCGTGCAGGGAGAAGCAGCTTGATAAGGTGTTCCTCTGTTGTTTTAGGAATTCAACTAAAGGTGCAGGAAACTATTCTTTTGGCTTAAGACATGCAGAAAGCCTCAAAGTGGAGTGAGTAAGGTTGGAAAGATAAGTTTCCACATCAGAACTTTCTGGAACTTCCTAAACATCATTGTCATTTCTAGAAAGCACAGCATATTAGCACTAACACATTCCTCTAGAAAACATCACATACAAATTAGTAACATGTTTCCAAGTTATGAAGAGAAAATGCACGAATTTTGTAAGGGAAGTACTAATTTAAATTATAGAAAGTCATTATGGAGTTGAATAGATTATTTGGTGATAGTTAAAAATGGTGGCTTAATTTTCTCCCTGAAACATAGCTTAATGCATTTTTATTTCACCAATGAATTTGTGTATCCAAAATAATTTTCATTATCATATGCACAAAAATGTTTGTGAAATATCGTCAGTACCACACTTGTTACTTAGGGTAACACATCCCTCACATCCCTTTGTTTCTTGATAATGGTCAAGAGTATGTGGGGATTTATGCAAAACTAGTGGTATTGTATGAGTGGCTGAGTTGTTATGGGACTTGTAAAACCTATGATCTAAGTTTTGTATCCTTTGTATTTTTTAAGAGAAAAACACATGACACTTGAACACAGTCTTGTCAAGATGATTTCTTTTACTCCTAATGCTGTTCTCCATCTAATACACTTTGTAAAGACATTACCTTGTGTTTCCTCATGGAAATCTGCATTCTGTTTTGATCATTTTGTTCAACCATAGGGCTTAAACAGAATAACTTACATTTAGATTTTGATGTGTGATATTGTAATTCTGCATACTTCTTAACTATAAGGAAAGGTTGTGTATTATTAATCGCAATATGTGTTTGCATATGGATTTTAATGTAGTTATTTAATACATTCAGGATTTAGTATTTGTCTAAACTATGTTTGATTTTAACACGTGTTTAATAAGATGTGGGCATTGAAATTTTTGGAACCGCTTTAATCTGTAACAAATGTTTTTCAGCTCCCTTGGAAGTCACTGACTAGCATCATTGAGTATTACTACATGTGGAAAACCACTGACAGATATGTGCAGCAGGTAATTTAATAACTATTTCAGCATGAACCAGTCTGAGACATTCTTAAAAAATGTGATGATGTTAAAGTGTAAAAATCTGTTTGTGTTTTTAAAAAGAAATATGGGAGAGGCCTATGGTTCTATACAAGAAAAGCACATGGGCTTTATGGTTGGTTATCTGCAACTTGAATGCTCTTGTAAATGCCTGTGTTTTACTTGTAACTAAATAAATGCACAACATCCTACCGTAGAACGTGCCAATACACCAGAGGATTAAATGTTTTACATATGTTCTTTCAGGGTCACATGTATGATCGTCAGTAACAAAACCAGTGTAGGCCAAATATCAATTTTTTTATCCTAGTTAATGTTTCTGTAATCCTTACTAACAAGGAATCAGAACTTCATTGTGCCCCTATTTAGTTTGTTGTGGAATGGTAAAAATGAACACAGATCAGTATTGATATAGTAGGGTTTGTTTTTTTTTCTCCAGAAAGAACAATCTGTGATAATTTAATGTGTTTCAGGGAGAAAATATCTTCAGTAAGAAAGGGGGGATTTCAGTGTCATTCTTCTCAAAGTCTCATGCTTGAGGGGTAGGGTGATTTGTGAGAATGGGAAGACAATAAAGGGTCAATGTACCCACTTAAAATTCAGGCTCTGAATCCTAGATTTGTCTGATTTAATATGAAAATTTGCTTTTAATTATTTCTGTTTCTTTGTTAGAATTGGATACATGATGTCAGGCACAAGAAAGATTTCCTTATCGTAACTTCTACCAAATGTTATTCTTGCTAGGTGGCTAAAGGCGGTGATAGCAGTGGAGGTACTGCTACCACCTTGCTTTCAGACCATCTTCTCTTCAAGTCAAGGTGAAGGGAACATAGGTTGAAGTTCTCTAAACTTGTCTAGCAAAACTAATTCAGGCTTGAGTAAACATTCTTGGTGATACGGCACTTCTCGTGACTACTACTATAGATATATATATTGTTTGAGGAAGGCCAGGTGATTGATTCCACTGAATGAAAAGTTCTCTCATTATTTTTGGTGTTCTCCTTATAAATCTGATTCAATGAGAAAAGACTTTTACTGAGACTTTATAAGAGGAAAAGGGTGAACATATTTAATGGTAACTGAATTACTGCTCTGCAACAATATATAATATTTGCCTCTCATTCATTTATTTCCACTGGTGAAAACAGTACTAATTTAGGGAAATGGTCAATTCTTGGGGTATTTTTAAGTTGATACTCATAACAAAAGTCCTTAAAAAACACAAACACTCAGTTTCAATGTTAATTGATTAAAAGTAGTAGACCCCAGGTAAAAAGCTGGGTTAGTGTAGTTTGACCTCACCTAAAATGTGGTCTTTAAGACTTGTTTGGAATACTGTTGAAGATGTAATTTATTTTTTTTTTCCAGGTAAAGCATCAGCTCAATTTGTTACATTGCTCCAGTGATTTGTTACAAACTGGTGCTTTGTTTCTTGTCTAAATGTTTTCAGTTTCAACTTCCAACCTTTATGAGTTTTCATCCTCTAAATTTCAACAGGCAGGAGTTTCATCTCAGAAACTGCAGCTGTTGATAGCTTTCTTTCTGCATCCTTTCTTCTCTCTTGGTACTTAAAAGTTGATAGGTCAGTGTGAATTCAAGCTGTGACGTATTCCATTGCTTTTAGAGAGCAATGTTAGCCATAGTTTTAACGTAAAAAAATATAGCTTGTACTGAAATGGTATTGTATGACTGGTTTTTTTTAGAAGGCACCGTATCATTTGCTTTAGTAAATGAAGGAGGAAAGCAGTTGTTAAATTGCATTCCTTACAATCCCCCATACCAATACTAAAAGTATGCTAAAATTTAACTAATGTGTATATAATCACTTCTCACTGACACTGCCATCAGGCCTTAATAAAGCTTCCTACATACAGCCTTTACGTTTTGACTGTGCTTCAGGGCTACTTTCCTTGTTTCTCTCCCTTTGTTGTGTTTTCATCTTTTGCTCCTGCTTGGTGTGCAGTGAGATTTACCCGTTCTTTTTGTAGAATGGAAACAGTTTGTTAGGAACCCCTGTGGAATGTGTGTTACCTGATGACTGGCAGTTTCGCATGCTTTTTCAAGCTGAAAACAAATTCTTTGTTGTTGAGTGTAATATGAGAAGGAAAGTGAGATAGCTGTGGAAAGTCTGTGGCTCGCTGTGAAGCAGAGAGAGAGTTCACTGTTGAGACATCCTCTGCAGGCAGAGCAGACTGTGTTTGCATTTTTGCTATGGGCCTGTTGAAGGTAGAGAAGTGTTGCCTTGCCTGGCTCTGGGGAAAGCTGCAACTGCACCAACAGTATTATTGGAATTCACTTCTGTAGCTCCAAACACAACCAGGCACCTGTGGATGGCAACAAACTGCTATAAAAAAAACCTGAGGGAAGCCGGGAAGCCTATTTTGGAGATAAAGAGCAAAGGGCTCTATATTGCATGGGAATTAATTAATGGTGGCATGGACTGCTTAGAAGTCTATTTGTCATACATTGCTCCTTAAAGGTGCAGTTTTTATAAATGAGAGTTTTGTCAGTGGACAACACAGAGGCAAGTTTCCAAAATGGGAAAGAACAGCAGGTTACAGGGGAAGGTTTACTCAGACTATTGGACCAGTAAAGCTGATTACCCCTGTAACTCACTCAGGCAAGAGACTCAGAGCAGAGTCGTCTGATGATACTGTTCCCAAGGTGGGAAATATTCTCCTGGATTATAAGCCTTGCAAAGATTGCATATCAGAAAATAGGTGTATAGCAGAGAGGAGGATTGGCAGAGAGGAGAAATGAAAGAGAGAATTGGTAGAGAAGAGAAATGAAAGACTGAATTTTAATTACCTGATAAAGAAAGGCAGGTAGTATTGATTTAATTGGCTATGAGTGTGTCTCCCCCTTTTTTCATCCTCTGTAATATAATTGACCATGTTTCAACTCCTTTTCCTAATTTTTTTTCAAGGGAACAGAAGTAATGTCTGAGTGCAGGGAAATAATGTTTTGTCTTGATCTTTTATGTATAGACAAACCTTGATCTTTTATGTATAGACAAACCTGTAGACATCTGACACCTGTTTTGCTTGTGCCATTGCTGAAAACAAATACCATCTTAGTTACCTGTAAAATATATGGTAATAATTAAAGCTTCTCAACATTTTTAAAGTTAGTAGGACTACCTACAAGGTGATTTGACTTCATTGCAAGTATGAAGAACATAATTATTTAGTAAATTCACATACTATCTTGGCAGTAGCATAGCTGTCCTAGTACTGTGATGTACCCAAGCCACAGTTTTAATGGCATTTAACAAAAGTAGGTATTTAGTTATTTCTAACAGTCAGTGGACTTTACTGTTCCTTATAAAATACCAGCCTCAGGCTGGACAGAGTGCACAAGAAGTATTGAGGTACATAACTGATGAGGAACTTATTGTGTGCAATTTCATTTATTTATTTTCTACTTAATTCTGCAATGAGGGTTAGCCACATTGTCGTACATGTTTATGTAGATGTAATTTATATCAGTGGTAATTCTTGTTTTTACAGTGTTGTTGTCATATGTGGGGCCTGTGAGTTTTACTGGAAAGAACAGTATAGTTTAATTTCAAATTAATAATAAAAATAGAAAACTTTATTTTTCATGGTTTTCATCTTGTAGATTTCTGCACTTCTTTTGGAGGCTCTTGTGAAATCAAAAAATAGAAATAATTTAAAGATGGATTGTGTACAGTATTATGAAATCTCGTGCTTTAATATAAGAAAATATTTTAATGTGTTAATTTTTCAACTAGAAACGTCTGAAAGCAGCTGAAGCAGAAAGTAAACTGAAACAAGTATACATCCCTACCTAGTGAGTATAACAACAAAGTCTTTTTTTTTTAATAATATACAGGTAAAATCGAAACTGTAACATGGTGTTACATGCATGGTAGTTTCATAGTTATCTTTATAATGTTTACTTTCATTGTTATATACAGAGATATAATGGTAGAAATTCTTATCTTAAATGACACCTTCCTATCTAACTGAGCCATTTGTCCATGACCTGTAAACTGCCTGTCTGGAATGCTGAGAAGTTTTACAAAAGGTGATCAAGTGCTATCTGTGGACTACTCACAAGCAAGAAGAGCCCTTTCGTTTAAAAAGCATTTTTTTCCAGAATAATCTCTTCCAAATCCCTGTAGCTTCATATATGTGTAAATACTTCATATTTCTGTAAATGCAATGTTTCAAAATAGAAATAGTTGTTAAAGTGGTTACATAAACCACAATTAAATCAGATAATTTCCCATTACAGTTTTGTCTTGTGAATAAAGTCTATTCTTCAGCTAGAAACAAGAGATGTTCTGTAAATTAGAGGTAGCACACAGCCCCAAATCTTTTACCTTTGCACAAATCCTATTAATGCAATCTTGTTTTTTTCTGAGGGGTATTTAGTCTGGTTTTTTTTAGATTTAAAGTCAATGCTATATCTGCTTTTTTTAACATGTAGTTTACAGAAACAAGATATAATCCCTCTTTCATATTCATAATTTCCTCAAGATTATAAGAAGAGAAAGGATTACAGTTGACATTTTTTTAAGCTTTCTGTGGATATATTCAGTTTACATATATGTGAAGTTCCTGTTATGAGTGTTTGTATAACAGAAGACTGGAATACCAAAGGAAGTACTTTGCAAGGCTTTTGGTGACTTGTATAAATTGCATACAATAGAGCTTCATTTCCATATTTCATACAGTCTTTTCTCTCCCAAAAAGATGTAATAATGCCAACAGCAGATTGTTAAATTCACTGGTTTAGCCCCATGTCTGAAGAAATTCTGTGAGTTTTGAAGCTCACATCTCTAATAAGTGGCACTTTAAAAAGAGAGCTGAAAACTCTAGTATGAGTGTTCCACAACCTCTCAGAAAAGTGGCTGCTTTAGGAAAACCATATGGTGCTCAGTCTTTGCATAATGCTTTTTCAGTTTAATTTCCTTGATCTGTGTAGGCAATTCAAGATTTTCACCAATATGTTCACTGTAGGGACTAGCTGTATTGGATGACAAAGCGTGTTTTGAAATGATGGATTTTTGAGTTTTTATCTTACTGCCTGTCTTTTGCCTCCATTTCAAGGCAAAATCCCTAGTCTACAATAAGAGGGTGGTAGGACTTCTCATGTCTTTTGTTAACTGTGCAGTCTGGGGTGGTGGATCACTAACGCTGTTTCAAGACTGATTTATTGCATTTGAAATCTGAGTAGAATTGATTCTCAGAGCTGAGTACCTTTTTGAACTTGATCATAAAGTATTTCCTGGAAAAGCGAGGTTCCGTGCTCAATACCTTTCAATTCATGGCTTTTCTGGAAGGTAACTAAGCAACAGATCATAATGTGGGAGACTTAATTTGTCTCTTGATCCCTTCTCTTGTACCTTGAGCCCAAGGTACTTGATAAAGAGCATGTGGAAATTGTAAAAGTATCTCTTGCTGGATATAGTGAAAAAAGAGAAGGCAGGAGACAGACTTGTTGGTATTTGAAATAGAGACTTGATACAGGAAAGATTTCTTCTGTTAGTCATTTTAACTAATCTTGAGTATATTTTATGTTGCCTAAAATAACAGTTAATCATCTTAGGAATCAATGTATCCAGCCTTGCATTATATTGAGAGTAATTAACATGCACACAGTTGAAGCTTTGAAAATACTGTACTTAACCTAGTGAGGAGTGTATTAACCATCTCTGAATTAACTGACTTGTGAAATTCTACTCCTCTGAAGTATTAGTAGTTACAGTAATTGCAAGAATAATAAAGTGTAATAATATTTAAAAAGCCAAACAATAATATCCAAAACCAGTTATTGAGCATCTCAGAGAGAAAGTTGTTTAGAACAGAACCCAGATAGAGTAACCTGCTATTATATGGGAAGCTTTGCCAGGATTATAAGACATTCTCTTTTACTGCAGTTGGTGGGAAAGTGTGTACTTCTGCTTGAAACAGGAAGTTCTTTGACCCTCTTCTAGGGTGGGCAACCTTGTCATATTATAGGCAGTGTTACTGCTCTTGCTTGCTATACTTTGTCCAAAGTCCAGCCTCAACTTTTAAAGCCTTATCTTTTGACTAGACCCACCTTCTTAAATTCTGTGCTGGGTCAGACTTTTTATTAATGCTTTGACCCTACACTTGGTCTTTTGCTAGCTTGCCAAGTAGCTTAGAACATGGGAGCACACTAAAGATCTGTAAACTGGAGCATCAAAGCAGCTCTTACATATCAGGTCTCTGAAAATACTAGAGGAGCACAGAAATTCATCTTGTTTAGAGCAGATTTTATACATGTGTCAGCAGACATCAGAATTACAGAATTATATTGCTTGTTTTCATGTTGACTAACCAGTTAGTAAAATCACCTTTTTTTTCCATTTATTTTTATTTAAAGCAATAAACCAAATCCCAATCAAATATCCAGCAACAATGGGAAACCTGCTGCAGTCAATGGAGCAATGGGAGCCTCTTACCAGGCACAGGGCTCAGTAATAGGTCGGGCTTGTGAAAGCTGCTATAGTAAGTGAATATTTTTTATTTAATAATTCAAGAGTTTGGGTTAGCTTTGATATGTGCTGTTTTTTAAAACAAGTGCATGTACTTTTATTTGCATGCTATAGAGGATAAGTTCCAATTACTTCTGTGGCAGAAATAACTTTAAAGTTATAGCTACCTTCAGTATATAATTAAATGTCGATATTCAAATCTACTTTATTTTTTTCTTTTAACAATTCAGAAAGTACAGAAAGATTGTTATATAATGTGATGGCATTGATATGTTATTCCTTTACATTCAGAATGCTAGATTCAAGTTAATTTTTGGTTTTTCATTAAGGATGAAGGGGTTTTGATCTGGGTTTTTTTTGGTTAGTTGATTTTGAAGTATCTTTCCCCCCTTTGTTGTTGGCGGAGAGGGCAGGGGGAGGGTATGTTAGTTTTTTCTAGTATTTTGTGTGTTTCTAATAATTCTTGAAATTGCAGCCTTCAACAGAGGTTTTGTGAGAATGAGATATAATAAAATCCAGAAATGGAAAGAATTTAAAAGGCCTGCAGTATAAGAGTTCCTTTCTTATCATTCCTACAGCTGCCCATCTCTTGAACAACAATTAAATTAAAAACATATTTTGTATATAGAAGGTTCCAGTTCTATACTTAGTTGTTTTTCAAATCATATTTTTTAAAGAATAGTTTTCTTATGAAAGATTACAAAAAGAAAAGAGAAAAGGTTAAATTAGTGTGTCCTTCTGGGTCTCCACATGCACAAGGTAAAAATACATACGCATCTTCAAGGTCAATAAAGGATTGTCCTTATCTTTTTCGAATGTAGAACTTGACTTATAAGTATTCAGTTTGCATGACTTGAGCATTTCCAAAATTTCCATTTGGAGTTGACTTCTGTGGTGCTTTTGTAAAAAATAAAGCAACTAACAATCCAAGTTTTTATTCTCCATGTCAAATGTATTAAACATTTATCCATGCAATTCTCTTATATTTTGGCCATATTTAGCCACCTATTACAGCATTTGGATTTATTATAGTGAATGTAGCATGCACCAGTTCACCTGTGCTGTTTTCTCCTCTTTAGCTCCACAGTCTCACCAATGGTATTCTTGGGGCCCTCCTAATATGCAATGTAGGTTGTGTGCATCTTGCTGGATTTATTGGAAGAAGTATGGTGGCCTGAAAATGCCTACACAGACAGATGAAGATAAACTGTCTTCTAGCCAACCTACTGAGGTAGGATTGTGTAGATGAACTTTGCTAAAATGAAACATAGGGCTTTCACAAGTCCACTGTGATTTGAGTATTTAGTGGAAAGGGGTTTTTATGTATATGTTCAACTTTGGTTGAATAAACGTCAATTTTTTTAATCCCTTTCCTGTGTTTAAGTAGAACTGTAAAGTGTGCAGGCCCTGCCATGTCTTTATTTGACTAAACCTTAGGTAAACAAACATCTGCTTCAGGCGTTTTTGGTGGACAAATGTAATTTTCTCTATCAAATGGTGTGTTATGTATGAAATGTTAAATTGACTATGCAGTATCTCATCTGGAATGGCATTATAAATCCATTCTTAATAGAGTTCTCTACTCTGTTTACAGCTTCCTACATAGGCCCCAGATTTTTGTATAGTTCTTATGCATATTATTGTAATAACCTTGAGAATTTATCCAAGTTGTGGATATTTTAATGCTGTAATTCAGATGTACCTGTTAAAATTTTTTGTTCCTTTTTGTAGGAATCGCATGTTAGAACTCACATGTCCCGGCAGGCCACACAGGGAACTCCAGTTCGTAACACTGGAAGTCCAAAGTCGGCAGTGAAAACACGTCAAGCTTTCTTTCTTCACACGACGTGTTGGACAAAACTGGCCCGTCAGGTCTGCAAAAATACCCTCCGGCTGCGGCAGGCAGCAAGACGTCCCTTTGTCCCTATTAACTGTGCTGCCATTAAGGCAGAATGTAAGATGTTTTTTTAATTCTTAGTTCTGTGTGCTGTGCTCTCCACCCATTTTTGTCTTTTAATTTTATTTTCTTTTTCAATAAACATTTCTTGTCTATACACTTTTGCTTTTCTTTTTTTTTTTTTTGCATTTGTCCAGCATATCACCTACACATTGGATTTCTGGCTACCTTGAACAGATTTAGGCCAGGGAAACATTTCAAATGAATTAAAAAGGGGAAAACTATTATCCCTTACAAAAATTGCCATTAAAAAAAGTGGGGTCAGGAAGGGGAAATCAATGCCATGACATAAAAAACCATGCTTCCATTGTGAAAGAAGTTGGCTTTTATATTGCTTATTTATTCTTTCACTGAGCAGAAAGTATAGATCTGAACATCTGCTTTTTCTCAGTGAGCTGGTAAAAGAATCAGGAGCTGGGGATTAGCTCAGTTGGTCAGAATATGGTGCTGATAAACCAAGGTTGGGGTTCAATCCCTGAATGGGCCATTCACTTAAGAGTTGGACTCAGTGATCTTTGTGGGTTACTTCCAGCTCAGAATATTCTGTGAAATCCGTGAAGAATTTAAATGTGGTGTGTAATACAGCCCCTTGTCACTGTGATGATCAGGTGGTGGTGATAGCCATGTTTATTATTACATCATAATTACATCATTTTGGTTTTGTCTGTTCCAGTTTTAAATTTTAGTTTTAAATAAAATTCTGTATTATGCTAGTTCTTTTTATAACAAAAATCTAAAGAATTGATGAATTTGCTAGTAATATGACAAAAGGATATGAGTTACTGTAGATAGCAACAGTAAGTCTCCTCATGTGCATATGTGTGTTAGTTCTGCTGCAAAGTCACTGAATATTTCAACAGCTTTTGTATCTGCGCTAAGCACGTTGTTTTACTGTTCATGCTGTCTGGTTATGTGTCCCAGTCTTCCATAGATACGGTTCTTGGAGCAGATGCTTGATATTCCGAGATGAGCCATCCCTGCTCATAGTACTGTCAATTGTATTAGAATTGAAGAGACCTTTTTAGAATATAAAATTTTATAACCATGCTTACTAGATAAATGCCAAATGTTTTCCCAACATATTTAGCTGGGATGCTGATGATATCAGTGTTGATTATAAGAAGTTTACTCCATGGAGGCTTAAAATTTGATTTTGAGTAATTATTTTCCTTTTATGTACTTTACCAGCAGCTATTATTCACATACAAACTCTTCACCTGCTTCTACAAGCATCCAAAGCTTGGTGAATATTTCTGTTCATTGTCCCTGTCTAATTTTTTAGTTGTCCTTTTGGCCATTTTCTTTCTTCTTTTAAACCTATGCAAGTCAGGAGCAACTTTCAGATTTAAGGAAACTGTGTGTCCACTGTATGAATAAAATGAGTTGTACTTCATGGAAGAAGTGGAGTAGGATTATATTACTAATTCTCAATCCCAAGTAAGAGTTACTTTCTGAGAGCAAAGCATTATACCTTTAAATTTCTGTTTATTCTGAAGCATGGGGGAAAACTTATAATTTCACTTGAACCTTGATTTTTTTTGTCCATATCCCTATTTCTTCTCACCTACTGCAGTAACAGAATTCAAAAGAAGAAGAAATCTTTAGTTAAGGAGGAGAAGAAATAGAAGAAAAAGGTTTAATTCAATGGTTAGTCATCATACTAGAACAAGTGTTAAATACACAGTTCAGCTTTTCAAGAGAGGAGTGAAAAGCTGAGCTTTTCAGCAGGAAACATTCTTGTATCAGACTGGCATTGCTGCGAGTGCTTCCTCTTTGTTTCTTAGAGTGAAAAAGTGCTGCATCAAATTGACAATGAGCAGAAAGATTTTTTTTTGGGTTTTTTACCTGTAGTCTCTGTCTTTCATAATTCTTTTTGCTTAAAGCAATTCTTGGACCTTACAATTTGTCTTTTTGAATTCTGATGCTTCCTGATTAGACCTAACATAGATTGAAGAAAAAAAAAAATTCACACTTGTCGGGGCTTTTTGAGCACAACATTAAAATAATTTTCTAATGGTAGAAACCAGATTATACCTCAACTAATATAATTCACTTTTCTCTGTACACACACAGAGATATGCACACATACACGCACACCTTCTGTTTCTGGCAGTCTCTCTCTCTGGAATAATTACAGTGCTCTTGCCTGCATTGTCATTGCCATATTCTTGTCTAGTAAAGATTAATAAGTAAGTAAATAAAAAAGAAAATGGTTTTGTAGTTTTATTCCTGTACTTAGATCTGGTGACCTCTGCTCAGTGCACGCTGTAGATTTTAATGTTAGAACTAAATAGTCTCTCTTTTCCTAAGAACGCCCTGAATCTTTTTCTAAGGTTATCTTGAAGCAAGTAATTTAAATTTAAATTTTTAAATGAGATACTAAATTAACAGACATTTTCTCCTATGCTGAATTGGAGGAGTAGTTACAATATTGAATGAATATCCATAAGTTACAGATAAAGTTACAGATATGCTTAGATAATAACCTGGCCAGAGTAGCAGGTCACTCATGATGTGATATGTCATGAGATGATGTTAGGACGTTCAAGACCTCATTTGGAATTTGTTTTCCAAGTTGTTGGTGTGCTGAAACTTGAATCTAATGACTGTTTACATGCTGTGTGTCAGACTCACCTGATGCTTTGTGTGTGCCAAACCAGTTCTTGAAACTGTTACTGCGTTTCACAACTTTATTGCATTAGGCACTATAACAACACCAAGAAACCATAAAACTTGATGATGGAAGGACTGGTAGGGCACCTATACCAGCAGTGTAACAGGTTTCATGCCCCTTTGGTCTTGTGTAATTTGTTCAAGTGCCAGGTTGTAAATGAAACTAATTCCCAGTTCTGAGGAAGACTGTCTGAACCAGCATGTCAAAACTTACTCATAAAATAGATAGATAGATTTCCACCTGAATGCATCTGCAGATACTTCTGTTGTCTCAGAGAAGCATGAAAGCCTCTGAGAACGCTAACCTCAGGCCCAACCATCTTTTAGGCAAAACCAGATTTCGACAGAACATTTTCTGTTATTGTAATTCCACCCACATCAGCTTGCTCAGCCCATTATATCCACTGGCAGAAAACAAGGTCCGATTTTGTGTTCTTTATTCCCTCGGTTAGTGTAGAGAATCAGATTTTTCTCATTAATGAACCCTATTGCATGACCCCTGCTCAGATGCCAGCAGGAGGTGGTGGAGATGGTGCATTTACTTCCCAGCTGAATCTAGGAATGGCTGCCAGGAGGTTGAGAAGTCACAACACCTCCTGCTGGGAGCACAACCCATCATGGAAACTTCAAACTTTGTTCTGCCTGAACATAATCGACTCTCTGTAGTTGTTGACAATAAACTTGTCTGATGGATTTTCAGGAATAATTAGAATTGGTGAACTGCTTTGGTAAGAGAAAATTCTAAGGCTTTAAATCTCATGCACTACCTACCTTTTAGTTTGAATATATTGCCTGTTTTTTAGAAGGTGAAGCAAAACTATCCCATCTGTGGAAGGTCTCTTAATTAGAGGAAAGCAAAGTGGGCATTCTTCTTGACAGTCACTGGCAAGATTGGATCTGTTCCCAGCTTACAAGCAGGTCGATAAATGGCTGGCAGTGAGCCATGTGTCTACAAGCATTTTTACTTCAGCGCAGGGATATTTTAATGGATTGTTTTATTCCACTGTTTGGATATAGCTTTATCAGTATAGATATATGTATTAGTTATAGCAAGTTAAATCTGAATAACTACATGCTGTCTGTGTAGACATTGTCGAAATGTTTTCAGTGCATGGGAATATACTGCCTGTATAATATGTATAGTTACTGGGGAATGGATATACTGCTCATGATGAAAACTTATCATACCTTTGAATCTTCAGATTTATCAACAAGTTTGGTACACAGGACTTGCTTGTGATCTCATTTGATGAAACAAAGACAAGTTAAAACTAGGTAGAATATGCAAAATGTTACTGATTTGTCTTTGTTAGCATAGAGCTTATATTTTACTGACATAAAACTACCCATTCATCTGAAGTGAGTAACATTTATGGATATTCTTTCACAAACTGTGATTTGATTTTGATAGCTGCAGAAGAGTTTTTGGCTGCATCTAGGATGAAAATATTTCCCTCCATTATCTTTGAGTACAATTTGTGCCACATTTTACTAACTAGAAAAATAATGGAAAGAGCATGCTATTTTTTCCCCAAAGTTTCTAGGAAGAATACAATTCAGGGAATACAGAGGGCACAGTACATTCATTAGATAATTGGAATTTTGATAGAGGGATGATGAAATGTCAGAGACAAATAACTTGACAATGACAGTCTCTCTAAGAGACCAACAAATTAGTTTGAAAAAAGGGAATCATTAAAAAAGTACTTTCAGACCTAAAAACACAACCTCACTTCATATCATCTTCAAAGCATTCATGATTTCATTCGCCTCTATAATACCCACAATAGTCATCACTTTTCTAGGTTAAGAACTTGATCTGTTCAAAACCTCATTAAGAATGTTTCACACTGTGGTTTGTAATGTTGTGTCCTGGAGTTTTTCTAATAGTACCCTATCTTCTTTAGGGTTATGGTGCCCCAAATTATGTGCACTTCAAGGCACAGGTTTCCCATTTTAGAGGGTGCTGACTTCATGAATTCTTTTCTGCTTGGTGATGGTGTAGAACCCATTGTTATGTGTGTGTGTGTGTTACAGGCATTTTACCCCTTAAGAATTAATTTACATGTGGTGTTTCATGCTAATGATATTCTTTGCAATCAGTTTTAGCTTTGATTATGCTCAGAAATTTCTTATCAGGAAATTTTAACTCCCTAATCACCTCTTTTCCAGATGTTTTATATGTTGAACAGCTCAGATCCTTTGGGGATTACATAGACAATTAATTTTGATAAGGTTCTAATCCCTGAAAATGAACTTCTACCCTGTTACATCTGGGCAGCAGAGGTCTTTGGTGACAGAGTTTGTTAAAAGCTCATTGGAATGCCAAGTTGGATGCTAGATCAGCTGGATGTGTACGTCATGATCCCTTCAGGGGATCCTGGCAGACTTATGACACTGGCAGTTACTGGTTTATAGGACCATGTATGAAGGAGGAGACCCCTCTAGATCCCTAAGCCCACCTCTTGCATAAAGTTCATGTGCTCATGAGCCTTTTGTCCAGATGAGCGTTTCGTATCTCCAAGGATGGAAACTGCACGACTTCTCTGGGCACCTGTCCCAGTGTTTGATCAATCTCTGGGTAAATAATCTTTTCCTTAAGTCTAACAATTTGCTGTCTCCCAGCTTGTAGCTGCTGCCACAGAGAGCAGAGGTAGGTTATCCTATCCCTGCTTTCCTCTGAGAAGGATCTGGTTTGGTGTCTCTCTGCTCCACTGCTAGGAGGTTCCAGGGGGCAGGCAGATCTCCCCTCATGCTTCTTGTCCCAAGGCTGACCAGACCCAGTCCTTTGGATTCTGCGTATGTCCTGTACTCCAGCTCCCAACCAGTCTGGGAACTCTCCAGCAGATGAATGTGGTCCAGTGTGTCCATATATCTTATGTAGTGGGGATCCCAGAACTCAGCATGGAGTCTGGCTGTTGTTTCACGTGGACTGAGGGGACAGGTGACATGCATGGCAGTGCTGGGTGCTCGTGTGTTCATAAGGCCCCGTGTGCTGTCGTCCTTCTTGTGGCAAGGACACAACACTGAGTCATGTGAGCACATTAAATGTGTTTTCCCCTCTGCAAGGTCTTTGTTGGCTCCCTTGATGTTTCCATATTTAACTGTGTACCTCTATTAATAGTGCAACCCTTTTGCCACTCTGCAGACCTACTTAGTGAAGAATGTTATCACATTTGCCCTGTTTTTGTTCTCTTGAATCAAGACTGTTTAGCATTCATTAAACACCAGCAGCGTATGTCCTCAGCAGAATTCCACCTGGTCCTGGTAACTTGTTTTTATTCATTAACCCAGCCGTTTGAAATATTTCCTATGGAATCTTTGATGTGACGCAGTTCTCATACTTTCCTCATAAAATTATTTTGGAAGTGATCTTTAAGTGCTTCTGTAGTGAATGCTGATGCAAGGAATGCATTCAGCTTTTCTGCTGTGCCTTTGTATTTCCTGAAGATTTTCCTCACAACGTTCATCACCTTTTGCTACAGGCATTAGCACATTTTCTGCTTTTGCTGTGTTTGAAAAATACACTGAAATATTATACTTCTTTTTTAATAAACACAATTTTTCTCTTAGCTGCCACTATTTCATTGATCTTAGAATTTTATTGCATGTGGATGCTCATATTTGATTTTAGGACTTGTTTTTTATTCAATGGTTTTACACTTGAGAGTGATGCACAACCTAACTTCTGTGGTTTTCTGTGTGTTGTGCATAGAGATCATAAACTTTATTGCACTTTGTATGGGAGTACCCTATTGTGGATCAAAGTTTGCTGCTGTTAAAAATACTTAACAGCTTTAATAGATAGGTGTGCTTTGTAATATTCAGCTTTGGTGAACGTGCTTTACCTCAAGCATGGAAATTGTGCTGTCTTTGCAGTCTGTATTCCCAGTTACCATATTAATATATCTCCAGGATTTAATGTCTTTTTTTACAGTGAAGACACGTAGATGGAAAATGTTCTTGTTAATTACTTCTTAGGCAATGCTTTGGTATTCTCAGAGTAACTATAAAATACTGTATAGCCTGTGCTTGTTTTACTGAGGGAGTCAGTGGAGAGACACTGTTCTACCCTGTCACTTAAAATACTTCAGGTGTTGCAGAATATTAAAAATATTCAAGGCACCAGGTTTGTGCATTTTTCCCCCCTATGTAACAGTATATTTTGTTATTTAGAGAAAATGATAAAGTGCTTTGTGTACTCTTTGGGCTTCCCAAATACCAGTTGGCATTTCCAGAATATCAAGTAGTTTTCCACATATATTGAAGTAAGCTGTGCATTGTCTGCTGCACTGAAAACATCTCTGAACATCTGAAATATTTATTTCAATAATTGTCTGTGGATTCAGAACCTTCATGGTTTTTGCACAGAGCTCCATAAAATATAAGATTATAAATAATTCTACATAGTGTCTTATCTTCTTCCTGTGACTGTGTACTCCATCTCATGTGCTGGAATGAAGGAAACATGAGCAGTTTGATAAAACACAGGGTGGATTTCCGATTATAATCTACTTATAATGTATACCTCCTGTAAAGCTTGTTAGGAAATGCAGATCTGCATTTGTGAAACCTGTACAAAGAAAGGAGTACAGGTGGGTAGGTATTTGTGTGATGTAATTCCGTGTGAGAGAATTCTCAATTTACACAATCACCATAGGAGCGCAGTTTTGTATAGAACAGGATACCTGTTTTCTAGGGATACTGGAAAATCTATATGGGGATTTATTATGTGCTCTTGAAGACTGATAAACACAGTCATTCGGAATAACTTTAAAAAAAATAGGTAATATATTTCCAGTAGTTTTGGAACTATTTGCTGAAACCTTGTGCCTTGTAAATTTTTGCCTTAAGCTGATTGACTTCACTGTCTAAACACGAACCTCTTCATAGTAACACCTTATGTTTGGGACAAACATGGAACCTCTGCTTGTGAATTCAGAGTGCCTTTAGAGGTGTGAGTTCATAGCAGTGGCATGAAATTTAAGGCAGTTACTGCACTGCTAGTTTTCATGTAATTTGCAGAAAGTTACAATCTTTGAGACCTTTGAGCTTTTCAATACTTGGTTACAACTGGCCACTTTGTTCAAAAGTTTACCATGAAGGAGTTGCTTTGGTTGGTTGGTTGTTTTTTCCTCAAGCCATGATAACCCGTGTTCCATTTTACTTATTAAGCATTATATGAATCACCATTACGCAAGTAAGACATGACAAGTCAGTAGTGCCAGCTTTAAATCCTTACCTCTCTACTGCCCCATTTAGAGACAAAGAAGCTTGTAAAAAACAATAAAGAATTCAATGTAAATTATTTTTAATAGCCAGAGCTGCATTTCATTTAGTGCTCATGCTTTCATCTGTGTTTCATTTGCCTAGCTGGCTTTTCATTTGCTTTGTAAGCAAAAAATGCAATCAAAATGGTGGTAAAAGTTACATTAACTTTAAAAAAAAAAAGAATAATCATAAGATCACTTACATGAGTGAGAACACGTCCTGCCTTTAAATATCCATCATTATAAGTATTGATTTAAAAAAAGGATAATATGGGCTAAAAGGAAAAGAGAAATTTGTGTCAAAAATGCAAGACAGAAAGTGGTTGGTGTGTCCTAATTCTATTTGTAATGGTAAAAAAATTAAACAGTTTTATTCTTTAAAATTCTCAGATGCAGATCGACATTGTGAACTTGCTGGAAATCCTCTGAAGATTAAAAGCACCAGAAAACCCCTGTCATGTATCATTGGGTATTTAGGTGCGTATCTGGCTCCAGAGAATAATGTACCAAACAAACATTCAGTTTGTACTGATGCTTTATAATCCTGTGTGGATAGAAATAGGGATTTATGCTTTGAGAAACAAAAACAAGCTCTGAAGTTAATAAATTAAAAATAATGATGGTCCACTGTCAGTTGCACAACTGCATGATCGAACTTGCAGGACGTAGGCAGAAGTTCTTCTGACGCTGGTTTAAAGTGTCAGAGTGAAATCTAATCTAATTTGGCATGTGAAAAATAGTCTGGTAGTGTAAATGAAAAAAATAACTGCTCAGAGGGGAGATATTTAGTATGCTCAGTGCTGCTCTACTGTGCCCCTTGAATCCAATATATTTACTATATATAGTAGTACTATATATTTAAAAGAAGGGCACCTCAGCCACACCAAGGCACCAATCTTGTAATCTGACGACCTCAGTTTAAAAGGTGTGCAGTGAGATCTGCACTGAGATCACAGCCAAGAGGACAATGAACCCTTCAGGTAATGGGGAGAGGAAAAATTCTAGTAATAGTGATTCCTCGCTAAAACAAGTGAAAATTATTCTCTTTTCAAGGAACTATCACTGACTATTAAATATTTACACAATCATGTAAGAATTGTGATAACACAGAGGCTGTTAATACTCAAATGAATATAGAAATCAAACCATTGATCAGAGAAGCAGTGAATAATTCTACTGTTAATTCCATTATGCAGAAGTGAAGCTGAGTATTGAGCTCAGTCTAGATGTTTTGCTCAAAATTCCATCAACAAGTTTTTTTGTACTAGAACAAAGTAAACAGTAACAATCTCTTGCCTTACTGAAACAGAAATGAGCTATTAATGTAGTTACATCTGCTCTTCCAGAACATCAATTTTATCAAAATCCTAACTTCATAAAACTGTATAATGAAGATTTAATGCCACTCTCGCTGAATTTTGATCCCTCCCACCCTGGAGTTTAAGAAAAAAGCCAGTGATAATTTCCTACAGGCACCTTGGCTGTGTGTTACCTGTGCTGAAAGGACTGCTTTGGTTGACCTGGGGGAGCTGTGGCTGTAAGGGGGGAAGATGACAAGAGATGGCTCATCCAGTTGACCTGTCTGTGCAGTCAGAAGAAGAAATAGTAACATGGGTAAATTTAGAAGACACTGCATGCTTTTAATGCCTTGTTATTTAGTCGCTGAGGGAGCATAAGGCTGTAGGTTTGATGGGAGTAAATGCATGAACAATGTCAGACAGCATTTTGCATATTTAGGTGAACGTGTGGTAGAAGATTAACAGTGCTAAAATATACCAGGTATTTGTAGAGTCTGCTTAGCATTTGATTGTATGGGAAGTGAAGGTATTCCACTACAGTTGAAGGCAAATAACGTGTTGCAGGGATATGAAGTGTACCCAGTGCAGTTGAATATGTGCATCTGAATTAGCTCTATAAGGGTGACTAGATAATGGCTTTTTGTTTGCCATTTAGCTTGGTGGGTTTGTTTTTTGTTTGGGGGGGTTTTTTGCGGTTTTGTTTGTTTGTTTTGGTTTTTTTTTGTGGTTTTTTTTTTTTGCTTTTTTTTAGTTTGTGATTTTTTTTGTTTATTTGGGATTTTTGCATGTTTCAGTAAACGAGTAACGCTTGAATTATTTTTCTTATAAAAGCGAGTATTAAATATCATGTCACAGCTTATACAGGAGGCATTTGTTTTCTTTTTACTTCCTCCCATGCCATTTCTGCAGGCATTTATTGGCATACAGCTAACTGTGTGTTCTCAGGGCACTACTGTTTTCAACCTTTCTGGTGATGCAGAGAGGATTTCAGTGCCCTGCACATCCTGGGTCATCACTTACCTTTATCCCTGTTCTTCTTCTTGGCTGCCAGTTCCACAGATGAGGCTGGTTAAGCATTAAAATTAGGCCCTGTCCTCCACAGAGCGAGGGCTAATCTCCTCTAATCCCTTCAGTCATCACTGTGCTCACTAAAACAAAGCCCATAAGGTGAACCCTTGGCTAATTAAATGTCCTTTGTTACCTCCTAGTTATGAGGAAACCAAGCTCACATTTCCAGCTGTGATACATTTTGAGGACATGAGATGAGAGAGAGGTGCAGCTGCTTAAGCACCTCTGGAATCCAGGATGCTTATTTAAGTGACTCAGTAGGAGACTTCAGCTTCTCTTTGTTTGCTTTGGGCCTTTTATTTTTTTTCTAGTCTACTGACATGAGTGGAAATGGGAGAACTTTTTGGTGTTGTTTTTGTTATTCACTTGTTTGAGGCTGCATTTTGGTAATCTGGTCCTCTAAAATATTTTCCTAATACATTGTTGAAAAATTGTTTCTTACTCCTGTCTTATTTTTATTTAAGAATATGGCCAACTGATTATTTGTTATGTGGGTTAAGGGGTAATTTGGGTAATTTGGATGCTGTAGTCATTTCTCTTGAGTTAGCAAAAGGTGCGGGTAGCTAGAAGATTTTCAGTGAATTACTAGGCAATAGATCAAGGCTAAGAGCAGCAGGAATTAAAAGAT
The DNA here is from genome assembly GCA_038380795.1 of Pyrocephalus nanus. NCBI lineage: Eukaryota > Metazoa > Chordata > Aves > Passeriformes > Tyrannidae > Pyrocephalus > Pyrocephalus nanus. The sequence goes on along the minus strand of CM076260.1, from coordinate 90,899,817 downwards.
TGATAATTACTATTATTCCATAATGCAGTTATACAATGGGATAATATAATTCAGGTGAAACCACTGAAATGCCTCATTACCCTTCTCAGGTGTGATGAAATATCTGGTTAGAAAGTGTTGATCTAAGGCATGAAAATATTTGAAGGAAGTCTGTACATAGGGGAGGAGTGAGTGTGAGGCGTAAAGACCCCAAATGAAGGATTCAGTGCATTCGGAAATGTCCTGGTTGCTTAATTAAACTCCTTTTTGGAACTTAAGTATAGAGCTTGTTCTTGCCACCTTCCTCTACTGTAGAAAGAGTCAACCTTTGTGGTAAACTAATGGAGGATTAGTGACTGCTGAACTAAGAGAAGTTGAAGGAAGGAAATGCTTTCTTACTCAACTGTTTGCCCACTCTGAAAATATAAAAATGCATCTCCTATATGCTGTAGATGGAAGGAGCTTGAGTTCTCATATGTTGACACAGCTGCTTGGGATTATTGTGGCTGCAGCTGAAACTCTTGGGCAAATAAAATCATATTTTAATGATGTTAGCCCTGAAAATTTACCATTTCCTTCAGAAAATTGGAAAAGATTGCCAAATGAACATTTTAGAATCCAAATTCCAACCATCTACAGCAAATGGCACAAGTATTTCTATTTCAGTTTAAAGTTTTGCCTTAGCAATCAGTAATGTTCATAACATTACACATGCCTCAGTTCCCATTTTAGTAAAGAAGCAAAATACAAGATGCTTGTTCCCTACATCAAGAAAAATGGGACATGTTAGAAATCTGCTGGGTGCTTGGTGTTCTTAAACTTTTTTATATGAAAAGCAGATGCATACTGCAGTGAATGTCAGGAAGAAGCTTTCATCTAATTAAGTGGTGAGAAGTTTGGTGACACTAAATTAGCCTTTAGCCACACGCCCAAATCTACAGGACTGCCCTGAAGAGATCACTTGTACCCTCTCTCTCTATTTGCCTTTGCATTACCCTTATCTAACCCTCCTGAAGCTTCTTGTATGAGGGTGCTCATGCTTTGAGAGTGTGTTTGCAAGCTCCAACCAAACCAGTGGTGAACAATTAAGCAAAGTCTTTTCCAACGTGAAAATTTGTTGGCGTTGTCTCCTTCTGGTGTGCTGCTCCCACTACAGCCTGACCAAGTCACTGTGGCCATCCTATTTCTTTCCACTCCTTTTGATACTGATGAAACTTTTGGGCCTTCTCACCTTTATGTACCTACCTTTTAAAAGCTATCATGACTTCTCATGGCTCACCCCCAGCCTCCCCTGCAGCCGTGGCCTATTCGCTGTGGGATGGGCAGGCTGGGTACCTGCCAGCTGCCCATGAGGGCTCGCCATGAGAGCGAGAGCATGAGGCGGGGCAGGCAAGTACTTGGATGTCAGGCTTCCTTCAGAAGTGCCAAGGAGGAAAAACACGTTATTGCAATGAACTTTGTTATGCAATGGTTTCTCTTCCTCTGGAATGATAGCTGTGAATGGTAGAGGCTGGAGAGCCTTCTTGGATATCTGGCCTCAGTGTAGATTTTGTTTATTCCCAGCTTTTGTGCTTTTTGCATACAGAAAAGCAGAAAGAAGCACTTCTCAGGAGCTGTAGACCTGGGCTGCATATGAGAAAGTGCTTAATTTTTGTCTTCTGGCCCCCTTGGGCAGCTGACTTTCCTGATGTGTGTTCCAGCCCCTCTGCCCTCAACTTAGCCCAGAGGTGAGACAGAAGTGTCTTCTGCTGCATGGGGACATCAAGTGGCTGGTGTAATTGGGCTGTGAGTGCCTCATAAGCTGTGCAGTGCTGGCAGCTGGTGCTCTGTGGATGTGTCAGAAGGACAGGACCTGCCCTCGGGCATCTGACTTCACACATGAATTTGGTCTGCCCAAGGTTGTGCACAGTGGTGGCATTTTGAACCCAAATGTGTGATGGGAATAAGTTAGTTGGCTCAGCAAATTCCTGATGAAGAATAAGCAGACTCGACTGAGGTTTCCTTTCACTACTTTTATCTGGCAGATAACTGAGAAATTTCCATACAGCTGTATCAGCTCTTGGCAAACACAGCAGCTGCCACCCTGAAGCATGCTGGCCAGATGCACTTCGCTGCCTCATACCCTCTTTATTCCTCCTTCTCCTGCTGTATGAAACATATTAGGATGTTTGAAACTCCCCAGTAATGACTGTATTGGAGTGTTCCTGTTGCAGTTTCGGGGTAGTTTGAGCTGCAGAGCCCTACAGTGGTTGGCCCCCTGACTCTCCTGCACCTTGTGACTTCTGTGTGGGAAGATCCCTTAAAGCTTTTTATTGTGAGAGAAAATACTGAATAGCTTGAGGTGGTTTCAACTATAGTAAAATGCTTTTATTTCCTTGCTAAAAAAATCTGTAGGCATGTAGCTTCAATACAAACCTCAAAAGGCTAAGAAAATAAAAACATAGACCTGTTTCAGATGGTTTTATATTTATTACCTCTTCAACTACTCAAATCCTTATACGTCTACACCACAGTATTGAACTTGGGTAATCTAAAGTGATATAGATTTTTCTTACTTGGAGGACCTGTGGGTATGAAGACTTATGTTTAAAGTGTTGTTCAAGGTCCTATAAAGACACAAGTGCAGAAGAAAATTTCTTTCCTTTCATTGAAAATCAAAAGTAATTTTAATATGTGAAATAGACTGGTTTTCTTTATTTTAAAATCAAGTACGTATAATTTCTCTCTCTCTTTTTTTTTTTTTTCTCAGAGATACATCCTGCTGTGAAACCAAATGTTATCAGGTCAACCCCAAGCCTTCAAAGTCCAAGTGCAAAACGATTGCTTGCACCCTCCAATCACTCTTCATTAAGTATTTTGGGAAAAAGAAACTACAGCCATCATAATGGTCTTGATGGTATGTGAAGGAATATAAAAGAAATACTCTTTAAGTCTCTGAATTGCAAAACTTTCTGTGAACCTGAGATGACATTAAATAAGAGGGTGCAGGGTTAAAAAATGTAAGATAGGGATAGCATGTTTATCGCATCGATGCAGTGAATAGTGGTGCTTGCTCTTTGAACAAGGAAATATTAATGCCCTCTCTTACAAAAACTCCATTTACCATTTTTCTTACTAATCTTGATGAAAAAAGGACAAAAAAAAAAGAATAAAACAAATTTGATGAAGGCAGAGATGCAGTATGTTTCATTTTGATGACTCAACCCTTTCCCTTGGCATCCTGTTCCAGTGCTGGACAACCCTTTCAGTACAAAATTTTCCCTGATATCCAACCTAAACCTCCCCTGACATAACTTGAGGCTGTTTCCTCTTGTCCTGTTGCTTATAATCTGGGACAAGAGATCGACACCCATCTTGCTACAACCTGCACATTTCTATTTCAGAGAAGACTGTATCAATAAGATCAAGGTAAACATTATTATGATTAAGTCCTTCCTCATGTCCCTGTAAGGGGGCATTGCTTGGAAGTCTGTAAAATTTTTTTTCTACTTAGTTGTCTTCAAAGGAAAGAGTGTATAAAACTAGTCATTAGCCACACTGATTAGTTTATATCAGTCAGCTAACTATGTTAAGGCAACTTGCACAAAATAACATCTAATTTGAAAAATCAGTGTTGAGAATTGTAAGTCATTGCTTTAGGAGATAACTATTTTTATTATCTATTTTCCATGAAAACAACATACTGGAAAGCATATATCCTAAATAACTGAAATCTGTATTATTTTAGTGCAAAAAAACCTGTTTTAGTACTTGAAAATGGTTCTTATCCTTGCCCATTTCTTTACTTAAAGATGGTGAAGTGTAAATAAAATGCAATGAAAAAGTAACAAACGGATAGTAATGATACTCAACAGCACATGTCCTCTGTTCCTTTTGACTTAAAACTTTCTTACTTTAATATTTACAATTTACCTAGTCCTCTGGTTCTTGGTAAATATAAAATATATATTTTTGGTTGTAATTCATCCAGCTTCTCTTCAGAACACAGCAAACACTCAGTGACCAGATCAACTTGGGAAATGGCAGTTTCTGTGTAATTTCCCTGACCACAGTGTACTATTTGTGCAGTGAAAGGTTTTGCCAACCCCCAGAGTTTTTGTGTTACTATAAATATACTAAAAAACTGTTTTGGCTCCAAAATACAATTGATTGCTTAAGGGTTTATTGCACTGTATCAACTAACAGTATCCAGAAAGCCTGCTAATGGATGATGACAGATTCTGTCTTTCAGTGCACGCTTTGATGAAATGAACTAACAAAAAGGAGCACAGGAGACTTCTATTATCTCATTTGTTGCAATTTTCATAATGTTATTGACGTGCCTGCATGTTCAAGTTTACTTTTTTCCCACCAGTATTAGGAATTTGTTGTAAGGAAGCCATATAAATATGTTTCCTTAAGATATACAATAATTTACAGCATTCAAGTAAATGTTGTTTAGGATTGTGCAAATATATATTTAGATTAATTTAAGTCAGTCTTCCTGCCTAGATAAGTAACATATTTTGACAGAAATATTAAGCAAATTAATAATTATTGGTTTAGAATATAGCAGTGCCTTATGGAAATGGCACTTCTTTATGCCTCTATGGGGAAGTGGGGGAAGATTGAGAAATATCATTAATATTTAGTTAAGTGCTTTTAAGAATAATAAACAAGAATATGATTAGCATTTGTTATAGGAATCTTATGTTGGCTTTGAGTTTTGCTTTTAGCCAATGTATCACAAGATTCTGTGCTGAGGAGTCAGAAATTTCCAACCACGATTACTCCATCTTTATCAAGAATGATGAGAGAGCTCATTTATCTCTTCACAAACTCTTCCTAAGCACTGTGTATGTATTTATGTGTGTGTATGTAGCTGGACAGATAAAGGATTTTTTAGATTTTTGTGTCCCTTATTGTAGGAGGAAGACTTTTGCTCAATGGTATTAGAAAAGTGGTTTTTGTTTTGTTTTCAAAGAGCACCAAGTCTTGCATTCTGTAGGATGTAGGAAAAATGACATAAAGGTGTGGGGTTTTTTGGTTTTGTTTTGTGGGGTTTTTTTGTTTGGTTGGGTTTTTTTTGTTTTGTTGGTTTGTGGTTTTTTTTTGTTTGTTTGTTTGGTTTTGTTTGTTTGTTTTTGGTTTTTTTTTCCCTGTTCTGGAAAAAACAAGTCACAGTACTTTGGGAAATTTTTGTGTAAGAAGCTGATGCTTTTAACTACTCTGAGGTGCAATATTTCAATTGCTGCTGAAATTAAAGCCAGCATAAGATATTTAAATGGTTCTCTGCAGTTGAAGACAACCTCTTTCAAATGGGAAAATTCCATCTTCAGAAAATCACGATGCTGCAGAAAGTTACGTGTATCCAGTTTTATGTCTGGAGTTGATTATGGGAAGATTTAGGTGTGACTGTAAAGTGCTTTGTAGATATTTTGAATCTGATCTTTAAATTACAGTGTCTGAAATTATTCTGAGCAATTACTTTCACCCACAAGCTTCTTAACTGCAAGCAGCCTTACGTCCAAGTAGTCGAGTTTCACGTCAGCCTATTGTTTTGGCAGGGTGAGTAATGATAATTTCACTTATAGTATTTGGAAACATCAGGTAGAGATTTTTTACTTGAGAATAATCTCCATCATCTGGCACACATTTCCTTGCCTTTACATGCATCAGAACCAGAATATCCACAGGACGTCCAAGATACCAACATCACTAATGAGATACAGAAATCAGCCTTTGCCTGTTGATACCACTTGCGTGATTTGTGGGCAGAAATAAGAGAACTGATTGTTCATAGCTGAAGAGACTTGAATCAACAGCCCTGATCCTCCTCTGTCTAGATCTTTACTGCTGTATTTCAGGCTGAGATGTCCTGATGCCTTCAAGAGAATTCTTTCAACAGTCAGATTTCTGTTCCTGGCTATACTGAAGTGTGCAGCAGATACATGAAGTATCCAGGAATGAGGCAACAATTTTGGGCTCTGTTCTTCTAAGATCCCACATATATCTGGCCCAGAAAGATGAGGTGATTGGCAATTAGCAAAGGGAGAAAGACCTCAAAAAAATGTACCTTTTCTCTCAGCTGATTTTTTGGTCAATCCTTCTCTCTCTGCTTTTGATTGATAGTATTGGCTACTCAGGAGATAAGCAAGGAAGAAAGGCTTATTCTTCAATCATATTTTGCCATGGGGAATTTGAGACTCTCATTTGACAAACAAAAATGTAAGCAGCGTAACTGACAAGCAGGGAGACTGGAGCCTCTCCTGCTGCAAATTTTCTTGGAACAGAAAAAACAATTCTAATATGTGCTTCGTTGTGCGTTCCCGTAACCCTGTGTGAGAAGACATTACAGGAAAGGAGTTTTTACTGTAGGATGGATTTTTTTTCAACACTGTTGTTTTTTCTCAAAGATGTGTGGTTGTTTTTATCACAATACAACTTTTTGATAGAGGTGGAGATGATTGGCTGGGGTGGCAGGCTATAGGCATGGATTGCCTACCATAAACATCTGGCACTCTATTACTTTGAATTTTCTTTTACACAGTAAGAAACTATAAACCTACTAAAATTGTTATAGACCTCATTTAACATACCAGTGATTTCCAACCGAAAGAGAAAAAATGAGTTGAGATAAACAAGATACTGTGCAAATTCACTTTTGCCATTTCTTCCATGCTGAAACACAAAGTATGAATCATGCTGAATTTCATATACTCACTCTTCCCAAAAGTGAGAAACAAAGGCTATATATTGTTCCACAGTCAGTTTTCCCTCTGAAGTTTACTTAGGACACCTGCATTCTATTTTTGATCCTTGATAGAGCCAGAAAATGTTTTCAAATATTTAGCTACAGATCTCTTGTTCAAATGTGTGCACTGGTATTGATGGAAATGTGAGCATGGAAAATAGATCTCAGGAAAAGTTGATGTTGTCTTACTCTCATTTACTGGAGAAGCAGAGGGATATGAAAAAGGTGTTTGTGACTCTTAGTTATTTCCCCAAATATATTACTATTATGCTTATATGAAAGTGTTAAGAACCTTGTACTGCCTTTCTCTTCAAAGTCATTGAAACCATCTCTGACCCTCGAGAGACTGACCTAACAACCTTTTTACTTTTAATTTTTGCAACTTACACAAGAGTAGCTAATTTCTGTCTATTTTCACTGTCCAGTTGAAAGCAATTTTAAATATTTATTAGAAAACTAAAATGCTCTACAGCTTCCATTACTGTGGTCAGTATATTCACTTGCTTTTGCAGAGGTACAAATGATCAAACTGAGAATAATGAACTAGTGACAACTTCCAGAGCCCAAGTAGTGTGCCTGGAAAATGATACAGGCCTTAATTAACCCAGGGTGTTACTGTTGACCTTGTCAATCATTTATAGAACTGAGCTATGCATCTTATGCTTGCATGTCTCAACTAATTTTTTCCCCCCTTATTTAAATTTTTGTACTATAAAACAATGAGTTGATGATTCCCCACTTCAATCTTCATTCCTCCAAACCCAGGGATACAAATGGTATTGTGACTTAACACAAAAAATAATCACCTAAGAGGAAAACATTTTTGTCCAAAAAAACCCCCAGAAATATCTTTTCCCCCTAGAAATTCTTAAAATCGAGAAAATTATTTATTATCTTCCAATGATAAATGTGTGGTGATCATTTGCCTATACTGAATTTACTTTACAGTTATCTCCCAACGATTTAAGATTCTTTGATTACAAATAAAAAGATAGTCTTTCATTCTGAAGTATCTGAAGACTGCCCCAACTGCAAAATATTTTTCAGTGGGAGAAGGTAAGTAGTGAAGTACTTGGGAGGAGCAGAACCATTTCTGCAAACCCACGTTTTCTTGAATTTCCTTTGGAAAAATTGGTTCCTAAGCATTAGCATAGCACTGTGTTGTGGATTTTTTAAATATGGAGAGAGATTGTTTTTGGGTTTTTTTTATTTCCTTTCTTTCAAAAATGTGTCTTTGGTTGTGTAAGGCTTCTGTGCCTAGAGTTGATTCACACAAAAAAAAAAAAAAAAAAGGGCACAAAACTAGAGTCACATTCAGGCTTTAATGCACTACTTTGAGTGTGCAGTAGATCATTTCCTTTTTGTTGTATGAAGGAAATGAATGCTTATGAAAAGATTAGAGTGTTGTATCGCTGAATTCACCAGTGCAACATGTGCTTCTGATAACACTGATGACAGCAGGGATTAGAAAGAGCAAAATGTGTGAGATGGCAGATGGAGGAAAGGGCACTTCATGGTGAACTGCCCCATTTCTGCTGTTGAATCAGTGCTTCTTTTTTTAATATATAGGTCATGTGTAGACATGAAACTGCCAGTAACACTGGCTTTTCTAATTGGCAGAATAAATCAGCCTTTAAAACAGCAAACAACAGCACTGTAATTAAGTTAGCAATTAAAACACAATGCAGATAGGCGGAACTTAATTCCTGGAATCACTACTTTCCCCCAGTATTATTTTAAAGAATTACAGTTGCAGAAAGAGAATCCTGTCTGTTGGCTAACAGGATTAGCAGCATATTACCCCATGAATTACATGTTCTGGATTCAAGATCTGGAGTTCATACTCAAAGAGCTTCTGTGTGTGATTACTGTCAAGTAGCTTGATTATTTTTTATAAGCTGTGATTGCAGAGCAATAGTTCTTAACGTTTTTAGTACATAATGCAATAGGGGAGGCACCTTCAGAAAGTGCTTAGGCAGTGGAACTGGGAAGTTCCTGTGTCTGGGGAAAATGCTTTGTGATAATTTTGTACGCTTTTTCTTTTTTTTCAACTGTATATTGTTTCTCCAGTGTTTAAAATTTTTCTTTTGGTAGAATAAGGGTCTTCCTCTAACTCATTCTTAGTATGATAATAAGACATATATACATGTATCTATTTATTTTTATTAATGCTTTTGAAGTAAAAATGTCACTTATTCCATTGCTAGAAGCTGGTGGGGAAAAAATATTTGTGTTTAGTTACTTAAAACATTCTTAATGGAGAAGAAATAATAAAGTAGTCTTCTTTCCTCAGCTTATTTCCCGAGGTGGTCCATCCTGGGTGAAAAGAACCTTTAAAGTCTTATGCACCGTGATAAGCTGAGATGTTACTAGGATTAAACAGCTCTACTATTGCCAGTCTGCCTATATTTTCCATGTTTCAAAACTACATTATCTTCAAGCATATTTATTCTAGAAGGTTTAGAAATAGGACACCTGTTACCCATGAGCATTGTTGATGACCCGATTAACATAAAAGAGAAAGAGAATTATCAGATAATTAAGTTTTCTATCAGCAGAAGTAAAGAATAGCACAATATGTACAAGTACACAATTGTGTACAAGTAACTTATGAACAGCTGGGAAAGGACTAGAGTGATATTAAGGATGTGGGTTCTGTCCTGGCTTGAAGAACTGCTAAGGGAATAAAAAATAACATGTTACTGAGGAATAATGTGTACACTTGAAATAATGCTGTAGCTGACACCATCCTTTAGCAGTGCACTTTTTCTGATTTAGCCTTAAATGGTTTCACAGTGGGGAAATTTTATGGTCTCATAGTGCCTGTAAACAGGGAGAAACACTTGATTGATCAGAATAGTTGGTAAGGCACGTTTTAATGTGAAGAAATTTATTCTACAACTTACTCATTTCTATTTGAGTTCAAATAAATGTGTTCTGGAAAGAACATAGGAGCATCTTATGGAGTTTCAGCCCTTGGTGCATCAGTTTCTCCATAATAATACACTTACAAACATTTTGTCAGCACTGAAGTTGCATTTACTATAATTCACATTACCAAAAGCCCAAGGCTTAGTGCTGATGATGTCTGGCCATTTGTGTTTAAAGTGGAGCAATCCACTTCACTGGCCATAAGGTGAGAATCATTCTGTATGCTGGAATTCCCTTTCTGCTGAAGTGGTGCAAGTACAGGTTGTTGTTTTGCACAAAATCATTTGCTGTAAGAACTCATTTATAAACCAGATGTCCACTGGTGCCAATTTCACTGAAATTTGAACCCGATTATTTCAATTCCCTAAGGCATTCTGAAACTTGGCAGGTAAAACTGAAAATCCAAAGTTTTGTTTTCTGTTCTGTTGCACACCAAGATATTTGTGGTTTTTAAATAAGCTCGGATGCCCTTAAGCTGCATTGGAGTTTGCATTGGGTGCAGACCTTTTGTAAAGGTTTCAAATGCTGCATGACTGCCTTTTTAAGCAAGGGCTTTCTTTCTTAGCTGCCTTAATTAAAAGTTTTCCACAGAATTGGCTGATGTGTGTTCATGCATAATGTTTTTCAGAACCCTGCCAAATCAGGATGTAATTATTTTCTGGAAGAAATCTTATCTCCTCAATTCTAAAATCTGAATGTTTGTGTATCAGAGTATGCAAGAGTTTAATCTGTGTAACAATGGCAGCTTAATTAGTAGTCTCTGTTAGACCCTAGAATGTTTTGACTGTGTACTTATTAAATAGTTCTTTCCCTACATTTTTATTTATGGATATACTCAGGTCTTTGATATTTTGCAACATAGATGATATTTCAGTATCTAGAGCAAGAAAAATATATGCAATAAATTAGAATGGTTTTTATTGTATGATATAACAGAGATATTTACAAATATTGCAGATCTTTATTTCTGGGTTATGTTAATAGGCTATCAATATGGTAATATCCTGAAGTTAACAGCTGCTGGCATTGCATTAGCAGTGTCTGTCAGGCTTTCTTCAAAAATACACTGTTTAACAACTTCCAGGTACATTCAGGTGTTCCTCAGTTCATTTTAGGGAGATACTCTCAGTTGCTGGTGGAACTGAGAGGGTATCTGAGTACTTTGGGACAGTCATGGCTAATCATGGTTTTTATAGATTTGGCATAAAAAGCTATGCCAAAAGTATGGCACCTCTGAGTAAGAGGGAAGGTTTTATTATTCGTGTCTGAATATAAAAAGTGTGGATTTTTGTTTGTTCGCTGTGATCATATTGGGGGTGACTGAAAGTGCTGTGTAATGTATTTCTTCTGTATTTCAAGAGAGAAGCAGCCTCTCTTTTTTTAACCTGATAATCCTGCCTAAGTTGAGGATTCCTCAGGAAATACAGTTGTGCTTTGGAGATTGATTAGGGGTTTTTTTCCTGGGTATTTAGGCTTCTGAATGTAATGAATCTTTGTCTCAAGAGTTTTTCAGGTGGTTATACCTCCATGAATGCAGTCTCTGGGTTTTCTCAGGAGCAGTCAGGTCCTGAAATATTGTGTTACTGGTGTGTCAAAAAATAAGTAAAGTTGTAATAACTTTACTGTGAAGATAAAAACTTAACAGATTGTAGAGTTCTTCACTCTACTGAGATCTTCTCTTACTTTATAAGAATGCCAAATATATTCAGGTATCAGGAAACAATAGACTGTCACAGTATATTTTTTTTCATACCAGTTTAAAAATTGTCTGGAAGTGTATTTTTATATACAACAATTTTTTATGTGAAAAAAGAGAGGAAAAGAACACTGGTAGAGGAATTCACAACTAAAATGTTGCTGGCTTTAGGGAGGTATTCACATTATAGCACCTTTACCAATGTAATATTAGTTATCCTTTTTTTTTAATTAGAGTTGATTGAGGTGGAAGACTTGTACAAACTTAAATATAAACTAAATATAGGAATTTATGTTGAATATTGGAGCTTCTAAATACTCTGTGATTAATAAAATGGCTTATCTTTGTTTCTATCAGTTATTGAATGATATCTTCAGACTGGTTAAGATGACTCCTCAAAATGAAAGAAAATGTTTGAGAGTGTAATTACCATATTTTTTCCAGAAAAAAATGTGCAGCTGTTCTTTCTCATGTCCTTTTAATCTCTTTAATACTATTTTTAACAATAACAAGAAATCCCTGGAGAATTCTTGGTCTAAGTGATGCCAATTGGAACCCATCTAAGACTGACAATTTGAAACCAAGGCAAGAATAACAAACCCATTGTAATTATTGTACGTTTATCTCACTTGCAGGACTGAGACTCTGCTGATTCAATTCATGCAGAATTGTGTACTTTTTAAGCAGAACTGAATGTAGTGTTGATAACTATCTTGTCCTTAAGAACTCTGTCTGCTAGACCCAGATTTTTGAGCAAGTCTCTGAGACTGTAGTAGCATCATTTTGCATCTTATAGATCAGCAGTGAATTTTCTTGCAGGTTTTTAAACTGTTTATGAGGATGTTTAGTTGCTGAAGTTGCACTGCTTTGAAAAAAAAGATGTCTGTAATATGAAACCCGTAGCATTTTAAAGCCAAAGAGAGATTTCTGTTCTTGGGGAAAGAAAAAAGCAGAAGTAATTTGAGTTAAACAACAGGGTAAAATCTGTTAGCTATTTGTCTAGTAGTGATTCCTCTGCAATTTATATAAATATAACCATGAGTTCAGTTGACTGATTCCAAGTTTATCATGTAGGAGACAATAGTTATCATGTTTGGATGTTACATTTCTCAATATACTTGTCAATCTCAAACAGAGCATCCATCTCAGAATTCTCATAAAAATGGTTGTCTAGTTTAATAAAACCTTTTCAAATGGGAACAGTAATGGAATTATGCTGATACTGTCTATATTTCTTTCTGCAGAGCTAATCCTCCACGTTAGATGATGCCATATGTTAAAAGCAAAATGAAAAAAACCCACTTCTTGAAACATGAATTATGAATTAGTTCCATTTTTCTATTTTCTTGCAGAAGAGGACAATTAAGCAAAGAGAATGAGTGCAGTTAACAGCATATTATAGTGTGCCGTATATATTCAGGACCAATGATGATTCTCATGCTCATTTCATGAGAAATCTTTCCAGTCTCTTCATTTTTGATGTGTTCATTGTTGTAGCTGAACAGTAGCATCTTAGCCTTCAGGGTGAGCATCAGAAAATAGGGCTTTTATGGATAAAGACAATGCTCTAATATGCTGTGCTTCTTCTGTTTTCCAGAATCATCCAGCCACACAACAAGAACAATAATGGTAAGTATAGAGGAGATTATAGGTATTGATCTGTCTATAGTTACGATTTTTCCTTTGAAAATGAAGTGGATATAGTAGTGTCCCAAGACATTGGCATTTTTTTTTTTTAAAGTCCAATATCATTGTAGACATAAAATGAGCCTGTCTTTATTTCAAGAGAAATCTTGGAGGAAAAAAAAAAAAAAAGAGGTTGAATAGCTTTAGAGGTTCCAATGCTGTCAGCTTGAGAAGGTGAAAAATCCAGTTACAATTCTGTGTTATATGTTTAAGTCATTTTTGATCATGTCAAATAACTGCTGATAAAATCTCTTGCATTCTGTGTATATCACATGTGTCACAGCACATTTAAAGTTCAAAACAATAAGTGAGTAGTTTCTTGCCTCACATTCCTGGGAGGCCAGTTTCTGACTTTACCTTGAGTTTGATAGTTCAGGTTCCAGATATAGAGAAATATTTAAGCAGACAAACCTTCAGAAATGAAGTTAGAAAGTTTTAGGTATAAAAATGTCATGCACTTAGTGTCTATCTTGGGTTTTTTAGGGTGAGAAATGTTATCAGTCACTTTCTGTTTCAAACTCCTAAATAAAAGTTAGGTAAGGACTGGACAACAATTCTCATAAAGAAAATCTTTCTCTGGGAATGATTGATGCCTGTCCTGTGGCTATTTGGGGAGAGGGCTATCTGTTTTTGGAAAAAGGCCAGGTTTTGAGGCAAGATTTAAAATTTTAAAATAAACACCAACAAAGCATGATGTGAGCTTGTTCATTTTTGTTCCTACAGTTTTTAGGGTGTCCCCTCAAGTTTATTTACCTCTTCTGTATGTACAACATTTCTAGGACATGCAAATTCCCACACAGATTACTTGATTCTACAGGGGAGAAAGGGTTAATATAGTTTATCATCAATAGTCATTATTGATGCCTTTATCATCAGTAGTCATTAATAATTCAGTACAAATGGATTATAATTAGGTAAGGACTACAGAACACAAAATTTCGAAATAGTAGAGATGTCTGAAAACAGTGATGTTTCTGTAGTTGTTGTTTGTTGTGAATTTGCTTTAAATAGACGCATTTCAAAATAAGATGCCTTATATTCCTCTGCTATAAAATTTTGGAAGGGATTGAAAAATTTTTCAAATTTTTTTCAATTCTGCTTTGGTGCTGGGAAAATAGTAGGATGTTAATGCTGAAGCTGGTGAAACCTTTATCCTTCATTTGCCTTAACTTTCTTTATCTATTAATTTTACTCTGAAGATTATCTATCTCTCTTTTCTATTAATGTATCAAAACACTTTCAAAAACTGACCCAAAGGAATGAGGATAAATTTTTCCTCACACCAAAACACATCCAAACTTTTAAAGAGATAAGCAAAAGGGTTTTAAATAGCTTGAGTTCTCAAGGTTCCTGTGTTGTGAACCTCTCCAGACATCTCTGCTGACAACTCAGACTGCTCAGACTAATGTTCTGCAGTCAGCATTCAGTAATTGTCCATTGCACTTAAATAAAAGTAAAAATAAAAATAAAAATAAGTGTTCTGTTTAGTGTGAAATGGTTGCAGCATTTCACACTGGCATGTAGCATTTCATTGCATTCTTTGCAATTAAAGCAAATTCAATTGAATATGTAAAGGAAAATTTCTTAATGCCCAGTGAGTAGGTAGAAATTATCAGTAGAGATGAAAATGTGCTATTCTCCTTGTATTAGAAACAGTGTGAGATTTTTATACTCAATATGGATGTCCCCCTATTTTTTGTTTCAGTTTCTTCTCTGTAAAAATTAAAAAATTGAAAATTTTTTAAGCACCTCTCAGATGAGAGAGAGAGAGGCCATACTCTGTGTTTTACCTATAAAATAAATTTCCTCTTATTCTGTGTATAGTTGCCTAGATTAGTCTTTCATTACTAATTTACTGATTTACATAAATAATTATTTACTTCAAAATGATTTTTTAAAGACATAATTTATTCAGAGGTTATATAGCTTTTATGTAACTTCTATGACATACAGAGGCTATAAACATGGTAGAATTTTAGCCCAGATGCTTTGGCAAGTCAACTCTCATCTTTTGGGGAGAGCTGTTTCCTTTTGCTTTTTTTGATGGGTTTTTTCCCTTGCACAGAAAAGTAAATTGACTTGTATTTTCAGCATTACAACTATTCTACATATTTAGTGAAAGGTTTCATAGCAAATCCAGAAGTTCCAAACCTATACTTGTGTTGACTTTTTGGTTATTTACTTGTATATTATCTGTTTGAAAATCTTTTATTTTTAATAGCCTTTGGGTCTTTGAAATGAAATTCTATGCCCAAAGTGAATGTGTGTCTGCATGCCACTATCAACAGTTGCAACTTCATGCTGTGTAGAGACTGTGTTTTTTAATTTTTGCATTAATCTTACATCTCTTTGAGTAACTAAACCAGCCCCAAACCTTGATGTTTATTAAGGTATAATGGTATTGCCTTGCAAATAAGAACACTTCAGGTGTGGCAAAACAAAATCAATAGCTGATTTGAACTTAAGGTAATTCTAAACTTGATTTAAACTGTTTCCTGTATAATTAGGTCAATACAAAACATATTGAACCAATTACTATGGATTATTACCAGTCATCTGAGTATATCTGGTTTCTTCCAGTGATTTTATTTCTTCATGTAGGGGATGTTCTTTTTCTCTGATGGATTTGATTTTTTTGTTTAAAGATGCAACAAAAAAATTAAGAATGCTAATTTAAGGCAATGGGATTTTTTTTCCTTTTTGAAACAATGGGGAAAACCATAAGAAATCATAAATTCAAGTCCACATAGGAATTTACGGTAATCCCATTAAACGTTCTTTTAGCCACAGCATAAACATTTGCTGTTAATTTTTATGCTTTGAATGACTGTTGGTGTTACATATTTATCTCAGAGCTGGATGCCTTTTCAGAGCTGGATGTCTTTTCAGAATCTTTAGTGGCTCTCAATGAATAAATGCTCAGCCACTTATATAGCAGGACAAGTTGAGAAACTTATAGACAGGAACCTCTATTGTGACTTGTGATCTGAGTCCCTTTTCTGAATTTGTACAAGATTCCTCTCTTGACTTACAAATATGCATCTTAGTGTCCTTATGCTTGAAATTCCTTTGGGAGCTAGTGAGGACAGGAGATTCATCCTCCTTAATAAAAATGCTGTCAGATAATGCCACTTTAATATAAGGTGTTTGTGGAGTATCTTTGTAGGTGTCTTTAGAATGATGTTCAAACTTTGCTGGATTTGTAGCTGCCACTACATCACATATCACGTGTAAAGTGATTCTATACAGCCAATTCCTTCATTGCCCTGACACAGGAAAGCCTTATGCCTAGAGCACCTTGTATTGAAAAACCTGGATTTACAGTTAAGCAGCCAATTGAATTAGTAACTCTGTGCTGCTGCTTCTGGGAGATTTGGCAGGAAGAGAGACATTGTTATGTAGCTTCTTCATGAAAGGATCTATTGCCTTCCTTGAACATTGGAGATGTCTCAGTTGCCCACTGTGAAATGAATCTGTATGCAGATGGGAAATCCATGCCCCTGCCGTGGATTGGTTTTGATGATCAGCATTTGCAAGCAACGGAAAAATATTTTAGTAAGGGACAGGTGAAGCTGTATAACAGTCTTCACATAAACTCCTCCTTGCTGAAAACCTTGAAAAGATTGCCTTTGGTCTCTGATGATGCGTTCAGTCTGCAGCATGGAGACCCTCTACTTGGCAGATGAAACTCTTCCCAGAATTAATCCTGTGCTGACTCAAATATTTATGTTCTTTTCTGGATGTAATTTTCCTGAATCAGACCTCCCTTTGTCTTGAGAAGTTTTTCTTTCAAATGTGCTCAAAGACAGGTTTTTCTCATGATGTCTTCTGAGCATGGGACAATTTTGTCTTGGAGGTGCAAGAGATATCAACAAGCATACCCAGATTGAGAAGAAGAAGAACCTGGGAGAAGGGAGTCACCTTTCAGGGTTGAAGATATGTCCAACATGCAGATAGCAAACTCTGGGTAAAGCTCCTGCTGCTCTGGTGCTGCTGTGTGATGCACCCCTGGTATAGAGACCCTTAATACTAGTGGCTCTGTTGCAAACTCACAGCACAGCTTATTAGTGATGTACGTGATGTTCGCAGTCAAAATCAAAACACCAGCGGCTGATTGCACACAGTGGAGTTATGATGCAATTACTGAAGTTTTCTGCATGCAGGGTTTTGAATGAGTAGGGCTTCTGTGGTAGCACAGGTGATATTCCTGAGGCTTTCATAATCTTTCTAGCGTAACTGTGTTCTAGAGGGAGAAAATTTGAACTCATCATCATCATAAAAAAAAAACATTTAATGAGTGCTTTGTACGAAAGTTCATTTTGCTCCTGGTGTTGATATTAGTATGACAGTGGGATTGAATGTTCATTTTTATACACACTGATGAATGTATTTTTTGAGAGGAACTAATTAACTGATTGCCTGGTCAAGAACTTCAATTGTTTTGACTAACTTGAAATTAAAGATAATGCGGTCTCTAACACCAGCTGGAGAACAACGATCTTATTTTCCCTTATCCTTACGTGAAATGTAATTAATTTTTTCAAATAGCTTGGAAGAGCCAGGGGAGAAAGGAAATAAAAGAGAAAATTCTAACCAATTTGCTGCAGCAGAAATGAGATTATATTGTAACTCTTGCGTCATTTTCTCTAATGCTATCCCTTGCCTGGAATGAGAGGTAGGGGCTAATAAAAGCAGAAAAAACAGAAGTTCAGAACTAGTAACAACATCTGTCTCTGCCAGGGCAAAAAGTATTATGAAAAACCATATCCTTTTTCCATTAGGCTTCACTTTTCTTCTTTTACCTTGTATATTTCCTTAATGTTTTTGGGCTGCACGTCTTGTCTTTGGTAAAGGAAACATTCAGTGGCATATTAGGAAGGAGCCTGAGAAAAGATAGGAACTTAAACCCATTCTGACTAGGGAAGCACAACAAACAAAAGTACCATTTGAGCCCTTGAATGTTCCTCTGTAATGTTGTCATTAGCAGTTGTCAGATACAAATATTTGGTGGGAAATCTTATGTATGGCAGCATTTCCCATGCATGAATTCTTACTGGATTTATTTGTGCACTACTCATTTTGTTCACTAAGAGATCAGCAGTTAGATACTTTCATGAATTTCCAATTTTTATCCCACCTATGTATTTTATCCTGAATTTATTCTAAATAACAGTGGAATTACTTCTAGTAGCATCCCCTTTAGTTCTTCATCCCCACCAAAGTCAATGCAAAAAAAAATGTGAAAGCCAAACTGCAGTTTAGCCCCTGAATGAAAAAAAAAACCAGAAAAAAAATAGGTAAATATTTAGAGGGACTACAAAGATAGATTTATAACCCTATGTGCAACAACAGCTAAATTCACCATAAACCTTGTTTGTTTCTAAGACAAAGGAAAATAGTTTAGCTCTAAGAAAGATTTATACGTGACTCACTCAAATTCAATGTCTTGTTTCTCCTCTTCTTGTTTGGTTTTATGGCATCACATTAAAGGAATCACAGAGGAGATAGCTCTTGCTGCAGCATAATGAACTTGCAGTGCATAATGAACTTGTGGTAGTATAATGAGCACTGGAATTTTTTGTTGAATACATGAAATTTGTCCTACTGAAGGGAGCAAATGATGTGGATCAGGGTGCGGTGAAATTTGTGTCATAATGTGAATATAATGCATTGCACATGAGTGTAAGAATTGTTCAGAAGAAATAAGGCCCTTGTTTTTCTTTCTTTGGATGTTTTTATGAGATGATTTCAGAGATCAGTTTTGTGCTCTGTTCTGCTGATCATTGTGGGTTATACCAGCCCCTTCCTTACTCAGTGGCTGTGCTAGTGGTCCTGTAATTAGAGGGTACTCCCATGCATGTGCAGCACTGTGTGCATTGTAGGAATACTGCAAAAATGATATCGGTAATGTGGAATACTGGTATTATTTCACCAAGAAAATAGCACTTCTTCCTAAGAGAACATGATGTTGAATCTAAGCAAGATAAAGTAAGCAAATTTTCACCTTTGTATAATGTCTTCTTTCATATATCAAAGTTTTAATCAAAGTTGGTTATTCCTGTTGGTAGTCAATTATGTGGTAAACATGATTCAGATTTCCAAGATTAATGTATTTGCCATGGTATATTCATCCAAAACATTAGCTCTCCTCAGGTATCAGAAAGCAGATTCTCTTGTTAGATCTGAGTACTTGCTCTTGCTGCACAATTACTCCAGGTAAAGGTTAAATGAAAATTAATGCGTTTTTATTGTTACCTGTTATAAAATGAATGCAGATGTATTGCAGTAGCTCTAATAGATAGCGACTGGTGAGTAAACCTAAGAACCGTGGCAGTGGCATGATGGTATAAGCGTCTGTTTTCCTACTTCTGTTTAGGTCAGCAGCAGATCCAAAGCACTTATTTAGTGACTTCTATTTAAAAAGAAAGGCAGAGTAAGGATCTGTGAAGTGAGAAGTATGGATTTTTTGAAGTCAATTCAATGCCATACTTGGGTGAAGAAGTGGGTCTTGTATCCCCATTGCTTGGGATGCTAGTTTTTTTGCTCTGAAAATATTAATTCTTTCCTAAAATCAACAGGTTTCTGTTTCTGAACTGCTCAGTTCATAGCACTGATTCATGTCTCAATATCTCTTTGTATAAAAATAACATTAGAGTTAGTTAATTTAGTTTTTAAGGCTTTTAAGACCTGTGGATAAAACATGTCGATGGGCACAGGTTGTTTATTATCTGACCCCAAGGCGCTGGTTGGGGAGGATGAGCTCATTTTTGAGATGTGTGTAGGCTGCCCTTTACTGCAGAGCTAGTTTATAGAATTATGCATTTTCTCAAGCAAATACCTTTCCCTTTTGTTGTGATTTCAGCATGCTGCTCCCCACATCCATATGACCAACGGTAAGGCCTTGCAAGCCAGTGCAAGTGCCATCAAGACAAGCACCATTCCAGTGATCAAGAGACAGAGGCAAAATTGGCTTGATGCTTCAGAAGATGGTTTCTTTATAGCCACAGAAGAGACCAGGTAAGAAAAATGAAATTTTAGCAGGGAATGAGGCTTCACAGCATATGTGTTTACTGATCCACTGTTTGAATAACAGTTTTTGACATTATTATTTGAGGTTGTGTTACAACAAAGAGCAGTGTTATGTCAAAGCTTATGCCAAATTTTGCATCTTCTATTTTCTAATATTATCAGTATTTCATTAATAAGACTTAGAGATAATTATCTGTGGCAAATATTAGAACTTTTTAATTATCATTAATTGTAGTTCATATACAATGAGACACCTCTGATCATTCAGTAAAATGTAAATGCATCCACAGTGTAGGTTATACTCTAAAATTTTCAGAACTTGAAAAATAGCATACAGTGGAGAAATATACAGCCAATAGCATCTTTTCCAGGCTAGAAATTGATTTCCTTTAAAAACAACTAAGATGATAATCTTCTTCAGCTTTTCCTTTACAGATTAATTGGTAAAATTTAATGAGCTTTTGCTTTTCCCAGTAGAGCTTGATATCACGGAAGAATCACTAGTTTTCTGGAGGTTCCTCTTTATTCTTCTTTCCCTGTTAAGATCTGACCATTCCCTGATTTAATTCAGACTAGACAAGAAGTTGTAGTCTGTATTTGTAAGCTGTGCTTGCTGGGCCTGTTATTTAAAAACCTTTAATATCTTGCTTAAGCAAGGGGATTATTAGAGTGAGTAACATCAGACTGCTTCTCACTTCTGTGATTATTTCACAAGCCCAGAAAAGCTGGTAGTTGAAGAAAAATGTAAATAAAAAAACCAGGGAAGAAAAAGAATGTATGAAGATATAGAGCTAACAAAGGAAAATGTGCACATTTAGTCCCATTAATGATAGATTGATCTAGGGAAGTTAACATAGTAGCACATGATGATTTGATGGTTATTTCAAGATCAATTCAATATGACACTTCATTTTGCTTTGCTATGAGGAATGCAACAATTCAGAGAGAGTGGTAGCAGGCTGATGAACTCTTAGGCTTCTAATTCTAGCCCAGATTGATGGTATTCACTATTTTGAGAGTTGTTTGATGCAAAGACCTTAGTGATATCAGACTAATCCCTAGTGATTGTATCCTGAGACTGGTTACCTTTTGAAGTTATAGAATTTTCAATTTAATTTTTTCCCAATGATTATAGAGGAGTGCCTGTCAAAGGGTGAGATGAGTCTTACACTGACAGTGACTTCCCAGTGATCTTGGAGGCACCTCAAACAACTTACCTAGACTAGATGTTTAAATTCAAGGTGGTCAAGGCATGGTGAGATGAGGCCTGCCTTTGCAAATCACTCATCTGTGATAGCTCTGCTTGCTCTCATCCCAGGATATCCCCCTCCCCACTCCACGACTGCAGATACCATACCCAGGCCAGGGAGCAAGGCAGAACTAGCACTGTCTGTCCCTCCACACCTCTGAGTGAGTGTAAACAAGGGACTTGTCCTCACGGCTCTGCATCTGTGGCTCTTCTCCAAATCATGAAAAGTTTAAGGAGTAACATTTGAAATCTCCTGGTATGGGAAACATAGGATAGTTAGACCTCACTGATACTCCTCAAACAAGGAGTGCCTGAGCTTGCGCTGCTGCATCACTTTGGTAGGTGCTGGAGCAGCACAGCAGGGAGTGCTCAGGGACTGGTGTGGATTGAGCCCTCCCAGTACAGCTGCTTCTGGTCTGACAGGAGCTGACCCCATAGTTTGATGCCAGTATATATGCACCCACCTTCCTATTGTGAAAACAACACACCAAGAAGTGTTAGTGCCTCTCTCACATAAATCTTCAACACTATAACTAATGGGAGACAGCAACTTTTTATCCTGTGAACTCAGTTTCACATGAGATCTGTTCCTTCTCCCTCACAGGGCTTTTCAGTATTTTTCTTTTTTTTTTTTTGTCTTTTCCTGTCCCCATCCAGTCCCCCTTGATTCCTTCGCTACCTCAGGTGTGTTTTCTTCTTTCTAAGTTTTTCCTTTGATTCCTTTCACCTTTACTCCAAGATTATTTAAAAGAGACTATGAGGCTTGTTCTTGCCTGGGCTCACAATTGTCTCCAGCTTTTAAAGCTCCAAGTGGAAAGCACTGCCTGGTTCAGCTGCTAGGAACGCACTAATGTCCAAGGTGACAACTGAATGCTCTTTGGGGGAAGGTGGAGGAATATACTAGTCCCTGACAGCCAACCTGTCCTATAATAGATCACATAGCTCAGCACCTCCATGATGAGTTGAATGCAATATAATTGCAGTGGGAAGAGATATCTAGAGTGGAGATGTTTGAAAAAGCAGCACACAATTTGCCCAGTCCTGACAGAGAATGAAAAAAAAAAAAAAAAAAAATCAGTTGCCAGGTTGCATCCATTAGGTTCTGAGCATGTTCTGAACACTCAGCTCAAACATAATCACCCCATTTAAGGAAACAACTTGTTCTTTAGGATACTTGTTTCATGTCCAGTCTGTTTTATCATGTAAAATTGTTCATTAAAAATACATATAAGAGAGATATGTGCTAATTATAGCAAAAGGAAAAAGTATTTTTTAGTATATTTGAAGCCTGCAAAAAGGAAAATATTTTTCAGTATAATTTTTAGTTTGCAACAGACTGTTGATATTATCTGAGGAAAAAAATGAATAATTTTATTGCTTCTAAACTAAATGAGGTACCAGTCTATTTCCAGTTAATCAAACCAAAGATGCACACGAGCATTCTAAACATTATTATTCATCAATAGATTAGATAAATATATGTATTTATGACTAAAGCTCCATTTTAGAAGATATTTTTAAAGAAATTATCACCCTTTTCCTCCCTGAATTTAAGCAGCAATCTTATTTCTATAAAGTTAACTCTTGTGTATCTAATTGCTCAAAGATTTGAGATATTTGTAGCAATGGATGAATAGGGATCTAAATATTCAGAGCAGTGAAAATAATTATGGAAATTATGTCTCATCTAAACTTTCCAAGGTAACCCTTGGAGTTACCCTACAATTTTAGGGCACTCCTCTTCACATTACACTCAAGCCACAGTTCAACAGTGCCTGCAGGTGCACATAAAATTTAGTGTAAGCATATGTATCATTGAAAAAAAAAGACTGGAGTCTACACCTTAAGTTCAACATATTTTTAGGTGCTAGTCTGGCCTTCAGAGTAGAATAGGAATGTGTTTTATATACGTTGTAATGTGCATCCTCATACATTTCACCTTTTTTTTTCTTTTTTTTTTTTAGTTTTACCTGTTTGATTGCAGTTTCCTCCCCTGTTGTTTATCAGTATCTTCACTTCTGGGGAAAAATGGCTGCATAATTCTCATTTATATTTCCTTCTTTCTCAGCCCAGATGCCTCTGCAAAGCCAGGCACTGTGCACATTAGCACAGTTTTTCCATCTGCCTACATGTTAGTGGCATGAAAGAATAATCCTTATGAATTTTTCTATATATATGTGCTGATCCCCTTCCTGAATACCTATCAGCATGCTAGTGAGTTTTGCCAATAAATATAGAGGTCCCCAGTTGTCTTATTTCATCTCTAGTGACAAGCTGCACTCTCCATTCAAAAATGACGCCTTTGTGCATCCAGCTCACCTGGGATTTCCACCCCTCTATTCAGTCACAGGCTCACAGCAGGGATTAATCTAGGCAGAAAAACAGATGACAGTTCTAGAACACTTACCTTTTGACATTACATCATAATTTTTTATGTTGACCTTTGCTGGATTTTACATTTTTGTGTTTTTTCTTTCTTTGTACTCTTTTTGAATGAAAAAGGAATTCTCATTTCCTGTTGTGAAATAACTTGCTTGAGATCTTAGTCTAAAGTCTAAATCTGTTTACACAATTAATTGAAAAATCAGTCTTTAAAGAGCCTCGTGTTTATCACGGCTCACCAAGACAGTCTCCTTATTTCTTTTTAGTACACTTAGACATGAGTTGCTAGGATTCTCCTAGCACTAAGTGCCTGCTCTAGGATTAACCAAAAGTCTCATAACTATAAAAAAATTTTATTCAGGACATTCTACTAAATCACTTTTGCTATAAGGAAGCATTTTGGATGACTAGCTGTGATGTGGATTCTATTGTAGGCCTGGTTAGAGGTTAATGCAGCAAATTACCATATTCTGTGGAGTTAAATCCTTTATGCAGAATCACTGCTCTGGGAGCTAAATAATAATTGAAAAAACCCTAACAGTTCATATTATGGTCTTCAGAAGTATAATAAAAATGTAATATATTGGCTTAATATTGCTTGAATTATAAAAACCACAACCATAACCTAGGAGTAAAATTAATAAGATAACTGTTGAACTGTTGGCTGTCACGGTGAATGTATCTGTTGATTAAAACTTTTCCTACCAATTCTAGGCATGCAGTGTGCATACAGTCCCTACACGCATGCTCTGTCCGTAGCAGAGCGCATGTGCATGCTAATGATCGTACTTGTCTAGGGGCAGCTGAAACACTGGTTGGTAAATGAGTTATTTTTTTTTTTATTTCAGCATTTTCATTATAAGAAATGTGTGGAAATGTTTGGCTGAATGTGTTACAGCAGCAGATTCTATATGCTTTCCCTTCATGGGCCAAAAAGCATATTTGCATATAGATCTGCAGTTGAATGACTCGATGCTTGTTTCCTTTCAGTGCTGAAGCAGTTAGAAACCTTCTCACGGTAAGTGCAACTCCATTGGGAATGAGTTAACTGCAACTGCTAAAATTAGAACATGATCTTTAGCTGTTACCAGCAGACATGGCTTCCTTTTTTGCTGATAAAATGATTTGAGAGGCATCCCTGTGGCAGCATTGTGTAGGCAATTTTCATATTCCTCACTTCATGTTCTGTCTCCAAAAGGAAAAGCTTCCCTTGATTTGTTGAGATACTACATAAGGATATCACAATTTCTGCAATAATTACCTGAAACCACTCATTTTTATTTATGCATGTCTCATAGCACACACAAAAAAGCTTAAAAACCAAAGTTGCATGTTCAGAAAGAAGAGAATGTGAGGCTGATGACCAGCTTCTGCAAAATGTTGTCTTGTCGTGCTGTCAGTGGTCTGGTTCTCTTACAGAAGTGGGGGAGAGCTGTGCTAGTGCTCACAGCCCTTCATGCTCCTGCTCATCCTGCTGTCCCTCTCTGCAGTGTAGCCTTATCGGTGTAGACCCTAACCTGTACCTTTACAAACAAACTGAAAACGACTTTTGTGAACCCCAACCAAAATTAAAAGTTGTGAATGATCTGCCCCTTCTCCCTCCCACCAGTGTGTTTTAATCAGTGCTTAGACAAGGTTGTGCATGGTGTTTGAGTTACCACTTGTAGCACGTGTCTTGGAGAAAAGGGAAAACTGGAGGAGTAAGGTTTCAGTGCCTGGGGTCTGATACACAGTGCAGGGGTGCAGGTCTATATACAAGTCAGAGTTCCAGTGCTGTCTGCTCTTCTCCTTCTTCCTCTTCACATGTGCAATTTCTATCCCAGAAATGTCCATGGGTGTGTTTACTCTTTCTTTTCCGGTTGTCCCCAGCTGTGCAAAAAAAAAGTTGTGCACCAAAACCAGTATTTTCATAAAGCTGAGGCACTCTGATTTGAACTGGGATCCTGGTTTTTAACTATACCGTACTTGGATCCAGGGCATAGTGCATTTTCATTTTCTACCTGCATGTCACTGTGGCCATTAGACCCCAGTCCTGTAACTGCCTGCAAGAAGATGCCTGGCTGCACTTGTGGAGCATCAGCTGCAAGCCTGAGAATGTGATGCACCAGTTCTCTAAAAAGAAAAACAACCAGCCTCCTAGGATATAATTTTCTGGTTCCTTTACTTCTGTTGTATTATAGAGTTGTCATACATCTTGAAAAGCAGGGATTACAGAGCATATCCCTTAGAATTTTGTCTAATCTCCGCTAATAGGATTGCAAATATCTTATTGATTGGCCACAGCTGAGCACAGGTGAACTGACAACTATCGCCAGTCACTGTGACAATACTGCATATGGGGAATTTGGGGAGAAACTGTCCTTGCTACAGTTTAGGAGCTGTCCTACTTGGCTAGCTCCTGTTCAAAGTTGTATATACTCATATGAAAGAATAATAGTTTCTGGGAACTGTTATTTTGACCTTATTTAGTGTGAACTATTCATGAATGCTGCACACTGTTCATAGCTTATAAATCATACTTTTCTGAGCCCTACTGAGGTACTATGATGCAGAATCGCAAGCAGAAGTATAGAAACTAGATCATAATCTTTTGCCATTTCTCATTGAACAGTTTTCATGGGTATTACAGACATTTTCTTTCAGTATTTACCTACATGAGTTTTTCCTCTTGGGCCTTCTATAGTGCCTACTAAATCAAAGTAACACTGCTGTGATAATGCAAATGTTTGTTTTTAAAAGTAGGATCATTCCATGGAACTAAAATTGACTCATTTGAAGAATGTGAATATTTTTTTTAACTTAAGGAATCATAGCTATTTACAGGGAAAATGTACATAAAAATATCTCAGTGCTCATTGTAAGATGTGCCATTAGACAGAACTGGTAGGTTTGAAAAGCATATAATGTTATGAGTTTTGCTTTATCTGTCTTCAGAACAAATTAAATACAGTCATTCTGGTTTGGAGCTGTAGATTAATCTTCTCACAGTTTAATATGGAGTTTCAGTTACATTGTAGTAATCTACTTGTCCTATTTAAAGCCACGAGGTAGAGGAAGGATGTTGCCAAGGTTGGAGTGCTTGCCTAAGACTTAGGAAAATGTGATTCTGTTCCCTGCTCCCTCACAGACTTCCCAGGAGACCTCAAGTGAGTCTTTTAAGTCTCTAAATCCAAGCATTTATATACCGAGGTCCTCATATCAAAATTAAGAAGGTGCCTCAATACTTTGAAGATCTGGAGGCAATTACCAGTGTACCTTCAGTTCTTTGCCTGAAGAATCGGATGAAGTGTTCTTCACTCTTTCACAGGGCTGCTGTATGCTGAGCAGGTCAGAAGCCTAATAGGGGATCTTCTTTCAGAGAAAACTCTTTGTTTTTATTGGTAATAAAGTCTTACTGGAATGCCACACAGAATAGTCCAGAAACTGTTGACTAAAACTGGATGATTTGTTAGTTTCAGAGCTGTCTCTGCTGATTAGCAGGTGAAAATTAATTAGCTCACAGCTTCGGTGATGACTGCAGGGAGGCTGTAGCTGGGAACAGATGGTTGTAAATGACCTAGTTACTTCTGCCTGAAAAGTCACACTGTTGGCTCTTGTAAAATGATCTTGTCTGATCCTACCCTGTTGTGAGCAGAAATTCAAATATGCTGCCTCTCTAGGGTGGCTTAGATACCAAAGCAATATTGCAAATACTTTGCAATTGCATGTGAGGTAGAAGCTTGAATGTGGTTAATTCACATGAATCAGCTAAAAAGCAGTGGCATATTTAGAGGTGTTACTCAACCACTTGCAGTCTTCTCCACTGCTTTGACAAAAGTCCTTTCACATTCAGATAGTAGCTGCCAGAAGATTTTATATTTGGGAAGGGAAATACTCTCTGAAATGAGCCAAATTTTATTGTCTTGGGAAACTTATGAGGGGGAAAAAAACCCAAATGAAATACAGGGTTGATAATAAGTGCGTTAAGAATTGTCTGAAACACAGATGTTAGCGGAGAAGCCCCTGTATAAGCACTTGACTTTTCCATAAACCTTGTTTGCTTTCTTAGACCTTCCAGACCCAATTCAGCAAAGCTCTTAAATCCATTCCTGACTCCCACTGAGCATCCATAAGCTTGAGTACATCACGTAGTCCATGATACACCTTTTATTTCAGGTGTTAAATTGGGATGCCATGCAATTTTTTAACCTCTTTTTTTTTTTTTTTTTTTTTTTCTTTTTTTTTTTTTTTTTTGTTCTTGACAAATTTTGAGTTTCCTGTGGTATGGTTGGCCATTTTGAAAGGTTTTCCTCCAGAAGCTGTCTTTTGTGTTTGCACAGAGGATTTGATGTTGCTGAACCCAATCCTCTTTACTGGATGTTTTAACTGAAAGTCTTAAGGCTTAGCTTTTTGTTGGCTTGCGGCTTAGCTTTTTCCTAAATCCACATCCCCAGTGGGAATGTGTCATCTTGTAATATTTGACCGTCTTCTATTGTGGGAGTTAAAACCAATTTGGTTTTGAACAAGAGGAAATTTTTCTATAAGGAATCAGCTTTGTATGGGAAGTGAATTTCTCTTTCAAAGCCTTGGGAAACATACAAAATAACAATAAAAAATGTGAACTTGTCAGACCAACATAGCCATCTGCATCTTTAGGTATCAAAGAAAAGATAAAGCCAAGATTAATTATACATTTGTTACCTATAGAAAGGCTAGAGTAACACTAGTTTAGGGCTAAAATTAGTCTGTTCTCACCATTCCTATGCCTATAACCACAGAGGTTTATCAATCACACTAGATCTTAGCTATTGAGGATTGTAATCCTCAAAGACTGCACTATATCAGTCTTCAGAGATATTTTTCTCTCTTTACAATTTCTGTACTATATGAGCAATACTAGTAGAAGCAGACACATGGTTAAGAGTTATTTCATCTAAAGGCAGAGAAATATACAGCAATAATGTGCATATAGACAGAGAAACTAGGTGAGTCCAGTGGTGAACACATGGTTGATAAAGTTAAATAGCAAAAAAGATGATAAAACTGTACTGTGATGAATATGTTCAAAAATACTGTGTCAGTGATCCTAACAGTTTTAAAATTCACACAGAACTGCCCACTAAATTTGTTTTATAAGTTGTCCCCTGTTGGAGTCTTCATTTCAAATTACAGATAGAGGATTTAATTCTGAGCTAGTCCATATTTCAGTGTATTTATTGAATAATTTATTCTTAATATTTTCCCTGATAGTTTGTTCAGGTTTTTTTGTTTTGTTGTTTTGTTTGGGTTTTTTTTGTTGTTGTTTGTTTTTTTTTTCTTTTTGTGTGTGTGTGTGGTTTTTTTTCAAACTTGTGACCCTCTGCTATAAATGTAAATAAGGTTGCGGAAAAACAAGTATTAGTTGATCTCTTTTTGTGAAAAAGTTTGCATAAGTAACTACATGTGCATTTTAAATATAAAATACCAAAGAGAACATAATGACTGTGAAAGACAATCGCAAAGACAGCTAATTACTCTTGTCAAACATTTAAGGAGACCTGACTGGAACTTGTGCCATGGATAGAGACTAAAACAGTTACCTGACAAAAATACAATAGAAGTGTTATTCCAATGGAGAAAGCACAGATCCAAACTTTAAAATTCTTCTTTTGCTTGATGTGAGACACCAGGCAAGTAATTTAACCTCTAGGTGGCTCCACCTTTTTGTCATTAAGCTTGAATAATATTGGTGCATACCTACTCTTTAGGATGCTGTTCACTTTTTAAGTAAGCAGTCCAACAAGCACTGTGAGATACTGACACGAAAAGTGCTGACCATAACAGTGCAGAGCAGGATGTGTGCCAGAAAATGAACTCAATCTTTGGTATCATGAATTAAAAAAAACCAAAAAACAAAAACAAAAACAAAAAACCCAAACAAACAAACAAAAAAACCAGTCTTTGACATGAAGATGACCTTAGAAATTAACATAAAATTTTTCTGTGGCAAAGCTTTCCACTGTCAATGCCACAGTACAGATTTCCAGTTGGTATCCTGTGTTGGAGCTTCTGTGTGTAGAGAAGTGCTGATTATGCAAGAGGTTGATGGTGTGGAGCAGATCCCCTGGATGGTCATGTGAGGGAACTTTTGCTCTCCAACTGGTTCTGGTAAGACTGAATAATTTTTATTTTTCAGCTCTTGCTTAAGAGCAAGTAACCAGGATGCCAAGAAACTCCTCCAAATATACTCTATTGGTACATATGTTATTCCAGGAACAGTATATGCATAATTGATAAAAAGAAAGCATAATGTTAATCTTTATTAGCTTTAGATAATATTATAAGCTGTAATACTGTAAATACAGTGTTCAGGCCAAAAACCTCAGATGAAACCTACCCTGAAGTAATCAAAAAGCTAAGGAAAAATGGAAGAAGAATTAGTAATAAAAATGTAAAAGTAAAGTATCTCTTTTTTTCCCCTATGGAACATATTGTAGAAAGTTTTATCTTGGACTTAAATAAGCCTATATATTTAACGCAGTATTTTTGAAAATTTTTAATCCAATATTTAATGTTGCCAGAGAAATGGCACTAAATGCTTGTAGCCCAAGGCGAGAAACAGAAGGTGTGTTCTGAACATTTTTGCCATCTTCGATTCTGGCATAAGGCTGCAATTGTGAATTAATGCCCAAGGTACTTGGGGAGTACTTGAAAGCAACATTATATTCCACTTTGCATAACCAGCTCTGATGAGTCTTCTCTCCAATATCTTGCCTGTCTCAGGAAAAATTATATGCTGCCATGTGGGTAATTTTTTCATCTTATAGCAGGTGATATTTAATCAGTATACAGAATGGCCATCCTTCTGCAGAAATAGATAGTTTTGAAAATTCCTATTGGTAAAGTATAAAGTTATGTAGTGTAGGAATTCATCCACAAGCTGCTGAGGTAGGTAGGAAGAATAACATAGTTGTTTTGAGATCTGCTGGCGTTTGTGCCTGTGAGCTGTAGAAGGCTTTCTGGCTCCTTGGATTCTCAGGGTGCCTGTGTACTGACAAATCTTCAGTGATCTTTTGTGTTCGTTCACAGGGAAGAGAGGTTAAGCAACTCTTTATTGAACAGAACACACTTCCTGCCTTGCAGCCTTTGCAGTGTAAGGTAACTAAGGAGAGGTTAAAGAATTTCAGATTAGGTGCAGAGCAGCTGCCCTGTAGCTCAGGTTACAAGTCTGTTGAAGCCTGAGCCATTGCTTGGTTTTAAGGAGTATAAATAATTTACTTTTTTACCCATTCTGTCGAGCTACCTTTGGTTGGACTTGGCAGTTCTACTCCACTATACAAAGCTGGACACTGTGATGAAATGCCATGACTCCAAAGACAAGTTTTCCTCCCTTCCTCGAGGGAAGGACTGTCTGAGGAACATGGCTCTGTGCATGGCTCTGCCGTCCTCACTGCTACATGGTGAGTGATGTGAGGTACTGTCCCTGCTGGGCTCACAAAGCTCCACCCAACACACAGTCCGTGCTGAGCTCTGTGGTGTCCATCATTTACCAATGAGATCAAGAATATGGCTTTTTTGCTGTTCCTACCACAAATGATCTGGTAGGACCTCTGTTCTTCTGGCTTCTGTGAGAAGACAGTCCTGCACCAAAACTGGTGGCTCAGGAGTAGGTAACCTTAGCCTCTTGGTGGAAAGTACTGAGTTTACAGATTAACTGGGAGGATAATCTCCTTGCTGATGGTTAAGATTTAGATTTAGTATTCATATGATGACTGGTGTGTGACAGCATCTCTTTATAATGTTTCTTAGGGGCTAGAAGTTTTTCTTGGTTCCAGCATTCAACTGAAAAAATGAATAGTGATGCTGAGAATAAGACTTTTCTTTAATACTTCCCTCCTAGCATCCTAAACCACTTCAAACTATTAATGAAACACGCTATTTTTCAGGGGAAATGGGAGCATGGAAAAATCTATCAAATTAGGTGATTATTCCAAAGGCATGACAGTTGTTTGCAGTAAAACTGGATAGAAATAATTTCAATGGATTAGATTCCTGTTGTTCTCAGCACTCTAAAAATTCACACAAAGAGATGGCTTCTGCTCTGAGGAGATTTTGATATGAGTAGACTTTAAATCAGCAGTAGATAGAAAGAGACAGAGCAGTGGCTTATGCCATACAATAGGCAAGGCATGACACAGTCAGAGAACTCTGTGCTTTAAACACTTGACCCGAGTTTTTCCTCCCAATAAAGAAAATGCTTAAACCCCATTATTTATGGCTTTCTATATATGCATAGTAGCTATAACCTGTTGCTTTAAAACACAAAACATCAGAGAAACCCTCAAGGTGGTGTGATACTTGAAAAAATGCTGTATTAAGCTGCTTAGGAAGACCTGACGCCATGATTTATAACTGGTGTGTCTAAAAATTATTGTTCATAGAGAACAGTCTTGCTCCATAAATATTGATAACAAATTTGAAGATAAACACCAGCAAAGGAAAAAGTTTCCTTGCCAGTAGGAGAAAAATAAGATAAACTCTTAAAACATTTAAATGATGTTGCATGTCTATGGCAGCACCTCTTTAATCTTATAAAGGTTGTATCACTCTATCTGCCATCTGTGTGGTGGCAACTACATGGCTTATGGCAACAGCTTTCTGGTAGCCCCATGTTGATTAAAACCTTTGAATTTGTTTTTATAAATTAACATTTATAAATTAACATTTCCTTATTTTTAAAAGTGTCAACCCACTTCTGCCTTTCAAATGTGTTTTTTCCTGGTTTCTGTCATTTTGGGTTTAGATAAAATTTTAATGAAATATGGGAAAGCTTTACGCTGAAAGTGCTGAGGAAAAAAAAGTCTAAACCAACTAACCAAATAGTTAATTAAAATACTTTCAATTTCCACACAGTTAGAAATGTAGGAAGTGCTGTGAGTCAATCTTTGTAACCTGTCAGGTTTCTAAGGATCTGTGCCTACAGCTTTATCCCTGTTAAATTCTCTTTGAGCAGACAGCACTGGACACATTTGGGCCTTTCACTTCTTTTTAAAAGCCTGTGGAAATTAATAAAAAGCCTATCAGCTTCCTAAGGTGGTGTCCCCTCCTGTAATTTAATCCACTGAATAGTTATAATGTACCTCTGGATACAAGAAACCCGCAGAGAAATGAGAAGTAATTTCACCTAATAACCCCTGAGGAATGATGGTTATTTTTCAAATAGTTGTTTTTGCTAACTGGCCTTGAGCTTGCACTGAAAATTTACATTGCACAAAATTTACATTGTCTTGGAGCAGCAACAACTTCACGAGCCCTTTTTTCTTTTTTTTCTTTTTTTTTTTTCTTTTAGTTTAATTTTTCTCTCTGAACAGCTCAATGGTGTTGGACTGATTGCAAGTTTCACATAAAATTTGTGCCAGAACACAAAATCTCGCCTTCCAATGTTGGCACTATTTTATGCATCCAGCACATTTAAGTTGCTGTTTACAGTTGGCAAGTCATAGCGGAATATTTTACCCCAATTGAAAGATTAGGTGGAATTTCGACTATGATTGTCCAGGGAATCAGTTTTCTTATGCCTGCTGCCGACCTGTGCATGTTCCTTGTGCTATCAGCAACAATTAGGTAATAATACATTTCCACAGCACTAGTTCTTATATAGAAGGATCTTGCTCAAACGGCATCAGTGTAGGAAAGACTCAGGCAAAAATATCAAATTAATTTAGGTAGAGTGTAAAAAATAATACTATGTCCAGGTTTGTATTAGGTCATTAATATATTTTTAGCTGGAAACAGGGAATCAAAAGCAATTCTGGTTGTTGGTATTTAAGAGGAGTTATGGACATCGCACAAGTACGTATGTGTTGGGGACAATTCCTCTTTATAGGAAAATTTGTTTCTTTCAAAACAAGGTTTGTCATCTGCTGAAATGTCAGTGAGCCTTTACATGCAACTAATGTCTCTCACAGTAAAAACTTCTGCCATAAATTGTATTTATTATATTACTTCTTAAGTACTGTTGGTATAGCTGATAAGACCGAAGTCGGTCTTGTCATCACAACTCTGAGTCTAATGCAGAGGAGGCAAGACTGATGCACAACAGTTTATATATAGTAGTAGATAGATATGCTTGATATCAACAAAGCTAAAGCAAGTAATGCCTTTATCTCCTGCTCCAAAAGGCTTGAGAAACACATTCTTGACTAACCTCAGTTGGAGGTCACCTCTCTTTATTCTGTTCAAGATTAAAAATTGATATGGTTTTAGTGTGGGACACAGAGAAGGGAACTTTGAGTCAGCTTTTACAAATGTGAAATTTTGTTATCAGCTATCCTATTCCTGAGAAATCTGGATGTAGTAGATTATATAGGATTGTGCTTAACTTCATCAGATGGTTAGTTGCATGGAACGCACTTGGATCCAAAGAAAGGGTTGTTTAATTGAAATGATTCACCTGATTAAATTTAAGCATGGCATAAATGCCCTATACAGCCTATTACTTCTACCCAGTAGGTTTCAGTCTTGTATGAAACTTGCAAAGAGATGATAGGTCTTCATCAAGACCTTTATTAAGACTTAGGTACATTTCCATATTTCCCTGAGGAGGTGCCAAGAGTCTTTCATACCTTTATCTGCAGTTACTAACTGAAGTATCATGCAGACATAAAGAATTTGTCTTATTCCTACATTAGCAGCAATGCATCACATTTGACATAAAAATGAGCACAGTGGGCTTTATGTATTGATCACCTTTTAAGAGTTTATTTCATTCTCATACCTTTGGTCTCAGGAGGACTGGAAATTCAATGCAGAGGCTTTAAAGTACTTTTGAATTTGCATTTCAAGTCTGTAGAGCATCATGCTTCAAACACTAATACAAAAGTCAAAAGGGAAAAGAAGCAGGGGAAATGGCAATTACTGTTTCATAACAACTGCAAAGAACGTTACCCATGATACTTATATTAAAGCCATTTACTTGCCATCACCAAATAAAAGCTTTATGTAATGAAAACATATGGCTGGTATTGAGTGAAAAAGGGACAGGAAATTGAACATTAAAGGTGACTCTGCCTTTAGTTCAGTGTATCATTGCAGGAGGGAGAAGTGCTCTGAATGAAAGGGTGACAACAACTTTATCTTTGAATTTCCTGCCTTTCATCAGCTACGATTACAACCTGCATGTTTAAGTGTTAAAAAAACTCAGAAAAATTATAAAACCTGATGAGTGCCTCTCAAAAATCTTTACTGTATTTAGATGCTAAATTCTCAGTTTAAAGAATCCATTGCCTCCACCTTCTCTATTTTTTTTTTTCAGTAAAAAGAACAGTTTTGGCTTTTAATGAAATGTTTGTTTAAATATAATGTTTAATGAAGTCAGTGGAAATTTCCATTCATCCTATTTTTTTTCTGAAAGGCTGTATCCCAGAAAGCTGATTCCTGGAAGCATTTTCACAATCCTGTTTAAATAAAAGTGCTGGATTGTCTTTGCAGAGTGCATACCAGATTAGTTCTTCTGACAGTCTACATAGAGCTATTTTCATTTATACTTAGTGAGGAGTTTACTCTGTTTGTGGTGTGCTTGATGTAATGATGTGATGACTTTTTTATTCTGCCTTTCTTCATGCTGGTTTTGAACAGTAATTAACGAGAATGACTACATATTTTACTTTACTCTCCTTACAAAATAATCACAAATTGTAATCTCAAATACTTTACTGTCCTTACGTTTTGTGTCTGCTGCAAATTGCTTTCATAAGTAGGACCTTCTTGGCAGTTAATAAAGTTACCTTATTAAAAATTCAGAAAGGCAAAAAATTATCGGATATTTTTGCAAACCATGGGCTTCTCAAATGATTAATAGCCACATTTGTTCCATAAATAAATGTGAAATTTTCCAAACAGATGTATCAAAAGGCATCCAGTTCTGTAAGCTTTTGCTGCTGTCATCCCTATCTGTAACCAGTGTGGATAATAACTGTTGTTTATTCACATGAATTTCTAAAAAAAGTGTTTCATTATTTTAGAAATACATGTCTCTGCCAGTCTCAGGTTACATTTCTATGATCTTACTGTTCTGGAAGGTATGTGATACCTTTTCAATCAGCTTAATATCTTCTTAGGCCTAATTTAAGATGACCATGCAAAGTAAGTACCTAAGCAGTAAGTTTTTTTTCTCTGTGAGATTGTGTGAAAAGCCTAAACTTAACTTTCTAGTGATTCCTTTCCTTTTCTTCTATTGTGCTTATTGCTGAATGATGCTAAATTGTAATTTGTTATTCCAAGCCATGAAGACATCCTTCCTTCAGATAGTTAAAAGGAATACATTTCTGAACCTTTAAAATATATTAAACAAAGTAGATGTATTTTTCAGGATTCCTTTCACCTCTAACACGAGAGTATATTCTCCTCCTTTTGTTGCTATTTTTTTTTTCCTTTATGTTCTCTTCTGTGGCCTAGTTACTTGACTGGAAGCTTACATCCCTGAGGAATACTCAACCTGTAACTAAATACGTGTTTGAATTTAATGTGCAAATTGTTATTTTAGAATTTAATAGAATTTATTTAAAGCTGATCCTTTTTTTTCAATGTCGCGTGCCACTGTTTTTCAGTTTCAGAGGTAGCAGCCCATTTGAATGAAAGGGAAAAACCTTTCTCCATTTGCCATCTCAGAACCTTGATGCAGGTGGGCACCTCATCACCCTGCAGTTTGTAGGTTGCACTCTCTACTTGGAAAGCTCGAATTGGAAAACCTGGTCTCATTTAGTGTTAGTGGCTCCAGTTTGCTTTAATTCATTTCCAGAAGCCCCAGATCCCTGTAATTTATAAAATTACCTAAATGAAAGCTGAGATTCTTGACTTGAGTGAATTCAGAAAATAGGTAGTTTTCCAGTAGCATCTAATATTCAGGACTCTGCCAATGAAGATGGTTGTTGGCATACTCTGTGTGTGCCATTTCTGTGTTCTCTGATGCTCTACCCTGGATACAGTCAGCATTGTGGTTATTGATTTTTGATATTAGGGAGACAGAGCAGTCGAAACATAGCAAGACTTTATGCTTCTTGGATGTATAAGATTACAATACAAACAACATGGCCACCTGTAGTTAATATGTTTGATTTATCATCTGAAAGTCTAAAATGAAAGTGAATTTACTGCACTTGAATGGCACTAGTTAGAAAGCCCAGAGATCCAGATTGTGTGTTATCTGCAGAAGTGATATAGTGCAAATAACAATAATTACTCCTACTCTACCACTCTTACAGAGGTACCACATTCCCTTGGGTGCTAACAAGGTTCCTTCTTCTGTGTTTTTTCATTCTCACATTAATAACGTATGAGGATTCACCATTTGAGCATTCTGGCTCAAGATTTCATATAATTAAATACTAATGTCCAAATATTGTCTAACACCAACCCACTTTTCACTGAGTTGTTAACAGACAACTGTGAATCATGAGTTGATGAACAGGGCTCACTCTTGTTGACTGCAAGTCTTTTCCAATGAACTAACCTTCCTGCTCTGGTAAGAGTATTTGTTATGTTTGTTATTGGCTTTTGAGCAGTCTTCTGTTAAAGACTGAGATTTATCTCTTCTGTTGTCTCTCTCTTCTTTCCCTCCTTTTCTCCTTCCCTCCTTACAGAAAAATCCGTAAGAAGTTCACCAGATCACAGCTGAAAAGAGCTTCCAGAACACCTTGTTCTTCACTCATTGCAAAGACAAAGTCTCTCATGAACGATAGGCAGGCACGAACAGAGCCAGGAATCATCACGCACTGAAGATATAACAACATCAGCACCATAATAATGTCAAAATCATGTTTAATTGTGAATGCAAATGCAACATTACTTCACACATCTTTGAGACAGAAACTGTATATGGACATATTGTGGTTGGGTTGTGTGTTCTGGGCAGGATCCAACAGCAGCCCTTGTTTCCCCTCACCTCTGCAAGGGCTACTTCTGGTTCACTGTGCAGGCCTATCCCGGATTCCCTCTATTACCAGTCATCAGTGTTAGCTGGTGAGGGAGGAACTGTTTGCACTGACCACACTGAAGGAGTATGGATGCAGAGTCCAACCACCGCATTTGTCTGTGCCTCCTAGTGGCTCAATACAAAAATATGCAGCTTTCAAAACTATTGCAGTGTCTTTAAAGTGGGATTTAGCCTTGAGGGGTTGCATTTTCAAAAACAACTGCAAACTTTGAGCGTTCATATTTTTCAGTATTGGTTTGAGTCACTTTGGATTTGATTTTCTGAACTGCTGAGCATCCAGACCCTGAAACAAGGACAAGGTGTTGTTTAGCAGTTCTGAAACTTAGATTGAATTAGGAAGTGCCCATAACTAGTGGCCAATTTTTAAAATGTTGGCTGTATTAGCTTTGGTTAAAATCCTGTAAAGTATTATGTTTGGCAGTGAACATCCAGCTGGACTAGTTGCATGTGTAAGAGCTAGTCCTATCGTCTATATATTTGCAAGCATCCTCTTATTTCTTTGGGTATTTTTTGCATTTCTTGAAGCCTATTCTGAATAGTTAAAACCAGCAGAACACCATTCCCAGAAAACATGAAGAAATAAACTATTTCCTATTAGAAATGTCTCTCCACAAAATAATTTCTACATTTTGATATGTCTGGATAAAAAGATGTCTTGCAGAATGCTTTGAAGTTCATAAATGTAAGGCTACTGGTGGATACTTACCATGGAGAGATGATGTGCCTTTTGAAACTACTTGGAGGAAACTGTCAGTCTCCCAGAAAGTGGGAATGACGACAGAGGCAGGTTTTTTTTCTACTCAGGTACTTACAGGTGAACAATCTCTGCCCTACTTTGAAATCCAGAGAAAAACAGTGTGTAGCACTGCTGTGTACTATGTCAATTATCTGAGGCAAGTTGTCCTTCAATAGGTTTCGATTCTGTATGGCTTTTTAAGATGTGATCAGACACTGAACACGTCATAGTAAAATGAGATGAGCTTCAAAACTTTTTTCCTCCCTCTTTACTACTTAGTTCTAACAGTGTAGTAATAATTGTGAGGTTTTCATCTGGTCATGGATATGCACTCAGCTGTGGGGTTAGAAAGACAAAAAAGTAAGTGATGTGTCATAGCCTCTGGGTGATGCCCCAAAATTATTTCCTGCCACGCATTTCATGGTTTCAGTCTGAAAGAGCATCTGTGATCTCAGCCTATAACTGGCCATATTCTCCATGTAGGATTTTGTGCTCTTAGGAAAGAGACCCAGATGCATCTTCAAAGACAAAAGCACCCTGACCTCTTGAGGGGACTTGCTGATGGTTTTCTGGAGTGATGGTTCCAGGTCTTGTCTGCTGTCCTTCACCAGCAAGAAAAGGGTGATGGAGAGATTCATGACATGAAGTGTTTGCTCCTAGTGCCCTGAACACTTTAGTGAATGTCACTGATTTGGACACAGTTGGAGAAGATCTGTGATTCATCTGCTTACAGTATTTTCCAGTAGCCACTGAAGTGTGCAGCCTAGGAGTCTCTTCTAGGCACAGGATCTGCTTCTTTCTCTCAACAGGAGGGCTTTTCATCAGATAGCTGAGCAGAGACAACCTACTCTTATTAGTAAGGATTGCCTTTATTAACTGCAACATATGGAAACACCTTCTGCATAATAGCTTCCTCACCCATTAAAATCAAGGAAACATGATTACTCAGCAATCTGTTTGACTGAAAGTATGAAAAACATTAACAGAACAAGCTTCCTCAGACATCAGTGAAATCACACACAGCAGACTCATTTTCAAAGTGTCATTAGCTGTAAGGTTGTAGATTTTTTTACCCTGCCTTATTAAGCTTGTACTCAAATTATTTCTTTTAGTCAGTGTGCTCCGGTGTCTAGACAGTATTTTGTAAAATCTCTGTGTGTTTCTCCTTTTGACAATAGTATTAGTATCTGTAATAGTCTGATGTGAAGTCCTTTTTTCTTCTTTCCCTCTAAGGAAAGATATATTGGTAACACAGCTCCCTGTTATGCAGCCAGCTGCCTGGTACCGTTATCTTTTGCATCAAACAGCCAAGGTAAGGAAGAATCCTTTGCTGCTTCAAGCTGAGGTGCTTCATCTGGAAACATTGGGAATAATTTCATCTCTGCCCAGCAAAGTCGTTTCACAGGTTGCAATAACCAACCCTTGGGATAGGTAAGGCATGGAGAAGACTAATTGCTGGAATAACTTCTGCTCTGTCTTTAAACTGTTCTGCATGCAGCTGCACAGAGACTTTCTCTCCCTAAACTGCACACAGTGCATGGAGAAACTGCACGCCGTGTATTGCACCTTTGTCTTTACCTGCTCTCTCTCCATCTTACCTTTCCTGCAAGATGTTCTCCAGAGACGGATACAGGATTTACCTGTGAAGTTAAACTGAGAGCACTGATGGAAGATCTGCTGAAAACATGTTCCTGCTGCATTTGGGCATAAAGATTTAAATTTTTGTAGAAATCGTGACACTCCTTACTGCAATATCATGCAATTCCATGCTTTCTGTTGAGTTAAAAGATTTTTCACTGACTGTAAGTAAAGATAACACATTCCTGTGTAATCTGTAACAGTGTATCCACAACAACTCAGAGCTCTCTACTTTTTTTATCAAGCTTCCCAAGTTAGTTATTTTAAAACCAGCTAACCTATCTTAGTCATCAACAATGACACTGAGTATAAACATAAACCTTGTAAGCAAGGACGAGAAGTCTGGTACTTACCATGGATATGAGCAAGAGAATCTCGGCAGCATCAGAGCTGCATTTACCATATGATTTATTTTCCCATTAGCTAAATAAGAAATCTGTCTGAAAATTTGCCTTTCCCTTTACAAATCAGGGCTAGGAAACCATGCAAAATGCACAGTCTTTTGGTGTTCAGAGGCCTCATATAGAAAGTAAGGAGATTGTTTTAATGTCTGAAATGTCTATGTCATTTTCATCTATATAGCTGCTCTATTCTCTTGAAATATTGTATACTATTTTCAGAGCATTTTTAAAGGCCCCTGCTTAGTGATGGAAGTTTTGATTCTGTAGGATGGAAAAAGAAGGTTTTAAAATATTCAAGATTGTTTAAAATGTGTTTGTGATATGAAAACAACATCTTTTAAAACAGTGTTTTGATTAAGGGCAAATATAGCCTTTGTTTCTGAAGTCCAAACCTTGCAGCATGCTATGAAAAACTTAGAACTGAAATAAAGAACAAACAAGCAGTAGAAATGGTGAAATGGAGCCTGCACTTACAGAATGTGCACTTTTTTAGTAATCTAAACAGATTTTTTTTTAAATAAATATAATTTCAACAGAGATACTTTCCTAATTATGAAAGCTTAAAAAAATGGAATGGCTGCACAGTAGTTTCCAGTATAATCACAGAATAACATGCCACAGCCTTTCTCAGAGAACAATTATAGTCCTTCAGAAATACTGTATTGCATAGTACGATTTACTGGACACAGTGTCTTTATATATGTGTACTGCTATGGTAATGGAATTGTTAGAATCCTTTGGAAGTGTCAGCAAAATAATATTCAGTTTTCATTTTCTTTTGAAGGTCCTTTATATAAACCTGTGTCTTCATAAGTCAGAGGGGGTGTCAAGAGATCTGAGTTTATATAACTGCACAGTGGAATTTTTTTGAGTAAGTCAGGACTTTTTTTATTCAAATGTTGCATGTTGAGGGAGGAAACCTAATTTTGGAATACATGGGGTTTTGGATAAGAGTTTTGAGGTTGTACTATATGGTGATAAACAAATTTGAAGAATATGCTCCTGTTACTCATAAAGATTTAACAATTGGTACTGAAAAACAGTATTGATTACTAAAAACAAGAAACATTAAAGAGTTGTCTTTTTAAAATTCTGTTGTTTAGGCTAAAAACTAATTTCTCGATGAAATAGTAAAACTGGGAAGCTCCATGCTGAGTGTTTGAGGATGTGTGGAGCACCTTAGAATGAAACAGTACTATTTGATTTGCATTAAAGTGTCTTTGTGTACAAACTCTGTGACTCTTGGCTCTTTTTGCAGGAAACTAAATTTCTACATTGATATTGCCATCCTGTTTTACAGTAGGCTATTGAATAGTCAAGAGACTGAAAACTGATGAACTGCATGAGAGTTAAAAACATAAGTAGATAAAATGGGGATGAAGAAAGAAGACTCAAAAGTTGGGGAAAGAGAGACATAAGGTATTGGTCCTTGCATTGAAACACTAGAAGAGTTCTCAGGATTGTGCGGAAATCTAGGCAAAAGGACTCAAAGCCCACAAAAAAATACTAGAAGCTACAGTGCCTTGCAGTCTCCAGTGCATTGGCCCATCTAAACTTTGCAGATCTGTATTAGTGCCAAAAACTTTGCATGTTGGTCATTTGGTAACACCTGGAACTGGTGACTTCTGTGTAAATATGAAACATTATCTAAGTCCTCTTTTTACTAACATCTAAGGTAATTTCCACAAATTAATCAGATGTTTTTTCCAGGGAAGGAGAATCATATAAAGGGCTTCTGAACAGAAGTAATGGCTGCTGCTTCACAGGTTTGTCCAAGGCAACTGTTTCCATCTCCTAATTGCCCCATCTGTCTTGGGGATTGTAGGATGCTTGGTCCACACGCTAACTATTGTTTCAAATGCTTGCATTAGAATGGAATATCTTTTTCTTTTTTTCCTCCCCTCCCTTAAAGAGACCTGTGCATATTCCAAGTAGCAAAACTCAGGTTCTGTGGTGTTTGGATTAAATTGGCAAGATGAGTTATATTTACTAGTCCTTCTGGATGAGTTGCATTTGCAGCAAGGAGGAGATGTTCTCTGGAAGCAGTCCCTTGCTGGCAGAAATGAGGAACTGGGAATCTCTTTAACAAGGCTTAACCAGGCTTACAAGGAATCTCAGTCAAAAAGTAGGAGGTCCAAGGTAGTCCCCGCTTTTTAAAGCACAACTTTAAAGCCTTTCCCTTGTCTAGTTGAAATAGGCACTTAGTGGATTATTTTACTCTCAATTTTTTAGTTCACTGTAAAGATATTGATCACATACAAAGCCTCAGCAATGAGAGAACCTAAAGTGTTTTTCTCTCCCTTGCACTAGCAGTCATAAAAAAGGAAAAAGATTAAAAAACCCCCAACGAACCAATGAACCAAAGACAGAGACAAACAAACAAAGCCCTCCCCCCCCACCGCCAAACAGCCAAATATGGCTGTACTGTCTACCTAAGAGCAGAAATTATTAGAGAGGGCATTTTACTAAGAGATGAGTTTTGTTTTGGTCTTTGGTATATTGTAAAACATTGTAAATATAGAAAGCATTTTCTGTGAGACCTGTCTGATACCATGACACTTTTCCATGAATTCAGATGCACTAGGGCTATTTTATAAAACAGGAAAGTAGAAAATGCATGAGTGTTGCCAATTCAGCTTAACATAAAAGTTCTATGTGTGCTTTAGGGCCCTGTTATATTACAGCCACTTGTTACCGCTGTGGCAAGACCAAAGGTTCTTCAAATATACATTATTTGTGTACACATTAAAGTGTGTTCCTTATAAGCTAAGCAGAGGGATCTTTATAGAAATTAAAACTCTTTATTGCTCATTTAAATGATGATAAAACCTAGATATCAGGCCAAAGAACTGTCTGAAGCCATATACAAGATACACACTCCAGTCAAAATCTGCTTTGTGTAGCTGGCCTGTTCCTTAAGCATTAGAATTGGCACTGATGTTATGCAATAAGGCCATTTGTTTTTAAATGGCTTAATAGAGTTTTATAAGGAAGGACATCACCTGCAGAAATAAATCTTTGTACTGCTTTGGGCAAAAGAATGGGAGGAAAAGGATTGGAGCCACATTTTGATGCTGATTCTCTTCCTACAAGTTATCGATTCATGGCTGCAGAATTTCCTCTCCATAGCTAAGCCCCAGAGAGTCTGGAGGAGCATGACAACTCCCACATTTATTTGTAGGGCTTTTTTTTTTTTTTCTTTCTTGATAGATATGTTATTACTTCAGAGATTTGCTCCTCAGTAATCTGAGTTGATAGTTTCATTAATGTGGATGAGGCAATTCATATCACCTTTGGGTTAAAAGTGGCTCTTTCCCCAGTTTCTTTTGCTTAGGCACATAAAAACACATTCTATATAACAGAAAAAAAAAAAAAGATTTCACAAGGATTTATGTGAAGCTAAGAAGTAAGTAAAGAGTGTACAACCTTAAACTAGCAGGATATAGCAGAAGAGGATACTGGATATGATTTTCTTGTGTTACATGGGTACAGCTGTCTATGACTGAAGAATCATCCTTTCAAGCAGTCCTTTCTCCTCCAGTTCACTGTGCAATGCACTTTCTTTTCCTGTCTTCATCAAACTCCTCCATTTCTGCTGTTTGCCCAGTAATCACATCTTGAGAAAACGAGCTACTCATACTTTAACTTTTCAATAAGAGATGTTATTGGGGCAGATGCAATGGGCATTTAGAGTCTATAATATTGATGAATGGCTCCATATTTGTTTTCTTTCCTTCAGCCTAGATTCCATTGGAATTTTAATCTTTTTTTCAGCCATCGAATCTAAGAAAAGAGACACTCACTGCCTTCGATTCATAAGATATACATTTAATCCATAAAAACTGAGTTGTGTTGCTCAGTCTGCTTGTTTTCTGTATTAGATACAGTAAGTACAATATTGATTGGCTTTTTCAAGCAGACTAGACTCCATCCTGCAATTTTTACATGCACAGTTAAGGCATGTTTAAATATTTTCTCCTTTTTTTGTGGTCACTGCTTGCTCTCCTGCTTCTTGTGCACACTCAGAAGAAAGGAGAGCTTGATGCTGCTTCCCTGCCCAGTGTGTGTGGATTTGGCTCAGTTGCTGCTGAATGCCTGAGTGAAGGAAAGATTAGATCACTGATAACTATCCCTTTATGTGCAGAGTGTGTACTGGGCACTACAAACCTGTCCAATACTTCTTTCTCTGAAATTCACCGCCGGCCTGGCTGGTGCTGCTGTCATCTGTAGAATGAGAGTGTCTTGCTCTGGGGCTAAAGCAGGCTCCATGGCACTGCTGCAGTTTGGATTGTACTCAATGGTTCAGAGTAGCTGAGCCTCTGGAGATGCTCCCATTCCACTCCTGCATAACTGGAATACACTGCCAGCCCTCTCATTTAGTGCCATATTTGAATCCTAATGGTATATTTGGATCCACTCCCCTTCTAAATTGCTTCATCAATACTCAGGCACCC
Source organism: Pyrocephalus nanus (assembly GCA_038380795.1). Classification (NCBI taxonomy): domain Eukaryota; kingdom Metazoa; phylum Chordata; class Aves; order Passeriformes; family Tyrannidae; genus Pyrocephalus; species Pyrocephalus nanus. Next base: position 90,854,952 of record CM076260.1, on the reverse strand, counting down.
TAATCCTACCATATTATGTTTTCTTTGCTTTGTTGAACCCTAATCTCTATGAATTTTACCTCACTTTTCAGAATGATGTCAAGGAAAATTATAATTAGGATTCTATAAGCATCTAGAATCTTTTGCTCCCTCACCCCTTCTTAATTTTTCCGTTTAAGGCCATTTTTATTCTTTTGCACTTTCCTTTTCTCCTTCCTTTCCACTAGTCTTTCATTTGCTGATAAAGATTCGTGTAATGTGCGCAGACCTTATTTGAAATGTGACACAGTCTTCAAAATAAAAAAATTCGCACCTATCGGGGTGAGGGCAGGGAACATTTGACATGGCTTTACAGCTCAATAACCCTAGAGAGTATATTGGCTAAACTGTCAGAGTTCGAATCCAGATAATTATTTTAAACCTGCTGAGTTTCTTGGCTATTTAGAGTCAGTGGTTTTGTATTGTCCCTTCCAAAGGGAAGGGGCTTGCTGCAGATTTGCAGTCTCAATGTGTCTGGCTTTCTTTTACCATTCTTTAAGGTTTAAAGGAGTTCTGCTCTAGGGTTTGGCTCCACTGTACCTATTACACATCCCTTGCCAGCCTGTAATTAGACTTACTACTTAAATGCTGAGTTGCTTTCTTCTGTTTACTAGTATGGATTAAATTTGAAAGATTTCAATAGAAGAATATAAATGAAGTGATTGCCTAGCTCTGGATTTTCTCCATCTTCCCTTGATGCACTAATGAGAATCAATTGCAGTTGCTTATTATTTTTAAATAGCAGTTAATTTGAGAAAATCTGATTCACTAGCTCTTTTCATTTTGTTGATTTGATTTCAGCCTTCTGCCCATCTGGGCCAACCTACATATACTGTTCTAAAACCATTGCATAAACTGATTGGTGCACATAACCGAAGTCAAAGACACTCAGCCAACTCAGGTTGTCACCCAGCAAAGTGTTTTCAACAGTGTGCTCCAACACTGTTTTCGTGTTGGTAAAATCCTCAGGGAAAGAGGGGGCTTAACTTTGCAACTAATTGTCTCTTGTGCCTGAAAGAGAATCAGGCAGATTATGGAAAGGAACTTCTGTTTATTCATTTAGTTTTCTGGGTGTTAAGATCTGGTGACAGTATATCAGGATGTGGAGTTGCATAGTCAGAGAAATTGTTTCCTGAGAGCTGCTCAGTTTATTCTGCCTGGGGATGTTCTGGTAGAATCCCACGCTCACCGTAAAAACTGTAGAATTAATCTCTGTGAAGTCATGTGATGCTTCTGGAAATGGCCTTCTGGTCAAACTGCTGCATCTGTGCAAATCCCCTTGATGGCAATAAAGAATCCTGAAGTAGGATTGTAGGCTAAGCTGTAAGCTCTTTAGGTTAGGGCAATTATCCTCCTGTAATTATTTAAAAATGCTTTTTAGATTTATAGCTTTGTGGCAATGTCTGTGACAAAAAAAATTCAGGAACTGGTAGTATATACAGGGTCTTTAGCAACAGACACAGCATTGTATGTCATTAGTTTCTACAGAAGAGGTGTGCTGTTATCCGATGTGAGGAAGAAAAAGATGTATTCTTCTTCTCTGAATAAAGGGGTGGGTGAGGGTTACTAGCTCCTAATGGTCTCCCCACATTTAAATCCATGGTGATTTCTGTTCACAACTTGTTAAATGCTTTTCACTTCATGGCAAAAAAAAAGATAGGGCAATACACTGAAAGTACAGGATGGTTGTATGTGATGAAACATTGCTTTTTTTCCATTATATACACACGGGGAAGTTGAAATGTTATTTGTAGAGGATAAAGGTGAACTTTGCTCATGATTTTATGAACTTCTTTATTGCACAGTTCTCTTTGTGCAAACAGCACTTGACACTCTTGCCTTTTGTTATTTTCAGCAGATTGGAGTCATTTGTTTTTTTAATGTTGAACTGTGACAGAGCAGCAGGTGTTGGATAAAAAGAACCAAGATCACTTTTGGGTTTTGTGCAAATATTTAGGGGGATTTGTGAAGTACTGTAAAATGCAATTAGTTTTGCTTGCTATCTCCTTTTCCCTAGACCATTGATTTGCAATTCTGGACTAATTTGTCATTGTTTTCCCCAAAGTGGATCTGGGAGCTGGTCTGGGCTAAGGCTCTTAGCCCAGTTGGTGTTGCTGGGGTTGGTGTTCACTTTGTAAACAGCCATGCTGACTGAAGATGTCACCCTGAAACAGCTGCTTGCTCCTTGTCCTCTGCTGGGCATTTCTGTCCTCTCTCAGCAGAGAGAATAGCATGGACTCTGATGTTTTCTGCTTCAAAGTTAGACTGAAATTAAGCTTAACTGCATTGTATTTTCTGAAATGAAAGAAAGAGGGTTCAAGTGAATCCACTAACAAAGAGGGAGGGGAGTAGGGAAGAACCTCTGATGGCCATGGAAGACAAACAGCTCAGGTCAGCAGCATCTGCAGCTGCACAGCCAAATCTGTAAGTGGCCATCTGTCCACAGCCCAAGTTAGCCTCTGGATTTGCGTAAGGAATTATTAACCATGCAGAAATAAAGAACTTTCCTTGAGGAACTATTAAGGTATCGAAAAAGTAGCAAAGATCTCAAGTTAACTAAAGCAATGTCATCAGTCAGATTCAAGCATCTATATATTTCTGTCTGGTTCATTATCTGCATGTACCTCTGCCTGTGACAGGTCCAGCATTGCTGTCAGTGTCTGCTTCTCACCAGTTTTGTGTCCTCACCTGTGTCTGTGACCACTTGTGTCCAATCACTGCCAGTTCAGGAGGGTCTGTCAGTCTTCACCCTGGACTGGACACATATTGAAGTGTCAGACTCTGAATCACTTAGTCCTTTCTCTCTGTACTGCTTGAAAAGAGCCTGATTTGCTCAAAACTCAGACTGTATCTAGGATAAAGCTCAGTGACATACTTGGTAGACTTTGTTTGAAATGTCAAGTAATATGATAACTTCTCCATAAACTAATACGTTAATCCAATATGATCACTGAGAAAGAAATAATTCTATTTTCAAATGTTTCCATCACCCAGTATTGTCATGAACACAGATACTGAATTTCTGATGGCTGGTGAAATGTATTTCCATGTTGTTTATAGCTGTATACTTATATTCAGGTAATTCATTCAGCTTTCAATAATTCAGGATGCTATAAGTGACTGCAAAATTTTCATACATATGCAACTAAAAATCAGGGCTGATTATGAAAAAAGATGGTGAAAAAACAGTTTTAGTAAAATGATCAGCAGTCAGGAAGAGGCTCAGGTGAGTAGTCAGTTTTTCCTGATTTTTTGTAATAAGTACTGAGAAGGGAGAACATTTTGCTAATCTCATGAAAAGTCAATCCAAGTTGCCATTCATTTTTTAACTTGAGCACCATCTAGTGTGCATTAGAAAAATAATTAAAAATATATATATAAGGCCAGTTCACTGTGGCACCTAGCAGTGGAAGTGCTGGCATGTCTTCGATGTAAAAAGGAAAAAAGCACATCAGAGCTTATGTCCTGCTAACTTTCAGTAAAACAAGCTTCAAGTGACAAACATTCTTGTGAGCCCACTCCCCCTTTTATTTTGTGCTTGCTTGCACTTGCTTGCACTTAAGATAACGTAAGGAATGAAACGCACAAAGATAAATGTATTTATTTACAAGGAGATTAAAAATAAAGCAACTGGTTTTTTTTTTTTCTAAATGCAAATGCATGCTTGTATATTCATGCAAAGATAAATACAGAGCCCTGCATGTTGCTGAAAGTTGATACTATCTGCTCCACCAAACCCCTAGCTTTCAGCTAAATGTATCTTGGCAGATGTTCACTAGATCTACCCAGACTTGGAATACAGTCAGAGATTAATTTCTTTCCTGTGTGTCTGGATCAGAGTGAGTGCATTTATAAGAAGTTCAGTGTGCTGTTCTTTCTCTTATTAGCATTGTTTCATGCAGCGTGTGCCCCTTGACATGCTAAGGGAGCAGCCCATCTGTTATTACCATTGCTAATGAAGTTCATACTGCTCTTTTCAATACATTTCGTTTGCACCTGTCCTGCAAAGTCCCTCTGGCAGTAACTTCTGCCCTCTTTCTGGTCACCTCACATTCCTCCATATAACAAGATTTAAGGTGCTGCTGGGGGGTGTTACTCATTCTCACGCAAACATCACCAGTCAGAGTTCTGCTCCTTGTTACAGGAGTTCCAGTGTTGAGGGAAAGATCTCCTGCTTCTGTGTGTACTTCTGGAGATCAAAACCTACCATGAGATGTTTTAAAAAAGCTTAAGATTTGTGCATCAATCGAATGATTCTTTTGCGAAGTGGGAGGCAAAGGAAGGGGATGTTGCTAAGATTTTTTAAAACTTTCAGCTCAAGAGTCTACTTATTTTTTGTTGCAATTATTTAGGTATACAGACACTGCTTAGGCAGACAAACCAGTATTATTTTAAGCCTAGATACAAAAGCCAAAGCTGGTAGAACTTTATCCAGAGAATCAAGTTTTTATGACTTAGAAAAGAAACAAGCTTATTTGGGGCATTTCTCTTTCTCAGTTCAAACAAGGTTTTGGAAATGGACATCACTGACCCTCATATGCTCTGGCAAATGGAAGAGCTCCTTGCTTCTATAGTTTCTGGGTGACGTGGCTCTAAACTGAAATAATTCAGATCAATAACTGCAATTTTTAATGCTTAATATCTGTATTTGGATAAAGCTTTTGAACTTGACCTGTCATTTGCTGACTTGGTGCCCAGACATACAGTTTGTAGTGCAGGAAAAACTGTAAAATTTTCACCAAAGCCACACATGAAATGCATTTTCAGAATATATTATCCAGATAACAAGTGATAGAAGCTGCATGATGGTGAATCACCTCATTGTGCACTGGGGCTGAGAGCTGTTCACCTTCCATGTGTGGGAGTTGTATGCCATATGATCTAGGGAACAGATTTAATAACCTCTTGTTTCAGGGTGATCCTCTGGTGGTTTTACTTTCTTGATACAAAACACTTTTTCTTTGAACTATGCTAAGTAAAGACTGTGCAGTATGAGGCAACATCTTTAGGCAGAGGAAGTTATCCCTTTCTAGACATTTGCTGCACTCTAGGAATGAGGTACCAAATGGAAAATATAATGGCCTAGAAAGAAAGGGATGACTCAGTGTAAGTTCAGGTGAGGTGGCTGAAAATTGAGAATGCCAAGCATTCATCAAAATAATTTTTTAAAAGTGTTGAAGTTAGAACCCCTACTGTTATTAGTGTTGTGTTTACTATCTGGTAGTTTTATGACATTTATTTCAGCTCAAATTTTAATATCAATACTGTTGAATGATTCATAATAGACTAATTCAATTTTTCTTCTGGAAAGGAAATTTTTGCTGCAAACCAGATGTTGTGTCCGATCTGAATATGTAAACTGATTACAAAAGCACAGACAAATGTCTAGTTTGTCAGAGTCTTGAAAGTGGACAGGAACTGCTTGTTTTCCCTTAAGTGGAAATATGTTGAAGTAAAGTGATTTATACATTAAAGTGATTTATAAGGGCTCTGAAATCAGAATTCTTCAACATTACCCCCCCCTCCCCCCCCAAGTTCTTCCCCCACGTGCATACCAAAAGACTTGTAGTCTTCTATATCACTAAGGCATGATTTCCATTCCTGTCTCACCAAAGTTCAGGCAGAGTTGTTGATTTCTGATATGTAGCATAGAATATACCACCAACCTAAGAATTAAGCCTGTGGTTCTGACACCATTAGATTTAGTTTGCTCACCTGAAGCACACAGCACAGAGAATTTGGTGGTGCTGATTCTTAGAAAGCTCTGTTTCAGTGGTTCTTCATTTCTTTGTGTAATTTCTGAAAATGTTAACATTTAATTCCTGGTGGTTTAATACTTCTTACATAGTCAGCTATTACAGTTATTTGCCTTTACTGTTGGTACAGGATTTCAATATCTCACAGAGGGTTTGGCTTTATCATTTGGAACATGGTTCAAGAGTTTTGCCATTCTGCCTTTTCATCAAAATTGTAATTTTCAATGGGATTTCCATTGAAAATGGAAATTTCTTTTCAAGGTGTGTTTTTAAAAGCACTTTGATTTGGCTAAAGGCCTTTCTTCATCAACAGTAGTTTTGTAATACTTGAAGACTGTTAAGTCTACTGCAAAAATGCTTTGGTCCCAATCCTCTGCAAGAGTTTCTTTGAGAGACAAAACTTAATGGATGGGTGAAGCAGATTGGGCAATCATATCACATGGCATGAGAAAGGGACATCTGACAACCCAGCATGAATTGCAGTCTGAAGCCAGGCAGAGTTAACACCACAGAGCTCACACTCTATGTAGCCACTTTCAACTGGGGCAAGGGGCTGTTCTTGAGTGCTTGTGACACTCCCATACAAAATGTTAAAATGGAAACAATTAATTCTTAAAGACATGAATGAAGAGGAGAGCTGCTGGTCTAATGCCAGTGAATGGGGAAGTCTGAACACCAGCGGTCCAAGCTTCCTACCAGAATGATGGAAATTGCTTTGAAAGAGGTATTCTGAGAGGCACAGTATAATTCTCTCAAAATGTCATTTTTCTGTCATTTCAATCTGTGGAAAAAGTAACAACTGGTTCTATTCCCTGACCTAGTCACCTGCCTATGTGCTACTGGAACACCATATGAGCTCTCTGAATTCCCATCTTACAAGATGTTAATTATTTGTTGATATCTCATGAAAGAAGACAGACTGCCTAACTGAGAAAATGGGTTATCTGCATTTTTGGGGGTTTTCCTTGTTTGTTTGGTGGTTTTGTTCTGTTTATTTTTTTATTTTCTTTGCAAGTCCAGGGACATGAAATCTTCAACTGTTTTTTTTTGATCATAAGTGAATACTTCTTTGTGCCAGAGTCTGCAGGCTCATATGCCTGCATGTTCCCATTTCCGCACCCTATAATTAACTCCTTAAAGCAGCTCCCAGGAATACTTAAAATCTTGTTAATCTCATAAAAATGAAACAGCTAGCCTTAGGAGAATTGGTTAGTTTAACAGGCAGGGTTTATAAAATGACTCTGAATGGGGAAATTAGGACAAAATGAGAAGCAGACTGACATTTGGTTGTGGTTATATTGAAGAGCATCCTTTATGGCTATTTTTTTTTAATATGGATATTGTGCTTTCAAGAACAATTGGATTAGGTTACTTTAAGCATTTCCCTGTTTATGTCTGGAAATTAATGTGACCTATAATTTTTTTAGTCTGTGTGTATTATTCCTGAAAGTAGTGACCTTATGTATCAGTGAGATAACAGAAAATAGAAATTTTCTATCTAGACAAAACATCTTCAAATGCATGTAGTGCTCATCTTTCTGTTTAGAGCCTTTACCATCAGTGATTCTGTAACTCTGTGGAATTGTGCCTTATAGCATCTTCCCTGGTAGTGGGCTTATCATGGCATTTCAGACTAGCACAGCCTCATTTACAGATCTTCAGTGCATGCTTTAAGATTCTTCTGCATTATCAGGCACAAGTGTAGCCTGAGGTGGCCTAAGTAGTTTGTTTCAGAGAGTGTGTTTACTACCTGAATACTTCTGCTGAACCACCACAATTAAAACTGAGTATATGAAAGTGATTTGACTGTAGTGCCTGTTCTTCTAAATATTTTGGACTAATATCTATGATTCAGTATCTGCTGCATCAACAGTGGAGCTGTTCCTGCTGCAGGAGCCACTGTGATGCAGTGATGACTGTTTTGCTGAAACAAACTTTACGTTACTTCGGTTGGCAGCAGGGGAACTAGAAATTGTCCTTGTGCCAGGTCACATTTTTGTCATGTGACCTTTTTTCCTATTAATTCAGTGGAACTCTTTAAATACTGTGCCACAGACTTTAAGGATGGTTTCTGGTCTGGATGTGAAAACCAGAAATAACTTTGCTTGTTATTTCCAGCGAAGTTGTTATTTCTCTGGAAATAACAACCTATCAGGGAAAGATGTGCAAGGACATCTCACACAGACTTCTCCTTTGGTCAGCTTGTACTGGTAGTTTGAATGGTCATTTAATGAATGTACAAGAGCCTCCCACAAACTGTCACCAGCCAACACAGTTCATATGAAGGGTGCAAGTCTTGATTAAGGCAAAACTCTCAGTGGTTACAGTGGGGATCAGGAACATGTGTTTAAGGAACATAAGGAACTTGTCAATGATAAGTAGACTGAAGGGATCCATATGGAGTGATACTTGTGGTGTTCTATGCAGGGCCAGGAGTTGAACTTGACATTCCTGATGGGTCCCTTCCAATTCAGCATATTCTATGGTTCTATGACTCACTCTGAGCTATGACCTGGGAATTAGGCTTCTCTAGAATGCACAGTAATGTAAACATGTAAGGATACTTCCCCTTAAAAAACTACTTCTAAAATCAAAAAAAAACCAAAATAAAACTAGTTAAAACTGCGAGAATAAGTGGCTGTCATGTTTCAATAGATAATTTTAACTGATGCAAGCCCTAGATCCTTTGTCACGGACTAGGTACAATGAATCTGGGTTTCACTACTTAAAACAACTCCTGTCTCTGTAGATTTATCACCACGGAGCTCTTATTCTGTTTTATACCATCGGACTTGTCTATCACATCAGATCCACAGCTGACTCTCAGCAGCTGTAAATCAATGCATCTCTTATGATTTCAACATTAATTTTTTTTCCTATTCACCAGCTGAAGATCAGACCAAGAATTTGTTGACTGACTTTCCCATCTGGATTGTGGTCTGTATTTGTAGTTATACATTTACAGTGATGGTGGTTTTTCTTCTGGATTTAATTTTTGCTCTGGGTTTATTTGCTATATTAGAGTTGTATTTTAATGCACTTCTCCAATTCTAGCAAGTTACCTTGAAGTAGCTTATTGAATCAAAAAACAGAATACATTTTTAAATGATAAAAAGAAAATGTGGAATCTCCATTATAAAATGCCCCGTCTTCAGAATTATTGCCTGTAAGTAGTTGGCACCTTTCTGGGCTGTTGTTTACTCCAAACTTTTTTTTTTTTTTTTTTTTTTTCATCCATCATTTCCAGACTGTAGCAGACATGAGGCTGTTTAACTTTTTGTCTTAGTTTTCTTTTAACAGATATAGCTAAAAATGTGGAACATGTCCTCATATTTCCATAAAAGCAAACAATTGCAATGTATTAAATTCAAGCTCTCTATGTCACATCCTGTAGAGAAAGAAAAATTATACCAGGTGTCTTTTCTCTGTGACCTTGTGTTTCTCCACAAGTTTTTTAAAAATCCAGAGATTCTGTATGATTCAAATACATTTTCCTTGTGTTTGAATCATATTCAGGTTTGTATTTTCTTGTATTTTGTATTAGAAAAACAGTATCGCAGTAAGTTTTTGAACATGCATCTACCTTTCCAGGTGTGTTACTAAGGGTGAACGTTCTTTCTGTGCTCTTTACCCTACAGCACAGTGCACATAGTCCACCTTATAAAGACACAGCTCTTCTAAAGAAAACTCATTTTTCACCTCATCCAGAAATCAGTGTGTTTCCAACTTCTTTCTTCTGTTCAGAGCTTTCAGAGACAGTGATGCCAGCTGGAAAGGGCTTTGTCTTCCCAAGATACGCTCTTGGCATTCACCATTAGAAATGGCAAGTGTTACTTAAAATAACTAGTGTAGCTGCAGGTAACTATCTCTGCTCCTTTCAAAAGTGGATTATAGGTACTCCTGCAGCCGCTAAAGAACACTCTGGTAGAGGTTAAGAGAAGTTTTTGAGAAATATGGATAAAACATCTTCTCCAGGTCTCTTTCATCACAAATAGTTGTGATGCTGTGCATGGTCAAGAAAGGAATATTAGACTTTTTTTATTGTTTTGTCTTTAGGAAAAACTCCTCAAAAGCATAACAAGGAAGTCTCAGTTGCTAACAGTGAACTTTAAACTTCTGAAGGAGGTATGTGGCCACTGGCAGTATTTGAGTCACGATGCAGTGCTCACTGTGCAATGTGATGTGCAGTGTCATGAGCTGCCTGTCATGCTCATGGAAGAGGAAACAAAGGGAACTCTGTTTCCAGTGGGAGGGGAACTCTGTTTTTAGAAAGGGGATTGAACCTCCAGGTCTGTGAAAGTAATTCTTTTTAGAAATCAATTTTAGTTTAAAATTAAGTAAGTTGACTTACTTACATGATGTGAAAATCGTGCTTCTTGAAATGGTATGTCTCCTTGGATGAGCAGAAAGAAACCGGGCATTTGTAATGCCAGTCATCTTGAAGAGTGCCTAAGCGTGCTGTTAAAAATGTCATCACAGCATAGACTTCGTGGTAGAAACCTACTCAAGGAACTAAAATATAGCTGGATATGAAAGCCCATTGTAACATGATCTCATGGCAGTCTGTGAATAATTTGCAATGGATGGAATAGAGCCTCATTCTCAGTAGGCTCTTGCTAAGCTTCAAAATTAGAATTTTGATGAGGTTCAAATATGAATAATACTTTCATCTCCATGAAACTGGTGACCTTCCTGGATAAAGTGAGGAATAAAGGGTAATGATTGGTTATGCCTTGCACAAAAATACTTTGGGCAATAGGTCTGTGTTTACAGGAAAGGGGTGCCAGCTACTTGTAAAGGCTTCTCTTTAGGTTTAAGTGGGTTTATTGATATCTTAATTATTATTTCTTGCTGACAGTATGAGGATTACTGCCTGTTGCAGTTGATTATGGTTTACCTCTTTGATGCTCAGTTATGGCACAGGAGAGTGCTAAGGGAATTAACCCTTAGAGATGGGAAGTGCTTCCAGGGCCATAGCAAAGATTGGCTGTGGTTCTAACTGGAGAGTAGATGGAGTGTTCTGGTGTGACTCCAGGGGACAGGTGGGATGAACTGCTCCATTCGCTAGAGATGACAATTCATCAGGGTTTCCTGACTTAAGGAAGAGAGGGCAATATCTCTGCTATACTGAAGGCATTAAGTGTCATATCCGCCCAGACTAACATCTGAACAGGACAGAAATACCAATTTGTTTGAAAAAGAAACAGAAATTGAAATGGCAAAAAGTTTTAGCATCCCAATGAGTAAAATAGCTATGTTTTGTATTAGCACTTTATATTAGCATTTTTTTATTATATTTATCACAGGATCACAGAAAGGTTAAGATTGGAAGGGACTTATGAAGGTCATTTTGACCAGTCCTCTACTCAAGCAAGGCCACCCAGAGCCAGTTGCCCATGTTCAGATGGCTTTTCAGTATCTTCAAGGAGGGAGACTCCACAACCTCACTGGGGAACCTGTACCAATGCTCAGTCACCCTCACAGTACAAAAGTGTATCCTAATGTTCACAGGGAACCTTTTGTGTTTCAGTTTGTGCCCGTGGCCTCCTGTCCTTAACTGGGCACCACTGAAAAGAGCCTGCCTTCGTCATCTTACACCCTCTCTTCAGGCATCTATATATACAGTGATAAGATCTGGCCTGGGCATTCTATTCTCTAGGCTAAGCAGTCTCAGTGTAGCTGTTCAGTTTGCTTCCCCCTTTAAGAACATTATTAGATTTTAGACAGTTCCTAGATGCTCAGTCATTAGCTGTGAGCAAGAAGAATGAAAAATCTTTTTCCAGGTCTTAGCTTTGCTCTAATTGCTGCATTAGCTCAAACACTGTAATGGCATTCAATCTTTTGCATTCTGATTTCTGCAGCACACTCTCCTTTGCTTCACAGAGCAGTGTGGAGAAAAACCCACAGCACAGTGAGATCAAACACTAAATTTTGGCCATTGGCTTCCTTGCTGTGGGATGTACCATAGTACTTTGGTCTTCTGTAACCTGCCCTGGCTGGCCATGCAAGCTGACAGATGTATGAACTGATGTATGCAACCCCAGAAAAAATACCCATGGGCCCTTGAAGTTGAGCATTGTTGATATGGCAAATTTGAATTGACAGGGCAGGTAGGGTATGGGATCTTTCTTAGTGAATGGAAAGCAGTCATCTGAAATAACTTTTGTGTATAAGGACAAAAATTAGTTGGGATTTTACCAAAAGAGAGTGTAAGAACAAGGCATGCTCTATTAGGAAGAACATGATGGAGACTTCCTGTGCAGAGAAATATTTATGTGGCAATCACCAAAGTTTGGTTATATAATAACCCAATTTAGTCTTAAGTATGTGGGAAATTTAAACACTTTCCTCATTTTTTTACGAAAGTCTTCTTATTTTTCAAGACCAGTAGGTTTAGAGGAGTGATGCATTTTTTGAGTATAACCTGTGTTGCTTGTTAGATCAGAACAATAAATTCCTGGCAGCTGCGGTCCCTATGGATCTTTGGACTTTCACAGAATTAAAAGAGAGGAGCTGAACTCTGCCAATGCTGGTATGTGGTCTAGAGAGCAACTCTTCTGCCTCAGCTGTCAGCGGGAAGCCCAATTAGAAAATTTCGTTCTGCCCATTCAGGGTGGATGGAGCAGCTGCTCATCCCATAGCCCATCTGCCAGTGACACATCTGTGAAGTCCCAGAGAGCTGCCTCTGGGAAAGAGCCTCTGTGCCTTCCAGCTAAAGCTGACTTTGGCAGCCCCTCATGACTTTTGCATGAATTTTGACTGCGCCTTTGCATCAGAATATTCTGAATTCCAGTGGAATTATACTGATGTAATGGAAGGAAGAACAGCATCTGCTTTCCACTTGCTTTCAAATGGGGTTTTAAATGTAGATGTCAGTTTGGGTATATTGCAGACTGTTCTATGAAGATATAGTAAGCCTGATGTATCAGTTCCATTGCATACAGTGAATTAAAGTGCATCACTTTAATGAACTTCTTTCATAATTTTCCGCGAACTAACTTTTATGTCACATGCATCCCAAATAATTAAGAAATCCTATAGTAAAAGCAAATTGGATAAATTGATATCTAGCTCATTTTTTCTTCAGTGTATTCTTACTGTACTGTTGTTAAAACTAGAGTATATAAATTAAATAAAATTATAGAACAGTAATGAATCTATTATATGATACATTAAATGCAATGTCCAAAGGGACATTTTTCCATGACATCTCAATAGCAAAAAACCCCACTAGGGTAAATATGCAAAGCTGGATAACTATGTTTGAGACTGTATGCTACACTTGTCACTGCCATTGAATTTGCTGCAAGTGATTTGGATTGCTGTTTTTAAATTTAATTTGGAGTTTATTTAATTTTTTAGAAAATACTACAACAAAAGTCTGAGAAGAAAGCAAGAAGGGTGCTCATAGACTATGTACAACCCACATAAGAAAAAAAAAAAATCTTTCTTTGTCAGCGTCTGAGGTAGTACAGAAATTAATTAATTAAGAGATAATATGGAAATTACCTTCAGAAAGAGACTATCTTTGGTTCAGATATGTAAGACCAAGCAGTGTAACTTCAAGGTTGCAACAGTGATTGTCAAACTGCTTGGCATATCCTTTTTCACTTCCTATGCCTTGCATGGAAAAATTGGAAGGAAGGAGTAGAGATCAGGCTGAACTCTCCTAGAGGTATTCAGCCATTTTTCTAGCTAGGTGAAACCAATCCCAATTATTTAGTGGTTTCAGAATACTTCTGTATCCCAAATATGAAAGAATCAGCTTTCAAAACCAAACCAAACTGCAGTGGGGGGTGGAAAAATGAGTTGTCTGAAGTTTAGGAAAATAAAAAAAAAACTTGTTTTGAAATTCAAAGAAAAAAATGCCTTAAATGTGAGTAATTTGCACCCAGCACTAAGATGCTGGTGGTAAAAGTATAGTTTTCAATGTTTTTGTTATATAAAATGTCTTTTCCAGGAATTTACAATCTTGATCTCAAGAAAGTCCTTAGAAATATAGTTTTCAGAATATGCAAAATCTCATAGTCTCTTATTGGTAATTTGCCTCAAAACATAAAACATAATGAGAGAAAAATATTAAATGAAATAATCCCATCAAATTTTCTACATTTCTAAATTTTTAATCCAGCAATTTTACGTGGTCCTAAACTTAGTCCATGGAAATACCACATACCTCCAAGTGGATGGAAGCACTTAATTTCATAGGGTTAGATTTGATATTTGAGTATCTAATCCCTATCTGTAAATATACAAGGAATATAATTAAGACTATGAGGTCCTTGAGGTAAAGACTTTAGCAAAAATTGTTTTTTAAGCCTTCTTTAAAGACCCATGGTAGTATTACATGCATAAGAGCAACAAATCCACACATTAGGTTGCAGAATTTCTTTAAGTAATGATTATGTGAATATCTTTGTGTTAGTGTAACAAACTTCTTGCTTCCTCTATTATTGGTTACAGTAAAATGGTTAAGCACTTCTATGAAAAAGTTCAAATCTCTGAAAAAGCAATACTCATGAGAGACTTTGGAGTTTATTTAATTTTTCAGAAAATACTACAAGCTGAAGCCAAGCTGATAATGTTTATTATTAGTAAGTACCAATGAATTTTTTTATTTTAAACATTGGGAACAGTCTCCTACCAATAAGGTAGACACACAAGTAGCTGATGTTACTCTAAGGCAAAGAATATTTCTTTTCCATGCTGGAGAGCTTCTCTGTCCACACCACGTGTTTGTATCTGTCCAAATCAATTATTTCATGTAATGACAGTAAAGGCCTGGTAATGGTTCTGTCACAGTCAGAGTATTTCCCCCTCTGAAGATTAATGCCTTGTGTTTGCTGTGTTTGTTGACAATGTGAGGGAGACCATTTGTTACCAAATAGTACAGCATTATCTCTTTGCTAAATTACAGGAGCCTTATTTAAAGACAGCTTTTGTTCAGCAGTTTGTTTGGCAAGCACGGAATAGCTTGTCCTAGTAAAGTGCTGACTTGCACATGCAGGCTAGTCTCCCAGCAGTGTGCATTATTTTTTGTAAGCCTCTACATATCTGTCTCCTGCCATATCTCAAGAAAACAAAAGTTTTAAAGACATGAACTAATAAAAATAAAGCTTTTTCTTTTTAATATTCGTTGCAGTTGCAAACAAAAATTCAAATTCTTGAGCTGCTCGTTATGTTTTTGTCTGAGGTGCCTTTCAACCTGAATTATCCCATCTCTTAATTTTAAAGTTTTCAAAGTCATACATATATAAAAGTAGAATAAGCCCCCCTTCCACTCAAAGCTTACTTTATTTTGAGAAATAGTTGCAGTTACATTATTGGTGAAATGCTGGTGATTTTCAAAAGTATATGTTGTCCTGGCAATGTTCAAGGCCAAGCTGCCTTTAGCAACCTGGTCTAGAGGAACGTGACCCTGGCAGGGGGTTTGTAACCAGATGATCTTTAAGGTCCCTTCCAACCCAAATCATTTAGTGATTCTATGATCTGCAGGCTTCTATGCAAATCAGTTCCTGTATCCTGAAATATCCTACTACACTTGCAGGTATGCATTCTAAAGGTATTGATCACAGAAAAATTGAAAGTATTCTGTTGCTGTAAGGGTTTGGTAAGAGCTGTGCATCACTGAACCCTTCCTCTGCAGGGGCATTTAGGAGCACTCAGAGATGATTACCCAGGTCCAGGCTGCCGTGCTGCAGGGTATGTATTGTGGGGCACGGCAGTACACCAAAATGGAAAGAGAAGGCAGCAGGAACGATGAACTGTGACCACCATGTTAGCCCATGGCTTCCAGCTGAGAGTATCTCTGACAGCAGGGAGCCCTGAAACAGCCAAACTCCAGGGGAGCTGCCGTGGAGGCCGGTGATGGAACGTGCCTCAGGTGGGTCACTTGGAATGGGTCCTGTCAGCTGCTGTTTATAACACTGTGCTCAGGGAGGAACAGGCAAATCAGCACTGCAGTAAAACCTCCAGAGCTGATGACTGATGTTTTCTGGGTAGATATGATTTACAGTGGTGTTTTCAGTAACTCTGGTAGCCTTTACTGGCCTCCTGCTTTAGGAGTAAGCTTTTAAAAAACCGATGCACTTTCCATCCCTCTAAGAGTTTTGGCCTGGCTGTTCCTGCCCGAGGTAGTCCTCATAGTTCCCGTGGGCTGCTAATGGAAGTGGGCAGCACTTTATGCCTGCTTTATGTCCTGGCCCATAATGAATCACTCTCCAAAGTCCATTACAAACCAGTCAAGGAGGGGCTGTTGCTTCAGCAGAATGTTCTGTAATGCAGACAATTTCATTCCTTTGTCTGGAATGGAAAAAGTGCCTTTCCAGCATGAAACGCCAGGAGAGCTGGGCTCTGTACCACATTAGAGACTCACCCTGCACCATATTAAATAGCTGACTGCTTTTGTATGAAGAGCTGCTAATCAAACTCCCTTAATAAAAAAACTGTCAAAATGGACTTACACTTCTAAAAGCCCTCCAGGGTCAGTAAAAATCATTAATTTCTTTTTCCAATAGCATTCAGCTCTCTAAAACATGAGGAAGTGTGTGAGGCTTATTCTCAAGCCTCTTGACTCTCTCCATTTATCTAGAAGAGTTTGTTAAATTTTTCATATAATCCCTGAACTCTGGGAACTTCGGCATCAAAAATTTACTCACTGTAGAAATCATGATATGAGAATTGAAACCATGCAGATATTTTCTTTGTGAATAGTACTTTTGTAGCTTCAAATCAAATATGGAAAATACAGTTAAGAGAAAAGAGGTGAATAAGTAATATAAAAGAAGCAAGGAAAAGCATTTTTTCTAGGTGTTTGTTTTGTTGGGGTTTTGTTTTGTTGGTTTTTTTTTGGTTTTGTTTTTTGGTTTGTTTTTGTTTTGTTGTTATATTTTTTTAATAAGCCTCTGCAAAATGCATAATTATGGAATGTGCTGTTTCTTTTGTGGCTGACTTATGACAAAGCTTTGACTCAATAATTTGGTAAATCCATTACAAGAACCATTTTAAGACTAGTAAGAACAATGTTGTTCAAAGACATTTTAAATGCAATGAACATTCAGAAGAAACAATAATAATTCTGGTAGATGGCAAGCAGAGACAAAACTTGCTTTGAATGCAAAATTGCAGTTCAGGCAGCCATTTCGGTTTGCTTGAAGGTTTTCTGTCAGAGCTTCTCGCAACCCAGATGTAAAATCAATGAAATTGTATGAGGGAATGTGAGAGAAAAAGTTCTTTTTCTAGAAGATAACTATGCTATTTAAAAAATTACCTGCTTATGTTTATCTTGCTTCTAAATTTCAAATACTTCTTGATTATATTTACTTCAATGGTTGGCTATTGTGTCCTTCACGCTGCCTGAACAGCGTCAGAGGAAGCTATAGCATAGCTTCTTTCTCTGGCACTGTACTGATGGGGCAATGTATTGCTGTGAAATCCAGCTTTCTCTTGAGAAATAGAAATACTTTAGCAACCTGAGTGCAAATTTAAATATGTAGATAATATCCCTAACCAATGTAGCTATTCGTATTTACTTTCATTTGCTTCAAATAGTCAGGCTGCTTGTATTTTTTTTATAGTCAGTGTTGCTATTTTGTACAAAAAATGTGGGGTTTTGAGAAAAAATACCTCCACAAGTATCTCACTTGATTCTATAATTTTCCTTCAAAAATTCAAATGGTTGAATAGGCCAATATTTGGCTGATGATAAGACCTTTCATTCAAACACTCAGCTACAGTGAATCATGAGAATCGTGGTTGTCTTTTCTTAGAGGATAAGACTGAGATTTCAAGTTCCACTGAATTGCTCTTGATGTGCTCTGACTACAGAATTCCATGATATATCTGGCTTCTCTCATGATGCAAAAGATTATGTTGCAACAGTGAAAAAGTGCAACCTAGAAGATAAATTTGTGAGGGAGATTAGTAATATGAAATACTAAACCTACAGTTCCACTGGATCTCCCATTTGGCAACGTTTCTGAAGTGAAATATAAGTTTTCTTCTGAAATAATTTCTGCTGATAGGTTTACTTTGGGGGAAGGGGTGTGGATATGGTAGTGAGGAACGGAAATAATTCCTTGTAAAAATCCAGATAGCTCTTTTTCACTGTTTTTCCTTTTTGTTAGCATTTTCCTGGTAAAAGTCCTTTCTTTCCTACCAGCTAATTTAGTCAGATACTCAGTATTTATTATTAATAATGAAGCTGTGCAATAGGTTATATTATGAATGTACATTACTGGTTTTGACTCAACAAATGAAGCTTTAAAAATGCCTTTTGCTTGAAACAAAAAAATTTATCTCCTTATATATCTCAGCCACGGTCCCAGAATTCATTTCTATTCATTTCTGTTCATTTTTGTTCATATTCCTATGAACAAAATGTCAAACATATGGATGTTTTAAAAAGGAAACAAAAAAGAGTGGTAAAACATTAAATCACATTTCTAATTAGAAGTTAGTTGAGTATCTTTGGGCATGTTAATGCTACTCATACTCTTGCATGGGCAACTCTTGGCAAATATTTATTTTTTTTAAGTGGTGATTGGTCTGAGGTTGTTCCTGGGAGCTGACTTGCAAGTTGTATTAAATGCTCTTAAAAAGGATACAACTCTGAACTGGAGCTGTGAACATGAACTTCAGATGTATACACTGGACTTTTGCCTTGGTCCTTGCATTTTTTATCTGTGAAAGAAAGCTGGCAATGAGAGATGCTGTGGTTCAGGTCATCGAGCTGAATGCCCAATGAAAAATATTTGGGTTTAGCTGAGTAAGATGTATAAATTAGATACTGTGGCAGCTGTGTAGCTGCAATAAGCATACATGGCGAATGCTTATTAAAATGATATGGCAAGTATTTTGCAGGGAATCTCTGGTCTATGTTCCTAGGAGTAATTTTTTCATATCTCAAAAAAGCAGCAAGTGAATAATTAATAGAAAATCCGCACATGGATCATTTGCATGAAAGAAAAGTTGTTAAGAATTGCTTCAATCAATGTAACATTTCACTGGTATTGATGAGGAAGGCCAGCAGTCACCTGGAAGGAGAAAGCTGGAAATATGTACCAGTGGAAAAGAAAAAACTCCAAAACCTAGAGCTGAACAATAAAGACTCTGTAGAGTAGCAATAGCATGATTTAGTAGTACATGCAACAGCCATCAATTCCAGATTAAAGTGGAAAAGTTATTTGTTGGGTGTCAGGATGATCAATAGATTGTTTTTGCATTACATCAACACAGCTTTTTTATCAATATATTGCAGCACTGAATCAACATGTTACAGTTGTGGAGTGCAACCCTAAAGAAAAAAAGGGTTGTTAGGCCAGTAGGAAGAACTAGTATTTTTATTATCTATGACAACTTCAATTATTACAATGAAAAGTTGCCCTGAAAATGCATTTTCCAAAATCTTGCTTCTACCATGAACTTGGAAGAGATGTTGAAAACCCTCCCAATGCCTGCTCCCCATGAGGATTTGTCTGTCTTCTTGGTACATGCAAATTGCCTCAGGGCTGCTTCAGGGTTTCATTATTGAAAGGATGTAAGCAGCAAAGTCAATAGCAAAGAGCTTTTGTTGAAACGAGATCATGTCAGAGGATCACAGAAAAACAGTTTGGAAAGAACCTTATAAATTGGAAAGGATGCTCTGGAGAGCATCTTGTCCAATCCCCACTCAAAGCAGGGCCAAATTAGAAAAACTTTCTTGGGGAATTGTCTGGTTGGGTTCACAGAGGAACTTGCTTTAGGAACAGGTAAGATCATCCTCTTTTTGGTTGTTTGCACAGGCACTTCGAGTCTGGATGTTTAAGGTGTATTTAGACAAAAGGAACTGAGTTGTGTCTGGAGCATGTTGCAGGAACATCTTTGTTCAGATTCTCTGTTTTGCTACTGTGACTGATTCAGCCATGCAGCAGAAGGGTCAAGAAGAAAAAAGAACCAAGGTGGTTTTCACTGTGCCTTCATGACCATGCTTTGATTGGTCTTGGTTTGTGTGTGTGTGTGAGTGTAAACCTTTTTCAGACAAAGCTTACCCCATATCCCACCTAACAAGTTGAGCTTAGCAGTGTCACATTGCATGGTGTTCCTTTTCCCTGCGACACAAATATAAATCTGAATCACAGGATGGCAAGGACTCCAGATGTCGCTGGCTCACATGCAATCAGGCTCAGAAGCTGAAAAGTACAATTTGGCCCCAAATCTAGTGTCTCACATACTGAGACTGTTTCTCTATGGAGATTTGCCTTTGCTGCAAACTACTGGTCCTGTTCTCCACCCTTCCTCTGTGGATCACCAGCTCCCAGTGCAGCTTTTTGGCTGCTGTAACACTTAGCTAAGCTGGTGCAGGGTGCTCACAGATGCAGATGTGGCTCAGCGGAAAACTTTTGCATGCAATGCAAGAACACATCTGCACCCCCTGCTCATAGAAGCAGACTGTTTGTAAAGATGTAATTTTAACAGTGATTGAACTTGCATCCCAAATCTTTCTTCCTTTCTCAGTGAAGTATAAAGTTTACAATTAATTCAAAACTCTGAAGATTGTGTTGCAGATGAAAGTCTTTGTTTTTTTTCTGGCTTTTGAGTATTGCATTCATAGCATTTTGTCAAAAGAAGGCAAAGCAAGTTAAGAGACTTCCAAAACAGATTGCTAGGTGAACAGAAATATTTTCCATTATTATTTTAGACTAATAAATGTTGCAAAAAAACCCCAGGTATGCAAATTACCAAATTTATTGATCAGGAGCAATAAATGTAGCTGTTCTGTCCCCTTGCAGGGAAAAAATGCAGGAAGTGTAGGTATATCCTGAAGTATAGCTGAAGTTGTTGTGAGAGTCTTGATTCAGAAAGTATGGTAGTAATCTGTAGGCACAGGAAAGTGACTTCGTGGCAGATAGGTTGAATGATTTTTAATTTTACAGTTATACCAAACTACAGAGAGGAAACATTCTTAGCACATTAAGGATAAATATGCTTTCAGTGAGAAAAATGTCTTTGGACAGATGTTTGGCAGAGAACTCTCGTAGCATGCAAAGGTTGCCATAAACCAGATCAGGGTTACCCAACTTCTTGTAATGATGCCCTCTGCATAAGTCAACAGCCAGTACTGGCTGTACCAGTCAACAGGCAGAAATACAGGGATGGCATACTGGAGGAATTCTTAACAGTTTAAAACACTTCTTGAAATATCAGAATATTCCATGCCATCAGTTGCACTTTGGTTAACTTCATGCCTCTGTGTAGCGTATATAACAACAAATGAAAACAGTGCTTGATTTTCTCTATTCAGGGTCTGGCTACCAAAAATACCATGAGAAGAAATTTCATATTACAGTGCTTTAGCCCATAAGGAAGGGGATAATTCCACACAAAAATGAAGGGCTTAAGGAACTCAGATGTGGCTCTGAACATGTGCAGGGAATGAAATTAACCATAAAAACCCAATGTGCTTTAATCAGGATTTTTAAACAGCTTCTCCCTTTAAAGTATTGCGCCTGACTCTAATGTCATGATGTCAGCATAACATAGATTTCATTAAATTGGAAAAAAACAGATCAGCCTTCTGTAGCACTATGGCATAGCCTTTCCTTCTGGAATCTTTAGATGAAAATTCAGGCTCTCCAATAAAAATTATTGATGATCTGCTATCACTTTCTAGCAGCCTATCAAGGAACTAATTTTACAGCAATGCCCAAAGGCAGAAATGGTTATTGAAAAAAAAGAAAAGATGGGGGAATAGCTGGGTTAAATTATTTTCCCATCACTGTTTGAAGAAGAACACCTAGAAGTTTGAAGTTCTTACCACCCCCAGCCATTAAGTGCACTTATTTAGATCTGGAATAAGCAGGTGAAATTAATTATTTTTCTCCTGCTGCTGGTGTTCTTTGTGGTAATGCTTTCAGCTGCACAACTATTTCCTGCTCTGTGATAGCTTAGAAATTTTAAATTACCTTTGAACGTTGGCCAGCTTCATAACTGATATAATTTGACATTGCTCCATTGACTGTCACTAAAGGAAGAGCTGACACGTGATTTCTAACATTTCTGAAGGCAAGAAGAGTTCAGCCATATGAAAAAGTTAAATGCTGAGGTCTTTAAAGGAAGCATATGGGAATTCTCATTTAATGCCAGGTAAATACTGACTTACACCAGGTTAATTAATGCTAACAGAACTGAAATGCTGCTTTAGGAAAATACTATGAAACCCTAGCTGGGTCAGCTAATGATACCAGTAAAAACATACTCTTATGTTATTTTCTGCATGATTCAAAGACCATAACTCTTAACATGCTATATGCTTCTTAATAGAAACTGGTCTTGCTATTTATCCGTTTTCTAGAGGTTAGGTAATAAGGTAAACAATGGACTCAGACCTGACTTCTCACAGTCTGTTACTGAATACATGGTTTGTGCATTGTTCATTCTACACCAGATACACGGTGGAGCAAATTTGGATTAAGAAATTTGACTTGATTACAGTTCGTGATATTTAAGTAATGAAAAACTGATTTTTTTTTCTTTTTTTCCCCTCTTGTAAACAAGGCAGAATTAACAGTGTGAGAAGCCAGTTTCTGATCTTGGTATGAGTGTCAGTTTGGAGTGGTCCCATGACTTCAAACCTTTGCTCCTCTTTTTTTCTGCCAGTGCTCCATCTGTTCACAAACGCTCTCACTTTATTATTCTGTCTTGTGTTTTGTACCTTCATGCCTCTTTTTAATATATGTCTGTGCTTGGACCAGCCTTTCATTTTGTATGTCAAGCATAGAATAAGAATAATAGAATGGTTTGGGCTGGAAGAGATGTTAAAGATCATCTGTTTCCAAACCCCCTGCCCTAGGCAGGGACACCTCCCACTAGACCAGATTGTTCAAAGCCTTATCTAACATGGCCACTTTATTGAAAGTGCTTCTCAAAACCCATATATTTTACCTTGGTTTTCATCTCATACTTCAGTTTCCTAAGTGAAATTCTGAATTAACTGGGGATAATTGCAACACTCCTATTGGCTTCCTGAGAGACAGATTTCATATTCTGCATCTGGATTTGTCATAGCAAGATAGAAAAGTATTTGGGGCAGAGACAATTGGATAGATTTCCTTTACCTACAATGGTACACTGGCAAGAGTTTTAATTTTTTATAGTGCTTAGCTCTTCTGTAAAGATTTTTTCCACTTTCGTTAAATGAAACCTGAGACCCTCTGGGACTTCAGAGGTAATAACATTTGCACTCTTCCTTTCAGCCAGCTGCTTCTCTTTGAAGATAATTTTAGAAAATGCTGAAGAAAATACCTAAAATAAGAAAAAAAAAATCACAAAAAAATTTAAGTTTATGGCATACAAGAGCTGCTTTATCTTACTGGTTAGGTATATAATTTTGACAAGGATTATCATAATGAAAAGCTTTGTGGCAATGACATGAGGCTCAGTGCATTGATACTTTATCCAACTGGTGATGCAGATGAGCCACTTTAAATAACTAATCTAATGTGATGACAGCAAAAAATACAATGCTCCCTGTCCTGTTCAGAGGCAACATGAACAGATTAAAACTGCTGAGAAGTTCTTTGGAAATCCAATGTTCTCTTTTCTGGTTGTACTGCATATGAAATGACAGGCTAATCATCAGTAAGAAATCAATGACAATTATACTGAACAATTATGCTTGATCTCTAACTATTCCTATAAAAGCACAAAAGGTTCTCAAGGCAACTTCACTGCCAAGCACAGTTATCAAAACTGCATAATGTCCACTTGTTATTTTAAGCATTGCTGCAGCTCTGGAGGTTATCCTGGCTTCATCATCACCATTGTTGTAGTTTTTGCTCAAATCTTACAGCCCATAGTCAGTTGGTAAACCTATCTGTTTTCTAGCTAAGAGTGTGTGAGGTGAGCTGCAGAGGAAGTGAAGTTTCAAGATGTGATATAATTACATGCAAATTATGACTGAGTATGATGGACCATTTCAAACTGTTGAGAGAAGTGACTAGTGAAATATCTGCTCAATAAAGCATTGCCATAGAATGCACAATCTGGTTGTACTGTTTATTCCTCTCCAGCAAAACCACAGGTACAGTAAAATGATAAATTTTGTTCTTATTTTCATTCAGTCTCATCCAGTGATAACTGGACTAACAATAACAAGTGATTTCCTTTATCTGGGATACTACATCTGTGGAACTGTGTTTGTTAGTCAGCTACTATACTGTAGTCATCAGAGTTCCATTGGGCAAAGCATTTAGGCATCTGAATTGCTCTTGAAGTACTCTAATGTCCATTATTCATTATATGTCTCTGTTCAGTACCTTCTAAAAGTGACACCAACAGCTGTATCAGAAGGAAGGAACTCTGTAGCAAAGAAGCTAGGTAAGAGAGGAAGACTCGTTGCACTCCCTCACCAGGTATACCAGACTGTTTCCTGGGACAAAATATTTAGTGTTACAACATCTTTTAAAATTGTAACTAATTCAACCTATTTTTTTTTCACATTTAAATATTTGATTCTTTGGGAACCTTTCTAAACTCTTCACTTTATTTTTTTTCTGTTGTGTAGCAGACACCATTTACCTGGGTATGGTCTTATCTCTACATGGTTCAATTTAACTATGAACTGGGGGATGGACTTAAGTTCTACAGGAAGTCTAGATATGTCTAGTAGAAATGAGTTTTAGAGGCATGTCTGTACCTTGTAAAATGATGTGCTCTTATGCATTAACTTCAGATATGTTGTCTACTGGAATATCCCCTTTTTCTTGAATTGTCAGCGGAAATAAGAAAAACACTCTTTATTTTCAAAGTATTTTCACAGTATTTCTTATTAATTTTATCTGTGATGTGATGAATTTTGGGTTTTATGATTATATATCACAGCTGTTAGAAAAGCAGAAAAAGTTCTTAAATAGAAACAAATAATTTTTAAATAGAAAAAAATTTTCCATGTTGATTTTTGTCATATATTGTGAATAAAGCCCCCTGTTTTGAAGAAGAGAATAGGAAAATCATGATTTTACCTGTACAAAATTTTCCTACTGTTCTTTAGTATTTTCAGGACTCCCAAATCCTGTTAGTTTTGTAGCTTAACAGATGTGAAAAGCCAGGGACAGAGGTTCTTGAGTTTCTTCATCATAGGGAGTACCCCACATTTTATCCTCCTTGCTACCCATTCTGGGAGTCCAGAGAGCCTGTATTGACAAAGACTCATTAAACTGCACATGAGATGAGCCACAACATTCAGGCTGTTGACCAGATGTAAACAGCACTGCACCCCTGTCCCTTGGTTCTTGACATCCACCTTCAAGTGGGAAAGTAGCATTTAGAAGACAACTTGCGTGCCCTTTCTTCCTAGAACTACATTTTATTTGGGCTCTGGTCCATTTCATTTTGCATCTTTCAGTAGTCAACCAATAAGGATCATGATAGAGTTTTGTGAGAATCCTTCATAGGAACCTTTATGAATTACAGCCTTTTTGCAGCATTTTGCCTATGATGCTTTGCAGGTGGGAATTTGCTTTCTGTGATCTTTGCTGTGCAATGTTAATCGTGCAGGGGCCATGCTGCGCCCTTAAGCAAATTGGAGCTCAGTGCTTCCATATAGTTTTAATTCTTGAGACATTTTTGAGATTCAGCAAAAGGAAATTGCAGTAAATTTGAGCTAACAATAGTATATTTGACATAACATTAAAGAAATATTAGGCTGAATGGTTTCTTAGCATAATCTGTGCACAAAATATATAGCAGCATTTGCCTTTAACATCATATTCCTGAACTGTTGCAGAAGTAGTTTGCTAATAATGACTTTGGATTGTCCCGCAAGGGTTAATCAAGTTTAAGGGGATGGTTACACCTGCACCAGTTCTGAATTTTTTTGAACTGTTGTTGTCTCAGTATATTTTAGATACAAAATGCTATGGTAATTCTCGATGCGACGTCCATGCATGCAAGGAAAGTTACAGCTTACACAAGATTTCTCAAATATGTAAAGAAAACCTTTTTCAATTTACTCACAGCTCTCTTTGGGTAACATCAGGCTAGATGAAGCACTTTTACAATCCAACTGAAATGTGTGATTGGCAAACCAAGATCCTGGATGTAAAAATGAAACAGTAACTTCAGAATTAGACTCCAGTTATATTTATATTTACTGCTTAACCATTTAAAATTAATCTTGGGAAAAAATAGATACAAAACTGCATTCTTAATGGTTTTGGTCAGTCATTGCAGAAGCATGTATAGGTGTGTTTATAGAATATATAAAAATATCTATGGGATGGCACTCAGAATATTTTGCAACATTGTTGCTCTAAAATATTCTTAATATTCTTCTTTCTCCTTCCAATATCTCTGACTTAGAAGTAGTAGTGAAGAAATATATTACTTAGAAGTATTAGGAAAAAAAAGTGTTAAGATGTGTAAAAGCCAGCTAATTTTGTCACATTATTCCCCTTATTTCAGTACTGACAATAAAAGAGTGACCCTAATTAACACAGGAAGTTACAAAAAGGCCTACATGACACAAATCGATAAGAGTAATTTTGTGCACATAAATCCCAATGAATGTTTTTGAATGTCAAACTTTCCTCTTAATTGAAATATGTTTGGTTGTGAGAGATGGGGTGACAGAGACTCAAGTGGCTTCTGTTAAGGTTTAAGTTTCATCACATGCATTGCAAAATTGCAATGAATAAGAAAATTAAATTATAAAAAGATAAATATCCCACAAAGCACATGATAATACAGTGGGCTTGGGCTCTTTTTTAGGCTTTTCTTCTTCTTCTTTGTCTTAATATGTGCCTGGATGTGGGGGAAGACAAGAAGATAATCTTTTCCTTCCTACCTTGGGAATCCTCTGAAGCAGTAAGCACCAATTTTGGGCTGCAGTAAGGCTGCCTCCCACAGGCCTTAAATAAGCTGCCCTGTCTTCCTGGGCTCTGGAAAGGGTGCCAGTGCCAAGCAGTATTAAATTTATCCAGGTTTTCTGAAAATTCTGCCTGCAGGACTGGCAGAGGAGGTACTGGGGGTGCTTTGCCTCATGAGCCTGTTTGGCCTTTAAATCAACAAAATAAATTGCAGCTGCCGTGGGAAATACTGAAACTTTTTTTTTTTTTTTTAACTTTTGCATTTTAATTGCTTCTCTGCCTTGAATATTTTGTTTAGATGATGAATTGGAAAGATAAAGGCATCTTTTTTTTTATACAACTATTCTTTGCAACCAACAACAAATATTTATATTTTTGGGAAAAAAGCCCAAAAAGCCCCTAAACCCGAAATGTTATAGAGAGCTTGAAATCTTCACAGATTTTTCTACTAAAAACTACTTGCACTTTCCTGATCACCTTCTACGGGTGGAAAATGCAATATGGAAGATGTCTGACATGTTAGTTGGTCAGCTGAGTCATGTATGGTACTTTCCTCCTCCTGTGCTCATGTCCAGAGTAGAGTTAGGTTAGGTTTCAAATTATTTGTTAGCATGTATCTTGTGGAGAGGGCAAAGAGGAGCTTATGTTTTTCTCAGAGCTCTAGTGAGTGTTTTTTTTTTTTTTTTTTAATCCTTTTATTACCCAAAATTTACTTTATGAAGTAAACTATGTCAGTTTAGCTTGTAACATAGTTTCCTCTGTGACATTTATGCCTCCTCTGACATCCTACTTCAGAGCTTTATCTGCTGCAATCTAGGACATCTTACCTGCTACTTGCTGCCAAAATGCCCTGAATACTTGTGGCAGCTAGATATAAGAGTATAGGAGACATAATTCTGTTCAACTGCATTTCAGTAACAAATTGCCTCAGAGTGAGAGGTGGTTTTTTGTTCACGTGTGTTTCACATGGGTTTGGAGCCCATGTTCTCCAAGAGCAGCGACCAACCACTTGCACGTCCTGTCTTGCTTTGCTACACCCTGAGCACTTCCTGTCCAAGTAGATTTTGTTGTTTTTATTAGGCTTTTGCTTGAGAACGGAAACGGGATTATTGGACTGTGTCTTGGCTCTATGTAACCACTGTTGAGTTTTTGTTCCATTACTACCACTGTTTACATTAATTGAATTTTTAATAAAAGCCCGAGCAATTCACACAGCAGGTGCTCTCTGAGGCTAGTCACAGTCTGAGGTCATCATGGTTTTCACAAGGCAATTTTGCATCTTTTTTATTTGTTCCCTGCTGTTTTGTTTTACTTCATTTTCTACAGGTGCCCAAGAGAGAAATAATTGTGTGTTTTCTTTCTGTTTTGCTTTGTTTGTGGAGGGACTGTACACCCTTCTGATCATTCCAGTACTTCTGTGCTGAGCCTCTCCTCAGATCATTGTGGTGAAAGCAATGTAATGTGCTTTTTTAACTGCTGGCTCACTGATTGCTTGCTGTAGTCTATTTTCTGTTTTCTGCTATTCATTCCACCCATAATTCCATTGATTTTTCTAGCTCCCCTTTCTAAATTAGATGTTGACTAATGCAGACTTCTCAAGCCTCTTTTCTTCTGCCCTACGAGACTCTGAGGACTAATCAGTGTAAGAGACTTGACAGCTTGTTTGTTTTTTTTTTCTTTAAGTGCTCCTTCCTACCAGAGCATCACACAATAGCCATTAGACAAAAGGCCATATTCCCTTTTCCTCCTTTTTGGAGGAGGGAGAAGAAACAAGAGCAAGGCATGGGCAAATCTCTGGAATTCTCAGAACACAAAGTGGTCCCTTGTGCACAAGACCTTTGCCAGCATTTGGTTCTGTGAGTTTGCACCCTACTGAGCCTTGGGCACATCTCTGGGCTGTGGCATGTGCCCTTCCATGTTTGTTTCTCTGCATGAATGCTCCCTGGGGATCTCTCAAAGTTCACCTTGATTCCTCTAAGGCCTTCAGCTGGTCTGGATCTGTGTGTGAGCTTCCTGGCCCTGTATATTGCAGCAAACTGTGTGGCGTCCCTAAGTCTGCTTTCACATTATTTATCAGATAATCACTTTTTAGTTACCCTTACATCAGTTTCAGAAAGTTCAGTGTTACTACTTCAATTTCCCTAATTATTTATGCATTTAGCTGTGCTACATTGCCTCTGGAGATACCAGGAGACTCTAAAGCATGTCCTTCAGCACTGAAGCTGCCAAATACCGATAGATGGTAGGCAGGCAATATTAAAACACAGTCTTGTAACTGTCCTTCTGATACCAACAGTATACAACTACTTACTGAAAATCATTTTCCTGCTTTACCAATATCTTTGTATCAGTGAGATCTGAAGATGACTGTCTCCAAGATGAGGGTGACTTTTAGGACCAAGATCTTAATTCAGGTGCATTTAGTTCCATTTATTACAAAAGGAAAGAAAAAAAAAGCAGCTAAGTAACCACTGATTAGACTTTATAAGTACCATATATACCAAAGGTTTGCTCTACAAACAGTTTTTCTCCTGGCACAAAAGGTTTTCCTGGGTATGACTTTTTAATCTTCTCCTCCAACTCAGTTATTTCTGGTGAAGTATTATTTGATTGAAATTGCACTGGTGTAATTTAATTTGCTTCTCATCTTGTAATTAGTCTACAACAGTGCTGTGATTGCATCAGTACTAACAGATGTGAATAAAGCAATTTTTCTATTCACATACCTAAAATATATATATACCCCAACATTTAATATCATTGAAGATCCTGTTAGTGCTTTGAGAATATTAAAAGAAGCTAGATTAATTATTTTATCTTTAACATAGTCCTACTGGCCAGCTGATGTCAATAAAATCCTTCTATCTCAACTTTTAAATTACTTTTGTTTCTTTTTCACTTTAAGTCCCAAATATGTGGGAAACTTTTAGGTCCTCCAAAATTACAGTTAATTCCACTCTAAAGGAGATTAATTTTTTCAGTACTATAAAATAAAAAATAATACTGTAGGGGTAAAAGTGAGCAAAATAATCTGAATTTTACAAATAGACTCCAAATTCCTTATTTTTCGATAAAATATATTTTTTTAGTCATGTCTTTACTTAGTGAGCTGTATGCAGACAGAAGGGCTCATAAGAAATACATTTTTTGCACATCAAGGTTATGCCTGAACTACCTTTTTTTGCAATCAGGGAGAATTTGAAAGCTGAGATTATCTGAATTGTGACCTCAGTGTAACACTTTGAGAAGAGCAGTTTTTAAACAGACTGGACCATGGACTTCATTTATTCTTTTTTAAAGAATAATTGACACTCTTTATGAACGATCTAATTTGCATTTCTATTTCTTCTCCCGGGATTTATGCCTCACAAAGCTTTTATTTGATACCCAGTATTGTCTCCACACTGTAAGAGGTACTCTTTAGCAGCTGACAAGACTGGGTAATGTTTAGCTGGTCACAGGATGTCTGTACCAAAAGACAGGAAAGGAACTGGGCTCTTCTGATCTCTGTGAACACCATATTCTTTCTCTTAAGAACCTTCATTCGAAGGGACATCGGCATCTGTCATATGGTTTAGCATGCTTGGATGCAATACTAGACATTTGAATATTAGTATTATGTATAACCACCGTCAGAGCAGATCTGTGCAGAGTTTTGAAATAAAATAAATATATTCTAATATACCACAGAGTATGCAACTAGATAAGTCTGGTGGAAGGTTCCCATAGTTTAATTCAGATTCTTTCAAATGCTTCCTTTTGATGATTTTTAATGATACGGGGCC
Organism: Pyrocephalus nanus; assembly: GCA_038380795.1. Classification (NCBI taxonomy): domain Eukaryota; kingdom Metazoa; phylum Chordata; class Aves; order Passeriformes; family Tyrannidae; genus Pyrocephalus; species Pyrocephalus nanus. The sequence goes on along the minus strand of CM076260.1, from coordinate 90,824,550 downwards.
TGTATTTTCTTTGCTTCTAATGTATGATTCCTACTGGTGTGGTTTCAGCTGTTGCTTGAGGCAGCATACAGATATGTAGGTCTTACAACCTCAGCTGTGGCTTTGCTTTCCATTTCTGTTGAATCAAACATTTAAGAGGCCTGTGGTTCAGAAAAAGAGTGTGCAGCAAAAAAAAAAAAAAAAAAAGAACTATAGTGTAGGCTGGTCATTTTTTTACATTAATTACTTTGGTTTTTTCTTTTTTCAAATGCAGTTTTCTGTCATGTGTCTAATCTGTGTCCTCATGCTGCACCTTGTGAGCTGATAACTCACCCCTGTACCAAATGCTCTCCCACACACCTTTGCGCTCCAGTTCCTCCACTGCTTCATTTGGCAATGCTCCCTGTAATAAAAACAGATAACTGTCTAGCACAAATGAGAAGGGAAAATTATATTTTAGTGAAGGTGGATTATTTAATGTATAATGGTGTCGTGAACTTTCATTCTCTGATGCTGGATTTTTGTGCCATATGGGAAAAGCAGCATAGCAACATAACTGCTACTCCTAATTATATAGTATAAATGTCAAGCTTGTTCAAAATTCCAGGATTACACACTGCCAGAAGAAACTCTCTCTTCTGTAGACTGAAGCTTTTTGGCAACAGGGTCTGAAGGGAGAAGCACTTACTGTCTGTGATCTCACCAGCCTATTTCTGAAACAGCAGGGAGATGGACAGAAAAAGACATATTTACAATGTCTCTGCCAAGGGACGAGATAATTTCTTGCCTTCAGATCTAAAAAAATTCAAAGATACAAATAATTTCAACTATACACAAATTTAAATATTAAATTTAGAAAAGGTAACAAATACTGGTTGGATGTTTAAGCATTTAAAATATTATAAAGCACATTCAGTTTCACAGATGGGTATAACCAGCTGACTTTTGGTTGCAGTAATGTAAAAAAGACTTAGAAATTATTCTCTGAGCATTTAGCAAATGGTTATAAATTATTGCTGGATAGATAATATTTTTATAATTTTACTATCATTCCTACTGGAAGCAATAAAAAGTACTATACAATGCTATAGCAGAAGACTATCACTATCCAAGGATCTTGTGAGACACAAACAGTGTGTTAGAAAGGAAATAGTCTTATCTCTATTGCACAGCAGAGAATTGGAAGTGAGGTTTAGGCCAATTATTTGGTAAATGTTTGACGAAGCTGATTGCCTCTTAAGTAAAGTCTGGGAGAACTTCAGAATTGCTTCTTGTAGAAGGGATAATAGATGAAGGGCCAGGTAGATGTTTGTGTCGATCCATATTGATTCTGAACAGCTTTTAAGTTATTCATTATCAACTTAATAATTTCCAAAATGATTGTTTTATAGTGACAAATCATATGGATGCATTAAGAAACCTGGGAGGTTTCTAATAAGACTTCAGATCAAAGCATTATAAGAAATTTTAAAAGGCTATTTCATGCAGTTATACGTAATAGAATTACCAACAAAAATGGAAAAGGCCCCAGAATTTTAAGGAACTTAAATAGTATTTTGCTTTATATATAAATAGTTGAGAAAATTCCTACAGGGTTTTTTTATTTATTACCTTATATGGCTTGATTTAAAGCCAGTAAAGCATATAAGTCAAATTTCTGATTTGACCAAGTGGCAGAGAACACACATATGTTGTATTTAGAATTGGCAAAGGCTCATCGTGGTGAAGTGTGCTGTAAATTACTTTTGATTAGAAAAATCAGCAGAGGAAGTGAAAAATCATTACTAACAGAACAAGAATAATAAAACATTAATGCTCTGTGTAAAGATTGATGGGTAGTTGAGAAGTTGATTTGTAAAAGTCACCAGTACCACAGGGCATGAGTTTATTAAGAGTATGAAAGAGGCAGAGTAAAAAATGAGCTCATACTTTAATCAACAGAAGTGGAAAATAAACAGTTCAATATTTGCAGGGTTCTTCGAATGCAATTTTATTTTGAGGGTAATTGGCTCTGCAAAAAACCCCTAAGAATTTGACCGTTTGAAAATCAAACTCCCCCAACCCTGATTCAGCCCAGAAGCTGAAGACATTTAATAAAGTGTGGAAAGGCAGATGGAGAAGGCTGACACTTCATCTTCTTTATGATAATTTAAATATATATGTGCTGGGTTTGACTGGGATAGAGTTAATTTTCTTCACTGTAGCTAATATGGAGCTGTGTTTTGGATTTGTGCTGATGACAGTGCTGATAACACAGGGATGTTTTCATTACTCCCAGAGTCAAGGCCTTTTCTGCTTCTCATCCCACTCCATCAACAAGGGGGCTGGTGGGGGACACAGGTACTTGGGAGGGGACACAGCCAGGACATCTGACCCCAACTGACCAAAGGGATATCCCATACCATATGGCATCATGCTCAGCATATAAAGCTGGGGGAAGAAGAAGGAAAGTGGGATGTTTAGGGTAATGGCATTTTGTCTTCCCAAGTAAAAGTCCGTGCTTTCCTGGCGATGATTAACCACCTGCATTCGAATGGAAAGTGGTGAATTGATTCCTTGTTTTGCTTTGCTTGTGCATGGGGCCTTTGCTTTGCATATTAAACTGGTTTTATCTCCATTACTTACTAAACTGTATTTAACTCAACCCATGAGTTTTCTCACATCTCTGATTCTCTCCCATTCCACTGGGAGGAAGTGAGTAAGTGGCTGGGTGGTACTTAATTGCTGGCTGGAGTTAAACCATGACAATAAGGAAATGGATGTAAAATCTGTGCATTTTCCTGTTACCCTTCTTTTCCTACATGGTTTGTCATTTCATATACTTATGTGTATTATGTGTAGTACCTAACAGAAAAAAATAAATTGTCAGCTCCAGAGTGGGCTGAGCTATGACTCATGCAAACACAGAGAGGAAAACTGGGGCCCTAGAGTTGGAAATTGTTGGTGGCTACAATCATGCCTTCACATCTCTTTCTACACAGGTACCCTATAAATTGTGCTGTGTCACTGAGGATCCTGTGTTACACAAACTGACAATAGCTTTATCTGCTCAGGAAAGCCATAAAAGGAACTCGAGTGAAAAGAACTGGCTAAAAGTTAATGATCAGTTGACTGGACCTTCATGGTCTCAGAAACAACCATCATATGTTTGACTCTAATTGTATTTGGCATCCTAGATGAAAAATCAGAGTAGAAAGTCCAAGGGACTTATATCTCATAGGCATAAAATATCTTCTATTTTGAGAGATGAGTCACACAGATAAGAAAGTACAGACATGCTGGTGACTACATGTATTTCTGTGTAATGTTTTTACTGTTCATCTAGAATAGGAAACTTTCTTGATAAAAGTTCATGTACAAAAATATTACTCTTAAATGCTGCCAAATTGACAGTCTTCACACCACTGGCAGAGGTAACATGCATTTCTTATTCTATCTAGTCAGTATGCCTATATTTAACTGATCTAAAAGCACTGAGATACAGTGTAAGGAAGATATTTTATCTTCTTGCTCATTTACAGTTTACTGCAAGATGCTGAGTTTTTCTTGGAGCTAGTGGGAGTCTTTAACTCCCACTAGTTTTGCTCATAATTTGGTGTAAATAGTTCACAGGAGTGACTGCCATTTTGTGGAAACAGACTGAGTCCTTCACCTTTCATCAGGTTTTATAAAACAGTTCAAGATTATAAAATATATCAATATATATATAAAACAGAGTCTTCCAGGTATCTAATTGTTTAGCTAACTTCCCTCACAGTAAGCTTATTTCCGTGCCTTTCTGTTTGTGAGAAGGGATTTCATGAAGAAGTAGGGCAAAATCTAAAAAAGACTTTCAGTGCCTGATAGGAAAAAATAAATCACTTAGCCTTGGAAAAATCTCAAATTCAGAAGCCAGATCCCTCTTTGGCCTAAGAACAAGTAGAAATTGTCACTCTTTTCTAAGAATGGATGACAGGAGTGTCTCTGCCTCTCATATATGCGATAATTATATAAGACTGCTTCAATTCATACTTCAATATAATTTATGGTTCTTTTTAGTGGGTTTATGTGGTCATATTAAGGGGTATTCCTTATTGCAATTCATCTTCCAAGGGTCTTTATATTAAGTATACATCAAGCTTTTACACGTTGTCAATTATTTGTTTGTTTGTTTGTTTTTTCTAAAAAGCTAAGTATTTTAAAAATGTAAATGTGTGGTAAGTGTCTCAACTTGAAGAATGATGTAATAAGCATGTTTAGCAGACAGTAAGTGTAATAAAATGACACTTGGGGGAAACAGGTACAGTGGTTTCCTAGATTAGGAGTGCTTTTATGGACTCTAAACAGTAGAAATACAAGAAACAAATTCGTGGTGTCAGCTCTCTAGAAATTTGTTTTCTTTGTGTGTTGTAAATGAAATTTTGGTATAGTAGAGAAAAGAACTACCACATAGTATGAAGTTTCCAAACCCTTTAAACAGTAGCAAAAATGTAGAAGGAGTTAAGATGGCTCAATGCGGTGTTCTTGTGTAGTGAAAATACACAGCATTTTGATATTGCTTGTAGCAGTAGTTGTAAGATAGAGACAGTTGCACTGCTGTTGTAAACCTGATTATCTGAAGATCCAGGAGATACAAAGCTTGTAGGGAAAGTGCTCTTGAACCTCTCTTCTTTGACCAGTACCCCAGGTAGATAGGTAATAAAAATGCACAAGGACCCAGACTATTGTAGTTATACACTGCTATCTTGCCAGATTAAATAAAACAATGTGAATTGCGTATTTCTTCTTCACAGTCTTGTTCACCAGACCTACAGTTGCAACACAATGGGGACTTGTAACTTGCTTAACAATTCCTCATTCTGCAGCTCCCACAGGCTCTAGCAGTTGAGTACAGTAACAATTTTTACTGTGATCTTGCTTCTAATTTACAAAATCAATAACATTTAACAGAGTTTGAATGTTCTTCTCATGGAAGGAGCTAAGTAAAACTATGGGTTTTCTACTTTTAAATTTTTTTTCCTAAGAAATCCCATATCTTTAATGCTTTGCCTGTCCTTCTCTGCTTATCACTTAGAATCATAGAATCATTTAGGATTGAAAAGATCATCAAGTCCAACCATTAACTCAACACTGCCAAGTCTACCTCTAAATGATGTCCCTAAGTGCCACATCTACACAGCTTTTAAATACCTCCAGAGGTGATGACTCGACCACTTCGCTGGGTAGCCTGTTCCAGTGCTTGACAACCCTTTTGGTGAAGAAATTTCTCGTAATATCCAACCTAAACCTTCCCTGGCACAACTTGAGGTTATATCCTCGTCCTATTGCTTGTTACTTATGCCTTGGTATCCCTTTCATAGCAGCCAGAGATTTGACTAAATTTTTATATCTCTTTATTGGTGTAGGAGGGGTAGGTAAAAAGAAAAAGAGACTGTAGTGTATCCTCTGTACTTTCAAACTTTGGTGTTCTTCACAGCTGTGAGTTGATGTTTCCTTACAGGACTGGTGTCATTGCAAAGAGATGACAAAAGGTATATCTATGCTGTCAGGTAACACAGCTTCCTGACCCGGTTGCTGGTTCTCTGATTATACACGCTTGTGGATATGTTAATTCACAACCCAGCTCTCTTCTGAGGGAACTAATTAGTTCCCTTGGGCTCTGTCTACATTTGTAATTCAGCACACAAGAGTGGAACAGTAGATTAAAACAGATGGTGCTGAGAATCCTCATCTCTCTCCTATTTGTAGGATACCGGTGTTGTGAAGGACCTCATGGGATGCTGCCCTCCTGTGATGACCTAGCTGGGATTTCCTCTGACAACAAAGCTTGACTCTCTCTCATCTTGCATGGAGTTTTGTGATGGTGTGCTCTGCCTCTGATGTGCCATCAGAAACAATGGCATGCCAGCATGGCCTCCACTGTTGCTCCCAATAAAATGATGTTTAAGGGACACAGGACATAACATGGGCAACAAGTAAGAGCTGTGCCTGGAACACCTGGTAGTTTGATTATGTGACTAGTCAAATGGAATGTGGACAGAAGGAACTGAGAGAAGGACCCTACATTTATTCTGAGGACAGGAAATCATTACCTTGAGTGTGTGACTTTGAACAGTACGCAGACTTCATCTGTGTTGCTCCAATAAAAGATATGCTCTCTTCCTATAAACTTTACTTCTCATTGCAAGGAAGGACATCTTTTATTGGGTGGTGTAAAATTGTCATGCACTGAAGGTAAGTCTGAAGATTTATTTTTAAAATCTTATTCTCAAGTTTCCTGGGTTTTTCTGATGTCCCTCTAACAGTCAGTCTTTTGCAAGTTTGGCTATCTTACCTGTGGAGTAATCTTATCTCCTCTCAGCTGTTTTTGCTCACTTAGGAGGGAACTCTTTACCCATTCAGGAAGTACAGTGTGTCTTTTTAGGACAGTGTAGGAGATTCCCTGCAGCTTGTTGTATGGCAAGATGAAGTCCCTTGGTAGTAGTTCTTGCTGAAGGAACAGCTACTGTGTGCTTGGAATCCAGAATGGTAACTTCAAACACCTACAAAATATGTCACACACACTGAGACAATTTATAGTTTATGATGCTGGGGGTGGAGGGAATGTGGTGGTAAAATTATTAATATTTAAGTTTGAGAGGGCTGGCTAAGAAGCAATTTTGACTTAAAAACCACTCCTTTCAACTAAAAGCTAATAGTCTGTGATTGTTTGCAGCCCATCGCTTCTGAACTAAGGTAATACTGGGTATGCCACTCCTACAGGCTCCACCAAGAGACATCTCTCCATATGGTCATGTTGTATGCTGTTTCATTCCTTAGAAACATGACAGTTAGTAAAAGACTTACAGAGTTCATCCCTCTCAGGGATGGATACCGGGCTTTATTAACACTGAAATGCTTGTTTTTCCTCACCTGCCTTTTTTTTTGGTTTTGTTTTGTTTTGGTTTAGTTTTTGTTGTTGTTGTTTTCTGAAACAATGTGGTGGTGCATCCCCTGCCCCCATCCCCAGGCTGCACTATGATCTGAGAATGCTTTGAGTGACCTTAAAACACACATTCGTGAAAAACAGTAAATAGATTGGTCTCTACAAACACTTGGCAGAGAATTGGAGAGCAGAGAAATGATGTCGCACTATCCATAGTTAATAAAGCTTCTGTCTGACCTGTCCTAAATTGGACCTGCTTATTACACCTTTGGAGACCCCAGATTCTCCAACAGAAGTTACCTGTCACCTTTTGAGTCAGATAGGTTAAGTAAGACATAACGTTGAGGCTCTACATACACATTTATGTAGGCACAGGCTAACAAGTGCTGCAAACATGCAGTGATTTCAGGAAGAAGCATTTTCAGAAATGATGTGGCCAGAACCTTAATTTAATTTGTTTTCAGACATCAGCAGGAAGAAAAAGGCTGGAAGGATCTCTCAAGGAAGGCACTCATGGAGCAGATAGAGTTCTTTCAGAACCATGCTGTTTTTCAAGGAGACACTTGGATGCTACACGAGTCTGGCATACCCACTATTCCCCAAACATTAGCAATAATGAATGTCTTGCTATGAAAGCCAAAGAAAGCACTGTCAGATAGGACAACAGTACAAAATGTGAGCCCATCTGTTTGTGTGATTAATTGAAGGAACCCGTTCCAGAAAATGAATGGAGTTAAGGAGGCCTTTCCAGAGTTTGTGGAATGTGCCCAGTTTAACATTACACAGATGTGCAGAAAGGCTAAGAATTCATGTAGCTGTTGATGTTACATGGGAAATATCAATAGAAAATGCTGGGTAATTGAAGTGGAGATCTGATCCATGTATCTTTTTCCATGAAAAGAACCAAAAGCCAAAGAATCCACTAAGTCCAGCCATGTCAAAGTTTTTGAAGAGGAATTTTTGGAGGGAAAAAAACTAGTAGCAAACCATGTGATAAAATTTTCTGCAGAAAGAATGAGTCAGTTTTCATTTAACCAATTTAATTACGGAGTACAATAAAACCGTATTTTGCGTGGTCATCCACAAGGAGGCAGATGAGTAATTTTGCAAAGGGTTCATGTCTCAAATTATATTTACAAATTAATGGTACTCTGAAGCCAGAAAACCTAGGCCCACAAATCTGATTATCTGGCATGACTGTTCAATCATAGCTTACCCTAAAAACTGTTCCCACTTACAAATATGGAAAAATTCTTGATCTTTGTTCAGTGATACTGAGATACTTTCCTCAAAGATCTCAATGAAGTACAAAGATCTCAATGAAGGGAAATGAAGTACCTAGCTTTTTTTGGCCCTTTTCAAAAGCTGTTTTATTTTGTTTATGATGATAGAGACCACCAGCAAGCTGAAATCAGTGAGTTAGGTCCAATGACAATATTGATAGACCTCATATCTGAAGCTCTCTTTCGGGACATAGCCCAAAAATTCTGGGGGCAAAGCACACCCATCCCTGTGTCCTCAAGGCTGAATCACAATTTCTCTTAATCTACCATTCCTTGCTGAACACAAAACATGGTATCGAAACCAAAGTTCTTCATCATCCAAATCCATGATCCTGAGTCACAGGTGAAATGCTGGATTTATCAGCATGTTTCTCTGGCACATGATGTTGAACAACTGTTTCTCTGGCTTTAAGGAGGCTCTTTAGTCTTAGACTATTTTACAATATTCTATCTTATTTAAAATAAGATATATTTGGCTGCATTTTGGTATCTTGTCATCTTTTTCTGAAACTCCACTAGAAGACTGTAGAGGAAATGTGTTCTCTATGATGCTGTTAATTTGGGTACATACTGAACATGGCTTCCAAAATAGCACAGTCACTTATTGCTGGGATGCCACTAGGGCATCCCACGCTGGTGTCTAGGGCTTGGAAACTTCGATCTCTCTTAAACATCTAGCTGCACTTTTCAAGTTACTGGAAAGGGAACATCTATTCATAGTTTTGGCAGTATGATATTCTTCCATATGTACCAGTAATAATTGCTCTCTTCAGTGTTACTCCTTTTGGCCCTGTAGGAACCGGGAGAAAAGCCTCTGTTATGCAGATGTAATTATTTGCAGTGTGGGGTTTTTTGTCCCTCTTTCTTCATCACTGTTACATTTTTTTAATTCCCTTCTTCACATATTATGTTGTCTGTGCTTGTTCCTTTTCTTCTGTCCAAACTTGAATATCATGAACTTTTTCTGCTGAAAATGTTTCTGCTTTCACAAATAAGTGACAAGCATGAGGACAGGACTGTTGGGTGTACTTCAGTGTCTTTAGAAGATCAATGAAAGGCAAGACTTGCCTCACGATGACCTCAGTGACCTCTTCTGCATGAGGCTGAAGAGGGTTTATTGGACTTGAAGAAGCAGGTCTGTTGAGAGAAGGCAAAGTTACTGTATTTAACTGAGACGAGGCTGAGTGTGAATGGGAGGAATAAGAGAGTTTTGCCTTTAACCTAAATTTAGAGCTGTTTTCAATTTCTTGCCTCATTACAAATTTCTGATTTCCTTCCTTTCAGTCTTTTCCTGCCTGAAAAGATAATTTATGAAAGATAGGAGTAAGGTAGGCTTGGAAAGCCTAACTTACCAATGACAGAAAAATTGCTTTAAGACCTGGACAGCAGTGCTGGATACCTGTTGTTTCTGTGATAGTTCAACATGACAGTACAGGAATTTTGATTCAGTCTTGAAGGCTGCCCAGTCAGTATTATGCTGTCTTTTATCTCTGTGGTAAGAAAAACATTATACGATTACAAAATTTTTTTTTGAAGGAGGGGAGAAAAAAAATGTCCTTCTAGAAATCCTGCAGAAGGCGTATGTAATTTTGATGTCTTTTAAGCTTTGGTTTGAAAACTTCTGGTGCTCTACACAGCAATTACTTCCATTGAGGAAGTGCATACATTCTGCTGCTCGTGCTAATTACTGATAAGGAAAAGGCAGGCGGGCTCAATGATGAAACGTTTCATGCACTTGTCTTTCTTTTACTAAGCCAATTCCTGCAAAGCTGGCAGCAGCTAGAAAGAGTGCCTTCTGTAATCATTCCCCCCTCAGCACAGTTTTAAAATTTCTTCTCTTATTTCCATCAAAAAGCCAAGGTAGGGGCTCATGTCTTGTCAAAATGGGCTTCACAGGCTGTGTGTACTGAGCAGCAGGAGGGCAGGTAGGCAAGAAGCCACACAGGTGAGTAGAAGAAGGGAAAATTGCTTCATTTCTCCACCTTTGCTATTCACTATGAAGACTGAGGGTATAGAGACTGTTATAAACATGAGGAAAACGAAGGAGCAACAGCTTGGCTAGATTACAGCCTTGAATCCTAGACATCCAGTTTGTCATTTAAATTCTGTGATAACTAGGATTTCCAGCTCGTCTTCAGTCATATAACACTTGGCACAGAGACAGGAAGGAAGGGAGGAATGGATTCCAGCATATTTCCTCCTTTCTAGATGTCTCTGGCTCTTGAGATAATGCTGTAAAGTTCGTAAATGAGATGGGTTAAATGTAAAGTAGATGAGTAAAAATGGAACTCAAATACTTACTAATTTTTTCAAAATAGGATTTTAAAATCAATTTTTTTATAAGAGTTTTAGTATCTGAAAGTAGCAATACTGACAGTTAAGGGGTAAACAAATATTTGCAGAAGGCAGCTGGTTCCATCTCAAATGAAAACCATCATACCAGATACAACAAAACATTGTCAGTGTGTCCTTTATTTAGGAAATGTATTCTGATATGACTTCCTGATATTAAAATCAGTACCAATTTCCCTAACTTTACCTGACATTACTTTAGATTTACTTAAACAAAAAGCTGGGCCAAATAGTGAGACCAAAAGTAGATAATTTACATATTGCTGTATGTGAAATTAACATGGCTAAAAATATTTTAAAATCTAGGCACCCTGAATATTTGCAGAGCAGTGACCAAATGTGAAGAGTCTTGTCTATAGTTTAAAAGGTTTTAGAATTCATTCAAGGCTAAAAGTCCCTCTGGGAAAGAAACAGTAAATTATGTCCTATTGAGCTGCAGTACCAGAACTAGAAAACTTCTACATAAACTTTATTATAACTCAGCATTAACACTGCTGTCCCTTTGACCACTCAGAGGTAATTTTAATTTATGATTCTTGAGTTTTCCTTGTAAACGTTGTGTAGAAGCAGCTCTCTTTCCTGTTATGACTTCCTGGGTATCTTTATCAGGAGATGAGTAGGTCCAGTCTTTCTATTTTGAGGTCTTGTTTGAAGAATGACAAAAAGAATAAGCACCTGAAACAGAGAGACTGCTTTACTAATCACAGCCTTTCAGATTTTGACAGTCATACTTGAAATCAACAGTCGTGGAGAATTAGCCTACGATTAATGAAATTTTTTTCTCACAAAACTGACATTGATGAGTTTTTGAAATCTAAAAATAAATTTTTAAGTTTAAAAGAATAAGCATAAGAGATATATTGGGAATCTTTGGACAGTGCTCTGGTTTATATGAAGACTTGTGAACCAGGATGTCTTCCATCTTAGTAGAAAACGTATTCAGATGTTGCACATTAATGAAAGAACCTAGACTGACTGGGTGGCCTTTTGGCAGGGGCTGGGAGTTGGAACTATGTATTGCCCAGCTCCCTGCTGAGATGAGGCACTTAAAGCTGGAAGCAAGTATTTACCTGCAGCCTTGTGAGTCTCCCATAGACTGAAAGGAATTCCTTCAGGATTTTGTTTGCACATCTTGGTACAGCCTTTGCTTTCCTTTCTAACATCCTGCTGATGATCCATTTTCATCTTGTGATCTATAATAACTTCCAAATGTTTTCCAGTGGAACATTTGCATAGCTAGTTATTGCCAGTGCTGTAATGCAGGTGATTTGTTTGTGCATTCCTTGTTGTTCACTTGTCTGCACCGAATTTCACTCTGTTGTTTTTAGAAATTTCTACAAATGTATCAAGAAAGTATTGAATTCTAAGCTTGACCTCTAGGATACTGGAATTCTACCTGGGTTGGGATTGTATGTGTTTTGCATTATCCAGGTTACTGGGATTTATACAGCACTGAATGCAAAACCATTTTGGCAGTTCATGACTAACAGTTGTCTGCAATATTCAGCAATTGTACCCATTGCTTGAAGTTCAACTGAGAGAACTTTTAGCTAGACAATACTTTCTTTATATGCTTCTTTCCTGTGTGAACCATTGTCTAGGGCCCTAGTGGGGCCAAAATATGACAGTTACTATATTTCCTTTATTTGCCTTGTTTCTAGAGGGAAATTAGATTGTCTTGACCCAATGTTGGTAGTTGTTAACCCACTCAAGTAATTGTAGACTTATACACTACATGTATTCTTGTAGAAAAATTAGTGGTTTGGTACACTGCTCTGTGTTGGGGGTAATGAGAAGACTAATGACATAAAAAGGTTCTTAAAGAAAAACAATGATTTCCACATACTGTACATACTGTCCATATACTGTACACTTACATAGTAAGACTCAAAGGTCAAAGAAGTTGGACTGTTCTGTTCAAACTAGAGCAATTTCAAAGATATTTATTAAAAATACAGAACATCTGGATAATTTTATTTATTCTTATTGAAATATTCTTTAGAATTGATAATGAGATCTAATAAGAACTGGAAAGAAGATACTTTTGGAAAGCTCAGTGGAAGTTTTTAAAAATCTGGAATATCTGGAAGTTGCAAATTTAAATTGTGGTGAAACAATCCCATATTTCTTGAAGTGGATTCAGTAGCCAAGACTGGACTATAGAAGTGTTTTGAGAGGGGCAGCGCTTTAGATGCATATATTCTGATTCTTATATTTATATGGTTCATAAATTTTAGGAGAAATAATATAAAGTACAGCTGAAAAAAACCAGACAAAAATGGGAGAGGAAGTCTTCACTGGAGAAGACAGTAAGGTAAAATGATATGATAGTAGAACTGTAGTAATTTACTACAGAAAAACTGAAGTATCAACAGGTTTTCAAAAAGAATTTTTAGCATAATAATTCCTGTCAGATCTCAAAATAGATAGTGTTTTTCTGAACTCCAGCAGAAATTAACTGCTTAAAGCTACCAAAGCTTTTCTTAAAGGAAGGAGGTGGGGGGGGATAGAAGTACTCTAGCCCTTGCCATTGTTGGGAAAAATGAGATGTAACCTTACTTCAGAGTAAGGCCTCGGAATTCAGGATAATAAAATGAAAGTCTAAGAAAGTGGCATAGAAACCAAGATAGTGGTTGACCTACTAATCTCTGAGGGTATAGGGAGTTATAATACTGAAATGTACTGCTAAACCTAAACATATCTTATAAGGTTAGAAGCACAAAGAAAGACCAGACCATAGAGAGCCATATTGCAAAAAGATGATATGTATAGAATGATTAGGGAGAAGGTAATGTGGTATTGATTACTAAAAACCTTGTCCAATAAATCTTACTCAATCTCTCTTAAAGTAAAGGCATAAATATTAGGGAGTATAAACATCTAGTGTATAATGGTAACAGACCAAGAAGCAATAAGCATTATGAGCTGATAATGGAGGAAAAATCATGTCAGATAAACTTGATTAATATTTTGGAGATTGAATTACAGCTGGTTGCAATGGAACAGATGTAATTTGTATGGCTGTCAGATCCTGCTCCTATTTTTACAGATGAAAATTGTGACTGACTGTTGACATCCATCGAGGAGTTTTTGCTGACTGAACTCAGAGAACAGGGAAAAACACATTGCCAGTATTCACTGAAACAACATTTTCACTGTAAATATCCATTAAAACATTTGCATAGTCAGGTAGAAAGTGGATAAATTTATAGATCTGTGGTTCTAGGGAAAGTAGGAAATGAGCTGTGGATAATACGGCAAGCTTGTTTTGAAGTGAAAACAGTGTGTTTACTAAGAGGACACAGTGCACTTGAGGAGCTTGTATCACATGTTTTATGATCTGGGATGTGGTATGATGGTATGTCAAGAGTGATGGAGAATGTAAACCATGGTGGGGCAATGCCAGAGGATTGCAAAGGCTGGAGGGAGACAAGCCTGTAACCTCATTCGTCCCGCAGGAAGTGATCATTAGGAGTGATCTTCCCTCAAAATACTCCCCAATTTTGAAGGGCACTAGCTGGAACACCTCAGAACAGAACTGTGGGATGAGACTTGGAACTGCTCTCAGTCTTTTTTGCAGCACTTGTCTGTTCAGCAACAGAGATGCATCCTGAATTGCAGAGTAATTCAAGACAATTTAATGAATGAACTCGTGTCATGCTCACACTTCCAAAGTGTGTGTAGTTTCGTCTTTGCAGTGGGAATTAAGATCCCCAGACAAAGTCTAAACTTCTGATAAAGTATATTCTCAGATTATGAAGGATATTAAGGTGGGAGGTAGTGACAGGACTGTAATACTGCAGAAACTGAACTGATTAAAGTAGAAATATGGGGAAAAAAGGAGAAAATTTCTTTATTTAAATGTCATTTTTTAACGCTGGGAAATATTAAGATTATTTTGAAACTGGTTTGGATAATGCTGGATTTCCCTTGCAGATTCGAGTGGAATGTGTGAGAGAGCCATCAGTGTATAAACACAGGTCTTGAAGTAACAGTTTGGCTTACTGACTTCCCATGTTGCTGCCAGCCATGGCATACAGTTCTCTCTACAAAACGGAAACACAAGAGCTGATAAGCTTCAAAGTTATGAAGTTATGGTATAGAATAATTGGAATTTAATAGAGTTTACCATATAGGGATAGTTTTAAGTATACTGAGTGTTCGGTGTGACAAATATTGGGGAAAATGTAGTAGGATGGAGAGCACATAGTTGTTGCTGGAGGGAATTGCTTGATTGCTACATTACTGCTTACCCTGAGAATATTGCTAATTTGGTGTTTACACATCAAGAGGCAATATTTTGGTACAAAAGCAATTAAAGTGGCAGGAATCTTCCTCTTAGTCATCTCTGTTCTACTCTAGACATCTTTTCTCAGTCAGGCACCTGAATTTTCACATCACAGAGTGATTAGAGAAGCCAAGTCTTATCACAATATCTCTTCAACTCAGAGGACCATGCAGCCTTTGTCTCTCACTGCTGGATACTTAGGATACTGAGCATACAGACTTTTGGAAATGCTAGCTCTGAAAAGAAACAAACATGCTGTGGGGGAGGGAAATGGAGGGCTAATGAGGCATTTGTCAGATGTTTTTCTCTGCTTGTTATGTAGCTCCCTTTCTCTAGCTTGGTGTTTAGCCTACAAGCCTCGGGGAAACACATTGTCACAATGAAGGTTTTTACAGTGCCTTGCTGATCACAGGAGCCTAACATCACAGAGTATTTGCTTTACTGATGACTCTATAGCAGGATTTGCTTTCTTTGCAGCTTTTCTTTTCCTCCCTGATCTCCAGCAACAGCATAAGCCTAAGCAGAGAGGGGGTTAGCTTTTTCCCAGGGAGAAGGGAATCCTAAAGGAAAACTCTGAGCTTGCAGCAGTAGGACTGTCTATCCAAGCCACAAGGGACAACACTGTGTCTTATCCACATGCTTTGTAACTGTGTGTGGTAATGAATGCAGTAGAAAACTTACACATGTTCAAGAACTCAGTATTTTCATTCCTGGTCAGGAAAGGTACTTATTGAACTGAGTTGGAACAAACAAAGACAGGGAGAATATGCCATTCTCTGGTGCCCAGGTGACACTGGCTGCAGGGGACAGAGAGAATAAATATCCCCTCCCCTCTCAGTTCTGGCAACTCTGGCAATGGAGTTCTTTTTATGCCCAGTCCCTGCTTGCAGGACACTAGCTGATCAGCAGGTATAAGAATTTGTGCTTTAACTCTGCTTTTGTTCTTCTCTAGCTCAGCTCATCCTTTTCTTTGTCGAACTGGAAGGGCGTCCATAGCAAAGGTTTTGCTGCCTATTGCTGTAATCCCAGGACAGTTTAGTTTAAGGTTTTAAGTCCCTTTAAATTTTGCCATCTGCCTTTTTCCTGAGAGAGTAAAAGTTAAAGTACTTTTCAGTGCTAAAAATAAGCAGAGTAGAATTGTAAAGGGAGTTCATGTGTAGCCTGGTTTTATGTGGCTTCTTCCAGCTGATGTAGCTGCTGACAGTCTGACTTACTGCTCTTCCTTGATAGTTTCTCCGCCACTATTATGTCTTTCAGAAATGACTCTTTAAATCCTTTTAAACGAACAATACAGTTTTGTCATTGTTTGACCAGTCAGAAGATAAGAAGGCGAGTTGTTGTATCACAGAGAACATTTCTTTCCAGTCATTTTTACTGTAAGAAACTGACTCTGTGAGCACAGGTCTGAATAACAGCTCTTGTAGGAAAAAAAGGACATCTGTTCAGGTCTTCCACAAAGTGACAGTAATATCAAATTAATGGACAAAATTTCCAACAGGAGGTTATTAAGCTTTCTTGAATAAATTAACGTTATGCAGTTTTAATGGAGGTCTGAAATAGATACGAGAAATAAAGAGAATATAAAAACTTGGTGTTCTGTGGAGTTCTACTTGAGCTGATATAAAATTTTCTCTTTCAGATGATTGCATAAAGTCAACTGTATTTTTCAAGCTGTCTATAATGTTCTATGTCAACCACACTGTACTGCAGTAGGAGTTTGAAATTATGACCTTAACTTATGAGTAAAAATATCAGCCATTCTGTGAGGATGTTACATTCAGCATGACCAAGCGATCACCAAAAAGATCAAGGCTGAAAAGAGTTAATTGGGTCCAAGTGGTTTTAGGACTTTTATTTGCCCCATCCCATTATAAATTAACCTTGGATTGCATTTATGCAGGCTTATTGTGATCTCTAATGGGTCTGCAGGTTAGGATTGGATGCAGGTGCTTAATTCCTGCCCCTGATTTGTGCCTGGTAAAATCAAGACCACACCTGTAGGGAAGGAAAACAGGTATAAAGGATCAGGTGGCTCCAGCTTTGTGTTTGCTGAAGCAGGTATGTGTTTTGTTTTTCTTCTCTTTCACTCTGGAGCAATGTTATTTAATTCAGGTTCTCCTTTTTGCTGCTATATCATGCAAAACTTCATTTTAACAGCTTCAATATACTGGTGAGTACTTACTTTCAAGTTTTTTTTTAATGACCATTGAGTGCTTGTCATCTCTTTGGAATTTCTTTCCAAGTGCGTTTCATAAGATTTGGAAATGCTCTACAAAATCTGTTTTTGCACCTCTTTGGGTTGACCCTGGTATAATCTTCTTTGTATGCACTTTTTATGGACTACCTGATGTATTGCATACTAGGCAATTTAAGGAAGTAATTATTTTAGTGATATGTGCATATGTAAATGCATGATTTTGTTCTTGCAAAAAAATTGATAGAAAATATGTGTGGTGTTGGTCTTTTGGGGCTTTTTTTGTTTTATTTTGGGAGGGGGGGGTGTTTGTTTTGGGTTTTTGTGTTTGTTTTGTTTTTAATTTAGGAAAACTTGTTCCAGTAAAGAGAAGTTACTTTACTTGGCCCTGAACAAAAGATCTCTGTTTAGGTGGTTTCTGTGGTATTGTTGTGGTAGCTAATTGTGTCCCTGGGCTTTCAATTTCAAGAATGAACACTTATGTCACTTTAAGTAGTTGCCATGGAAATCCTCACAGCATGAACCTCTTCAGTGAACACCTTATGGCAGATAAATTATGCTTATTATGTCTCTAAACACATCAGAAACCAGAGTGAAATGGATTTTGTGTGTCTTTACAGGCACTAGAACTGATACTTGTTTGTTCTAGCATATGTTTTCCAACCTCACTTCAAGTCAGATAAATCAATGTCAGATTGGGATAATGTGCATTTATTTGAGAAGCCAACACAATAAACTGAAAAAACCCTAGCCATGATGATGATCCTAAAATATTTTCAGATGCCTTTTTTTTTTTTTATGTTTTTATGTTCTTATTGCTTTTCAGTGCTGTTTTCTCCTAGTATCTAGATGTTAACATCAACATTGGGAAGCTGTTCCTTTTCTTTAGAATGCAGCTAATAATTTCTGGGTTTTTAGCATTTCTGTAAAGACTAACTCACCTGTAATAATGGCGTTTGAAACACCAAAAGTTTTGTTCTCTTATCTTGAATAAGGTATATTATTAGTGTTAAGCTATAACCTGCAGATTAGAAGTGTAATATTGGAGTGTAGCGTGTGTCAAGCAACCTTGGTGTGCTGATAAAGTTCTACCATTGTGTCAGGCTTTAGGTATAGTGCCTGTGTAGACACAGAGCCAAATTGTCCCCTGTTGCAGTGCTGTGAGATCAGGGTTATTCCATTAGCTGTATATTTATACGAGTAATGCTGAGAAAAGCATTTGTCCCAATATAAACATATAAGGAAATTAATAAAATGGGTTCAGTACAAAATGATATGCAATAAAAATGGGAAATAGCACTTCATGACAAAAAACCCACAGGCTGTATAAAGTAATTGATAATGCAGGTTTTTAAAAATATTTTCTGCTGTTTCTGTATGCCTTGTTTTTAAGCAAGATGTACATTACTACTTCCCATAAAGAGTATTTTTATTAGTCCTGCAGGGCAAGGAACTTGAAGACAACTGTTCATGCAAACTGGTTTTATTTCCGTCCAGTTCCCACTGCACTCATGTTAATGTCCTGGAAAGTAGCATGTGTGACTAGTTTGGTGTCAGCTGCAGCAAAGGCCGGTCTCAAATATGGGTGGAGATGGCGCTTATGGTGGGTTAAAGCACACTGGTGAGCAAGAAGTTTGCTTTGCCACTTAACAGCTCCCCCCATAGTGAATAAAAGGAGTACTTCATTCTCTTGAGCTTTCAATCTGTCTCTCCATTCACTATATTCCCTTTTAAAATTGAGTCTGTTTAGCTTCCAGTGCCAGACACTCTGGCACAGTTCCTCAAGCACTTAAATATCATTGCGGATTTGGGCTTCTGAGCCTACATCTTATTTCCCTCTGAGGGGGAGGAAGCTTTGCAAGCAGAGTTAATTCTGCTATAGAGGAAATAAATGCCATGAAACCTTTCTATTAGATTAAAATGGATAATAAAGAACAGCCTTTGACTATCCATGAGGAATGTCTGTGAGCTGCACAGCCCCACTGCCTGGGATGCTGTGAAAAGGCTGGGTTAGGTGGAGCATTTAGTGTAGTTGGCTTCCAATGGAGCCCAGGATAGTGCTTCCCTCTTGTACAATCTGCTTTTTCTGTCCTCCAGCAGTAGGTATGGAGTGGATCCAACCCACAGAGAGCACAGATGTAGCTGCTCCATAAAAGCTTCTGAAACATCCTCTGTCTGACATAAACAAAAATGACCTTTAGTGTCTATCTCTCTGACTGCCAATAATGGGCTAGTTGTGTTACAAACCTCCAGCACACACGATATGCTTGGCACAAGTTTCACCAGTATGGGCAAGATACAACTAATTACTGCATAAAAAATACTCAGAAGGCATACATATATGTATGTTTGCGTATAGTGTGTGTGTATACGTGCAGTATAAGTCATGCAACGGTATTTGGGGTGACGCAGTACACAGCAAAGCAACATTTACATTATTGTAGTGTAGCAGTCTGATTGTGTTAACAAACTGGCATAAATCAGAGCAGCTGCATCTAAAATGGCAAGGATTGAAGTAGTGACAAATTACTTCAGTGAAGAATTGGGTATAAATTGCCTCACATCCAAAAAAATGGGAGAAATAGCTTTAGGCAGCTGAATATTGTCATCCATTTTGGAAATAGAAGCCAGAGTTGGTTGATGAGGCCTGATGGCAAATGGCAATCTAATTCCCACTTCCAGTGTTTGAATACAGTTTTCTATCTTGACTTAATAGTAAACTAATCTTGTAGGTTTTGGTAGATAAATAATTAAATGTATTCTTGTCTGTTTTTGTGATGCTTTTACTTGGTTTCATTCGATATTTGTTTTTTTCCTCTTGGAGAGAATAACAAGCTGTTGTCTGATGAGCAAACCTGCCCATTGATTGTTTATTTGTCACTCAATAATAAAGCATACAAGGTTTGAACCATATGGGTTATTAGTCACCAATATCAGGAAACAATCAGTAACTGTTAACATTTTCTCAGGTTGTCATAAACAAAGCTGATCTATTTGTGGTTCAGCAATCTGGTGCTGGTTTTTTTTTTCCTCCTAGTCAAAATGCATTGTTCACCTTCTTTCTGTAATGTATGCCAAGATTCTATAGACAGCTCAGGTCACAGAGGTGGTCAGGCAAATAATTGGCACAGGGACAGTGGCTTTGGAATTATATGTGCTTTCTGCCAGTCCCTTTATTTTATAGCGTAATACTATCTGTAGGTGTATTTGGGGAGTAGGAATTATCCTCTGGCTCACTACAAGCACTGCAATGCTTCTTGCATGGTTCAGTTGAGCTATACTAAGTGGGGATGGAAATGCCCCTAGCAGCGGACCCTGTGATGGATATTCCTGCAGCGCAGCAAAGATTTGACTTTCTTCCCCTGTGCACAGGTAGAGCTGTTCCTGGTGCTTCTGCTGCTTGTGAAACTGTGCTTTTCCTTGGACTACTGAGTAAAATGAGGTTCTAGATCTCTGGCTGTGATTTACATGAACAGAATGAGCTTTGCTTGACTTTTGGAAAAAGTACAGGGCCCTGTGGCTCTTTGAGCAGCCTGAGTGTATCAGGTTGGCCTATAAATAACCCTCCAGGCATTTTCTTGTGGTTCAGCTGTGGACAGCTGCACTTTGTGTGCAGTTCTCTGCTCAGCCCAGCAGTTATCATGGAGCCTATTTGGAGGTGCCCAAATTTCCCTTCTGCACAGAATACAGATGCTGCCCTGGGGTCTTGTTGGCAGAAGAGAGAGTTACCGAAAAGCTAGGTAAGGTGAGATGACTGTATTTCAGTATCACACTCCAGTAATATTTGGAAACTGCATGCAGAAGATTTCAAGCTTCAGTTTTACACATCAGCATGTGTTTACTTGATTTACGCATTTGAACTGTGAAGCTTTGTTTTCAAACCATAAAATCAATGGTTTGAACTTATGGGTGATATCATATAGAAAAGTTTGTCTACCATGAGTGAAATACCAACTTCATCACCTATGTGCCTTCTAAACAAGCTAGTTTTCTTCAGGAGGAAAAGCATTAAAACATGTTTAAATAATATTTTTGCTATACTTATACAGCACTGCAGAAATCCTATTGTTCTCTGACATAATAAAGGTATACCCAAATTCCTCACTGAAGCTCCAAATATACTTGTGCATAGTTTACTTTGTCATAGTCATGGCAACTTTCTCTAGGGTTTATAAGATTATATAGGGAAGTTTTTTTATAAACCAAATGTTTTTACTCCAGTGTAATTTATGTCCAAAAAAGGCAATATAATTTTTTTTATTTAGCACTGTAATGGCCACGTACATATGCCTATTTAGGAAATGTAAAAATATAAAGTGGTGTTCAAGTCTTTCAGTATGTGGTTCTGATGCAACTTATACTGAATTACCAGGCCAAAGGTCTTGGAGATGTATTTAACCTAGAGCAACAGAAGTTCAGAAAAAATTGTCCTGGGATTTGTAGACCTCCAACAATGGAACTGCCTACAGGAGGGAATCTCATGTGCGTGTTGGGATTGATTGCCATAATGACTTCATAGTTTCAGGGCTTATTTCTGGAATACAAACTATCTGACTTTGTGTGTGTGTGTAATCATCACTCTAGGTGTCAAGCTTCAATCAAAATTCTAGTGACGTAAAAAGGAAGCGTATTTATGCACTTCCACACTTTCTGGACAATTACTGAAAATATTACTGACTGGATATAGCATAAAAACTTTCTGTACCACGCAGTGCGAAGACCTGTCAGGTATTTACTTTGAGCTGAAGGGCTAATATTAACTTTGTATTCTTTATTATTACTTTGAAATCATCAGGTGTTATTCTGCATACTTTGATATTGAAGAGCAGCTCTACAAGTACTTGTGTATTCAATCAGAAACAGACCAGGAGGTTATGACCTTCATGAGTCTGAAATGTTTATTCAAGTGCCCCCTGGATTATTAACTGAAAATTAAATAAATAAAAATCCAAAGCCCTGAAATGTCTCCATTATGAACACAAGCTGATTACGTAGAATTTGTTCAACAGCTTAAATAATTTTTTTCCTGTTCCTTATATGCAGTGATGGTGGGAGGGTTGCTTTTTCTGCATCTGTTCTGTTAGACGTGGTTGGAGAGCTGAAATCAGTACAATGAATGTTTTAACAACACAGAATATTCTGAGTTGGAAAGGACCCACATCGACCACTGAGTCCAGATCAAGTGATTAGCCCATACAGGCAATAGAACACGTGACCTTGGTGTTATTAGCACCAAGTTTTAACCATCTGAGCTAATCTCAGGGTCAGAGTACAAGCATTTATCTTCATGCCATAAGATAAGATTCATTTACAGATGTGAGTAAATGCTGTGTGGGTCTGAGGAAAAAGTTTATTACAACAGAAGTTGACTTTTATAAGCTGCCCATTTATGTATATTGAGCTGAAATGTAGTTACCATTGTTGTCTTAGCTGTTCTTTGTTTTTTATTTTGGTTTCTTGTTTTTTAATTGGAAAATCTTGAGCTCTGCTGTTGATCTCAGGCATTGAAAAACCACAGCATCTCTTGGTACTTTAGTCAACAACTGGCAGAATTGGGCTGCATCACCTTTTTCCATTTGAAGCGAAGGGGAAAATTCCTGCAACTTTTAAGATAGGTGAGATTCCGCCTTGGAATAACTCTGTGGATGCTTGTAGGTAGACTCAAACTCCTTTGTGTGCATTTCTAATCTTTCAAGTCAACTCAAGCTTCTGATTCTGGACAATACTGCATATATTTAAAGGTAATAATTTACAAAGTATTGTGCACGTATGGCTTTGTGTCTGTGTAGGCTTCATTGTAATACTACTTAGAATAAATGTTTTCATAAAGATTTAGCTTTTGAGTCTTGGAGAAACAGCAGCAGATGGAGTGTCTATGCAATACTGCGCTAATAAGGTTAGCACAATCCTGACAAAATGTACTCAGTTTATTAAGTATGAGGTGTCCCAACACCTGTATAATTCAGATAGAAAATGAGTATCCTAATTAGGGTGCAGATGTACCTCATATGGGAAGAGTTACAAAGAAAAACAGTCAAATATATGCATAAGTCATATGAAGTGTGTCATGGGTTATCATATGAGCAGTGGTTGGGGTTGTTTAGCCTGGAGAAAAGGAGGCTCAGGGTAGACCTTCAACAACTGCCTGAAAGGAGGTCAGCCTCTTTTCCCAGGCAACTAGCAATAGGACAAGCTGTGCTGGGGGAGATTCAGGCTGGACATCGGGAAGGCTTAACCATTGGAATGGGCTGCCCAGGGAGGTGGTGGAGTCACTCTTCCTGGAGGTGTTCAAGAAATGACTGACACTAAGTGCCATGGTCTAGTTGACAAGATTGGTCAAAGGGTGGACTTTATGATCCTGGAGGCCTTTTCAACCAGAAATGATTCTGTAGGGCGTGGTTTTGTGCGGGTGTGTTTCATGGACACGTGTGAACAAGCACAGTGTCAATAGCAATGCATTGGGGTACTCTGCAAACAGCATGCCTAACTAAGCTTTTGCCACTGACCTTAGTGTGAAATCCTTCTTTGTGACAAGGTTAGCAGTGGAGTCTCCAGACCTTGATCCCAGCAACTTTGGTGCTGAAATTATCTACTGAGGTGACTGCACATACACAAGAAAGAGCACCTAATAGCTAAAAGGATTCCAGGAACAAAACTTGCACGTGGCCAACTTCCTTGCAAGCAGAGGAACATGGGTACATCTAATTAGAAATGTACCATTGTTAGTGCAGTTTACAGCAGGCATAATATGGAGGAAAACTAAAGCACCTGAAAAAGATGCAGTGACTGATGAAGAGCCCTCTGGACCTATTTGAAGACTTGGAAAAGGGAGGCTGCAGGTTTCTGAGTCACAGTGTTTAAGCACCTTTAAAGGAGTAAATTACAAGTTTTATCTATGCTCTCATTTGCACTCTGGCCACAAATAACTATTGAATTGGGGACACAAAAACAACTGATGAAATTATCAAGAGTTGCTAGAAAATTCTCTTCTCCCGGTACTTCATGATGGTTTGATCCTGATTCTTTGGCATACTTATTGGGCTTACCACCTCTTATCTAGTTTTTAGATGATAGCAGTCCCTCAGTTGAAGTTAGTTCATGATCTACTCAGTCCTGGTTTCTGATTGCAGGTTGTGGCAAAACTGTGGGTGACAGAGGTCTGTCTTAATGCTCCTGGTCTGGTTCTTGTTATGACGTGGGGCACCTAATATGGGACTTGGATAGTGTTCAAACACAAGTTGTTATAAAAGGACTTCATCACAAATACACTTTGAATGGAGCCTTAATTTTATATCATGGGAGGTATCTAATCTAGAGACACTTTAATTTTTATTCTGAAAGTTCCATAATGCTCAGTGCTTCTGGGTGGATGAAGAGCTGTTGATTATTCTGGGTGTTGCTCTACACGTGGCTGTGTTTTATTCACTTATTCAGTGTGAAATATGGAAATAGTTCTCTGGTTAACCTCTAACTGGTGGACTAAAAGTATAACACTGTTATCCTAGGTCCCTCAATCACAGATGATCACTTGAGGTGTAGTCAATTCTGCCTACACTTAGACACACCAATACTAATGGTAATCAGAAAAATTATTCCCTTGTTTAAAGGGAATTTGATAGCTCCTTTTTGTGTGTGATAGCTCACACCTGTAATAGCCTTAAGATGAGATTCAATTTCTCACATTAGGTCCCCTGTTATTAGGAGGATGTAACAAAGTTTTGCTGTGTGCTTTGCTAGGAAAGCTATTGATGTTAGACTCAGATGGCTTGGCTTATATTTTTCTCATCAGAAAAATGAACACTTGAATAAGACACGTTTGACATGTCAGTTTAATGAGCTTTTTAGGTAATAAAGAACTATTTTTCTGAACCTAATTGGAATTTAAAAAAAAAAACCAAGAAATTATAACTTTTTAACTTTTTATAACTTCTTATAACTTTTAAGTTTATAAACTTTTGCTTTTTCAAATGTGTAATTGATAAGCAACCTGTTTTCGGATCTTAATAATGTGAAAGACAATTAAAAAAATCCAAACCCCAAAGCAAACAAAAACCTCTCTGGAGAGTTCCTGGAATAAAAGCAGGAAAAGATAATTTGATATTTATTATTTCTGCAAGAAACCTCATTGTTCAAAAAGCAGCAGCAGTTAATAGAAATTGATTACAACAAATTTTCTGCTCTCTTATTCCCCTAACACACTTCTAAGGCTCCTTTGGCTTGAGATTTCTGCTGCACAGGAACACACTCATGACCCAGCTGCTCCAGCGTTAGTCCTACTGCAGTGCTATGTTCTTGATGGTGTAGTGTACCCACAGCATCCAGCATGGTATGTGTGATATGCTGCTGATCAATCACTGTGCTTGACACTACACTGCTGGATTTGGTAAACTGCTAATAAGTTGCACCTGAAGCAAGTGCAGTGATGATCCAAGTAATGCCTGATGTTGCAGGTGCTGCTTCCCGCTTCGCTAATGCACCTCCCTCTCTTTCACAAAGCACTGAAATCCTCAAGCAGTGCAGCAGACAGGACCTTTAAAAAAATGAACTAAACTTTTAGCCAAAGATCTCAGAAGATCTGTGAATTACTGTCAATTAAAGCTCCTTACTGTAGGCTGGGTAACAAATTTTGTAGCCGATTTATTACAAATGACAAAATGAAGACTTTTACCTAAGTAGGTAGAAC
Source organism: Pyrocephalus nanus (assembly GCA_038380795.1). NCBI lineage: Eukaryota > Metazoa > Chordata > Aves > Passeriformes > Tyrannidae > Pyrocephalus > Pyrocephalus nanus. Next base: position 90,798,867 of record CM076260.1, on the reverse strand, counting down.
AGTATCTGTCCCATCTCCTTTTCTACATCTTGTGGCAGACTTGCATTTGAAAAGCCTCTGACTTCTTCTAGATAGTGTCATATATGTTATTAGATAAGTAATCCTGCTAGTTGGACCTGTTGTAATTTCCTTTCAACCCAACAGAACAGTAGTCCTTAAAAAATCAGTGACTGTAAATTTTGCTACAACTCTACTTGGAGGGAAAAGGTTTTAACTGGGCACAGCACTTCACTTAATTTGGTTTAATCACTGTGTTAGACTTCAAATTTCCAGGCATTCTGCCTTAAAGATCACTAAGAAAAGTAGGTTAAAACTTGGTTGTCATCAAAGTCATCTGACACAGGAGCTAGGTATAAGGCTGCTTGCGTTTTGGATCCTGAGTGATGCAGAGTGCAATACATTCTTCTGTTCTTTTCCAGCTATACCTGCAAGAATGAAAAGAGAGATGATCCCATGTGTATGGAGGGCAACTACACACTCAAACCAACAACTAAAATGCTGATGCTACTGAAAAGGAGGGGGAAACAAAGAGATTCTGTTCTGATTGTATTTGTTCTCTTTCCATATTGGTATATCTTGTGATATTTCAGGGAATTACTCATCCTACTAATATAAGCTGAACATCATGATGTGGTGAGGAAGAATATTTATCTACTTATGGATGAACCAAGGAGGAAGATATCTACTCTGATCTCAGTAACACGACTGGAAGAGGATCACCTCAGTACCATTATTATTGTAATGAGATTAGTGCCTACAAATTTAATAGGATATTTTATTCTTGTGGTCATCACTTATATTAGCTGTATCTGTGCCAGTTACAGAGGGGGGCATGCAGTAAAAGGTGTCTGGTGTACAGTTCTGATAAATGTCTTAATGCATTGGAAACTGTGCATGTACATTGTGCTGTGACTTTGAAAACACATGTTCACTGATTGGACTGCAGGACTGGGAACTAATGTAAGTGATTTTACAGAAGCAATGGAAGTAATGGTGAAGGGTAGAGATGGTTGCAAGTTGGAATCACAGGTGCAGAGAACTTTCAGTAAATGTTTTCAGGGCTTTACAAAAGGTGCAGAAGTTAGCACTACTATTCATTAGATTTTTTTCCTGTAGGAAAAGCGGCCATTTTTATGGTTTGTGTATGATCTGCTGCAGTGAGTATAAATAATCCTTCACGCTGGGCACTTTATCAGCTTTGGGCACTTTCCACATCTTCCTTTCTGTTCTTTCTGGAAGCTATTTTCACTGTCTTTTTCCTTTATCTGTATCATGATTATAAAACAGCTGTATGCATCCTACTGTAAGAAGAGAGCTGTTCTTAGCCTGAACCCCAGATCTTCCTGCATTGATGTTGATTAAGCCTGGTCTTATGAAGAAAGGATCTGCTGTGAGTGCCAATTTGTCTATTCATGCCATCTATATTTATGCATGGTCTTTTGCATGCTGATTTTCTTGGTAGTGCTTAGCTTTTTTTATTTTCCCCAGCTTTAATCATAAGAGGTGAACTAAAATGAATATCTGGCTTTTCCTCCTGAAAACACTTTTGCCCTGAGGAATAATGGAGGCTGTTCCAAATCCTGCAATCACAAATGCTATGTTTCTGCACCAGTGATGCCCAGCCTGGTGAGGGTTGAATACATAGAATTTATGTTGCTGGAAGCTGGGAAGTCATGCACTGAACTCTACTCACGTAGACTGGGCACGAACAAGCAGGCTGTCACCAGCAGATAGAGTCAGGGTCTTACCATCCATGGTAACAGTTGATGTGCCCTCCTGAGGAGAAAGAACAAGTACTCAGCTTTAAATTTTCCATGTCCTGTCACTAGCAGAAAGAAAATACTGCAACTATGGAAATCTTTGCCACTGAAAGAGCACCTCAAATCTGTGCTGTTCCATGAGGCCTAGCTAAATATTCAGTTGATCTTCCCTGTCCACCACTATTAGCATCAATAAAAACATGCTTCATGGTGCATTGTTCCCCCTTGTAAAGCAGCAACCTGTTGTCTGACTCTTGGGGTACACTGTTATCTATCTAACCTAGCAGCCTGAAAGTTGGTACATCCCCGGAAATCACAGAGAGCATCTTCTGGAGTACCTGTAGCTCCTCTTCTACTTTTTTGAGTCCTGATACCTTTCTAAGTCTTAAAAAGTAGAGATCTGACTGAAATTGCTAATAGGAGTCCATCCAGACTTGAATGAACTAGTTATTATCTTGTCAAACAGAGGAGCCAGGTTCTTGCCAGCCACAAGGTCTTGATGGCATAGGCTGCTGTAAGTTGCAGAGTAAACAAATGCCTTTCAAGATTATTATGTCTTTAATTAGTATTTGATAGTCCTTGTGAATTTCAACAGAACAGGAACTGATAGAAAGACCTGCCTCTCAAGCTAGCCTGACTTGCCTAAGCAAAAACTGTCCTTTGTTTTTCACTGGGTTGCAAAAGTTTTCTGGCAGCTACTTGAATGAAGGACATCTAGATCATCCAGCAATGTGATTTAGTATAAACAAGTTCTCAGACTTTTTTATTAGCTTATTCTACTTGACTCCAGTTTGACTTCAGTATGAGGACAAAAGCTTCAAGGCAGAACTAATAGGTGATGTTGTTTTATCACCTAGAGGCATTCTGATATATTTACAAGATGTATCCTAGGTAGGGTGTATTAAAATCCTCAGCAAGCATAGATACCCGTGTCTCATTCCTCAACATAAAAGATGAGGAAAAAGAGGCTGTTTTCATGGTGGCAGTACTTTACAGTTATTTTTCCTTACAGTTAAAAGCTGAAAGGTGGTGCCTATGGGTGATCTTTTCTACGAGAAGGAAGGTAAATGTTCCAGTTTCTGTTGCTAGAAGGTTTTACTACTGTTCAGTCTGAACTGAAACATGAACTCATCAGTTAACAAGTGTGAATTGCCACGTACCAGCTGCCATATCCAGATATCCGAATTCTTTTTACTTTTCTCAGTTGTTCCTGGTCCATAAGCTATAACCTTTAAAGAAAGGGAAGAAAATTAATGGATTCATCCCAGTGACCATAGTGTCCATATTCATCTTCCAACAGCATTTAAACATTCTATTTTTACAGGAGAATATTCATAGAAGATGACATTATTTTTACAGACATTAAAATTCACACTACGTTTGGTATTCTCATATTGATTCCTACTGATAAAAAGGGAACTGATCACACCTGCCACTCCTTATGCTCCTCTGCATCCTCGCTTATCTATTCCTTCTGCCTCCTCCTACTCTGTTTTGCATCTATATGGTTCCTGCTTCTGTTCTTGGAACAAGCACTTCCTCCTCATGAACTCTGGGCCCTGTCAAGAGCCTGTTGAAGTAGAAAAGTTTCTTCTGTTAAATAAGAAAAGATGAAGACCAGACTTTGTTTATCATTATTTGCCCTTTCTGTGTTCTTCGTGACAGTCCCACAGTGTCACTTTGCTGTCATATGTATTGGATTCTTCAGAATGTGACTGCAAGTAATTCAGGGCAAGAATTTGTTTTGTAAACAACATGCATACAGCACAGATATCAAATGGTGACAGATTCATTTACACCCAAACTAGACTGTGTTTGACTAACTGAGAAGCGCAGTGTTTTAGTGCAGCCCAGGCTCTCCGGCACTGTCCAGTTTTTCTTGTTAGCACATTAATGTAGATTGAGGCAGAGAAAAAAAAGTGTGTTTGCACATCTGTATTAGACTTGGCACCATGAATGCTCTTCAAATACATAGGAAAGCTAAACACACTTGAGTAATATTTGCATCATGCTGGTGCTTCTGGTTTGGGAAATCTGAGTGGGGGCAGAGTAGGGGGCGAAGAGGGAGAGAGGGGTCAGAGGAGTGGACTAAAGGAGCTGTCTTAATCCCAAAGAAAATGAAAGGAAAAAAGGTTCAGGTTGATTCTGTGAATGGAAGTAATGAGCTAGGAAGCCCCTGCCCTAAGCTAATCAAATCAATGGACAAAGGTATTTCTGAAGAGCAGGACAGACTAAGACCAAGTTCTGTCAGGGTGCATAACTTTCTCTGTTGACTATATATTGTTCTCAGGCCTGGATTCACTTGGTCTGAACAGCAGGTACCTATTATTTGTACCTTTAAAAATATTCCTCTCTTTGTAGAGAAATTAGACCCACCTACCTCTGTTTCAAAATTATCTCCAAACATACTCAAGGACTTCTTCTGTTTTATTTCACCACGATGATCATTTAACCAGCTGGCGAAGGAAAATGGCTCCATAACAGAGGTGGAATTTAGTGGAAAAGGTGTTTCTTTCAGGAGTTCATCTGTAAGCAAGGCAGAGGGATATCAGTGATACCTGCTTCCCTGGATCTTTGCAAACACTTTACTTGAAGGGCTTAATTTACAGGTACTATCTAGTGATAAGTCGGCTGTAACAGTAACCAGGTCATTATCAGGATTTCCTACTTGAGATTCTAAGATGCCTGTGTTACCTGTCTATCTTTATAGAGTGGTTTCTTCAAAGATATTGAAAGAACCGTGTATTCAAAGAGTATGCAATAGATAAATTTTGGCTGCATATTTGTAATTTTCTTTCAGATCAGCATTTGCACTGGTAAAATATGGTGTATCATTTCTGAGCCTTTGCTCATATCATATCCCCATATAAGTGGAGTTAGGCCTGTAGCACCAACTTGCTCCAGATCTCTCACATAGTTAGAACTGGTTTCTCCCCTATGTATTTTTAAATACATTGATCACAGTGAAGCAAACAGGTTATCACAACCTAAAATGTAATAAAATGTGGGTTTTTTTGTGGTGTTCCTGGACTTGTGGCTGGATTCGATTTCCAGTAATTCTCCTTTGTAAATGATTTGATTTAAAATAGCTGGAGGACTAAATGTTATTTCAGTGTAGCTGGCAAAATTCAAGATTTGTGCTGCATGTTGCTGGTATACAAAATGAGCTTTACTTATTTACCAGCTCACAGTGAAGTGCAGAGGCAGTGCAATTGCCTTGGTGATTCTAAGTAGTTTGGTTGGAGATGCCACAAGGGAACACCTCAAGCAGTAATGCCAACTAGATGCCAGAAGAACTCAGTAGATGGTTTTCTCCCAAATGTAGTGTTTGCATGTTTTGAATGTATCATGTCAGCTTTTCATTAAAGACTATTTTGTATGAAGTTTTTGTACAATGTGGGAAGGTCAGTGCATCCAAAGGATTGCAGTGTACTGAAGATGCTATTGCTGTTTATGACATTATAGTAGGTATTGAGTACACTCATCTCCAGATAATCTGTATGGAATGCAGATGTTATAGAAACAGTTTTTGCTATTGAAATTTCTTCTTCGTTATTTTGGGAGATTGGACCAGATGACCCCCTGTAGTCCCATCCAGCCTCACCCATTCTGTGGTATTAAAATAATTGGGAGAAGTCAATAATTGTTTCTTGAAATAATTTCTCTTGGCAATGACTCTTTCAGGAAATACTGAAAGCCATCTGAAGAAATCTGCAGCAAAAGAAGAAATTTTGTATTTAAAATTTCTGGACTTTTAAACATTAAAAAGATCTATGCTGTTTGATAACACTAAAATGCAGTTGGTGATTTATTTTCCACACTGCAATATGTCGGTTGTCTTGTTTGGGTTTTTTTTGCTTAATTTGCACAGGTTCATCAAACATGCTTTGGAGGTAATTAAGAACACTTACACACCTTGTCCTTAAATTGTGCATATGCTCAATGGAACCTACACTGGAAAATTGGGGGTTTTTTTAGGGAGAGGCACAAAATAAAGCTCTAAAATGTTATGACATATATTCAGGTACAGAGGAGGAGGAAAAGAATATTTATCAGAAATTTTATCACAAGGTACTCAATGCAATTAGTATTGAAATGATTTCAAATATTTTGTTCAATTAATAGTAGAAATCTTTATCAGTTGGGTTTTATTGTTTGGTTTTGTTATCAAAACAAAACTCATTGCTTTTGAATTTAGAAAAGTTTCTTGTAGTTTTGGAGTACAAGAAAGTTACTCATTGGTAACTTTCTGACAGGGCTTTCTACTAAAATGCATATCCTAGTTGAGATAGGTGTGTGTTTGGTGGGTTCTTTTTCATTTGAAAAACACTGAGATGTCACAAGTATCCTGTTCAACTCAGGGGGATATGTTTTCCTCACAGGTAAAGAATTCCAGCATCAAGGTAACAAGTAAGTTCAGATTGCATGTGCTGGAGAATGGATAGCAAAAAGCTGAGTCTGGAGGAATGGCTCTGTGGTGTTTTAGGCAAGCAGAACCATGAATGCTCCCCATGAGTTGAAAGGAATCTGAGATACAAAAAAGCTGAAGTACTTGTTTGTGTTCTGACCATGAAGCAGCACAAATCTAACAATGAGAAGTAGCTATAACCCCCTAAGTTTGTAGCCTAACTTCTGTCAATTATTCTCCACAAATAGAATTTTGTTGTTTGCCTCCTTCTAGTGATCTCTGACTCCAGCTGCCCTGATCAAGGGGGACAACACACATGGGACAATGGGCCTATGCATAGTTGGGGTCAATGTAAAGTGTAATACCTCCTGCACTTACCATGGTGCCATCCTTTCTAGCTTGTGATATACAGGCAACAGTTTCATTTACTTTCAAGTAAAGGTGGATTTTGTTTATTTAGACTTTAAGTTCCTCACCTCAAGAGCTGTTTTTTTGACATTTGTCTTGTTAGCAGAGCCTGGCCTGTGATGGAGTTTTAGCTTAATGCTACTTTTGATATTAATGATGCTTTCCCAGTGATAGCACAATGGCCTTTGGAAACTGCATCTGCATAAAATTAATTCTTAGTGTGATTCAGCACAATGATTTGATTACTTGTTACTGCAGAACAAATAAGAGAGTGCTGTGGTGATGATGTATGTGACATACATGTGACATTATCTCGACTACTTGACTGAGTCCTTATTTAACCCTGATACTGTTCCCTTTCATGGCACTAAAAGCGCAGGTGTCCTAGTGCTTGTGAATTTGAGCTAACCAGTTACAATGAAGAGGATCCAATCTTTTGCAGTCCCACACATATCAGAGTTGAAACCTGGTGCTTCCAAAGGAACTGAGTGTTTCCTATCAGGCTAATGGCTTATATTTAGATATCGTTGCATATATTTCTGCTTAGCCTGTACATTAGCTTTCAGGAGTATCTCAGGAAGTGTAAGTCTGTGTTTCTGTAGTTCTAGCAATACTGTGAGACAAGGAGACAGCATGTTTAATGATGGTAAAAGTAAAAATATGCTAGCGAAGTGCAAGAAGATGGCACTTTGAAGCTAATCAGCTAAAAGTCTTGTGTATATTTTTCCAAGTAATATAACACTAAGTGGAACACCAAATCTAATATTTTCTTATGTGTTCAGGACAACCATTTAAATAGTTCAATACTAAAGTCCATTTTTGTAGATAATTACTATTAAAAATTCATATCACAGTCATATGTGCTTTATGGGGTTTATAGGTCTTTTCAGGTTTAAATTAGTATGTGATGATATCATGTTAAGCTGAAAAATACATGTTTACGGAATGAGTTTGTAAATATTTAAATAAGGAAATTACAGGTTTTAGAGGAAGTTGATTTCAGATAAACAATAGAGACTGTACTGAGACTGAGAATATTGAATCAGGCAAAAAGGAGAGAACTGCTTGCAAGAAACAGCAAGTGAAGTGTACAGGTATTTACAGCCTCCACAGAGACCATCTAAAGAGGAGTTTGAGCTTGTTGAGAGTACTGTACTTCTGATAGCAATAGAAGGGACAGGTAAAAAAGGACTGACACTGACCTACCAGGTATATGGGGCGTTATTTGCTTACCCCAAACTCACAAATTACATGGAAGATCCCTCTCCCTTACCCCTGTGATATGCCTAAGCTTTCTTGTAAAAAAAATCAGAGTCACATTCTCTGAGTGTTTCTTGAGCCCTGTTATTCTGAAGCTCTTCCACAGCTCTCTTGCAAACTTTGTTTCTTCAGGATTTGTGCAAAGGAAAAGAGCAATAAAGCACGTGAAATATATTGAAATAAGGTCAACTGTCAAAGTGATTATGTTGGCTTAATGAAAAACTATATTTTTTTAGTCATGTGCCATCCTGTACTTCTAGACAGCACATTCTAGATGGAACAATCTTCAAATCTTTAAATCTTTTTATGTCCTTATTAATTATGAAAGCCCCTCCATCCTAAGGCACTGTGCTGCCTCAGAAACAATCTGGCCTTGCATGCTGTGGCCCCATCTCTATGCAAGAATTGAAACAGTCCATTACAAACGGTGTCTCCCACTGTAAAAGTAGAAGACATCCTTACCCAAAGTGGAGCTGTTGAACCCTCTTTTTTTTTTTTTTTTTTCCCCCAGTGGTACAAACTAAGGATAAAGAGCTTATGATTTATTTTAAAATTATGTATTCATTTATTTCTGTACACTTTCTAATTATAACTTGCATCTCTTAAACACTATATTATAATGAATAATTCTAATGTGAGGGTTTTGCAGCATTTCATACTTAATTGCCAATGTCAGCAATAATACATAGCCTGGGGTGTTTTTCCCATATGTGCCTACCTAATTTCTATGGAAAAATCTGCTTTATTCTCCATGTTAACAGAAAAGTCAATGAGACTAGCAGGACTTTAATACCTCTGCAAATAAAACCTGTGAAATGAGGGATGTAATTTCAGACATTGAGGTTTGAAAAACAAGTAGTTAGCTCATTCCATATAAAAAGCCAAAGTGAAAGCACTGACAGCAACTGATTAGTTTGGGGGTCGTTTGTTCATTTCAGTGTTGTTGAGCATAGATGTAGAAACATTTCGCTGAAAATACAGCACTCACTTGGTGTAATCATACATTTCCCTGTGTCACTGTATTTGTTTTTCTAGCATGCCCTGAGAATTGGTGTGACTGCTAATTTATGACTTGTCTCTATAATTATTTCTAGGCACATTTTTCTTTGTGTCGTTAAATCTATGCTGGAAACTGAACAACAATTCTTTTTTTTTCTAATTGAAATGAAGTTTGATGAGGAAAGCCTTGAAAAATGTTTTTGTAATACAGAAATATAGCCTTTTCAAAAGGAGATATCATCAGCCAGAAGGAAGGAAATAAATTAGAACAAGAAAAATGCAATATTTAGGCCATAATTCTGTTTAAATGTTCTTCATGATCCAGCTAGGTTATTGTAATTAAGAATAATATTGAGAAATACTGACTGCTTTTCCAATCCTAAAATCAGGATCCTTAATTTTGTTTCTGAATCTGCCTTTTATAACTGTGAACATTTCATTAATCCTCTGTGTGTGTAACTTCAGTTTCCATAGAGGAGGAATAGGATATTTCATCATAACAAGTGTTGACACCTCACTACATTTGTGAGATAAGGATTTGTATATGAGTGAGCTATTACTAGTAAATAGCCTTAGAAATGCTAGTGAAAATGTTGGACTGACTCCATTAGTGAGTTTTCTGTTTCAGATGTTGCTGTCTGGGGAGCATTTAAGAGGGCAAGAAAGAAAGAAGTTCCCTTGTTAGAGAAAACACACCTGCTGAGCTTTAGAGCTCTTAAATATTTTCCTTTTTTTTTTTTTTTTTTTTTACACAGAAGTCTGAATAGAAAGGAAAACAACTTTATAAGGCCTTTTTTCCTATTTCCTTGATAGGTTTGTTATATACATTATGCACTAAAAAGTGCATAGTGGCTTGGTGAAGCATTAGGAGATCTCCCAGAGACAACAGTTTATGTTCTGCTTCTCTTTGAGGAGGCTCAACTGACAGTATTGTGGGAGAAGTAGACTTCTTATGGGAGACTTTCTTGGGTTTTTGTTTGGTGACTGTTGTCTTTAGCGGTTCTGGACTCTGGGAGCCTAACAAACATCTTGGAGCGTTCCCTGTTCCAGAGAATGTGCAGCCTGTATTCCTGGGATTTGGGTGATATGTTGTAGTTTGGGAATAAAAAATTTAGTAGAAGCTTTGATATGGAAAATTATAGCAGCCATACTCCAGACATTGTAATCCTACTTTATTTGTGTATTAGATATTGCTGACTTAGGTTGGTCTGTCAGAGCAGTTAATCTTTGGTATAAGCTCTAGACTTGGTAGGGACCAGTGTGGAGTGGAAAGTTGATAAATATGAGGGGAGAGAAAATGGATGAAGCCAGTGAGAGGATGCATGTTTATAAGGACTGGAGGGTTATATTAAACGATTCTAGTCCCTTCTTTCACCTACATATCCTTTGCAGTTTAGGTGGCCTTCAGAAGCAATACAAACATGTCTTGGAAGTTACTTAAAGGATAAAGGTATAACAAGATAAAGATGAATAGTGTATTTATATGGGCATCTTTGCCAGAAGAGAGCAATGAGGATGAAATATATGGAAAAATAGAAGATTCAAATTGTTGATAAAAGTTACAGAGTGGATGATTTGGAGAATTGTACAATTATGATGGGTCTAGACAGTTTCTAGACTGTCCTGGAGACCTCCTGGTGGCTGTTTGCAAAATAAATTCCCTAGAGTAATAGTCCTTAATGTCTAACAGCTCATATGCTGTTTCTTTTAATACAAGTACTCAAAGAAGAAGTATCCTATAGAAAATGAGTGATCTATCTAGGTATGTTGGAAGTCCTTAAAAGATGAAAGAAAAGCAAATCAAATAGTTAATTTTCTAAACAGATATATAGCAAATAAAACTTATTTCCAAAATTATCATTCTTATGTAACCAAAAAAAAAAAAAAAAAAATCCCAGTGATAGTATCTTTGGAATTATTTCAATGTACTTAAAACAGAAAAGCACAAATATTTATCGTTATTTTAAGTTCAGAAGCATGCCCCTGTATTTGCTCTAGCATAAATAGAGACAGAATATCTTTTTCCATATTTTTAGTTTTCTGAGGTAGTTTTAATTGAATTAATGAAATTGAATTAATTTAATTGAATTTCTCACCAGCCAGTTAACTGAAAATAAGAAAAAGTTGAGGAATAAATATTTGCTTGTTTTTTATATATCAGTGAAACAAGACTGAACAGCAAATACTGTCTACAGAGGTTGCACTGGATTAGCTACAGAGGATGACAGTACAGAAACTGATTTTTTATAGCACTGAGCTCACCCGCATAAGTGGCTTAATAGCAGTACTGAAACCACAAAACATTTACAGACCCCTAGGTTGTGTGGCATCCCTGCTCAAATGATAGCAGAAAGCACCCAATTTTTCATATTCATTCAGTTCCTTAGGGCTTGTCTGCTCTGAATCATAAGCAGAAAACTATGATGTATTCTAACCACACTGACTAGATTCTAAGGCCAGATTGTAAGTACACTTGAGTACACTAAGAATCAATGAAAGTGTTGCTAGTGTAGTCACTACAGCACTTTTTGTATTATATGTATATATGTTCACTGACAATAAAGCTTTTATGTGAAGTAAAATTTCATTGATCATTAGAAGTAGATTAATTCGGATAAACATAAACCTGACGTTTTACTCGTACCACTAATGTTCTTAAAGTTCATTTTTAAACAAGCCTAACTTGGAAAAAGTTTTTTCTTGCATATTTTTTTTCCCCATCAAATTTCACTTTAAATAAGCCAGGATTATTTCAGTGAGCATGGCAGGATAAGGTTTTGAGCTTCTGGTTAGTCTTGCAAAGAATGTTCAGCCATCAGTGTTTATTAGAACCGAGGTTTCTCTGGCTGAACTCTCTTGTCCTCTTGAATAGAAAATTGTGATAAAATAGAAACATTAAGAGAATCTTGCTTTCAGTCTGATTTAACTGAAAGTAGCAAGAGTTGTTTTGGGAACTGTGATTCATGTCAAAAAATATGTAAAGTAAATCAAACCAACCCATCTTGAATGTTCCATGTGTAGACTATGCCCTAAATATATTCACTCTTATTGACAGAAGGTGGGGAGAGTGCTCTCAAATTTTATTTCTACACATGGAAACAAAAGAGGCTACGAATAGAACATAAAACAGTTCCAGGGAAGATGCCTTAAGTTTCCATTTGTATTTTACCTGATGGCACTTGAGTCCTTCTTCTGCTGTCTTTTCATATATGCTGATTACCCTGCTTTCAGAAAGACTTTCCCTGCTATTGGCTAAGTGAGAAATCAGAAATAAATCAAGAAAAAGTCTGGTCTTAGGTTTGGGAGTTTTTATATGGCGGGTTTTTTTAAAAGCAATTGGAGCTTGGTTGATTCCAATTATAGCTTTCTTCTATGAGTGAGCTGCAATCAAGGATTTCTTTCAAGATGTTTTTCCTCAACTTTATTCCATTTTTCTCTAAGAAGGTGAGGCACTAGTTCAGGCTTATGTAGAGAGGAACCTGAGAGCTCTTCAGCTGGTGCTTTTAAACTGAGGGGATTCTGGATTTTCTGAAGAGAAACTGAAAGAAAGGCTGAATCTCTGTCCTCTGCATAGGCTAGCTCAAATAATTTTAAAATTTCTCTTGAGTGAAACATCACGAGAAACTGGCAGTAGCTTGTTATATGCTACAAGTGTCATGCTGGTTGCTGAACTCAACTTCTTGGGGGAGGGGCGGGGGAGGGGAAGAGAGCTGCCGAGGGAATAAATCCAGTTATTTCCCTGTCAGTTGAGTATATGTCTCCAGAGTGAACATATTACCAGCTTACTTATATTTCAGTCAAACTTCTTTGTTTGTTTGTTTTTGTTTTGTTTGCCTTTTTTTTTTTAAACACAAGTCTCACTTGCACAGGAGCTACAAGCTACAACTGCTGTAACTAAAAATGTGGGGTATTTTCCTCATGTATAAGTAACACTGATATGTTCAGCAGCTTATTGAAAGTTGGAAATAGGGTGCAGGTTGAAAACCTGCCAGGTAACTTTATTAACTACCTTTTGCTTACAGCAAGAATTAAGAGAATTTAAAATAGTCTTGACATTGTAGCTAATCCAAGGGAGAATCCATTTTCCTCAGTGAATTATGTACTGAGCTAAGAATAAAATAACTATATTTACTTGGCTTTTCTTTGTTTTTGTCTTCAAAAGATTTCTTTCCAGTTTCATGGAAGTCTCTCTTGCTTTTTTGCCTTTTTATAGTTTTTGAATAAATTACAAGGAAAGAGCTGCTGTACTGGATTTATCAATAACAGTTTCTCAGAATTCTGTGTTTAAAAAAAAGGTGTCAAGATGTATCATAGTTTCTGATTGATTGTCAGGGTTTTTGTCTGCTCTGATCTTTTGCAAAAATATTAACAATATAAACCTTTAATGTTATTTTGTTTATGTACTGATATAATTAATTTTTTACTGACATAAACTTAGCCTAGAGAGGGATGATTATTGGAAATCGCTGTATTGAAAAAGAATAGTATGTGTGATATCTTTTTTATTACAGCAGCATCTAGAGGATTAATCTGAAATTTTATTTCCTCTGCTAAACACTGTATGAACACACAGTGATATACAGTACCTTGCCCTACCTAGACCTCCCACCCCCCATGCAAAAAAACCCAAACCAACCACCAAAACCTGAATAGAGGCAACATGCTCAAATTAAAATAAATGTATTTCGGTGGTGCATAAAAACAAAAGTAGGAACTTGGAGACAATAGTATTTTATTTATAAGAAATGTAGAGCCTTTTTCTGAGAAGTATAGTCACTACTCAACCAGTGGCAAAAGCTGGTTCAGCAGCAGAGTTTTTCAGACAGGGTTTCTGACTGGTTTACCTTTTGTGAATTGCAAGGACTTTAAGGTTGCTATCCCATACAGAGCATTCTTCTGTGAACTTTTCATTTTGGCAATGTTTTAGTTAACTATTTTTCGGAACCGTGATATTCATGCAAGAAACAGCTTTTCCCAATTTTAGGATTTGAGTAAGAGCTTTGTTCCATTATTGATTGAGATTGCAGGCAGTGACTATCAAGCTGAGAAACTGGATTGATGTGGAAATAATGTTTCACTAGAACTTTTGGCGCTATTACAGTAATTCATAAGAATCATCTTACTTAAGACATTTGGGAATTATTGTGGAGATTAACAACATCTGGTTTCAAAAATTTCTTAGAGAAGGAAACTGAAATTTATCTTTACCTTGTAACAAGAGTTATGGAATTTAAATTATGGATGTGACTGATGGAGTCATGTAGCTGTAAGAGTAGCATAGCTGGGTATTACAGCTGTGCATGTGTGCACGTTCAGCGCACCTAAACCACAAATTTCTTGGTTGGTGCCAAATGTCCCTTAATGATCTGTCTTCATAGGTGAGAAAGCAGACAGATTTGAAAGAACAAACCTACTTGAGAAGTGGGACTGAAAGAACTGGTTGCATTTGGCTAACTGGTGTAGGAACTCTCCAGGTGGGAATCTCATGCTCTCCTGGAGATCCCATAGGCAGCTTCTGCTGTTCTTATGCTGATCTTCCATGTGTCAGTTAAGAACCTGGCAGTGTCATGGAAGACTTTCCAGGTAGTTCTTGCAGCAGAACTGACCAGGTTTCACCAAACTAAAACTTTTGAATAGAAAGGGACATAGAAACTGCCCCTGCAAGTGCACAGAGTTTCACAGTGCAGTCTTTTGTACATAGTGAAGACATGAGGGTGGTATGTAGTGCATAATTTATGTTAATCAATAGCAATGGATCATGAATATGCTGGATGCCCATGCAAAGCCATGGGCCAACAGGATTGTAAGATTTCAGCAAAACAAGTTTGAGAGATCATATTCCGAAAGCCAAAACTAATATATTTGGTTTTCTTGAACAATCACTCTTTCTCTCTTATATGTCACTGTCTAACAGAATCGAGTAAAGTTACAGCTGGAGGATCTGCTCCAGTGTGGAAGTTGCAATCCACAGAGGCAAAATAAAAAACTGGGAACAGGACAGAAATAAAATGTTAAATGGGTAAAACCTTACAGTAACTGCAACATTTCTCTTTCTCTAGGTTTCCCAAGAGTAGGTCACAGTGGTAAAGGAGTACAAGTACGTGTACAGTGTATAGATTCAACTTGCAAAAATATCATTATGTGTCATCAGAAATGAAAATTTGTTAGTATAAGACTTGAAAGATATGCAAGGGTAGAGATGTAAGACTTCACACTGTGTAGTTACCTGGTAAGTCATTATGAGGGCATCACATGAACAACCAAGATGCTGTAGGTAATCATGTAGATGGATTTTATTTGTGATTGTGATAATACATTGGGAAGTAATTCCTTTTAACTTTAATTTACATATTCGCAAAGAAAAATAGAAACTTAACCATTTTATGTTGTGAGAAACATTACTGTTCAGTTGGCAATTGTTCTAATTCTGAAATTAATTTGCCTTACCTGGATTTGGTTTTCCGGTTTGATATTGCCTTGAATTGAAAAACCTGCAATAATGAATATTTAAACACACATTAAAAAACTCATGCTCTCTAGGTTAACAAAGACTAGGCAGTAATACTGGCCATCAGTTTTTGTAATGAAAATGGATGTGCCAGATCCTCAGCTACTATCATATGTATGCCTATAGGACTATACCTATTTTATTAACAGAGGGTTTGTCCAACAAAATTCATGTCACTAAACAATTCCCTTGTTCACCTTTAGCAACCATTTAACAAACTGATTAGGTAATTGAGGACATTCATATATTTCCAAGGAAGGACCTCTCTACCAAATTTGCCACAGTCCTGATTATTCATATATAATATTGATTAAAAGTACTTAGATTAAAGCCAGAGCAAAAGAAGCCCAAAGACAATTTAGTGTTTTACCTGACTAGTCTATGATCAATCAGGATTAATTTTTCATTCTTTTTGCACTTAGGAGCAGTGTGTTTTTACTGGTTAAAAAAAGTATGTTCCAGATCAATGTAAGAAACATTTGCTTTTTCTTTTCCTTTTTTTTTTTTTTTTTTTTTTTTAAAAATGATTTGATGTGTTTGGTGCATACAAGATATGATTAAAAACTTGTAGAGCAGCAACTAACTTCTAACAAGTCTATGTAAAATGCAGCAGAAACAGAAAATTAACTATGTAAGTCACAGACTGATGAAGATCTACAAGGTAATTTAAACCATTTTTTTAATTTAAAAAATAAAAAATCTTACTCTTTAATTATTGGTATAAGTTGAATGCCGAGATCTTCACAGTGAAACCATTTTTCAAAGAGGACATTAGTTGATTCTCCCACATAGTATCTGCCAAAGCAAACACATTAGTCAATCCTTTTATTAACTAACTCATCAGGCAGTTTCAGACTTTTGAAGAAAATAGCTACTTGATGTTGTGTAATAGCATGGGCTGATAAGAAAACAAGGTGGCTTATGGACTTTTTCATGAAAAATAGATGGTTTTCAGCTTCATAGATTTGGGAAGTGCTTAGCTCAACCCTCTGAAGAGGAACTTAGTGTTTCACTTATATTATTGTATATCTTAACAAATAAAGAAGTTGTGGTGAGATCAACAGATTATCATATGTAATCTATGGCAAGACAAATATATAATTTATATTCAGATTTTAAAAAGACTGCATGGGCTGGCAAAGAGTGATGGGCTCCAGTACTGTCACTCATATTGTGACTGGTTTTACAAAGGTCCTCTGTGTCTTTTGGGTTAAATTTACTGCAATATGTTCCCGAAGTGGGAAACGAGGCTTATGGAATTATGCTGTGCATATTTGTATGTTCATGTCTGTCTGTCTTATGTATCTATATACATATTGTCCATAAATTCTCAAAGAGCTCCCTGGCTCCTCAAGTTTTGCAAAAACAAGGTACGCTGAAAAGACTAACATTATCTATGCCTCCAGTATGGGAAAGAACTGTGCTACAAGCACAAATTTTGAACACAGAGAATCTACAGAGAAGGAAGAGGCTACAAATGGTTTTTTTTTTTTTTTTTTTCGGTAAAAAGCTTTGAACCTGGGAAGGCGCAAAGGATACAACAACATGATTAACATCAAACTTAGGGTTTTTTGTACTTGTTTGCCATGGAATTAAGATTAGCTAAATTATTTTTCTTATAGCATAAGGCATGAAATCATTACTTAGGCTTAAACACTGGGGCAGGCTACTTATTCTTCACTTGTATAGTAATCAGTATTCTGGGGGCTCTGATTTATAAGTCTTGTGGGCATGATAACCAGTGGAACAGTAGTGTAATATTAGACCTTGAGTCAGCATACTTCAAAGTTCATTACGACTTCCTGTTGTACAGTCTTAGCTGCAGGTGTCTGAGAATGAAAAAAGTTTGAGAAGATTAGAGGTTCTGGTTATAAACTCCCATCTCTCCCAGGAGCACACAGAGTCAATGTAGGTTCAAAAGCATGACAAGATCACTTTCAAAACTTCAGGTGTCTTTTTTTCATGATATCAGTGTGAAAATACAGGCACTGAAACCCTCTAAGTCAGTCTTTTTGCAGGCACATGATTGATATTTTCAATTGAGGATGTGCTTTGTTAATTTCCACCTGCAAACCATATGGAAGCTTTTAGCTTAATTTCTCCAAAGGAACACGACTATATTGGAGTGCAAATCTCTAGATCTGCCTGAAATCCCTAAAAAGCTATTCAGCATTTCTCTAACTCATACCATTCACAGACCTCATGTATACAGTAGTTTTTTTTACTTAAAGTTACTTACATTCCTTTATTACATTAATAATAAACATTGTTATCTAAATCAATGGCCAATTGTTTCTGGCTCAAAATATCTTTTTAATAATCTAAGTCCTCCCAATCCACAGAACTGCAATGACAGGAAAAAAGGACAACTGCATAGATAAACTGTGTTTTAAATGAACTGGATTTGTACTTAGCTTAGAATTTAATAGGGCAGGGGTTTTTTTTGAATAGTCTCTTAGTTTCTTTTTTTTTTTTTTTTGAATGAAAAAGTATGCTTTTCTAGATCTGCATATTTGCAGTCTTCCTGCTGTGACATTACCCATGGAAAAATCAAAACTGTAGGTGAAATGATGGAAATAGTACATTACAGGTATCACCGCAGTTTTAAATCATTACAAATTACATGAACAGCTGTAAACTCTACTTGGTCAGTCCATATCTGGTTAATACTGAAACAGCTTTTCTATCCTGGCTCATGTTACTGCTGTGACTTTCCTTCTTAGATTTGAAAATTCTCTATGGCCACAAAAAAAAGCTTAATCCTACTCCCAACTAGAATACAAAGTAAGTCACTCACTTACATGGAGATGATGTACTCGTAAGTCAATAAAAGCTAGGCACGTGTGTATAATGTAGAGGGTCTAGTGTTGAGAAAACTGACTTTTTTTTCCAGCTTCCCACACTCTTGCCAAGAAAGCTGCTCTTCATCTTTTTGCTTTCAGTGCTTACAAAGTAATTAATATTCTACTTGCCAGTTAATAAAACAAAAACAAAACAAAACAAAAAAACCTTTTTTCATTTGGCCTGTTAGTGAGCTCTGAGATTTTATTTAAAATTGAGGTGATAGCAGTAGGCAGTACATAAGTAGATAGCTATAACCAGAATGCACAATTAAGACATTTAAACATGTTCCTTGTTTAACTAAATCAAATGCTAAATGAGATCTCTGTTTATGTGTATATAGATAAATAGATGTGTGGATAGAATTAGTACAAAATTGTCAGGGGAAATCTGATATATTATCAGGAAAGTAAAAGACAGTATTTTATTGACAGGAGAAATTAGTTTATATTATGAATCGTAACATATTAGTCAATGGTTTATACTTCACCTCAGCCCATCAATTTCAGTTTTTAGTCTTTCCCTTTCAATCACAAGACCCACAGTGTTTGCATATCTCTGAGGAGAATGAGGTATCCTGGCAGGTAGGAGAAACATCTGTTCAAAGAAAGGGGAAAGAATCAGTGCAGGAAGTCTTTGTTTTTCGCATTGTTCTTCCCCTGCCCCCAAACCTGCAAAATCCTCTGCTCCTTTCCCCACTTCTCCTTCTCCCCTACTCTTTGTTGATCTTGTGTTGCTCCTGTGCAGCTTCACACACTGTGGTGCCCAAGCCCTGCAGATCCTGTTGCTTTCTGTGTCGATGACACAGTGACTCTACAATCACCACTGCCTTTAGGGTAGTCAGGTTCTCTCCTCCTGGTTTGATCATCACAATGGTTAGGCACAATTGAAATGAAAATCTAACCAATTACTCATCTGGAATTTATAAACTAGTGTAATTTCTGAGAAACTGAAATGGAAATAAAAAAGGCAAGTTTTTTGTCTAAATTAATAATCCAAGTGTTTTCTTCCAACACAGTGAGCACCTGTGATTGCATGATGAGGAGTGTTATTCTCTCCAGAAATAATTGAAGAACATGAGGACTATTTACTTATGCCAGTGACAAAGGGAATAGGCAATGTGTGGTTAGAAGTCTATTACTGAAGCTTGAGAAGAAGCCCTTTTTTAGCAGCAATCTGACTGTGTAGGAAGATGGTAAGCCTGTATTCTTCAGCACTACAGATGTCTTTGCCAAGGGTGGGCAAGTCATTACCATTCCTTTGTCTATAAAACAGAGCTAATGACAGTGCCTCACCAGTACTAGTGTTGTCTTTCCAGTAAGGATATTGTGTGCTCCTTTTCTTTAATGCTTGTGGTACATGCTAAGATCTCAGCTGGGTGTGCTTCTTCTGTCTGAAGTATATTACCAGAATCTCACAGTTTGAAAATGTAGTTCTGTTTCTCCCTTGAAAAAGTTGGAATACTTTTATGGCCTCAAGTTGTTGGGTTTAATACATGTCTCCCATTTTAAGGGCTGTCCCCACTAGAACTAATAATCTTTCAAAGACTCAAGTGCAGTTTGAGCCTGTGTCAATAGCAATGAGTGGCAGTTGTAGTATGTCTTACTTGTAGTAACACCAAGAAAAGCATCTTATCATGCTCTCAGTAAAACCACTACAGTCTATGCTTTAGCAAATTTACTATAACGAAAAACTGGATACATTTTATCCATAAATGCCTCTTTTAAAACTATTCTCATATAGTGATGGTTGTAAAGGCTAGATGTGAGGACTAAAGGAGGCTGAAAACAGCTGAACTGTTTAAATTTCTAAGTTTAGGCAGTTTGCTTACTGCCATGTGGGGGTGTGTGCAGCATGTACCGGGCATTGTGTAAACAAAAGACTGATCCACTTGAATTCACATGGCAGATTACATGGCATGCAGGGGAATAAGAACTTCTCTCGGTGTATTCCTGACTATCTGAATAGGTATCCCAGGTACTCAAGGATATTTTTCCCTGTTATTGAAATAGTGAAATGTTGAACACAGTGTGTTGTAGTTTGCGGTGAATTACATGAAATTTTCTATACTTCGCTCTGGTTTGTTTGTTTTTTTTTTTTTTTTTTTTAAATCCTGATGCCATCTCTTGCACAGCAGGGATAAACTGATTTCTAAATACTACATAAAACATTATTTTACCATACTTATGTATAACTATAACAGAAAGAGAATCCTATTTTACCTCCCCTTCTCGGATGACAACGTCTTTTTGTTTCCCATTTTCAATTATCTTCAAACACATATCTCCTTGAACCTGGTAAAAAAGCTGAAGGAACAGAAAAATAATATTAAGGCAGCTACTCCAAAACATTCTGTACTTCATATTCTGTAAATAAGGGATACATATATAAATACACTCAATCTGTAATTCCAAATATTTGCAGATTTTATCTAACAACAAAAAACAGACTACCAATATTCGTTACTTTTGCAAATGTTACTAAATATGCATTATTTCCGTTATCTTACTAACAATCTATCCAAGAGGTCTGAAGCTACATACATAGTAGGTTTTTTGAACCTGGTGGAATTCCAATGCACTGATTTTACCCTTGGAATTACTTCTTGTAGGATGTTATGGTTCAGGCATCGGTTAATTGCATGATACATAAAGCTTCATTTCAGATGAAGCAGGGTCTTCATTTAGTCAAATTAAATGTCACTTTCCAGATAAGCTCCAGATATTCATGCACAGGTTTTTTTGGGATGCTTTTTCAATTTTTTTAATGGAGCTTTCTCATTTAAGAAGAATCGCCCATTTGGAAGCTGTTTGCTTTATTTTTGTGGATAACTTCGAAGCCCAGCAACAGCTGATACTCTTCCTGTTGTGTATGTAAAAGGGTTACGTTCAAAGTATGTACAAGGACAGAATCACTGAACCCATAATTCTGTCTTCGGTGACCTTTTCACAGCTGTTTTCAGACTAAAACTGAGGTGCTCAGATCTAGCCTCATGCTTCATGACAGAACTGTGCTATGATCAGTAAGCAAGTATCTTTGACCTGAAATAATGGGCACATTTTCCCTCATTTTTATTTAATACAGAGCAATAATGCTTCCAAAATTCAACTCTTCTGCCACATTTCTATCTGCTTTCCATGTTCCATTTACCACATCTAGAACCTAAACAGATTGTCATGTAATTGCTAGTGCATCTGAAAAAGTCTGAAACCTGATTCAAAGTTAAAACTATGATGAAAAAAACTTTATTTACACAAATTCACTACAATTTTAGCAAAATATAAAATAGATGAGGGAAAGAAGAAATAGCTGAAGTATAACAGACACTCAGAACTGAACCTTTTCCAACACTAGAAAAGCTTTATCAATTTTTTTATCGTGTTTGTTTCTGAAAGAGTTTTCAAATATTAATACATGCACCCTGGAACTGAAGAAACACCTCTGTGAACATGAGAAAGAATAAATATGCTGCCAAGGGAATGAAACAATAGGGAGAATTGAAGAGCTACTGGAAAAGAGCTCATGATGAGAGCTTTTACACAAGTGAAAAGTTCACAAGGGACATCACCACAGATAAATTATAATTCTTGTCTAGATGGCCACAGTGCCGAGGTTACTTATCCTCCTTGAACTCCATTTCTCTGTGTTCTTTTCCTGTCATTTTCTTTGGTGTTACAAAATGACAGTACAAAATGCTATAGCAGCCCTTGTTACAGAGCTTTGGAGTGTTACCTTCCCTATAACAACTGAGGGAGCTATTGCTGAACACATGCACAGGACTTGTAGATGAGGGAACGCACAACAGAAGCAGAGTTTATCCTGCTTGTGACATGAATCATGCTGCTGAGCAAGCTTTCTGGAAATGAAAGACTTGAGAGGGAATGGGGACTATCCAGTTCAGAGGTCAAGCATCATAGTTACAAGGAAAGTTTATGAACACTAAACTATGAATTAAAATAATTGTTTTGCAGAGGGAAAAGAGGACTGATGCGGGCTACACATTTTCAATGAAAGTGTTTTTCAGCCTGAATTTAAATAGTACCTTTCACTGTAAATTATGGTCTATTCTTCAAAACAGTTTTTTTTTTTAATTACCTGAGTGCTTCAGTCATCCATAAATCACGTGATATAACTGTGATTAATACAAGTGGCAGTAATTACTTGAATCTACTATGTTGCTTGGAATATAACCTGCACCTTTTATCAAGAAAACTGTCAACTATGTAATATCTCAGTGAGTTACAGTCCATGCCCATTTTACAGGACAGTTTGGCAATACAGTACTGTCTTTCTGCTGGAAAGTTATGTTTTCTAAATACTGAGCTTTGTCTTTTGAGCAAATCTAATGTTTTCCTAAGTCTCTCCTGGAAAAAATCAAAGCCTGAGTAAAAAGGTTCTGGTGTATATGTATATGTATGTATAGACGCAAATATATGTGTCTATATAAATAGGATAGTAAATCAATAAGTTTATGCCACCTGAAAACAAAAGCTTTCCCAATTGCACTGTTCTTATGGGAATAACCTAGTATCTACTCTCTGCAGTAGTACCAAAAAGTAAGAAAATGTGCAATATTTCCACTCCATAAGCATCTTATTAATAACAAGATCACTTGTTACATGAAATAAATTAATATCCTTACAGAAAAACCTAGATTTGTATATTACTACTGAACAGTGGGTCATAATCAGGTATGAATTTGTCTTTCTGAGTGAAAAATGTATTTTAAGAGAGAAACAAAGATTGTTCACCTTCAGTCTTTTTATCTTTTTTGTTACTAAATGTGCTTATTTATTATTACATCTTCTTCCCTTCTTCCTTTTATTTTCCAAGACTTTTGCCTTTTATTTAGCTTTCCTGCTTATTATATAGTATCTTCTCATTAAGATTACATTAAAAACACCTTCTCTTATTAATTCTTACCTTATCTCCAGAAGTTATGAGCTACCTCAAAGTGCTTCTTTACTGTAAATTTAACATTTCATAATATTGTTCAATATCATCATTAAAGCTGTAGATACACCTATGAAAACTAAACTGAAAACACCTTAAGACTGCGAGTTTGGTTTTTTGACTCATTTAATTTCCTTAAATTCTCTTCCTTAGTCTGCTTAACCCTTCTTGATCATGCTTCAAACCTGATAATATTGGGTTAAGCTTGCAGGGAAAGGCAGCATGACCAGCGCTGAAGCACTCTCAGGTCTGTCCAGGGATATTTCATTCAGTTATGAATACTCATAAAATAAATTATGCTGGCATTTCTGGAGATAATAGGGGGAGATGCACAGAGGTGGGATTTCCTTCAATGGAAGCATCACTAAAGCTGCTTGTCTTGGTAGGAATTAATTTCAACAGCATAGTAAAATGTGTATGCTTCCTTAAAAAGAGCGTTATCATTCCCTCCATAGTAACATGGTGAGAATTGCTCCTTCATCCAGATATGTGTATCCTAGCAGAGTAAAGAAGGAAGTGTCTAGTAGGGAAAGAATACAGTATTTATGATTGGCCTGTGTTTGCTAATTAAAAACAAAAACAAAACAAAAAAACCCAACAAAACCAAACAAACAAAAAACAAACAAAAAAACCCACCAAAAACAAACCCAAGTCTTTTCTGTGTACAGTAATGTATGTAATGTAATTTAGGTCCACCTTTGATATCAAACTCTGCCTAAACACAGGGGCCCAGAGCTATGTGAGGGCTTTTGTAGCTAACAGCTTCTTTACAGATCTCTAAAGAGACCTGCAATTTGCAGTGTACTTTGAGTACTGACTTCTGAAAGTGGAATTTGGGATTGCTCAGCTACTTCTGGGATTAGGCTCTGACTTGGCATATGCTGGCTTGTATTGCATGTCATATTGCTAAGTACTAAATTAATTTGCAGAGCAAATCAAATTCTGATGTAGGAGTGAAGCCTGGGTGTTCTCCAGACTTCAGTGGTGACTGATCTATTTAAGCACAGAAAAACAATTTTCTCCTTCTCTCATCATGAGGGCTTTTCAGCCATCAGAAGTCTGGAAGGCAAACAGATGAGGAAGGTAGAGAAAACTATGTTGAGGGGTTTTGGTGTGTGTTTTTTTCCCTTCTGTTGATTTATGTCATCCATGAAACCTGAATACTAGCCAAACCCCATCCCAACGATCTTATGCAGCAAACTTATTTTTGAAGACATAATCTTCTTTTGATGCAAAAGGATCACCACTCTTACTACTTTGTAATAGGAGGTTTGTTTCTTATTAAAATAGTCCAAGAGTCTTCACCAGATAAATGTGGGGGTTTTTAAAGGTAAAGAAGTAAAAATATTTTTCTTGTTTTGATGTGACTCATGTTTCAGATTTATTTGGGATATAATCACCACAAAACTATCTACTGGAATGCTCACTCAGACCCTCTTTCCCCTCATTTTCAGAGATCCATTATCCTCATAAAATGCAAATGGTGAATTTATCTGATAGGGAAGAGTTTCTCAAAAGCATTCTGACTAGAAAGCAACATACAGTAGAAGGGGTCAGGCTTCATTTAAGCAGATAATTTGTCAGAAACTGGAGCCAAGTCTTACTTGTGGTGTGAGAGGGAGAAAAAGATAAATCAAAACTTGGGTTAGAAAACTCAGATGAGCTGTGGCAGATGTGACCTTACATCTCTATCGTGTTTCAGAGCATGATGCTATAGTGTGTCTCAGTCAGACCATGTAAATATGCTAGGAGAAGCTGAAGAGGTATTTCTGTTCTGACAGTCCTCTTTAGGACTGCAGTGTAAGGGCTCTGATCTGTGGGGTTGTGTCAATACTTAGGGGGTTCTATCCATAGGAAACAACCTAGATACTGAGAGCAGAAACTCAGGGTAAAATACAGCACAATGTGAAGTAGGACTTTTAATACCAAGTAGAATATATGCCAATGCAAATTTGTTGCAGGTGGTAGATGAAAGGGTGATTTTAATTTCTCTGCATGGACCTGCACTGTTTTATATAGACTCAACATCAGAGCATAAATTGTTAAGAAATCAAAGTCAGCTACTTGAGATTGTGTTTAAGAGGTGGACTGAAGTGGGTAAAGAGACAGAAGCCTAACTACTTTTGTGATCCTACATTTAGCTGTTAGCATATCTCACTTTCCCCCAGAGCAGCCCACATGATGCAGTAAATAAAATCTGAAATTCTTTTACTATAGCTAGGCTTTGTTATGATTGTGGGGTTTGTCTGTCATTAACTTCTAGTGAAATATATTGTACCCTTCTGTTTTCACTTACTTTATTTCTTTGGAAGCTATATGATGAACTTAAAAGTTCAGAAAGGGTTTTGTTCTACCCTCAGGTTTTACAAGGAAGGAAAAATGCAGTAAATACACCATGAAGTCTGTGAGTTGTGTTAACACTGAAACTCTTCTGGTCATAAATGCTACTGCATGATGATAAATTCAAGAGACAAAGAAAGATATGTTGAGAACTTTTCTCTGGTATGTGGAATGCACCTGCTACTGCATAGCAGTGAGGGGTTGAGCACGAGAGGACACAGCCTCAAGTTGTGCCAGGGGAGGCTCAAGTTGGACATCTGTCAGAATTTCTTCATGGAAAGAGTTGCCAAGCATTGAAATGCGTTGCCTGGGGAGGTGGTGGAGTCACCATCCCTGGAGGTGTTCAGAAAAACAGGACATGGCACTTAGTGCCATGGTCTAGTTGACAAGGTCGTGATTGATCAAAGGACTTGAAGATCTTGGAGGTCTTTTCCAACATAATGATTCAGTTATTCTGTGATCATGTCAGGCTGCCATAGAAGCTTTTGGTGGCCTCATCAAGTTGACTACAAAAGAATTGTAGTTACTAGTCCCATGTAATCCAAAATTCTCTTACCAAGTAAGGTGCATCGGAATAATAATTCATTTGAAAACCTCACACTACTAGCTATATAGCAAAAAACACTTCCAAGAAAGTTCTGTCTGTATGAGCTATATAGTTGCATTCTCACAGCAGATTTTTTTTCCCTGTTTCAACATAAGATGTATTTCCCAAAGCCATTCAGTTTTATTTTGAACGAGTTTGATTTAGAGGCAGAGAATGTTCAGGTAGATGTTTGCTGACTCCGTTCTAATGGAGAAGGGACCAAAAGGGAACTTCACTTACAAATAAGAAAAAGAATGACTATGACCTAGTGCTAAAGCCCAGCCAAAGGCTCGGAATGGTTTATCTCTTGTAATGTGCAGCTTGATTTGGCTCTTTATAAAACCTGTCCAATGGAAAACAATCTCAGGTATGAGACAGACAGTACTTCTGCGTAGCAAGAGGGCAAAGAAGTAGTGCACAGAAATTTAAGAAGGAAGTGAAATAGTACAGAGAAAACTGAGAAGGAAGAAAGGAGAACAGTTACTTATTTAGGAAATGCCTGCTTGTTGAGAGGAGTTAAAAAATTTGTGCTAGACTAGCTGTCATTTTAGCCTAAATGACTGTTCAGGAGACAATTCTAAAAGGCTTTGAAGAAAGTTCAAATCAAGCCTCTGTTTTTTCTCCTAATTAGCCAGTCAGAACTAATCTTCCTGATACACCTGCATGTTAACAGCACCAGCAGAGAACAGCGCAGGAGTAGGAGGATGTTCCTCAGCCCTTAAATTTGCACGTGAGCCCCTTGCTGCTGTGAACTGCAGGCTGACAAGCACAAGTTGTGCCACAAGATGCACCATAAACTTTGTGATAACAGGCATAAGATATCAAGGGAACAGATAAAAACAATCCTGAATTTAACTTGCTTTCCAAACCAACCCTTCTTTGCTATCAGAATACTACTGCAGAACAGCATCAGCTAAATTGGCCTAAAGGATTTGTGGGGTTTCACATTTGTGATAGGCCTGTTGACAATATGCCTGTAAAATCTCCCTTCAAATTATCACACAGAACTATAAATTACCTTTTATCTGCCAAAATAATGAGCTGAACGTGGTTCTGAACAGTGTTGTTTTTTTTTTTTTAAATTCAAAGTCTAATTTAGGAATATGCCCTTTTACTAGGATACTCTCTACCTCACATTTCTTCTCTAATGAGAAAGATGGTTCTAAATTAGATTACAGGAAGGTGCAAATGTGTCTGAGAAAAACCTATGGTAAAATGCAATCAATGAATATAATGTGCCTCCATAAAATTGAACAAAATTGGCCCATATGTTAAACTGCTATGTAACTGCGAATGCTTCTGGTGTGTGTATTGCCAATTTTCCTATGTAATAGGAATTTTATTTTTCCTTTTTTTCTTGCTGAGTAATTGTGGAGTCTTTTATGCAAATGAGGAGGTATTGATACCTAAAAAATCTTGCTTTCTAGTTGAATTAGCAATAATATATCAGTATGCAACAGTATAATAAAAATTATGCCTTTATAGATATGGCTAAATTTTCACATTGTTGTGAAGTCACATAAAGAATTTCTTAAAGGTAGGCCAAGTTATTTTCAAACAGAGGAACATCTTGCAACATAAAAAAAAAAAATGAGGTAAGTTAAATTAATCTAACTTTTAAGGGAAGGGAATGGAAGGAGGAGATAAAGTAAAAAAAAAAATGAAACAGCAAAGGAATGGGTGGGGAACCAAGGATAATATAGCATGAAATGGGAGGTGCAGGGAGAGACAAAACTGTAAATAAAAGGACATAAAAAAAAGTTCAATATTGTAGTATAAACTATTGCACCAGTTAAACTTCAGCTCATTTTTGTGTATTCCTCTCTTAGTGTATAGCTCTAATGTATTATTCAGAGTAAGAAAATAAATTAATTGTATAAAACCAAACAGGTTGTTACAGGAAAAAAATAATTTGACGTCATTAACCTTCACATGGTACCTTCAGATATGTTCATTTTTTACTTTGCCAAACCTTGGTAACAAATTTCACTGATTCTTTTTTAATCCAACATAGAACACTTAATGATACACAGTAACAGCAGGATGCAGATTAGATATTCTCCTTGGTGCTTTCTTAGCAGTCATCCTACAGCTGTGATGCTCCTTTCCCGGGGTTGTAATTCTGTTGACGAAGCCAGATTTTTTTTTCCCCAGCTAGGCATCTCTGGAATTTCCTTGTAAATATAGGATGGATACATGGAGTGCTCTGAGACCTGGCTTGCTTCCTCACCAGCCCACACAACCTGACAGCATGATCCTGGATGTTGCCAGAGCTCCCCCTGCCCAGCCCATGAGAAGGGACATAATGGAGCGTGTTGGGTAACCTGGTGCGTGACAGACATGCCTGTGCCCACAGCCACAGATGGGCTGTGGGACCGTGGTGGCAATCCAAAGCAGGCAGGAGTCAGGCAGTGGTAACTTGGCACCTGGTCTTTTAGAGACTTGTGGTTATAATGACTACAAACACCTGCACAGCACAATTATAACAGAAAATTAATGAAGGCTGTTGTGAAATGCTGGTTGTTGGAGAAATGATTCCATGATAAGTAAACTAATTTTTCTTTCTGTTTGTAAGGATTTTTTTGAATTTGACCCACTTCTACCTTGAAATATGTAGATGCATAGGTTTGGGTTTCCAAAGGTACTTGAAATTAGGTGGCTACATTTTATTGGAATTACATGAAATTAAATTTTTCTGCCGGGAAGCAAGGCAAATTGTTCTCCATCATGACATCCTTACTGCTAGGCCTCTAGGGACTGCTTTCCCTTATGGTTCTTTTAGAGCCAATTGTGGATTCAGAGAAGTCCTCAGGCCAAACAAACAAATCCATGAAAAAGGCAGTAAACAGGGTAGGCGTAAATTATCACAATTTTGATAGGTTTCTATTATTTTTTCCCTGTATTCTGCATTTAGCACGCTGGCTACTCCCAATTCAAAGCAATGGGATGGCTCAGCCTTGATACAGAAGATGAACAACAAAGGGGACTGATTTGAAAAATCAGTTTGAAGACTCTAACTTTCCAAACCTGAATGAAAGCTGAAATGCTGATAATTTTCACGAAGTCCAGAAAAAAATGTAATTTCTAGTGAATTGAAATATTTATTTTTGATTTTTGAATGTCAAACTTACTTTTGAAATATGGATCGATCTTCTGCAACAAAATATCACTTTAAAAATATGGATATCTTTCCAAAGTTTTGTTCCAAAATGTTGATATGAGACATTTTGATGTGTCAGAATACTTTCTCTAATTTCCTGTTGGAAATGAATTATAGCAAAACAGATCTGATCTCATGTGCTTGTTTCAAAGGAAATGCACAGATGGTGTATGGTTCTGGTGAATGATTCTGTTGAAGTCTATGAATAGATCTAATAAATACAACATCACTGAGTCTGGTGTTGCTAATCTGTAGCTGTACCTTCAAAAGTAGCTGCATTTTAATCATTACAGATCAATTAAATCAGAAAAATATAAACAATCTAGATGTTACCTCTTCTCCTTCTTCAATATGATAATCCTTCCTTTCATTTGGCCCACCAACAAACATCACATTTAATTGATAGCGATGCCTAGAAAAGAAAGTGACATTTTAAAGCTACCTCTAGTCATGATGTTATTTATTTAATTTATTTTTAAAAATTCTATTAGGACAGTGAGTCAAGAAAACAATGTTGAGTGAAAAGCAACATCCTGAACGAGAAGTCAAAAGACCTTGGATGCCTCCCTCTGCTCTGTCACGATCCTGTTGGGTGATCTGAGGCCAACTACCTCCCTCCTGGTGTTTCAGTGCCTCCAGATATGAAAAGGGGACGACAACAGCTACCAGCTGTGAAAAGGAGATTGAAATGTGAGTATAAAGAATGCTACATAAGAGACAGGAAAGAGGAAAATGGATCTTCAACCTGAGCTGATTATGTAAAGATAAAACTCTTTTAAAAGTTAATAAAGTAAAAACACATTTTTCCCCCATAGTGGTAGAACTACCAGAGATACTGATGGTAGGAATTATCAGCTAATTTCTCCTCTATTTATACTGATTTTGCTAACCTGGAACATTACAATAATTTCATTGTGGTTGTGGCTAATTCAAGGGATTCCAGGCCCTTTCTTAACTCTACCTCTTTAAGAGCCCCAGTGAGCCCTTCTCTCAGCTGTCATAAAGGAAAGCTATCAGTCCATTTACACTAATAAAGAGGTAAGATAACAGGTTTTTTGTTTGCTAAAAAAACTCTAAATCAGGACTGTTAGCTGGGATTCAAAATTTGTTCTTAGGTCTCATTATGGTAAGCATCATATTCTGAATTCAGAAGAATAGCTTTAGAAATACTTTTAAAAATCAGCTATGTCAAAGAGTTTTGATTATGTACTAACTGCTCCTTGTTGAGGTTAAAAAGCATCTAAACTTGTAAAATTAGCATGAATAATTAAAATAAAATGTAAGAGCTGCAATTTAATTAGATGTATCTTTTTTTTGACTTTAGTAAAACTCTAAACAGGAAGTGCTTCAGGAATTGAGGTTTTCTTTTGAAAATCCAAATAAGTATTTAAAAATTTTGATTTTTCTCAAGTGTATGGAAAATAACTTAATAAAAGCTTCAAAGCCATAATAACTTTAGACACCCAAAGTCCTACTGATTTGCTGTAAGACATAGTTTTTGACTTTTAATTCTTTCTTAAAACATAGGATTTTAAATTACTTAAATATTTTGAGGTGGTTGCCTTCTAGTGAGGCAGTAGAAGGCAGTGAGGAGATTGCCTTGCAAATCTTTGCTCAGCATATAAAGGATGAAGCCTTTAGAAAAATGTTGGAACTCTATTGATTGCTTCTTGGAAAATTGCCCAAAACTTTTTGGAAAATCCTGAAAACATTTAGGTAGCACCAGAGGCAGGTGATGAGAGACTCAGATTCCATGTAGTAGATGGTTTTTCTTTCCTCCTACGTAGGCTAATATTATGTTGGAAAAATGGATTTTTTTTTTTTAAAGCTATGCAACTTTTATCACAAAAAATGTTTCTTGTTTCACTGTGGCTTCCTGCAGTGTTTCTGGGGAAGACCATTGATAGAATGTCCTACTCGAAAGTTACTTAAGGATTACACAGAACTTCTGGTAGGTGGCACAGTGAGGTAATAACAAAAAAGCTTCAACCTACTGAGAAAGAAAGAAATTAAAATACTAAAATTTTGCCATTGTCATCAGTAAGCTTTAGAAATGGATATGCTTTACAAAATGCTTCTAATCAATTTTGAAAATGAAAGGAATGAAAACACCCATAACAGGCAGATAATTTCCTCGTTCTCTCCTATTGTGAAACTGTTTTAGTGATTCAAGTTTCAAATTTTTCAGTTCAACATACAACTGTAGTCTCAACACAGACATGGCAGTGAGGATGTGCCCTTTACCCTTTCTTTGCCTTGCAATCATTGCTTTGAAAAGTAACCCTTGCACCTGTGAATGGAAGTTAACATCATGGCTACAGAATTGCCCATTCAGCTTTTCATTAAAGATAGCACTTCAGGGTAGGGCAAGAGGCTATTCTTTGATGTTTCTTTAATGATTAAAATTATTAAGCAAGATTTTTTTTTCTAAACAGAATTAAGAAAAATTCCTTTTAATTTCTTTATAAAACCCGAGTCTATATTTTAGACAAAATATGCTGTCCTCAGCCTCACTGGCAAAAGAAATCCTCGCTAATGTTTTGACTAGAAGGTGCGATACACTGGACAATTTACACTGGAATTTATGCACAAGCTTTGACACTGACAATATGCAAAGTGTACAACTGTGTAACACCCACACTTTTTCTCTATTAGCTGTCTCGTTCAGCATGTAGTCCATAGCTTTTAAACTGCCTCTTCAGCCTCCCCTACCCTACTGACAGTGCTGGAAATGCCCTGGAAACCTGCTCCTCCAGTGCCCTTACTGTTC
The DNA here is from genome assembly GCA_038380795.1 of Pyrocephalus nanus. Classification (NCBI taxonomy): domain Eukaryota; kingdom Metazoa; phylum Chordata; class Aves; order Passeriformes; family Tyrannidae; genus Pyrocephalus; species Pyrocephalus nanus. Next base: position 90,766,874 of record CM076260.1, on the reverse strand, counting down.
CTTTCTCCTTGTTTTCAGATATATACCACTGGTTTTGATTGCTCCTGCAGCTTTGACTCCTCGGTGATGTTGGAATGATTCTCAGCAGCTCTATCAGGTTGTAATTCAGTAGCACTAATCTGTTAGCTATATTTTATTGTTTGTGGATGTGATGCTGTCTCCTATGATTTCTAGGAGTTTACTGTCACAGAGCCTGACACAAATTCTCTTAACTCAGTCTCACTGCCAACAAGAGACTTCGACATGAGGAAAGTATCTTATATTCAGGTTGATCTTTGCGGCTTCTGCCGAGTCTCTCCAAAACAGATTTCAGCCACTTTCTGTTCTTCAAAACAGCATTCTGACTGCAGTCTGACAAGGAACTACGGTTCCTTAATAATCTTTACCATGTTATGCATTTTTGCAGCTTCCTCTTTCAGCTAGAAATATTTATATATCTAATAAATTGGTAAAAGAAATCTTCATTTACTTACATAAGCTTATTGCAAACAGGTGGCAAAAAGGCAGTTTTGTTTTCTTCTATCCATTTGTTCACATTCACAAGAAGCTCCATGGTCCACCAGCTATGAAACTTTTGACTTAGATATTACAGTTTGCAGAGTGCTCTTTCCGTGAGCAATCTGCATGTGATTCCACCCCCAATGCTTAGGGGTTGGCTGGCAGAAGAGGTTTCTTCAGGCTTCAGTGTCAAAGGGGACAGGTCCATCAGCCAAAGGTTATTTTGTAGAGTACTTATTCTCCAGCAGCTTAGCTAATAATTGACTAGTGTTTTTAAAATATATATTTTCACTGGAGAGTGTTTTTTGCCCACAGGATGTTTTTTGATTCTCTTTACTGCATCAACTGGGGTGTGTATGTTACCTCTCTACAAAAATTGCCTGGTTACCCAGAGTGAGAAAAATGTGGAAAGCTTGGGCTTCTCTGCGATCTTCTGCCAAATAACAGAAGTACAGATGTCTCCTGCATTTTTAAGACCGAAGGCAGCTGTCTATAAATGCTCATTTTAATTTGATCACTCTTTGCCAGTGTTGTAGCAGGGCTTGTCGGAGAGCTGAACCTGGTTCTGTGATGCCCTTTGGGAAAGTACAGTATATTGCCATCAAACTGTCAGGCAAACAAGAAACCAAGAAGTACTGGGCATCCCAGTTCTGTATTAGCCTTTATTCCCTCACTAGTTTCTGTTTAGCACCTACACAGTTGCTACAGGATTGCTCACTCTGTTCCCCACAACCCCCAATTTTTTGAATAAGCAAACATACAAACATTTTTTTCAAACTCCAAACACAGGAAATAGCTGGTAAACAAAAAACCCTAAGACATTACAATATTTTAGCTCTTTGGTCTTAACATAGCTGAGTCTTCTGCTTATATCTACACTGTGCTTAGTGGATGAATGTGTCTAGGTTTATAGTTGTATTATGATTTGGTTAAAAGTGAGTGGTTGTATCCTCCATGGTTTGCACATATGGCAATACAGGTGCGGGACTGAAGAGTCAGCATGCTGAACAGTATAAATTTGGGAGTTCTTTATCTTATACCATTGTAATTTTACAATGGAAAAAAGCAAAGGAGTACGAATTTGAATTAATACTATGCACTTATTCGAGTACATGATTCTGTTTTCCTTTCATCTCTACTGCTTCTTTACAGGTTAAACTCATTCTGTAATTGATAGTACAAACACAGTGGGACTGGCAATAATTTCCTCTGAAATAAGCCCAAAGTAATTACTATTTCATTCAATTATAAAACACCACCACCACATTATTTATTTAGCACAAGAAATTTCTACCAACAGAATGGTTGTGGTGAGACACCAGTGCACAACAAACTCATTAGGCCTGTTTCTGGACTTACAGACAGGTACCTTCTGATAATTTTTGTTCTATAGGCTGCTGGCACACTATTCAGTTATGAAGGAAAGAGAGCTTATATTTAAAATGCACTTTCACTTAAGGGATTATGACCCAGCCTCACAGGACTGGAGAACTGAAGGCACTCTGTCTTAATGATCACAGTTTTGTAAAGTTTTACTTCATCATTAGTAACATGTATCACAGAGCAGGACTCCATTTGTTGGGCATGAAAGTCAAGGTGCTGTACAAAGCCACAGCAGGAAAAACAACAGATCCTGGAATTGATTGAGCCCATCCTTTTTCACCACAGTATTAACATGCCAGTTTTAACTGCGGGCTGTTGTCTACAACCCCTACCTCTAATCCCTCATCTCCACCTTTTTTTCCATCAGGCAGAATACAAGCTACTATTACTTGCAGAGAAAACTGTCTCAGTTGCAGGCTGATAAATCCATTTTGTGGCTGGAGTTAGGTATGAAAACTTAGACCTGATCAGGGAGGAAACACGATTCACTTAAAAAATTCACCATTAGTATGATGCTGAGGTTATTATTACAGGGTAGCATTTTTTGCAACCTTTTGAAATCAACAGGTTTTCAAAAATGCAGTTAGTGGTCTCTTCATGTATCTAACAGTGGGGCTAAGAAATCATCTGCATGGCAGTAAAGTACTGGGCCATGAAATATTACTTCTGTGAAGTGTACTGGAGAGGCAAAGGAAAGAACCAGTGTTGCAGTCTCTGTGAGATCCAGATAAATACATACACCTCATGAACTGACTGGAGCCTGGATTTTTCTGGCTAATCTGCTTCTCAGTGACTCTTCACATCCATCAAAGCCTGTTTCAACAGCTGGGGTTTCTGTTCTACTGTTTGGCTCAGATCCTTCCCTTTTTGTAAAGGTAAGGACTCTATTTGTCAGCTTTCGCTTTGCAAGAGTACTGAAACACAAAACTGCTACATCAAAATAATCCATTTTTGCACTGAGAGTGAAGAAAAGAAGTGTTAAGTGAAAAAACCCCTGAGTTTAGGACAACACCTACTCTATTTTTCTACTTTCCTCAACCACCAGACCTACTAGAAACTTATTTACAAGCTGATGTCCAGCAAGCAGGATATGTTAACAAAAAGAAAAAGCCTAAATATTGTGTTTCTAGTTAGAAGGAGTATTAAGGCCAGGGTTCATTGGTTAGGATTTTTATCTGTATTAAAGTGATATTTGGTCATATACTTTTTAAACTATACTCCCTATACTAATTTTTTTTTTAATTCACCTAAAGAAGATGATAAAGACCTAGAATGGTTTAGAGCCCCTGGGAACAGGAGAGGGAAACAGATCATAAAGCCAGTAAGTGTGGATAGTGCTTCCTCCACTCAGTTCGTTCTACTCTTGAGCAAACAGCATTGTGAAAATTGGCTCTTAAACCTTGGTTTTTTTTCACACTTAGTGCTAAGAAGTATTCTGAAAAATCTTCACCAGGGGAGGTTTGCATTTGCCAGCAACTTGAAGACAAAAGTCCTTTCAGTATCATTTTAACTTGGCTGTTCTGTCCTTGTACAATACTGAGACTGATTTATATATGCTGGTGTTAAAAAAATGGAGCTACAGTGAAGTGATAATCTGGAGATTCTGTAAGCAGTAGGGAGCAAGTAACTTTCTTCACCATTATGACAGCTTTAACTTCTGTTTTTTACATTTTCTTTTTTTTTCCTTCTTTTAGTATTGCAAAGAAATGAAAAAGGAAGATATGAATATGACTAAATAATTAATTTCAACCTGTTGAATACACTTCCTATTTTTGGTCAATTCTGTGCATTTTTTGTTTGATCTTTGAGAATAAACACCAATTAAGTTCTTAAAAAATAAAATTATTTGTATTAAAAAACTCCTCCATAGTTGCTGAAAACAAAAATTCCAATCAATAACAAATTTATTACTTGAACCCTTGTACAGTTATGTTCCCACAAACTGATAGGCCAAATTTCACCGCTATATTCATAAACATACTATCAAAAGTATGCTAGAATCCTCACCATTATCACTGTTACTTTTATGGGAAAGCTGATTAGTATACAACAAGCAATGATTATCAACTCTCTAAATACTAAAATTAGAGTCTTTCTTGCCTAAGGTTAAATCTGCAATAAAGAGCTTCTCTGTATGTTCACAGCTTCAGCTTTGAGTTTTTCTGGCATTCTTGTGTTTGCCAAAAAGGCCCTTGTTTGGATGAAATTATGTTCACAGCAATCTTTCTGTGGTATAGAACATTTTGTTAGTATAATGATGCACTGTTAAGGACAATGCAGGCTGCTGCCATTTTCTGGTATGCCAACTAAATGTGATGATAGGAAATTTCTTCAAGAAATGAACTGTCAGTTTTCTCTTTTCCCCATGCCAGCCACCTTCATCAAGGGCCAGATACAGCAATTGCATGCTACTTCACCTGTCAGTGGTGTATGCCACTGAAATATATTTTAGGTAATGCCCACAGTAATACTAACAGTAGAACAACTTTCTTGACAAGTGAGACTCAACTCCTCTCCATTCAAAGCAGTCTCAAAAAAGTGTCAGCTCATTTACGGACTGGGGAGGGGAGGAGTTAATGGAGTCATAAAAAATGCCACTCAGTCTGCCAAAAGTAGCTGGGAGATCCAGGAGATTTACTTAAACGGGCTGAGTGCCTGTCACCTGCTGCTGAGTTACCAATAGTTCATTTTTAGAGGCCATGGAAATCCAAGCCCTGTGTAGCACTTTCTTCAACCATCCACCCCATAATGAAATTCCCAGAGCTTGTTCCTTTGCCCACAGTAAAGTCACTGCAGAAAGGAAAACACTATCTAGTGCTCAAGTCAGTAACGCAACAGAGCAGTCTAGGGAAGTAAACATGGCAGCAATGCTAACCACGAGTGGAAAAAAAGAAGTATGTCTCTGTCTCAACTGTGTAACTGTTGGAGCATTGCTTGGATTTAAATATCTTCTAGTGCCAATTATGTTTACCATCGTCTTGCCACATAAAGCTAAGACAGATCTGACTGCAAAATAAATTCATGTTAGATGTATACGTTAGACAAGAAACGTGTGGAGTTGAACAAACACGCGTTTTGGAAGTGCCAGGCATCCCTGGTGCCGCACACAGCACGCAGGCTGCAGAGCCCCGGGGAGCGCAGGCAGCGATGCTGCACACATCGTCATTGAGTTCCCTGGCAGTAGCCGGATGCTTTTCCCAGCGGCCTGGGCCTAAGCATGACAGATGGTGCATTTCCTTCCCACGGCTGCAGATGGGCTGACCCAGCGGCCGATGCCTTATAACCCGAGGGCGTCAGGAGGCTCGGACTCGCACGACTCGGGGCAGCGACCTGTCTGCCTCGCCTCCGGAGCGCGGCACTGCGTGGGCCGCCTCAGCCGGCAGCAGCGCGGGGCCGGCGGGGTTCGGCCGGGTCATTGCCACCGCCCTCCCGTCACCTGCTGCTGCCGGCCGGGCCACCCCGCCCCGCCCCGCTGGGAGCGGCCGCGCTCCCCGCCCCTCCCCGCCCGGCGGCCCCGCCCGCGCAGCGCAGGGGGCCGGGCTGTGCCCGCCGGCCCTGGGGCCGCCCTGTCCGCCCAGCGGGGAGCCCGCGGGCGGGGGGGTTGTTCCGGCGCTGCAGCCTCTCTGCTCCCTGCCGTGCTCGGGGGCGCCGCCTACCCCGAGCGGTGCAGCTCCCGTCAGGTCCCTGCCGAGCTCACCCCGCTGCTGTACGGCCCCTAACGACGGGAGCGCAGCCGGGGCAGGGCAGGGAGGGTGGCCCGAGGCCGCCCCCCAGATCGTGGTGCAGGCGGCTGCGTGCCCTTCTCCCGCCGGGGCCGAGGGAGGCCTTGATAAAGCGTTCGAGAGGGGATGGTGTCAGGGCTCCAGTGGCGCAATCGGTTAGCGCGCGGTACTTATACAGCAGTACAAAGCCGAGCAATGCCGAGGTTGTGAGTTCGAGCCTCACCTGGAGCACACAGCTTTTTGGGAGGGAGAGCGGGCTTTTTTGGGACCTGGCGGCACTCCGGAGGGAGGAAGACAAAAGCGAAGGGAAAAATTATGCAGCCGTGGGGGCAGCGTGGGCCCGCTGCGGAGGGGGCACTCCCAGCGCCCCGGGAAGGGGCTGGGGCCGGTCCCGCCGCCAGCGACGGCGGGGGGCGCGCAGCGGCAGCACATCCATGGGGGTGGTTGGCCCCACTGAGGCTTAGTAGGTTTGGCGTGTTCAGAGCAGCCTCTCAGGGCACAGTAAAAAACGTGTTCCTGGTAAGAGCTGCTTGGGAGCGAGAACTCGCAGGAAATAGGGGTTATTTTGTACCGTGTTGTTTAATACGGAGTGCAAGTAAACACCGACTGGTGCGATCACTACAGCTGAAGGGTGACAACATCACCTCCTCTGTCGGTGACGGATCTTTGCTCATTACCTCAGTAACGCTTTACAAATGCATGGGCAACAACAGGAAGGAAAATAATTAAAATAATTTCTGATTTCACCATTTAAGAAAGGCAGCAGGGCCGTGGGAGAAAGGGCAGCTTCCTGACAGAGAAGGTTGGGGGACACTGCCTGAATGTTTAGGCCCAGATCTTGTGAACTCACGTCTGTGTTAACATCTAGTCTGCTGCTTTTGCAGTGCAATTTATATCAAAAAGTTCAGTGAGGCCCTCAAGATCATGCAGCCAGAGGTGCCTTGATTGCCCAGATCAGCCCTTTAGCATCCTTACTGCAGGCCTTAACTCCCTGAAGTGCCACTTTCAGGTTTTTAACTACCCCTTCACTGCTCTAGTTACGATTTTATCCCTTTTGAATTTTGCATTAACTTCTCTGATTTCAGTGCCGGTGCCAGTGATGCCTGAAGCATGCACCATATCAGTATAAGGAAATCTAAAGCAACAACAGAGGTCTGTAATGTATCAAAGATTGAATAAAGTCCATCTTCCACTTGCAGTGTTTCACATTTTTCTCCTTCATACATGATATTCATTTCACAGCGCTGAGGAGTACAGACAGTACAGAGGAGTATCTGCAGAGGTACTGGAAATACTATAAAATGAAAATGCTGCTTGTGTGTAACTGGGGAAAAAATCCACAAAACTCTTAGTAGAGGGAGATGGACTCCATTCCCTGGACAGAGACCTCTTAGGAAACTTGAGTGGGGACAGTGCTGCTTGCTTTTCCCCCTTGAGTCTTCACGAACAGACAACAGCTCCTGCACTCTCTCACCAAGGAGGAACTGCTAGTTTAGCATTTCAAGTCTTGCTGTGGCATGCTAGGTGGGTGATTGTTCAATTTTTGCCACATTCAAGGTGCATGAAGAGGATGTTTCTCGTTCCCTCCACAGCAGTTTTGCAATGTGCCTCTGCAGTGCCAGAGAGCAGCCAAGACATGCTTTGGGAGCATGCGGTGCTATGGTCTTCTCCACAAGATCTCCTTCATTCCCTTGGTCCTTACCTAGGCTTTTACTCTGCCTGCAAGATGATTTTTGTCTTGACTCTGGAAAAAATGTAAAAAGGGACAAAAATCCCTATGTGAGGTGACACTTGTTTGCATTCCTGCCCGTCCTGATGGCCTACTGTTCCTGACCTGAGGGAAACGTTTCAAGATGGGCATTTCACACTGAAAATCATGCTAAACCAGGGCAATTTATGGAGATTTAGTAGAAATCCCTGTAAAATGAGAATTTTGTTTACCTAATAGATGTTTACGATATGAAGTGAATCGATGCTAAAGCATGAGGGCTTTGTGAGAGAGGCAGGGCTGTCAAGTAAGATGGGATAAGCCCTGTTGGAGCAGCACAGCTGGCAGTGATGTGGTACTGGGCAGGGATGTGCTGGGGTCTCCTCCTGCCCAGCACATGGCATTGCTGCTGTGGGGCTCCACAGATCCTGGGGTGCCATGCAGGGTTGAGGTCAAAGACTCTGCCTCATTTCCTTGGGAGCTGCTGTGGGGAGGAGGAGGTGAGCCTAGCTGCCCTTGGGAGAGCAGCTGTGCTCAGGGAGGGAATGAGGCTCTGGCCTGGGCAGGAATTCTCCAGAGTGTGTGGGAAGCCTCTCCTTGTGTGGTGCTGAGCTGGGCATCCATGGTGTACTGGCATAGCCTGAGCAGCTCTGATTGGGTGTAGTGTGAAATGATTGTGCTTGTTACTTGCATTTGCAACTTTTTCCCAAAAATTAGGTGTCTTACAGGCTTCAGAAAAGAAAGTTTATGTTTTTATTATGCTAAATTGATTTTTTTATTGGGCTATTTGGTTTTGAATTGTTGGTTATTGCTTTAATGCTAGTTAGTAGTGGCTTGTGTATACAAATATGTGTATGTATGTATATCAAATACACGTAGGCATAAAGAGGCCTATACACCATTGTGGGAGAGCTCCCAATTGTCTGTGTGTTAGTGCTCTCTTATTTTCTAAATCCTTAATGTAAGCATAGAGATTTGGAAAACACCTGTATGTGAGGGATGCAAAGTGCCAGCTGCACTAATGTGATCTGAGAGGTAATCTCTTCTTCCTCCTCCCTCTTCTTCCCCAGAGAGTAAAGTGGTTCACCTGTGCCTCGTTTTAGCCAACTGCCAGACCTTGTTCTCCCTGTGAGCCACTTCCCAGTGTTTATCACTGTCCTTATAGATGGTAGGTGGGGGAGATCTGGCCTAAGCTTGAGGATTGCTGTCGACTGACAAGGGGCTGGGATGGTCTGTGGCTGCTTCTGGAAGTGCATTCAGGAGGAAAAGCTTCCCAATGGTGAGTCTTCCATGCTGCCTGATTTATGCACGGGCCTGCCTCTTCTAGTCTATGCCATGGTCTCTATTTCTGTGTTAATTTGCCTGGTGTGGGTAGCATGCCCACAGGCCTTTATCTCCCTAACTCTGCTGAAATCCCTCCAGGGTGCTTTTAAAAGGTACCCTCTTTTTAAAATTTATGTTGTTCTTCCTTTAATGTTGAACATGGGCTATGTCTATTCTGTAGGCTTCTTCTGGCTGCTCTGAGTTCCCACTGATTGTGGAAAGAAAAAATACCTGCTTCTAGACAGAGAAACTTGACATGGGCTGCTTATTTATGGAAGGAGAATTTACAAAGATGTAGCTATTGCCTAATCTTGGAGAATTAATAACAATCAGGTTAGGTAGCAGGATTTGTGTTTATCCCTATGTGATCTTGCTCAAACAGGGAGTCCCGTTGGTTTGGGAGCTGTAGAAAAATTAAAGACAGGCTCATGCAGGATAGACCTTCGACTTTTATTCCTAGGAGTGGCAACTTTTGTTCTGGCAGGTTAATACAGTTTTGCTGTTTGTGAGGCCCTTAAGTGTTTGCTTAGTTTAAGTTTGTTTGACTGTAACAGTCTAGAACTTTCCATAATGTTTGGGCTTGCATATCCTAACAAATGTCTATAAAAGCCTGCGATAAGGACTTGGCCCACCAATTTATTACCTAAGTAATAAATTCTTTTAGTCTTTGCTAATAGTTAACATCCAAACAGAGCCTGCTCTTAACAGCTTTGTCCAATAGATGGCACTGTGGTCCCGCAGAGCGAGACGGAAAACCCGAAGCAAAACATTCCCAGACATCCTAAAAATAGAAACCACTTGCCGAATGCTCCGTTGTACACAGAGCGGAGCAGAGAACAATAGGCCAAAATTCCGAGGGTTGCTTAGAAAAAAAGTCCACTGGAGGTATAGACGCATTTTTGTTTTGAGTTCCACCATTGCCTCTGTATGCAACATCTTGAGGACCTTTCTGAAGTTAAAATCTGTTGATATTGTTTGGAGTAACAGAGGTGAATGGCGCGTACCATGTCTTTTAAGTCTGCACGAATTCAGTAGTGTGTCAGAGTGCCAGTGTAGCAGACCTGACTTAAATTCTCTTAAATGAATTTTTTTAACAATAGCTGGTGTTAAAGGCTTTTGTGCAGGTCTGCCTAAAGTCCAGGTGGCTGCTTCCCACTGTGAGTGCTCCTTCTGTGGAAGCATTGGGCTTGGAAACAGTGGCTGGGGGAAGAGGAATGAAGTGTAGGTGTTTGCAAATTGTGTGGAAGAGCACTTTGAAGCCAAACAGAAATACGCTACTTCTGTGAGGGGAAAGATAAGATAAGGGTGAGGAGGAAAGGGGAAAAAAAAAAAAAAATTTAGATGTTCACATGGAAGCCTCTTTGGGGAAGAGAAGGGCTGAGAGATGAAGGGGACAGTGGGTCTGATACAGGCCAACAGAAGGAGGACAAGTGGGAAGAATTTGTAAGAGGAGTAGAAAAGCAAAGGAAAGTAAAAGAGGGGACAAAGAGGGAGACAGATAGAAAAACATAGTTAAGGAAGCTTTAAAAAAATTTAAAAGATCATTCTGTCTGGCTGTAGCTGTATGAATGTGCTGCTCATGAGTAAGTGAAAAATAAATGTTTGCTAGTCAAGCCATCCTAAGATGAAGTTGCTGTAGAAAGCAAATTGGCCTTTATGTTTTGCTTAAGCAAAGAGGGATCTCAAGAGGCAGGTTTTTCTTCTGTGTGTTTTGAGTGGTTACTTTAGTGTGGCAATATAAGAGACCCCTTGGTCTCTCTAGGGTTTGAAGTTGGTGTTGGGAGGGTTAGAGAGCTCAGCCTCCTGGTTTGGAAAAGGAAGGAAATGGACAATCAGTACTGCATTTTGTGCTTATTTAATTTTCTTGCTTATGCTGAGTTTGCTGTGTTAGGCTCTGCTTTTAAGGTGGAAAAAGACTCTTGGTTTCTTGAAATAGTTTTGGTACAGCCTAAATATTTGAAACCTTGGAAAAGTCTCAAAATACAGCAAAACAAACTCAACCAAACCCAGAGGAAGAACAAGCTGGGGAAGTGGCTGAAATGGAAGGGGATAGTCAGGGAGTCTGTAATTACAAATTTTGAAGAAGGGATGCTCACTTGAAGTAGGCAATTGAGCCTATAGTGACTACTTTAGTTCAGAGATCTTTATACATGAGGTAGCAGATTTATGATAGTGTGAAGAAATACTTCTATCTCTTTTACTATGCATATAATAATATATACTTATGAATACTGTGGAAGAGGATAAAAGCAGCAGCTTTAAAACATTTGTATTCTGAAAATTTGGTGTCAAATTCTTGAGAGAGTTGTGCTAGAGGTCGTGTGGCGGTATGGTGTAACTTAAAGACTTAGGTGGTTTTCTGGTTTTGTGAAGGGAGGCTGTCAATCCATAAAAATGAACATTCAAAATCACTTTCAAGGTTTCAGAGTCAGTTGACTTCACTGCTTGGATTTATTTTCCTTTTATCCTACCTATTGAAATGGGGATGAAAGTTTGTTAGCTGTACATCCTAAGTTTAGGCGCTTTTAAACATGCTGTTTTGAAAGAAAATTTTAAAGAAGGATATACATGATCTTTAAGGAAAGTCACATCATAACTTACATCAGTACATTTAAAAGCCATTTAATATTAAAAAGCTGTTAACAATGCAAGTTTATGTAGCTTTGTCAGTGAGCTGTAAATTTTTTCTTTTGTACATTGTTGCATCACATGGAAGGGAAAATCTGTCCATCTCAGGCTTTAGGGGAGTGTGTCTGTATTAAGTGCCTGGATCGAGGGTTGGGAAGCTAATCTCTTGTGTGCTCTGGACTGCTCTGCATCTCTCTCCAATGACCTTCTTCTGCACCACCTTCCACCTCCAAAGATATCTCAAAAGATAAACGGTTACCTTGAAGCTAGCACTGTTTTAGGGAAGGTGGGAAGAACCCATCCAGATGTTTCCCTCCCCACCTGCATTTCTGCATACTCCCAACTGCCTCCTGAGAGGTTCAGCTTGTCTCAACTTTGGTCGAGTGCTCCTAAGGGAGCAACACAACACTGCAACACAAGGTCCACACGAGTCACCTCGTCTCAGTGCAGCTGTGACTTTGCTCCTGTTGAGTGGCAGGAGGTTGTTCCACCTCTTGAGGTGGCTCAAGAGAGTCTGTGGGGACAAGAATGGCTGTTGTGTGGTAGAAACTTGGGCCAACTCAGTGGCCAAATTGTTTCTTGGTCCTGACACCTCAGGAGTGCTTGTTCCTACTTGTTTGGTGGCTGTGTCCAATTGAATTCAGTGCCAATAAAAGTTGCCTCCGTTCAGACCTATTGAGATGCTTGTATATGTTTTTAATATTCTAATAGTTTTGAAAATTTGACTCCTAATGCTGAACTGTTTTCAAGGTTTATAGTAGTCTAAATATGTTTAAAGTGCTGCTGTGACTGATGCATGTCTGTCATTCTCATTTAGCTGTTCTGCACTTGCAGTGTAACCTAGCCAAAAAAAAAAAAAAAGCTTACTGCTATTTATTACAATAAAGGAAATGCTTGGTGTGGTTGTATCATTATTCCTCATATTCTTAGCATATAGTATCTTTAAAACCCCTTTTTTTTTTTTTTGGAGTTGGAGACTTGTGTTTTGTTAGGGGTACTAGAAGTGCTATGATGTTTCTCTGTGTTTGCAGGCAAATTTCTTTAATAGAAAAATAGGATACTTGCCCCATTTTGTGTAGGTTCCTAGTAACCTTAGCCCTTTGACAGGATTCTTAAAACACTTGGACAAATTTTCAGAGCTCTTTAGGAATGCCTGCCTGATGCTGATGTTTTTCTGCCTGATTCTAAGTATCTGGGTGTTGTAAGGGATATCTAGCAAACAGAACCCCTATTGCAAATGTAATGTATTTGAAGTATTCTTGTAGGAGCTCCTCTGTAATCTGATTACCTCTGAAAGTAGATGGCAAACTATAAATGAATCTAAATTGGAGTGACTGTTTTTCAAGTATAGTATTAATGTATAAAACAAGTGGGTGCATTTTCACTGATGTCAGTGAATTTGCTTCATGTTCCATAAGAGGATAAAGATTGGCACAAAGTAATGGGAAGCTTATGTCTGGCTGCAAGGAAACCAGGAAATTCATGGGGCTTTAAAGTATGACCCACAGTAATATTCGGTATGTGTGATTTTTGGCATGAGTCAGCAGTAAATACTAATTGAAAACAGAAGCTCAAATTATAGGGTAAATAATTCAGACCAAAATGGGGCCTGCCTATGCATTCATGATAAAGGAAGTGGAAGTAGAGCCACCAAATACAATTGCTGGGAAGAACAGCAACAGTTTCGAACAGGCACAGTTAAAACTGTGGAAATGATCCTCCTGGATGACAGAAGGGCATAATGTTCTCCTTTGTATATGTGTATGTATACACTGACCAGTAAATCATCTGAAGACTGGTGGCCTGACAGGCATAATTTTGGAAGGGCCTTTATGTTCTGTGGCCACTGGGTGGGAGGATATAATCAGCATAATGCTCCACTATAAGCGTCTCTGACTTGACTTTTAAAAAGTTTGTACTTAATTGTTTTTCTCATCTTTCACTTTGCATTTTATTTATTATTTAAATAGCTAGCTTTAACTGCTGATATAAGGCAGTGTCCTTTTCTCCTACTCTAAACATAGAGAGCCATCTAAGCAATGTACTTACGTGTCATTTGATATGATAACATTTTACCTTCTGGAAAAAAGAAATGTAGCCAAGGTAGTCCCAACAGATGTGTTTTGCTAGCATTGTGGGTGATTTGGCTTCCATTTGCTTTATTTAAAATGAGGAGTATCTTCAGAAGTCAGACAGGTCCCTCTCACAAGTGAGGTGCAAATAAAGGTAAATAGCAGAATGAACCATTAGCACAGTAGATTTCATTGCTTGGGTGTCTTTAAATTACTCAAGCATAGATTGCCTTGGCTTATTGTATACCAGGCTTTTTGCAACTCGGATGGGGTATTGCTGTTGTGTGACCTCTGTAGAGCCAGGAGCTGAGGGGAGACAGCCATCAGCACTGATCCGGTGTGACCTGTGGGGATCTGTTGCTTCAAGATTGATTCCTTCTGTAGTGGGATAGTTAGAAAACTACAACTCCTTGATATCTCCAGTGAATACTCTTTTGAAATACACATTGGACTGTATTTAATTTTTATATGGAATATTTCTACTTATTAAGTTGTTTGTTTTCTCTGGAAGCTAATTCGTGGGATAATGGGGTGAAAATTCCTGTAACTTACTCCATTAAATGACTGCTGGACAATATAAGAAAGTGGGGTTTAAGGGTCAGTTTGGAAAGTAACTTAGATCAGAAGTTTCCAATAACAATTGTGGCTTGGATACAGTTGAAATAAGAACAACACATCTAAATTCAATCATACTTGCATTGGGTAACTATCACTAATCACAGAGTAGATGTGAACAACATGCATTGGAGACTAACAAGTCAGATTCTGAAAGAAAATTATAAGTGATACAGACAAACTGGGTAAAAAACTGTTAGTGATCACAAACTATGAAAGTGCTGGTCTTAGCTGTCTCACTCAATAAATAATCCTGAAGGAGTATTAGCAGCATTAGTAGTAGCAGCATTTAGCCATCTGGCTTGGCTTCTGTGGGAGGTTTAAAAAGAATAAAATACCACTGTTAGTGGAACTGCATCTATTGAAATCATAGGAGAACTTGGCCATCCCTTTTCATGTTCCCATTCGTTGTGTGCTGTACATCCTTTTCTTGGATCTCTTGTCATCCTTTGATTGGGCAGATGTTTCCTTGATGTTCATGGACCACCAGTGGCCTGTGAAGTCCTAGTCCGTGGTCAGTTCGAGTAACCATGCATCAGTCTAACCATGCTGGTGGCGTGCAAGAAGCCTTGAGGTGACCTCAGACCTGTAGTACTGGTGGCTGCAGCTTCAGGCTTGTGTTGCCCACTGCACTGTGCACAAAAAAAAGAAGAAAAAAAAAAAGGCTGTTTCTGTCTCTTGTGTAATCAAGTCTTCTGACTTTACTGTTCCTTGGCTTGGAATTGTAAACATGAGTGTTGATCTGGCAAAAATGTTTTTTGCTCATTCTTTACTGAGTGGGTATTTATGAGCTAGCTGAACTAAATGAGTCTTTGCTGTAGCTGCGTCCCTGTGACTGCGTTTCCCACGCACGCTGTTTGTGTCTTGTTTTACTGATAAACTCTTCTCATCTTGTTGGTATAAAATTCACAAATTTTCAACTGAAGTGTAAAAGGTCAGCATACTACATCTAATTTTTTTAAGTGACCTTTTTTTCCTAAAATTTTACTTTCTTCATTCTACAAGAAAATGAAGTTAAAAGTGAATTTTTAATTCTTCTAACAAAGGCTTTTTTGCCTCTTCTTAGTGCTACTGCTAGAACTAAAACTGTCTTGAAATACATAGTTGAAAGTATTTCTTGGTACGTGATTCATACCATAATCAAACTGACAGACATCAATGGAGCACTTACAAGTTTATGCTTGAATTAAGTCCAGTAAAATGCTTCTGGAATCTCCTGGTAATTTCCTTTTATCAATGTAAGTGATGCAGCATGAATTCATCATAATTACCGTGGAGCTGCACCAAATTAGATGGTATGATTGAAGCTGAATTTGTTCAGTGGATTTTTTTAAGAAATGAGAGATAACAAAGAGGGAGGCTGTGTAGCATTCATCACTTGATGAGTTTGTTTATTCTCTTGCATATAGAAGAGACCTATTTATTCTGTACAGTGTTCCCCATTAGATGGCTTATAATCTTTTCCAAGTGATTATTAACCCCTATTCTAATAGAGTAGTGATATAATTCTGTTCTTGCTCCAGTAAAAGGGCATGGACAAATCAGGCTTGTACTGTTAAGCATCTGTGCCTGGTAAAGCCATGGGGGTCTGAATTTGGTGCCGTGGCTCACATGCTTGGTTTGTTGAGACTGATAGAAATTGAGATCAGTGTCCGCTCAGCTAAGCAGAGTTGTTTCAGATTCATAACTGGTGAAACGGGAACAGAAATATCTGGCATGCACTTTAAAGAGCTTATCCTACTACAACTCTTTGTCTTGTTTACCTGAGAAGTGCTAATCAAACAGCAGAGCAGAGGGCATGAATGTCAAACTGCTTCCTGGGTAACAGTTGTGCAAGACAGACTGTGCTACGTGAGGGCTCTGTACACCTACCTAAATTTAGTTACCACAGCTAATCTAGGTCACAGTGAAAACGACATTGTGGTACATTCTCATGAGTTCTTGTGGTTTTGTTTTTTTTTCCTGTTTAGTGACTTTTGCTAGGCGAACAACTTTGGTTTGGCCCACAGATGAAAAATCTTGTCTTTTGGCAAACTGGATATGAATTTTGGCAGTTAGAGCAGGCCATATGCATCACTTGGGATAGAGGACAACTTTTTATTCTGGGACTAGATGTGGAGAAATAAAAAAAAAATTAAAAATATGGACTCCAGAGTTTTCCAGCAAGTCTACCACCTTTGATTGCAGCCCTGGAACACCAGCCCGAGCTGCTGGAGGGAGCTGCTGGTGTCCACCCTGATGTGCAACTTTCCTTTGCGCATAACCAGAGGAACCTGCAGGCTTGGATGTCCTATTTGAGAGTTATCACTATGCATTAAACTTTACTGTGGGGGCCTGCTGTTGAGAGGGGCAACCTTCTGCAAGGCTACGGTGCTGCTTTGTGCACAACGCGCGGAGACATCAATTTATTACCTATATAATAAATTGGCTGGGTGGCCAGCCCTTTAGAGGGAATTTAGAGCTATTGAATAGTTGATCTTGTATCTGTATGCACAAATCCTTGATTCAAAAATATTGGTCACTCGTCCTCAGATGGATCAGATTAAAAACATCTAAATGGCTTTGAATGTTCAAAACCCTGTATGTAAGTCAATCTTTGGAAATAGCAATTAGACCATTAAGACAAGCAAATTTCAGCAGATGGCAGCATTGCACTCTGTAACGTCATTTTTCCAGCAGTGGTTTTGCAACTCCTTACTACTTGGGCTGGTTGGAGGCTGCCAGCTAAGCAGTAATACAAAACCACTTCTAAAATGTTTTGAAATACAGGTTTTTGTAGATTATGATAATCGGGTATTGTTTCATATGGAAAATAACACTGTGCCACATAAGAAAATATTGTAGCAAAAAAGCAATGCAAGTACACCTAAATATCTTCTGTTAACTCTTTAAATAACTGCTTGGAGACAGAGAAAGGATGTTCGATAGAAGTATTCTTCTTTGTCAAAATTTTAGCAAATCCCTTAAAGATGCAAGAGTTCAAAACGGAACGATGAGTGGTGAGCTTGTGAATGACTTCCTGCATATTGTGTCTTTAAAACTACAACACTCTTCTCCATTCCTTCTTTAGAAAAAAACATGCTTTTTCTTAATACTTTTTGTACTTTACCTTTTAAACAACATGCAGCCTGATCATGAGTCCTTAACTAGACAGTGGATGTACCCTCGTTAGAAGTTATCAACTCTTTGGCAGTGTTCAAGGTTCAGATGCAATAGCTAATTTTTGTCTGTGATTACTTACTTAAGAATGTTGCATTGTGTACAAAGCCCAGGTTTGATTGTACATTCAATCTGGTTGATTGGAGAGGTTGTTTCCGCCTGCCTCACCTTCCCTGTTGATTCATGGAAGTTCCAGTGAGACTGTGGAGGAAGTTAAAGCTGTTCCTTCTGTGAAAGGAAAGGGCTGTGTTCAGAGACCTCTTCAGAAAAAACCTTCTACTTTCAGATGGTTTTCTGTCTGTGATGTGCTACTCTATACATAATCTTAAACTGCATAAGAGAATACACACAAAAAAAAAATCTCTTAGGGAGAATATAATGCTATTCTGAGACTTGGCACAAGATTCAGTTTGAGAGTGCTGCATTGCAACCAGCTATCACTGATGTAAATGGCAACACTAAACCCAAAGCTATAATAAATAGAAACTAGGTCAACCACTGACCATTCAGAAAGAGGTTGAAAAAATATAATTCTCTTGCCCCTGGAACTGTTGTGTGGAAAAAAGTATATTGATATCAATTAAGTTAGTAGTGTCTTCAGGAAGCTTTATGCACCTACTTCAGAGTTTGGCTTTAGAGTAAATGAGGAAACCTTCGTCCTTTCTCTCTCCTTTCTTTTTTTCCCTCCTGTAGGACAAAATATTAGTATAAGTAAGCAAAAGTTCAGATTGATTAATTTGGGTTACACTCTAATACAGTTCTGCCTTTTGTCCTACCGGTTAAGCACAAGATTTTGACTAAAAGAAAAAAAAAACCCAGAATAATTCAAAGTAGGATACTGCAGGTACCAGAGTATTTTGCCAAAATGCATGGTTTTTTTCAGCTCTATGCTGTCTGGATGTGACTGTCTCAGTATTCTGGAAGAAATTAAGCATATGAAAATCTCACTTGCTTGGGAGAATTTCAGGAACATCAGCATCATGATAACTGGTATTTTGAAGTTAGGGGCTCCTCATACTAATCACATCCTCTAAACATGAACTGGTGATCAGAATCAGCCTCATGCATGCTTGTTTTTTCCCCTCAAACAACATAAAGGCATTAGTGAACTAAGATTTTTGTGTTATGTACTAGAAATGTGTGGCAGGGGACATTTTGGCCTACCTGGACTCCTGTTGCGACTTGAGCAGAGTAGTAAGAGTTGGATTTAGTTTCCTGTATTCATCAGCAGTTAAATGGAGCTTGCATAAGCCTGTTTAAAACAAAAAGTAAAATAAACAAACAAAAGCTTGGTTGATGTTGCAGGAGGAAGTCCTTTGAAAATATTAGTAAATGTAATATTTTATCTTTCAAGGTGCCTTGAGATACTGAGATTCATTGCCATCTGTGTATATACTGTGAAAGGTATCTTTCATCTCAGTCACATTTTAAAGCTTTGGCATGGCAATTTGGGATACTTTGAATAGAGTCATGCATTACTTTTTGCTCTCTACAGTTAAAGACATAGAATTGTCATATTCTAGTGCAAGGGAATGATGTGTGCTTTGTAAAAAGCAGGCATTATTGTTTCTCTGGTGTAGTAACATCCCGCTCCCCAAAATGGGGAGGGGAGAGAGGCTCTCCGCTATGTCTGCCCTTCCAAAGGTCCTGCAGAAAGCCAAATAAATGTCAGGAGTTTTTTTGGTCTTGGAATTAAATCAGACCATCCATCTCCTATGTCTGTTTGGACAGTAAGTTTGTGAGATAAGTCACTCCATTCACAGGTCACTTAAGAGTGTTGTATAATTTTATTTTTTTTTTTCAAATGAGACACAAAGACTTAAAAAACCCAAACAAAATGGCAAACGCCATTAGCCACAGAAGTGAAGTCTCACTTTGACAGACTTGTCCTTCCAGCTGTGTGTTCTGTCTTCCTTGCTGTGTTAGGACGAGCAGTTCTGGAGAAGGCAGCTACTTTGGGTGGCTTCTGCTCCTGGAATTTTATCTGTAAGAATGTCTTTCACCGTATGTTGCTCTGGTTTTGCAACAGTATTTTATGTCAGGAAAAGTTGCACCACAGTAAGAGTGAGCTTAATGTGCCTTAATTTCTGGTGTCACTTCAGTAACACTATGGAGCTTATCCTGAATTGGAGATGTAAGCTTAAAGATTAAAATAATCGTCCTCATCTGTATTACGTACTTATATGAGCTTTTTCAGGATTGAATAACATATTTTCATATTTTAAGGAAATGCTAGACTTTGTGACTCTGTTCTTGGAGAGGTTATTATAAATGGCTTAAATAATCTTATTTGTTGTTGAGATACTGTGCAACACTGACTGTGGCAAATGAATGGAATGTGTGGATATTGAGAAGTTGATGTGGTTGATGTAATAATCAAGGACGTATCCAGGTGACTTAGACCATGGTGGAAGTTTTGGATGTGTAACTGAATGTGGAACTTGAGTTCTGTGTGGAACGCTCGGTATTCAGGCGTTATATACTTTCAATATGTCTGGAGGTGCCATCAGTTTCCTTCTTAATACTTCTAAATGAATTAATTTGTGGGTTTGGTGCCTGCAATATTTTAGGTAATGAGTTTTATGTTTGTTTGCCAAATATCTTATTTCTTAGTTGATTATGTCATTGTCGCCTGCATTTCTTGAATACATAGTAAGTGTTATTCATTTACACGTTCATCAAAACAGAATAAAAAAGTTTTTTCATATGTTACAGCTTTGTAATAGTTATTTGCATATTGTATACGTTTTAGAAGCAACCTATTCAAATACCTATCTAAACAATTCAGAAAGATTCCTTTGCATTCTGTTTGCATTTATATGCAGATAATTTAAGAATTGTTTCTTTTTAAAGGATTAACATCTTTAAGTACATGCTTTCTGAAGAGTTGCTTTTGTTTTCAAAGTGGGACAAAGTCGACTGGCAGAACGGGCTTTCAAAGCATCTCAGTTCTGGTGTACTTTGGAACTTGCCTAAAGAAATGATTTCCTGACCTGTGTAGCCAACATTTCTTCAAAATAAGGCTTTTAAAAGCCTGCTAGGAAAACTCTCTTCAGTGTTTGGAAAAAGGAGAGAGCTTTATAGCTGCTAAAACAGAGAACTGGGCTGGTAACTTTAAATATGATTAACGTGCAGAAATTGGACAAAATATCACAAAACTAAGAATGTGTTTTATCTTTCCAGAGAGAGTAAATCATAGTGTTCTGGGTTTTTTTGTTTGTTTGTTTGTTTTTTTATTTGTTTTCTGGTTTTGGCTGGGCTAGAGTTAATTGTTTTCACAGTGGCTGGCATGGGGGTACGTTTTGTTTTGGAAAAAATTAACAATTTAATTAGTTTAACAAAAAATTAACAAAAAATATGTTTTGGATGAAATAAAGGGGTTTTTTTGCAAAAAGTGTTTAAGGACATGAGTAGGAAAGACAAGGTTTATGGACAGAGGTTATGTCCCAATAGTTGGATTGGGACAGCTGGTAAAAGCAGACGAGTTTTCAGGTGCACAAGGCTGAGCATCCCATGCCTGCATGTGTGTAGGAAGCATAGGGTTGCTAAGCAAAATAGAAGGGGAAGGATGACTGATTAGATTATCTTTATAACAGGGCTGTCTCATAGATCTGGAGCAGGAATGACACTTGAGACAGAGTGTTGGCAGTGGGGTAGCTCTTTTGGTGTGGGAAAGTGTTCCAACACATAGAAAGGTGTACAGTTTCTGTTTGTGAATGGGGCTGTAAACCTGAGGAGACATATAGCACCTTAATTGAGTGGGATGTGTAGTATCCAGTCCAGCTGTGATTTTCGCTTTCCAGGATTACTGTTCAGTGGAATAGCATGAAGTCGCTATGTAATACAATATATGAATCAATGTTATTTATATATTACAGAATGGGGAAATCTAAAGGTTTTTTAAAATATGTATATTCTACTCAGGTTTGATGGAATCAAGGAAATTACTTATCCTGTTTCATCTGCAGCAAGAAAACTATAATAATTGCTGATGGACAGGTCTGGTTGGGACTCTGGCACTGTGTACAGGAATGATTTCTGTTTCACCCTCAATGAAGTATAGGAGTGTTTCATTTTTCAAATAGGAAAAACGATAACCACATGGAGAGGATCAACCTTAAAGTGCTAGCTTTCAGCTAAAGCTGTAGGTCAAGCTTTTTTCTGTGGTCTTTCTCATCTTATCTGCAGACATTTTATGTGTGTTGGCCGTGTTAGCTCTCTGCTGTAACATCCCACAAATATTTCACAGATTTAGCTTATAGCATCCCTTCAAAATAATGGCATAATATTCCTTTCTTGTTGATGGGGGTGAAAAAACAAAAAGATCTTCGTTTCTTTGGAGTTGGATATTTAGCGTAATAAACTCTTCTTGTTAAGAATTGAACAAGCATAAAACACAGGTTTTTAAAGCTGTACTTGGACAACTGTATCTTCTGAAAAATCATGGTTACCTGCAGGAAAGCATCTTTAGGGCAAAGACTCAGCTTCTCAATGAGAAAATGGAGCACTCTGTTATCCTAGTTTTGTGGTATGAAAGCAGGGAGTGTCCATTTAAAGTGGGTTGCTATGGATTCTGTTTAGACCTGTATTTTAATGTGATTTTTTAATATTTAGACTATTCATTTTAAAGTCTTAATAAAGCCACATGTCTCATATCTAAATTCAGGCAATCTAAAACTCTTATCATCAGGACTATGTAGAAACATGGGGTGATGCCTACACTGTTATCCCTGCAGGACATGAGAAATCAAAAGGTTTAACAGTGAAACTGTAAATTGGGATAATGAATTTGTAATATTAGTATGTGGCTGATTTTTTTTTTTTTTTCCTTTCCCTCCATTTTGGAGTTGCATCAGAGTAAATCATTGCATATAGAACCTTGTTATTGTTGTACTTCCTTCAATCCTCATTGCAATTCAAACCTGTATTCCTTTGTCACTGAAATTTTAAGCCATGGCCATCCAATCTTGGGGTGGGACCAATTTTACCCTTTCCTTTAACTGAAAACAACAAAACCCCTCCATAAACCTGAAGGAATATGTTTTCTGACAGACAAAAGAGCATTATGCTACCCCCATGGCTGTCTTAATATTTAACTCTGACATTTAATTCAGGAAGGGATGAGGGGAAGTGCTACTGTGGAAAGTTATGCAGATCTGAAGACCCAACAAATCTTGTGGCTGCACACAACTAGAGAGCCAAGGGTTTCTTGGAAATAAGAGTAGGGAGTCTTTTATGTTTAATAAACCTGGTGGATTCTGCTGGCCTTCAGGGAAGCTATGGATTTGTTCTGTTCTGTATTTCACTCTTTTCTCTCTCCCTGTAGTTAGAAATCTGAGTGGACACAACAGGGATTGCTGTGTAATTTCTGCATTTGCCACAGTCCTCTGCTGTAGATGGGGGAATATATATGGGGGCTAACCTACTTTTTTACTTTTCAATATGGCTTCAGGAAGCAAATTAGATCTTTATATTTGACTGGCATTATTGTTATGCTTTTTTTCCCCCAATAGAACTAAAGCAACATCCCAAGATTCCATAATTCTCTTGTTTACAATTTATGTTTTTTCCCTTCTTCTAGTAGAGGAAACAGAAAAGAGCCCTTTTCATACTGTCAGTGCAGCTACTGGATCTGTTAAACCATGTGGTCTGCAACCTGGTGCGTGGTGGTCTTAAGCCATGTCTCTTCTGTGTGCTTGCATTGTTTTTTGGCCTTTTTAGTCACTCAGTTCAGGTATACTGATACATAGTTTGAAAATTCAGAAAATTCATAGAGCTGATGATTCAAATTCTAGCATACTGTTTAATTTTAGCCAGAATCAATGGGGGTGCAATATATATTTAATTCATATAGATTTCTCTGTGAGAGTGTGTATGTGTGCCAGTCACCTTAGCAAATAGCAGAATCCAACTGAAAAGTGACACTCAATATTACACAGGTTTATTATTCTCAGTAATCCATAAAATAGCTTTGGTAAATCTAATGGATGCTCATCTATTCTATGAGCAGTGGTACTCATTGCAATACTTATTGCTCTACAATATTTAGTTTTATGTTGGGATTTCATCAGTGTAAAAAGCTCTTAAAAAGCTAATAAATCATGATTTGAGGTAATGGTCTGTCCAAAAGATTAGAAGCAAAATTCTCTGATAACTGATAACCATTTATTTGCGCTATCTTGTGCGCACTAGAAGATAATCTTTCAAAGGTCAGTTATCCTCTGGCAGAGGAACTGGTAAGATATAAAAATAGGCTAACATAAGCCAGAGCTGGCAGTGATTTAGACTTGTGGTAGGTAATATTTATGAGAGTTCACAAATGTCTAAGCAGCCCTGCCAACTTATTACTTATCCTTTCAGTCTTTGCAAAATTAAAGTTATTTCTTCAATGTTCTGGCATTTATGGCCTATACTGAAATGTTCATTTCTGTTTATTTTTACAGAAAGCAATTTCTCCGGCTTCAATGAGAGGGTGATCATGATGGGATTAGAATTTCTTTTCCAAATTGTTTTCTTTCCAAAATCCTCCAGTTACAATTACAGAATGTCCTGGTTTTTAGTCTTTTGGTTCCCCCCCTTCCCTTATATGATTCCAAGAAAAACTTATTTTTGCACTTCTGTTTCATGGTAATATCAATACTGTACAGTCTTTCTTGCTAGTATCTTTTCAGTAATGAGCCTAGTGATGTCTAAACCCAAATTCATGGAAAATTCTACTGGAAAGCCTGAGAAAGGTCATGTTTCTGCTTTCTGCATCCACTGGAGGTATCCTGTGGAAAGCTCGGCAGAGCATCTAAGCAGCTGCTTTTCTGAGATGAAGTAGAGGTAATAGGATGTTTGCCTTGCTAATAAGAGTGTTTTCTTTATTTCCCTAAGCTATTAATTTGGATTTTATAAACTCTGCAAGCTAGTTAATGGTCCTGTGTTGAAGCCCTAAAGGTTGGCAAGAACTGCCACATGGCTACTCATACTGGCTTTGTGTTTCAATCCCCAGTCTTCCTACAAAACTAGTTTCCCAAGTATTTTATGTTTCAGCAGCAGGTAAGTGTAACATACTGATGCTGTGCTGGTGGGTCAGTGACCTACCAGTCAAGATACCCTCAGAGAGATCCAGTGGCTTAGGTGAATGCATATGGTTAACATTCTCAGCACCAGCTGGCTGCAAATGGCGCTCCTTTGGTCTGTGTTGTCCCTTTAGTATAGTCGAAGAGCTGTGGCACACCTGGTGCAAGTCACCTCCACAGACGTAAGGTGCTAGATCTTGCAAATGAACCATCTTCTAGAGAATGGTCTTATACTGTGTTTTGATGCAATAAGCTAGTGAGTAACACCTGTTAAATACCTAAGTGTGTGTGTATAAAAATAAAACCTGTAATGGTATGGGCAAGAAAGAACTTTCTAACTTCAAGTGTTCTCACCATGTTAACTGTGTGTTGGATTAAGTTTCCAGTAATGCTGTACTGTACCTTTCTAGGGCTAGGAAGAAATGGAAGTGATGGTCTTTACAGACAACTTGGTCTAACCAAAGGAGAACAAGCTGTTTTAAGTTTTACTTCCTTACCTTCTTTCAGGGCATCATGTTCTGAAATACACTCTGTATTTGTGCAAAACTGGTGCTTCTCTTTCTCTGGCAAAATCCCAATGACCATAATGCAGTTATCCCAGAGAAATTATGGACAATGCAGACTCTTTAACTCAGTCAGACTTACTGCTAATCTTGATGGAAAACAGAAGGACAGACAAAAAGCCCTTTCTTGGCCAGTAATTTTAATTTTGTATGCATTTCAACATAAAAAAAAGCTCTTCATTGGAGTGACTGGCTTTGCTATGAGAGTCAGACAAATTTGCAGTTATGTCTCTGTTTTACTTTAGAAAGTGTTGAAAATAAAGCTTTGCATTAATTTATGTCACAAGTACTATGTAAGTTTCTTTTGTAATATTTCTCTATATTGGATGCAAACCAGAAAAGAGGAAGCAAAGTAAAGATCAAATATTTTAGCAACTTAGACATAAAATTGATGCAAGGAGGAGACTGGTCTAGGGTATTACACCTGGGGGAATTAAAAGAAACAAAGTGATGTTTAGTCAAAACTAAATGCTCAGATTAACGCCAGTGTTTGTTGTGATCAAACCAAGGGGAAATTAAATAGTACAGGTATTTCTCAATGTCTTAGGCAAAGGGAGAAAAGCCAGAATGTGTTATTGGATTCTTCATTTACTGTGTGTACACACGCAAATGTCTCCTTAAATGTATTTCTGTTATGCAGCAGAGTCACGAGTAGCACTTGAGCTGGATAGGAAGCAGTTTTCCTACTTCATGAAATTTTGAATCTGTAAATATTTACATGTTTTGGTCTACTTCACTTACTCCGAAGTCCCTCTATTTCAGTTAGTGATTTTTATCACCTGGATGTGTAAACTTAGAAGTTGTGTAAATGAGGATTTGTTTAAAGATTACATCAATTGCCAGAATTTTTTTCCCAGTTTGATAAGGGAAACTTTTCACGTGCAGACTCTCTGGATAAAAATTATTTTATTCTGCTTTGTAATAAATCAGCATTTGGGGGAAGCAGAGAAAGAACCTTGTATTCACCTTAAACTATTAGATCTAGTTTGGATAGCAGAGAAGAGTATTTAACAGATCTATGAATTACAGGTTTCATTAGGTTCCCTTTTTTTTCTTTCTTCCTTCTTGGCTGTAAAGTCATAATGACAAACAGTGTTATTTCCCTTCTCGGCATATGCCACATGCTGCTGGAAAATATGCAACAAAATGTAACATTAACGTTTTCCTGACACTTCTAAAATTAAACAAAGCCTTCAGGGAAAGGAAGCTTCATGTTAATTTATGTATTCCTCAGCTTTCAGGCTAGAGAGTGAGGGTGGACACCACCCATAGCCACTTCTTAAGACAAAGTTATTTCTAGTTTACAGGTACAAAGTCAAATCTGATGAGCAGGAGACTTGAATGGTGATTTTAAAAATTTGATGGACATGCATTTATCTCCATGTATTGACTGCGTTCTATAGAATTCTATACTTTTAATATAATGAGCTTCACAAATTAGGTGCTTTAAACACTAGTAGTCTATGGATTATGAAGCCTAAATCTCATCTGTATTTCCTCACGGGAATAATTGCCAGTGACTCTCTGGATACTCCTCAGCTATCTAGGCAATTCAAAGTTTCTAATTTTCTGTGTTCGGTTGGGGTGACTGTTTTCTATTTCCTCAGACTTGGAGGGTGGATGTACATCTTTGCATCCTACAAAGATGTATAGTGGGTCACCTTGAAAGGAAAGTAGCCAGAAGAAAGTCCCAGAGCAGTTTGATAAGGGGTGTGTTTTTTCTTTCTTTTAGTCTTGTTGATTGTTTGGGGGTTTTGTTCTGGTTTTATTTCCGGTTTTTTAAATGGGATTTTTGTTTGTTTGTTTTTCTGGGGTTTTTATTTGGTTGGTTTTGGGTTTTTTGGCGGGGTTTGTTTGTTTGTTTTTTGTTTGTAGGGTTTTGGGTTCGGGTTTGGGGTTTTTTTTGGTGGAGGTATGTTGCCCGTTGCTGGAGTAGGTCTGTCCAGAAAGTGATCTGCAATTCATCTTGTACCTAGACCTTACTACATGCTTGGACCAAAGGTACAGCAGAGCTGAAGCTTAATTTTCAGGATACTAGATAAGTGGAAAAAGGTAGTCATTTGACATAGTAAATTTATGATTAGACTAATGGTAAACCCTTGGCTTTCATTTTTCACTCTGAGAAATATGCTGCTGTTTCAGTCCTTTGTACCAACCTCTACTGACATTCGTTCATTTCAAATGAAATTTAATGTTTTAGTGTGTCTTTTATGTTAGCTAAAGACAGACTGGTGCATGAGCAAAGGTCAGGCTATGTCAGAATGCTCTAAATAAATGTTCTTTCGTGATCTCTTCAGTTGAGGCCCGCTCTTTCTTGTGGTCTCAAACACTGACGTAATGGTGGTTGCACGGTTTTCTGAAGAAGTTGTACTTCTCGCTAGAATAGAACAAATACATCTTCCCCCGCCTCTCCAGTAGCATGTAGCAGCAAGCAACAAGGCTGTCTTGAGGGTAGAGAGGCTATCCCCTGGATATACAGGCCAGTCACCATGGCAGAGTACAGGAATTTATAGACTTTGAGCAGCCCAGTTATTTGAAGTACTTCTAGATTTTACTCCTGTGAAATCTGTTAGCCTAAATGTTCTCTATAAGGAAAAAACTCCATGCTGCATACATTTCTTTGAGAACTTGGCACAAAATTTCTCTGAGGATTTTACTATGCTGTGCAGTAACATGTCATCTGTATTCCCATTCTCTGACTTCTAATCCCCTTTCCAATGATTTTCCCTTTTTTTTTGATGTTGTGCTAGTCTTTAAATATACACTGCATGAAGGTAAGGTCTAAAATATTTTTTTTGCTTCTCCTGGCCAAACACATTTAGAAGGACCATCTTGAACTCCAAGTTTGTTCAAGTCTGCAGAGACATTCAAGGTACTTTGTGTCACAGGTACTAGTCATGTTTTGTCTTTTCCTGCAGAATAAATTTAGTTTAGGCTGCATGTGTGTCTAGCATACTCTCCTTTAGGTGTTGATTTCTTTGAAGGTACAATTACAAGGTTTTGGGTACTCTGTGTAGAGATCATACCTGGTTGATTAGACATCTAAATCTTCTGTGTTCTTCATAGTGCATGAAGGGAAGGTTTTGCTTGTGAGGTGCATAACCTAATGGTTTTGTGTCCTTAATTTCAATTTTTCTATGGAGACTTATGAATGAGTTAATGGACAAGCAGTGAAATAGCCAAGAATCATAAATTACCTCAGAGGAATCACAGAGCACCATGATACGTCAAACAAATTTTCAGCCAACTGTCTCTTAGCACAAGTAATAATCGGTGTTTCCTCTCCAGCATACTTTGTTCTAAATTTAGGGATATATTCTCTAATTGGCGTATGTGGAAATTTTTCATGTAGTTTCTGTTAATGGTAACAAATGTCATGCGGGGACCAGTAATTCCATGGCACAGCTAAAAAAGAATAGATCCTTTCAGTTTCCTTACTTGGATTTTAGCAATAGCCATTGCACACTCTGTCAGCCAGTTTCAGTGCCAGTGTCACAGGTTTTTGGCCAAAGAGGTAGCCTTGAAGATGATTTTTCTGAAGTTCAAAGCTCCAGAAGTGTTTAAAGCAACTTTCCAACAAATTATACAGTAATGACAGCATTCCACTATCTCTCTTGTGTCATTTGCTGGTTACCCAAATGAGAGAGGAAGAGGGCATAGAGACAGCCACAGTCCCATAGCAGCACATGATGTGTTTTCCCATAGCTTTCCTATCCTGAGTGGGAGTTTGCAACGTGCTATCAGTATGTGCTTCTGGCCTGGCATGCTTCATGAAGGGATGTGGCAGACGACCTCAGGGGAAGATTATTCTTTCTGGTAGAACTACTTGTGCCTCATGGGCTGCCAGGGAAGCAACTTGTGAAAGCAAGCCTCTGGTGAATTACTCTGCCATTACTGAGTCACGTAATGGCAGAATGTTCATGTGCCTCGTGATTCAGGTGTTTCAGGCAGACACGGGAATGTCTAGAAATATATTAGTGATATGGGACAGTCCAGATACAGAGGTACTCACATTTGGGAAAATTGGGATGTTTAATATATTTAGGCAGTTGTCTAACATAAATGTGCTTCTTTAAGCTGCTCCATATCTCAGGAAGAGCGGTAACATCTGTGAATTTGCTCTATATCCAGACAAGCAGTGCTGCTAAGGTTGTAAGAGATCACCAAGTGCCATCACCATGGAATAAAAACACCAGAACAGTATACACTCATGGAGAGGGACTTTCTGTTCTGTTTGTGAAAACCAGGCCCCTGTCCTCCCTGTGCTGCATAAATGTGAACATTTGAAGACAAGAATTAGGAACTGAATTCAAGAGAAGAAGGGAGACAGTAGTCAGTGACTAAATTAACATATGCCTCAGGGCCGTAAGAGATAGCATATGGAAAATCTGCCCATCAACTTTGCAAGAGCAAGCATAATTAAAAGGAGAGCGTTTGGTACATTGCCCAAGCTTGACACAAAACTTTGGAAGAGGCTGATAGTGCATAGGGTGGATAGAGCAGTAAAGTCTATATGTAATAATAATTTTTTAACTTATTATTCTGCAATTTACAATGCAGATGTTCAGTGTATTCAGTTAAAGGGAGAAGAAGAGGGTTGGTAGAACCAAATGAACGGGAAGAGCTGTGAAACAACTTCTGCAAAACATGCAAATAGCTTAAAAAATGAAGCACACAATCATGATGAAACATCTTCAGAATGTAGCCAATGTATTTTTAAGTCTTGGCACAAATACAAGATTTGTAACTGTAAATTTGCATAAATTGTATAATTTTAAAAATGTTTACAGGCTGTCTGTGGCTCTAATTATTACCTTCAGTGTGAAATTAGGTTGTTTTTAATACTGTATCATGGTCTAGACTGGGTCTTATATCAGCACACAGCAAATACTGGAGATCTTGATAAAAAGAACCTTCAAAGCTACCTAGATATTATAATATTCATTTATGTCTACAATTGAAAACTGAGTTTTGCTTGTGCAAGATTTGCTGAAGGCTTGCATGTTGGCACTCTCTCGGTACGTTAACGTAAATATGTTTGCTGCCGTATTTTCAGTGCAAGATTACGGTTGCACAAATTATTTACAGGCTCTGTGTCTACTGCAGGCGGTGTGTACATGAAAACCAGCAGTCAACAGTTTGTATTCTTGCTCATGAGGCTTCATGTCATCAAGAGTATGATTTAATATGACTCCCACTGTAGCAATGTGGAATAAGATTGGAGACCCACACAAAACACGCTCAAAATTATTATTTTCACTTGAAAATAAGTTTTTCCACGAGTTTGATCATACTTGTATGCAAAGTAGTGAGGATGTTTCTGTTTTGTGCCTGTGAACAGTTCTTGGATTTCAGGAACTGCATTGAGTTTTAATATTTAAATTAGACAGTGAAGGGAAGAATGACCTTTTATTAATGTAACTTCACCAACTTTGTGTCAGTCTCTTAGAAAATCTCCTATTCCTGCAGAAATAATTACAATTTTGTGGGAAAATTTTTTGTTTCATATAAACCTATTAATAAGTCCCCTTGCTCACTCCACCTCCTGGAAACAAAGTGCAACTCAAACTGTAAGGCACACAATGAGCACCCGAAGATTTCTTTCTTGAGTTGAATACAATTGTGCTTTTCAGTCTGTTTTTTTGCCAGTGTGCATGTGAGACAAGAAGTTGACCAAGAAGCCATTCTGCAATAGGAGACTTTCAATAAAAATGTTTGATTGCTGAAAGCAGTGTGGTATTTAGAGATGAATAGAGAGGTGAGAGAAATGCTGAAAGAAGGTTACAAAAGGGAGACAAAAAATTGATGTGATAAAGAAATCCTAGTTGCAGTCTTCAGTAGCTGCAACTGGGAAGGAGCACATTCAAATCTGACAGGCCAGGAAACTTGAAGGCTTCCAATGCTCATGGCATAGCTTTCCACCCCTCCTCTTCCATTTCTGAGCCCTTTTCACTTCTATAGAAGGAAATTTCTAATGAGAGCACAAGGAATATTTTGCTCTGAAGCATGGTCGGGTTAGAGATTTCCATCTTAAACATGTCTTATGAGGAATGGCTGAGGGAGCTGGGTTTTGTTTAGTCTAGAGAAGAGGAGGCTCGGGGTGTGAGGGGGAACCTCGTGGCTCTCTACAGGTACTTGAAAGGAGATTGAAGTGAGGTGGGGACCAGTCTCTTCTACCATACCTATAGTGAGACAAGAAAATGAAATGACCTTAAGCTGAGACAGGGGAGATTCAGATTAGATATTAGAATTTTTTTTTTTTTTTTTTTTTTTTCACTCTTAGTGTGATCAGGCATTGGAATAGGCTGCACAGAGAGGTGATATGTCATCATCCCTGGAGGTGCTTAAGATGTGTCTGGATCTGGTGCTGGGTGATGTGGTTTAGTGGTTTAGGGGTTACAGTGGCAGTGCTTGGTGGACAGTTGGCCTGGATGATTCTGTAGGTCTCTTCTAACCCTGATGATTCTATGATCTTGTAGATCTTTTTGTGGAACTTGAATGGACATTTCTTTCCCAGCTTTTTTGATCAAACTGAGAAATTTTGCTCAGCTGAGGAATAGTTTTGGGGTAATTATAAAACAATATTCTTCTTAAATGCAATAAGGAATAATTTTGGTTTCTATTTTCTGTGTGGTTTTCCATCAGAATGGCATCTGGATTGTAGTGGGCAAGTGCTTAGACTTAAGCAGGAGAAAAACCTGCATTTGCTTGAGTACCTTGTGTTCATAAAGGCATATTTACCACACTTGAATTTTTTTACAGAGAGTGAACCAAGTACACAGATCAGACACTAATACTCAGGGGTGACCTGCAACACTATCTGCATCTTCCATCTAACAGTGAAAAGAGATGGATGTGAAGTGTATAGGCATACTATGATTGTAAGTAGGTTTAAGAATGAACTTAGTGGAAGCTGTGCAAATACATAACTGTATGGTAGATTTTTTTTTTTTTTGGTATTAAGAAACAAAAAAAGCTTACTGCTGTGTATTTAAACCAAGGTTCAATAGGATTTGCAAAGGTACTTAACACTGTAAAATCAGCAGCCTTTGTATTTAGGGTCCTTAGAATGAAGTTGTTAATTCCTTTAGCTAATCTACAATAGCATGAAATCTTTTGATGCTTGAAGCCATCCATCATCATGTTAGAGGAAAAATGGAAAGAAATTGTCGTTTGTGAAATGCCCAGCAAATCACTGCATTTGGAACTGGTGGAGAAGGATAAATTTTAGGCTTTGAATTCCAACTGGGTTGTGTGCAATCTAAATCTCTGGGTATGGTTAGAATGGGAACAAACCTCTAGTTTTATACCTCTTCTGGAAATATTTACAAAAGGCACATGCTGTAAATTCACAACAGTTTAAAAACAAAGAAGCCTACTTATTACAGCTGTATGAGTCATGTAATATTTGCAGAATATTTGGGTTACACTGAGAACTTTTAAAAAAGAAAAAAAATAAAAAATAGCTACCACCTTTTTTGGTCGGAATTAAATTCCTGAGCAATGCTATCCTTGTGCACCAGGAAGTCTTACCAGGAAATCTTCCACTGATTTCTGACCAGTGTATCAAAGTTTTACTTTTTTGGTAATAAATTACTTACAAATATTTGTTTCATAAAAGTCTTTTTTAAGAGCAGGAGTGTTTTAAGGATTCTTTTAATAGTTGTGTTTCAGTATGGATTTTGTGATTGTAATATAGCAAACCTTTAAATCTAAATATAATAAATATAATAATAATAATAATCTAAATATAATCTAAATATAGAAAAGGTAAAATGGAAACAGATGCCTCGACCTTTGTACCTCTTCTGTTGGAAATGTACGAGACGCCCCCCCCTCCCCCTTGGATTTTTTTGGCCCTTGGCTGAAATCACTTTTTCAGTTTTTGTAACAAGGGAGACGTAGTAAAAAGATGGTGTAGTACAGTAGGGAATTGATACAGTAAATTTCTTTTAAAATGAAGTTTGGAAAAAGTATTCTTAATTATTGGGTAGAAACTGGTAAACAGTGATGATATCTCTTGGTTTTGTTTCCCTCTTTATTCTGAACATGTAGACTTTGTAGAGTTCTTTGCTTCTTTCTAATTCTATTCCAAAGTTCATCTAATGGTTTCTTGCCAATATAGAAGCAAGACCCCGGCTTTCAGTTTTGCTTCTTAAATCCCAGTGTATAGAATGGATAGAAACAAGAGGGGAAAGGCAAACACAGAGAGAAAGGAGTGCTGAACATGCACTGAACTGTTCAGCAGGGAGTAACTTTGCTGTACAGACAGTGTGACCCATCAGATGCACTATATGTGCCACCTAGGCTTGGTTTGCACATTTACTGATGACTAACATGCACAATAAAATCTATATAAAGCCTAACCAGAACGGGGCATATGTGGGCACTCTCTGGCTGGCACCTTGTTTGTGTCGTCTGTCAGCTCATGTATTTTATTTGGAGGAAAGTGCTTTTGCTCTCCCTTTCACTGTGGCCCTATATCAGTTAATTATCCACTAAGGGAAAACCACCTAAGAAACTGAGATAAGAAGGTGTTCCAGGGAGTACCCTAGAGCAGATACTGAATACTACCATTTTTGTTCTAAATTGTAGAATATGCAGAACCATTTCTAGCTTTCTCCCAATGGCCAGTGACTTGTCCTTGCCCGATTTAAAGTGCTTGTTAGCAAATCAGCCTCTATTAAGACTTTTCTGAAATCTGTTGAAGTGGGGGAAATGGCTCTGACTGTCACTTCTTAAGGTGACAAAAGATGAAATGAAAATTGTGCTTGGATTCTGAAGACTAACAAGATTATACAGGGGGATAGTGGCTTTCAGTTTCACAGTCCTGTAAAGACAGAATGCAGTATGCTAGTAAGGCAAAGGTATTGCTTTTTCTTAACATCCTTAGAAAAAACCACACCCATCTGTTATACACACATTAATAGGTCTTACTTGTGTGTAGATGTAGGATATTTTACAGCTGGAGAGTAAAGGGTTATGCCCTGATTTTAAATGGCAATAATCAGCAGAGATCTGGCTCAGTGGTTGGAAAGGTTTCTAAGAAGACAAAACTTTTTAATAGATGAGAGAATTCAATGATTGGTGGGAAACTCCCATGCAAAAAAAAAAAAAAAAAAAAAAAGTTGCAAATCAGGAATAAAAAAATCCTCTTGGCATAATGAAATCCATATTCTAAACACAGCTGAAACTAATTAAATAAAAAAAACAAGCTAGGCAAGATTGATCAAGTTGGTCTGGAAAAGCTGTTACCTGTTTTATTGCAGGCTGTGATTCCCTAGAAGATTAAAATAGCAATAAAGTTTGAGGTGATAGATGAATTTTGTTTTCATTTTCTAGAGAAAAATTATTCAATTACTCTTACCTTTTTTTCTTTCTAAAGATTTGGAAATTATGAGTTCTGTGCTCGATGTAGTCACCCATATAAGAATATAAAGATATACCATGAAATATATATGTGTTTTTAAACATGTTTTAATAACTTCTTTATAAAGGAACAATTTGATAACATTCCAAACATAGCTTGTAACTAGTATACTACTTAAATTAAAAAGTAGACCAGACTTCATTTTTTTTTTTAATTTCATGTTTCTAGATATATCAAGAGTAACGAAACTTTTGGAGAAATTTCTCAGAGCTTCCCCAGTTTTTATCTGTACATTATGATACTAAAAACAAGTCAATTGCTGGGGAAAGGCACCATGCCTTGAATTTGATATGGGGATGGGAGTTTGAACAGCGGGGAAACAAAACACAATTACTTTTCATTTGGTATGTACATGTGCAGCTGCCAAGAGAAATTTAGAAGGAGGAGCAGTTATGCTTGTATGAGCAAGATGAAAATTCGCTTGGTGTAAGAGTGTTATTGTTCAAATAAAACTACTATTTGGTGACGTGGGTATCTCTGCCCACTGTAGAGCATCTTGATTGAGAATTCATGAGTGATACAAAATAAAGGGGCTGTATTAGTGAGTCTGGCACTCTCATAGCATGAACACACTGATTTCGTAAGATTTTTCTGATCTGTGGATGAAGTGGGAACTCTCATTATTTTGAGTTGCTGAAGGAAGGAAGAGGTCAGTTCCCCAGGTTGAAAATGCTAACTTATCTCAAAGTGTCCCCAACCCTCTGACATTTGAAGCATGGATAGACGTATAGAATGGCCCATGCTTTCTGACGGGGGTTAAGGATCCTGTAGTAGTTCCTTGTTCTTCATCTACTGAAATGATAGAACCAACCTCCTGATCATCTATGCTGGTCCTTTAATAAGCATGTTAAAGAACTGAGTTATGAAGAAAACAGCATTCCCTTCTAATTATATTTATGTGTCTGTCTTTTTACGTCTTCGTTTCTTCTATAGGAATAAAGCGGTGACTGGGAATAGAGTTTGGATTGCAGAATGTTGCAAGTGTGCATATATTATATTCTTTGGAGTTGAAACCAAACTAGAAAGTCTTTTCTGTCTGCACAGATTGGGCATATAAGGGTCCTGATCAATGCATGGAATCCAACTGAGTGAAGTCCTGCAGCTTATCCTAAAAGTGTTCACAAAGACAAGTTAATGATTTGATATGACAATCTGAGAAGGCTGCTTACACTGCTAAGGAGCAGTAAAGGAGCCAAATGACATGGCAGTTTCATACTTGCTCTCAAATGACAGTCTTTTAGCAGCAGTTCTGCTGGTTTTTTACATGTCTATAGTTTCACCTTTTATTTTTACGCTCACCTCCCATTGTCCTTGACCCTTGCCAAATCCTCTTCTGAACACTCTGTCTCAGGAATAGACCATTTTTAATCGTTCCCAATTCTGATAGTCCACTCAGGTCCTCAACACCTGGGCTTCCCAGAAAATCAGCTGCGGGCACTGAGGAAACAACACTGCTGCTCCTCAGCTTGTACCATGAGAGATACTGGAGCTGATCTGGATAGGGTAGTGCAGCAGCAGGGTCAGGAGGCTGCCAATCTCATTGGTACTGTGGGGTATGAGGAGAGCAGCAATCAGTGTGCATGATATTCAAGATAATGAGCAGTGTCTCCTTGGAGACTCAGAAACTGGGGAACACTCAAAAGCTGTGTCCTCAGCGTCAAGATCTCAAACAAATCCTTGAACAGGCATACGTAAGCCTCCAGAGGTATAGCATGTATGAATTTGGAAAAGACTGCAGGCTCAACTGTGTTCTGGGATTCCTGTTCTTGAAAAAAGATACTTGGAAGGCCACACTGACATCCAAGGATACGTATACTCAGTCTGAAAAAGTGTAATGGTGAGCACATTACAGGTACACCTTCCCTGGTGTTGTTTTGTATGGCTGATGGCTGAGCTCAGCACTGGGGTGAGATTCAGTGTGGTGTCCCTGCTTGAGGTGCTGACACACAGGATGGTGTCATTCCTGAGTGAACAGTAGCAGAAATATGGTTTCCTTCCATAAGGGAAAACAGTAATCTGCTGCTGGTTTTTTGTACATGACAGCTGCCAAAATAGCAAGACACTGCAGAGTGCTCTGCTGAGGTTCCGGCAAAGCAGACAGCAAAGGCTTTTTGGATGGCTTTCCTTCAGACAGATTCAAAATTCAAATGCATTCAGGACATTAGGTTCAAGGAATCAAAATAAACCAAAATAGAAATCCAGGAAGTGTGTACAGTACAACATAGCCTACAGAACCAGCTGCTCCAAGCTGCTGATCTGCTCCAGGGTGGTACCAGACCAAAAGCTGTTTCTCCCTGAAAATTAATGTGCTGAATTTGTACTTGAGCTGTGTATGAGTGTTTCTCTATCACTTGGGGTTTTTCATTTAACTTTAACAGATTTTTTTGGCAAGTAAAGCTATTGTGCTTTTCAGAATAGTAGTCTGCCAGTTTGATTTTCAAGTAATTAATTTTATAAACAAAGGCAAAAGGGGTAGGGGAACCTGAGGGAAGGGCTGCAACTATAACTGATGGGCAAGGATTTTTAGTCTTGCCCATCCTTATCCTTACCAACAAACTTCTTGTATTGAAAATAATTTTACATGGAGGGAGAACTGGGCTAAGGGCCTAGCCAAGACTGTTCTTCTGTAGGTTACCTTGCAATGTGTAGGTGTGTCTGAGAAGATCCCTTACCCAAAACAATAGTTATCTTCAGTGAACAAAAGGTTGCACATAAGTGCCTGCTGTTTGCAACAGAAAAGTTATTCAGCAACAGCTGCTGGTTTCTATAAATTCCAAAATATACGAAGCTGGATCTTCAGGGCTGAATATCTCAGTGGTTTGTTTTTCTTTGTGTGTGTGAGAGATAAGGTTTCATTATTCATTTTCTTTAAAAGTTTATCCAGTATTATAACTCGTTCAAGTATTTTAGGGAATCTTGTAAACTGATGGTTTGTTTCATTGATTAAGTAAGAGTTCTGTGTAGGAAAGACTTTGTCATGACAATTGAAACTATACACATAATTGCATAGTTTCCACTCTATAAAAAGTGATCTGCAAAGCTGGAAGATATCATTAGACTTGTGTTTATAACTCAGGATGGCCTCA
The DNA here is from genome assembly GCA_038380795.1 of Pyrocephalus nanus. Classification (NCBI taxonomy): domain Eukaryota; kingdom Metazoa; phylum Chordata; class Aves; order Passeriformes; family Tyrannidae; genus Pyrocephalus; species Pyrocephalus nanus. The sequence goes on along the minus strand of CM076260.1, from coordinate 90,729,623 downwards.
TTTCACCAGATTTTCTTGCAAATTAGTTCCCAGATGTCAGATATATTGTCTGGTTGCCAGCTATTGCGTAAACTCCTGAAGTGTGAGATATGACTTACTGCTCTTGCACTGACCTCAACTGTCAACAGGAAAATAAATGGTCATGAAATAGGTTGGATGAAGCAAGATTCAGAAAAGCAAACTTAATATCTAATTTTAAGAGGCTTTTGATTGCACAACTATCAGAATTGTATCTGAAATACAAAATTTTAACATTTCTCAACTATGTTAGCAAAAAGCCTTGTATTCTTGGATTACCAGAAAATCTTTATACTGGTTGGCAGCTGTGTTTAAATCTCTAGCTATCTGTCTTCTGGCAGCATTTCTATGTAATGTAGAAATGAAAACCAATACTTTTAAAGTTGCCCTTGGGTGGAGAACTGGTTCCTAAGCCTGTGTCCCAGCTTGTTTATGTTGTCTTTCTAAAATCACGTGCCTCAGTTTGTGCCCTGCGTGTTTTCCTACAAAGTGCTGTAGAGTACAAACTGTCTCAATGTCACAAGTAACATTTCTGCCCCACGTTGCATGGCAGTGTCAATCTCCAGAAATGACCTCTTGGAAAGGTCAGCTCCTCATTGCTGGACTTCCTTTGGACCTTGCTGGATTCAAGATTAGGCTGCTCTTTACGGTACTAGTTTTCTCTTGGCCCTGGAGATAGGGATGTTCAAATGTAGATCTTGTCACATAGTAACCCCCCTCCTGGTTCCCAGAGTAGCCCAGAAATCTCTTGGATTAAACCATATCTGGAGAAGCCATTCACATCTTGAGGAAGTAAGGAACTGGTGTATGCAGCGTTGAGAGGGGCCAGCCAGGCTGTAGCAGCTGGAATAGATTTTTGTTCAAAGTCTCACAGATTTTCCCTGCATCTTTTGTTTCATCCTGTTTTCTCCTATGTGATGACCCATGGTTAAGGGGAAGGGAAGCACCCAAAATTTGTAAATGCTTGTGGTCAAAAGGAATGACAAGTCAGAGGGTCTGCAAACATTAAAAAGATTTATTAGCAAATTACAACTTGGCATGGAAATTGGTATATTCCATGTTTATATTCCATTGGTATATTCCTAGTTCCTGACCTACTAGCACATAGCAACGGTTTTTGGATAAAGGGGCATGGTGAAAGGGAAGAAAGAAATTAAAGACATTCGTTAAAGAAAGAGGAGAAAAGAGAGAAAAAGAGATGACCAGTCCTGGTTCCAGTGTCAGTGCAGCTGTTGGAGTGTCAGTCCTGGTTTCAGCATCAACCTGTCTGATAATCCTGGTTTCAGTGTCGATCCAGCTGTGGCAAAAGTCCTCTTGCCCACTCAGAATATCTCTGTTCTGCCTCTGGGCCTCTACAACCTATCATTGCATTTTATAGTCTAAAGGCTTGGCATTTTGAGGAGTGCCTTGTATGAAGACACATTTTAATTTTTCTAGTGACTTGATTGACTTCTGTAGGAGTGGCACTGTTTTTTTTTTTTTTTTTCATTTATTCACAGTTCTGCAGAATCTGCCAGGGTTGCTATTGTTAAACACAGAACTCAAAAATCACTCTCTAGTTCGTAGAACAACTGGATTATCTTTTTAAAATAGATTTTATTTACTTTCTTTTTATGAATGTTGGCAAAAACTATTCTTGTGTTTGCAAGCACTCCACCTGAGCTGAACCTTAAAAACTTTCTAAGCAAGATTCTTATAATATCTCATGTTTCTAGAAACATAAATGCATGATAAAATGAACTTGAAGGTAGTATCCTCTGAGATCATCAAGTTCCATATTTGTAAAGACATAAAACAAAACCCACAAACAAACAAAAACACAAACAATCAAAAAAACAACAAAACTTTTCTGCACTAACTGGACTTGAAAACTAGTCAGATGGACTCGGTCTTGTGCCTTTGGCTTTGACTGTTTTCAGATATCAAGGTCATTCTCCTAAATAAGAGTGCCTTGCTGTGTTGAACGGGAAAAGTGTAAGGGAGTCAACTGTAGCTTGCTACAGCATTGCCTTATTCCAAATTTGCAGACTGAAATGATTAATATTGGGCAGATGGCAGACAGTTTACTGTAAATCATGCAGGGTTGTCAACTCACCACTCATTGAATCTAAGCTCTAAAAAGTGACACTGGGTTAATGACCTAATTCTGTATGGGGAGAATTGCATTCACAAAGTAGTTTTTCACTCAAATAGGTTTCTAAAATGACTTCACTGTACACTTTCTTAGGCTATTGTTATTTCTTCATTTAACTGAATTTGTTTTCTCTGTGCAGAATCATTAGATGGCTTCGTAATCAAATTGCAAGGTTGGCCATAATTATGCAGTCGAAAGTGGCTAATGGCTCAATTCAGCTCTAAGTTCTAGCTGAAAGACCAGGGAGAGGGTAATTCTGGAGAGTTTTTTTGAAAGAAAATTAGCTTAAATTGATTTTTTTTTCAGTTCAGAACTAAAGATATTTTCTAAGCAGAACTTAAGTCACTGTGCTCCTTTTAAAAACTGCAAATGTTGCTAGAGTTGTAATGCTAAATGGTATACTTTAGTTGCTTACTGTGTTCTCGTTTTTAGAAAAAATTCCATATCTCAGTGCACCAATTCTTAGTGGCTTTTTAATCCAAGTGCACAAATAATTTACACTGACTTGGTGTCTTTTTGTGTCGTTCAGACTCATCTGATTTGGGCAGAGGAGGGGATGTTCTTAGTTTGTTTTCAGGTAATGTGTTAGCGTACCTAATCTGAAATGCTTGTATTTTGCAAAAATGCCATAGTGACTTCCTCTGAAACTTAATTTACTGGTCTAGTACTTAGAAAGAACACACTTAAATTGAAATATTCTTTCTTCTACGTGGCGTGCTCTGGTTCATGAAATGACTTAGCATCTGTTGTTGATGTTTTGAATATATAAAATGCTTATTTATTTGTTATATGTATGGACTCATGTATGAACAACTTTGAAAAATTTTGTAAATATCTGCTCTAAAGCTTGATTTAAAAAACAGTTTTTCTTAAACACAGAAATGCTCTACTGGGAAAAGTTTTGCTTCTAAAACAGATTTTTGTTCTCATGAAAGGCAATCACTTTCATAAACTATGAGAGAGAACATGAAAAGTTAAGCTTCACTTCTGAATAGCTACAACAAAAGTAGGGTATTTTCTTCAATTTATAGGGAATTTCTTCTATCCTTTAAATTATTTTTATGTCTGAAACATCTGAGGTCATTCCTTCATAAAACCTTTCTTGCACTGATTTTTCAGCTATGATTAAATTATTTTCCTAAGCGTTAAGGTAGTTTGTGCATGTAGTGACATTTTGACAGAGTAGGTAATGGTGATGAAAGATGCATCAAAGAATGCTCCAAATGGAGTTCCCACTGTCTGCATTTAAATTCTGAAACAGGCTCAGAACTGGCCTCTTTTCCTTCTGTCTTTGTTAGTATAACAGGCCCTGAAAAAGGGGAGACTTGCATGCTTTCTGTTAATGCCCACTACTCTCCTCCCCCAGTTTCTCTTAAATAGCATCCATTTGAAGTGTGCCAGTGCTCTTTGATCACTCTGCTTTTACTCTGCCTAGTCCAGGAGCAGTGGAAAATACCTGCTGCCATGTCTAGAGCTGCACTTTGGCAGCAGCCTCACAAACTCATTGGTTTACAGCAGAATGAGATTAATAGCAACAAAGACAGAAGGTCTTGAAGAAATTGAGCTACTTTGTGGGGTTAGGACCAAGAAAAAGTTATTTTAAGCAAGAAAATAGTCTTAATATTTCTGTGATAATACCTATATGGCTAAGTGGGCTTTATCCTAAATCAGTATTTCCTAAGACTGGGTTATTGGGAAGGATTAGGTGATCCAGCTGGTTTAAAGAGCAGGCAGACTACAGGATGTCAATTCTGCCGCAGTTTTCTGCAAGAAGGTTTCATGGAACTGCTTAAAATGTTTAATGGATCTTCCTAATTTCACATTTCTTATAAGCAGTTTGTGTGGCTATCATAAAAATGCTCTTGAGCAATAGGAAAAGTACAGTTATATGTCTTGAAAACCCTGTAATTTAAGCACTTTCCAATGTATTGGAGATTCTAATATAAGACGAAGATATTCAATTATCACAGATTCCAGTACAGAAAGCTAAACTGGAAGACAAGTGTGAGGAACTATAATTAAATGCAAGGTGACTCTGTCTACAGTTCAGTGATTGTATGATTTGTTGCAGAAAAACTTTTAAGTTTATGCCAAAACACACTGTGAGTGGTGTGGGCTTCGGTGTTTGAGTTTTTTTCTGATTTTTTTCAGCCTCACCAAATGGAATTTTAAAGTTGTTCTTTAAAATTTATATCTATCTGTGCCTTAAAGCATGTCAGAGACATTTGATTTATAAGGAAATGATTGTAAGTCTGTAGGAGTTTGGTGTCTGTTGTGCCCTCATATTCTCTGCATAATATAGTATTCTAGCAGAATTTCTGGGCTTTGCTGGGTCTTTGTGCAAATAATACCACATTTACATTTAATTTATTATTTAATTTTTAATAAAAACCAATCCTAATAAGGAGCACTATTCTTAAGAGGCTGAACATCTTAGAAATGTTGAATGTTCTCACAAAAAGATGTGACTGTGATCATTCTTCTAGGATGTTTTTTCCTTTTCAGTTGTGTTCTAACTCTTCACCTAAAAACGTGAGTGTGGAGGTGTGCCTTTCTTACGCCTTTAAGAATATTTTTAATTGGAATGTATTTTAAAAAACATGTTTGATTTCTAAATACATTTGGATGGCCCGGGTGAGATCTATAGCTGCTTGCTGATGTCATTGTAGCCTCAAAAATCATCTCCATGCTCTCAATACTTTTTACTTTTGCTATGTGGTACTTGTGCAGATTGATATTCTTCTTTCAGATGTTAGGTTTTGCTCTGATTTGTTTGTACTTACATGTAACATTTACTAAAGCCACCTCCAAGTGGATTGTAAGTAAACGTTGTGAAGTGACAGCCTCTGTCATTATTCTGTCTTGAAGAAGCTGATATAAGACACATTATCTGCATTAAAATTTTCAGTTGCAAAATATCAATAGGAAAATTTGAGAACCCTACATTTATCTTCAAGGTCTCAAGAATACTAGGAAAATTTTACCTTTGCATTTAAGATTACCACTTTAAAAAAGTTTGGTAACAAGAGACCATAAAATGCAGTGATGAACAGAAGCTTCAACAGTAGGATCTGTCTAGTTCAGTAAAAAGACTAACTTATATTCAGGATGAAGTGTTAAAGCTAAATTCTTTTTTTTTTTTTTTTTTTTTTTTTTTAAGAATGTGTTTTTCTATTTCTCTGTGAATGATGGTGGGCAAAGAAGAAGACAGAGTATTGCCAATAGCGTCAGACACTTGAACTCAGAAACTAATTGCTAACCCTTGGGAGTGTATATTTGAATAATAATATGTTCATACTCTCTCTGGGCTTCTAAATGAACACAGGAGAGCTGAGAAGAAAGTAAAAAAAAAAAAAATCTTGTGGATTACATCAAGAAAGATGAAAAATGTAACCTGCTGTTGTGAGACTGAATGTGACGTTTAAAAGGCTTTTAAAGCATAGTCGCGGATATGCAATAGTACCTTGGGGAAGAGTTGCACATACATTGCAAACACCTGTGCAAGGCACTGTGACTTGCTTGTTTTGGGAGTCAAAAGTGCCTAAAATTCCAAGGACTGCTCATGGGACTTTTCTAAACTACTGATTTTTTTCTGTCAGAAATGGTTTTCAGCATAAATGGCTACACTTTCAGCTAGAGAGCTTGGTGTTGCTAAACGGTTTTGGATGAAATGGCCTCTGAATCCATACTGGTAATGTTACCTCCTGTAATCCAAGTGACTGGGGAATTCCTGGTGTCCACACTAGACAATCGCTCAGTGCCATGAGCACTTGGTTTGCTGCTACCTGGATGAGTCAAGTTGGTTGTGACTTCTCAGAATGAGATGGTTGAAGAAATTATCCTTTTTCCCTGCTTTATTGTTCAGTAGTACATTGCTATTAGAATATCACTATTAGTATGCTTAAAACTACAATTCATTTATTTAGCACAAATAAACTGAAACTGGTAAAGCTAATGATGCATCACTAAGGTCATATTTTAACAGCTTTAGCCATGCCACTTGTTAATATAATTGTTGGCCTCAAACTAAATTTACTTCAGCAGTAACTTTACCAGATATAGTAGAACTACAATATAAGTTACTTTCATCCTTTATTAAACATTCTTGAAGGGTTTCTGTGTTTATATGTCTCTATTCAGTATTGTGTTTGCCTTTTGTAAAACCCAACTGCCTTGGAGACTTTACTTGTATTTTTAAAGCTTTACTTTGCATTTAAAAAAAAAAAAAAAGAAAAAACCAAACCCCATCAATAAATGTCTAAAACATCAGTCTAAGTTTCACTTGTTGACTCCACATTGGCTGCAGTTACATGCAAAACAAACTACTTCTTTTTGTTATTGTAATTGTATGGGATTGTAATTTTGTGATACGTAGCTGCACCAAGAAAAAAAAATAACTTTTTTATTTCAATAATAAATGTGCTCAAAAGCAGATGTAAATATCTTTGAAATCAGCTTTCCACAAGTGGGCTTATTCCCCTTGTGACTGAGCCTGGAAAATTGACTTTACATTACTTTTATACCTTGTTTTTTATCTATGTGATTAAAAGTGACAGTAGTTCTGTGTTTTCAACTTTCTTCTTTAGTAGGAACTCAGTGATTTCTATTTTCTGCTCTTAATCTTACCTAACTGACTGGATTGTGCCTGCCCTAATTGAAAGAGGTGCTGAAGAGAAATAACAGGAAGCTCACTGTGGTTGTGTCTAATGGGAAGAGAATTTTCTTTGTAAGGGTTAAGTTCAGACAGAGCAGTGTTAGTTAACTGGTTTCTTAAGTATCCATGACTGTGTATATTTTACAGTTGTTTAATTTTATAGTTTGCACTGCACTATTGTTTAGTTTTGAGAAAGCAGCTCTCTTTCTCTTCAAATGTTTACATAGTGGGTCACAGGAGTTGCCTCTGCTAAGTCAAAAGAGCATTTCTCTGAGCAATGCCCTTTTCTGCACCTCTGGTTCTTCAGCCTCAAGCTTGGTTGTTTTGGCTGCTTGTTTGGCTGGGAGCTGGAGAGAAGGAGATAAGGAGTCTACGGGAAGAGGGTAAAATTAACTTTTAAGTCCTCTGAATGGCAGGCGAGGCATAAAACCACTACTTCAAAGTATCAGTTAAATCCGTATGCTCATCTGGGCTAGAGACTTATATATAGTCCCTTGTTTTCTGGCTTCATGGGTATCTCCGCAGAAGGCAGACTCAGAGAATGAGACTGTGATCCTCTGCTTTGTAAAGAGCAACTTACTTCTCTTAAATTCGCTGCATCAAAGTGAATGTAGCTAATTACACACAGTGTAAGCTTATCCAGATCTAAGATAAGAAAAGTAAGGCCCTCAGATGCTTCTGTTGAACAGAAAAGCTGCTACTTTGTGACTCACTGCCCTCTTACTGCAGGGTGCCTGGGAGCATGGACTGGAGCATAGAGTCGGGCTCAGCCCTCAGCTGCTCAGAGACATTTCAGACAATGCCAGAGTTGCTCAAAATCTTACACTAATATTCTCTAAGCTAATTTCTGTGATAGTGCAATTAACCCACAGTATGCTCTATAACTCAAGTAAGAACAATAGCAAAAAAACAAGCAGACTGTCATGGGTCCAGTCAAAAGTGCAGTGCAAATACAATGAGTATAAAATTACCTCCTGTGGACTGCAGAGCCAAGAACACAGTAGTAATCTTCCAGGATAATTATGGTTCCTCTCACATTGATTTATTCTTTACAAGATGCTTGTGGAGAAGAGAAAAATGCATAGTTCAGTTGAACAAAACCAACATCAATTTTCCTTTCCAAGCTGAGCATTCCATATGATTCCTTAGTTTATCTTCTTCCAACTTTTCATTTATCAATGGTGTTTGTCACTGAAAAAAACACCTCCGGTAGCTTCTGCATTCCCACTTACTTTATTTCCTAGTGTACTTATTGTTCCCTTCATTTCTCTCCCTGAGTTCCAGGATTATTTATTTGAATTAAAAAAAAATAGTATGGTATTCTTTTCAAGCTCTTAGTACCCTCTTTCAGCATCTTAAACTTTTCAGGGGTAGATGAAGATAGTTCAAATTCCAGCTGCCCCCCAAAATATAAATCTCTTGAGCTGAGTAGCTTGCTTTGATCCTAACAAATATGTGAGGGGGAACAAGTTTTTGCTTCCATGAGTACCTGTTGGGAGGAATGAAACAGTAGAAACCTCTTGTCTCCCCCATTTTGCCTCTTGAATGTGGATGGACATATGCGGTTATGTCATGTGCACTCATTGTAGGTGTGGGAAAACTGAGGGAAGGCTTGGGTTGCTGGATTGTAATGCTTTTGGAGGAGACTGGGCAGGAATACTTTATCCCCATCACTTTGGACAAATACTTGGGTAAATTCAAGCTTGGTAATAGAAATCTGCTGCATGTGTTGGCATGTGTTGTATGTCTCTCCTCTCTCCCCTCCACCTTACTTTTTAGCCTAGTATTTTACATAAAACTTGAAAGCCTGTGTTGTGCAAACTCTAGCCTTTTTGAAATAGTAACAATATCTTTGACAGACACGTCCCACTTCAATATTTTATGCTTATGCTGGGACAATTCCTAGTGTATGTTCAATGAAACATGGATTTGTAGCAGTAATTCTCTCTAAGAAAGCTGTTTGGCATGCAATCTTGAAAATAGAAATTGAAGGTAAACAACAGAAGTAAAATATTAATATTTTATAGCCTGTGAATGTTGGATTGAACAGCGGAACACCTATGAAATGGAAATCTTCAGTAGATATCCTCTCTTGTGCTCTGGTGCTCTTTGCTTTATAGCAGTTACAGATCACTTTGGAAATGACAGAGTTTCAATGATGAGTAAAAAACTTCTAATAAATTCTGCCATGTCTGTTCTCTAGAATTTTTAAGGAAAAAGTTTACTTTTTCCTTAAAAAGGTCTCTTGTGATAGGAGATGCCTCAGTTGTGACTACAGTTTTGTCTGTTTTCAGTGCTAAAAGTGTGTTATGGTCTTACTTATAAGGAAGCCTCCCAGGATAAGTATGGAAGAGAATAAGATTCTTTTGTGCATACCAGCTTCAACAGCAAGACAGTTTTCTCTTTGAAACACTTATTTAACTTTTGATCACAATGACACTGTAATCCCAACAGTGGTGTATTAGCACTGCCACAATACAAAATGTGTACTTTTAATCTCACCATATTTTTCTGCTTCTTCCTAATTTCTGTCTGCCCAGCCTCCCAACAGTCATCAAAGACACCAGAAGTAAGCTATATTGCTTGAATGAATGTTTCTTTTCCCCTCCTGTGTTTGCATATAAAGTCTAGAAAGAGGTTGTATTTCTTGATGAAAATTTTATCTTTAGGCTTTCCGAATAGGAAACATAAAAGAAATAGATACCATTAATCTTCTAACAATTGGTCTTGTAATTTGCAAATTGCATGACTGTATGTCAGGACTATATGGTTAGTAAGGCTATTTTTCTATCATATATTTTTTCATCTGTGTTAACACAGCATCTTGTGACTTGCCTTGTTGAAATTTCTTTTCAGCTTTTTATAGGGACATTCATTCCCCCAGCCCCTTCCTTTTATTTTTTTTTGTTATATATTTTCTCTCCATTTGTTTAATATAGTTAGACTACCATATGTGTGTCAGAGCAAAAGACTATTAGTCAAACATGTTTTCTTAAGCTAGTATTTACTCCTTCTGTGATCTGGAGCATTCAACAGGAAGTTGCCTGAGTAATTTCAGTCACAAAAGAAAAAAATTCTTGTGTGGGCCTTATTTTAACTGAAAACATTGGAATCCATAATGAAGTGTCATTGCAAGTTTCCACATCACGGGCTTTGAAGTCAACCATGCAATATATCTGACAGAAGGGAAACTGGAATCAGGATTTTGGTGCCACTTCCTCTTAATGCCAGTGGTAGTTGTAAAATAAATTAATATACCCACATAACTATCTTCTCAGTGGTTTGACTTTTAATGAGAACAGAAGGCACTTGTTGCTTGGCAGACATGTACTGTGATGCCACAGAATTGCCTAGGGTGCTCTTCCCTTAGGATGCTTTTCCCCTCCATCAACTCTGATGTTTGGTGCTTCTGCACTAAGGCAGAAACTGGATTTCTAGTACTGACTGAATGGGAGACATAGCAAAAAAAAAAGTTTCTGATATCTCTCATATCTGCCTATCCAAATAAGACAATTTATCCATCTGTCTAATTTGCATGATGTATCTATGCTCAAGCCATTAGAAACGGTTCAAGCTTGTGTGTTTCAAACAATAGCTTTGATAACATGCGGCCTCACAAAATCCAAGTACTGAACAGACCCTTTCCAGCCTAGAGCCAGAGAGAGAGCGGAGGGGTCTGTCATGAGTCAAAACTCCCTGTCCCCTGACAAACCAAAGGCTGGATGGTTTCACTTTTCCAGCACAGGAACTCGTAGGCTTTTTCCAGTTTCATCTAAGCTGGCCATTTCTGGTTCTGCTGTTGTCACCACTGTCTACTGTGCCTCTAGTACAGTCACACTGTCTGTCCAGTCTCTGCATCAGAACTGCATCATTGTCATCTCTTGCTGCAAAAGATCAGATCTGGAAATGAGTAGTAGAAATGTGTTAGTATGTCTGGTGAAAGAAAATTGAGTCTTATTAAGTTGCTGTTGATCTTCTAAATGGCTAAAAATTTATGGCTGAGTAATCAGTCTCAAACCTCATCAGTGTGCAGCCTGCAAGAATGGCCAAGAAATGTTTTTAAACATTTGCAACTGGTTTCTCTTATTCAGATTCAGCTATGTTAATTGTAACACAACCCCACAATCTGCCCTATTGAAACATATGAAGTACCAGGGGACAGCTGATTTTGCTGTTAGCTGTGGATGTAGAAGAGACAGGCATCTCACTCGTACCGTCATCTGTGATATGACAGTTTTGAACTATGAGTTGCAAGTCATTTGGGTGCACATCTGTAGATTTGTAATGATCTTTACTTCCAACTGGAGCTAGGATTACAGTCCATCCTTGTCCTTTTCCCCCACTTCCTTTTGGTAAACAATAAAAGCTTAGATTGCTTAAAATAGTGTCAATATCCAGTGTATTGAGCTTTTTCAGTAACTTACCTATCACATAATTTCATTCATATCAAGACAGGAGGTGAGCTGTTGTTATTCCTGGCGGATTCTATTTACAGACACCTAAATTGAATGCAGCCCCACTAGCAGCCATGGCAGTGGAGAGCTACACGTTGGATAACTTCTCTGAAAATACTGCTCCAAATTGCTCATGATTCCTTGAGCTCAATGCTACAGGTTTCACATGAATACTTTGCTTCTTGCTTCTCAATAACAGTATTGGCATTACTGTACCTGGATAAGATGGAAATCTTTGGATAAAAATATTTATCTATAATAAAATCAGACTTCTAGAAGGCTGCTCCCCCTTTCTCAGAAAGAATATGTACTCGTATTACCTCTCTTTTGCGGGGGTGTAGTTCCCACCTTCTTCAGCATAAGTGAGACTTGACGTTTTCAGATTAAATTGTGTGAATTGATAATTTGAGATATGTAGCAAGCACCTGATTATTTATTTTTAACTTCTCTATTGAAGATTGGGATAGGGTAGAGTTAAGGCTTTGGATTTTCCTCTTATGTTTTTGAGTTTTCACATTGTTGCCTCCTTTTCACGTAGTTGCCTCCTTTGTTTAGAGTGAATTGCTACTGATGTTGTTTTAGCTTTCATGAACTTTGGGCACCTGGAGAAATTTTACACAACTCCTGTTCTCATATCAATTCTATGTAGTCCAATCTGTTTTCAGTAAAAGCTGAAAAGAGGACTTTCCCTCCTCCCCTTCCCTCCCAACGTCCCTTTTTTCTGTTTTAAGTGATTTGGATTTATGTGTGATGCATGAAGACAGTGGCAAATAAGTTCTGATGTCTAATATCTAAGTTATCTCTGGATTTGCTTATGATAAAATTATTCCTTTTTAATAAGGAGCAGACTAAAAATAATGGAAATGCTATATGTGGCCATAGCCTGCCTACAGTACCATGCCTCTTAATACATTACATAGTTTTGAGGTAGGTCTAGTAAGAGTATCATATAGTCTGTGGCCTGACAAGCTTAGCAAAACCTGGCATCTTTCATGAAAGCTTAAACTTTGCAAAAATGCAAAAGCTAGTTTTCTGAGGGCCAAACCAATTTGGTATCTCCTTTAGATGAGCAGTAAAGCTGTGGAGGAGGTTGTTCCATAAATGAACATTACTATAATGTCTGGGTTAGGTGGTTTCCTTTGTTGATCGAGGAGTTCTTCCCACAATGCCATGACTTGTTATCCTTTCAGCTGTCCTGACACAGTTCTTGTGTGCTGCCGAATGCATCACCAAAGCCTTTTGTTTTCAGGATGGTGGTTGTAAACAACTCCAGGAGATAACTGACATTTAAGTCTTTCTCCCTCCATGTCTTGCTGGATGTTTTGATAACTGAGTGGAAGTGGTGAGTTGGAAGATGCTCATGCAGCCATGTCACTTCCATGTCAAAGCACATGTGTTCTGTAAGCAGTAATGACTGGGGATGTCCAGGAGTCACCTTGTTGCTTTATTTTAGATGCCAGGAGGATTTCCAAATAATTGCAAACTTAAAATGCAACTGTGTGTTTGTCTTAGGCCATACAACAGAATAATCAGTAAACAGTGTCCAGTTATGTAAATCCCTTTTGTATTAAGTGATAAGCTTGTACTCTAATACTTATTAGAAAGTTTTGCTGCTTTATTGGCTTATCTAAACACTATACATTTACTTTGATATTGGGATCAATTCTGCATGCAGCGCAGGGCATGTGAAATCAAAACCTGACTTCTGTGTTGAATTATTTCCTCTTTTCTAGTTCTTCAAAGAATTTTTCTTGAAATTACTACAAGTTTGTCTTTGTTTACAAGATTTTTTGGGAGTTTTTGTGTGTGTTTTTTGTTGTGGTTTTTTTGTTGGTTTGGTTTGGGGTTTTTTAAAATTATTTTACTCTTTGAGCTGCTACTGTAGAACTGGCAGTGTTCTATAAAGTTCCATCAATATTTAATTCATTGAGCTTTTAGAGTCTTTTCAAGTCTGTTAGTATTTATAACAAGCTTCTGCCAAGTCTTGTAGTGTCTTTACTTCCTACTAAGTGCTTGAAGTGTTGAACTCAAGATACCAAACAGAACTGCCAAGACAAACCACTTTGGAACCATTATTTTTTCCTTAACTTATCTGGAACCCCTCAGGGAACCCACTGACATATGCTGTGTGTGCAACATTTTCATTTTATAGATACTAGAAAAATAGTGTAGGAATAAGAATCTTTCCATTCAGAAGACACAAGCCAATCAAGCAACTGCTTTGAAAGCTGCCATGGTTTCAAGGGTGCCCTTGCATTGTTGCATCCTGTCTTTATTGCCAGTTAAACACTGGAGGTTCTGCCAGGTTTTTGTTTCTGCTCTTCCCCTGCTGTATTGCTGCCTTTTGAGGAACAAGTTTGAATATAAGAAATAAGCATGAATTTCAAATGCATGCTGAGGTTCAAAGTCATCTAATGTGGCAGAACTCCTCTGCAGTTTTGTCCTTTTGAAGCCCAGCTACTTAAATTTTGTTGAATGTGAAACTGTATTTAAATAGCATTTTAAAATTTAAATTTCTGTTTGAAGAAATGGGACTATCTCTGCAGGTTACTTAAGAGCTTTAAGCTGATAGCCTGCTGATTTTTAAAGCCAATTCTAGTGTTTATTTCATAACATATCTCAGATGGAATGGATTGAAGCCTGTGTTAATCCTAAGTAATTACCACAACACTTTGCACAATTAGCTTCAAACTTTCAGGTCAACGGGATAATTACATAAAAAGATGAACCTGTTTGTCTTCCAACATCCATTTAATTAGAAGAATAAATTAGACTAAACAGATGCTGTAGATTTTATTTGGTTAAGAGAAAATTTATGGCCTAATATTTTGTTAAATCACAATTTTATGTGCACCAGTTTTAAAAGAATGCAGAGGTTGATTTGTAGTCTTTTGCACCAACTTTGTCTTTTACTAAGTGATTACATTAAAAAAAAAAAGCCACTTGAAATCCGGAAAGTATAAGCTCAAATCCATATGGCCAGACAGAATGGTATTGAAATGGAAGATGGAGAACATCCTTCTATTCTATAGTGGGAGATGTTTTGTTTAATTGCGCTTGAGTTTATTCTGATTTGTTTTGGTGCAGATTTACAATGTATACTTAGTTTAGGAATCAACATATATTTCCAAATGTCATCCTGTTGCCATTATAAGTGCTAAAGCCTGATTTGGTGTCAGCATGGAATGTACTTTAAAACTTTTTTAAAAAAAATTATTTTTTAAAACTATAATTTTCTGTTTAGACTTGTGTTTCTTTCAAAAGTGAGGGCATGTGGTGTTATGGGTGGGGTTTTTTTGTGGAGAGGGAGTGAGACTTGTGATTCTGCTTGAAAAAAACCCTCTCTGTCCTTCTTGTAGGCTCCCTTCAGGTAGTAGAAGGATTGCAATTAGCTCACCCCTAAGCCTTCTCTTTGCTAGGCAGAACAATCCCAGTTCTCTCAGCCTTTGTTTGTACGAGGGGTGCTCCATCCCTCTAATCATCTTGCTGGCCTCCTCTGGACTTGCTCCAACAGATCGACACTCTTCTTGTGCTGGGGACCCCAGAGCTGGATGTAGCATTCCAGGTTGGGTCTCACCAGAGCAGAGTAGAGGGGCAAAATCAATTCCCTTGACCTGCTGGCCATGCTGCTTTTGATCCAGTCCAGGATACAATTGGCTTTCTGGGCTGCCAGAGCACATTGTTGAGTCATATCCAGCCTCTCATTCACCAGCACCCCCAAGTCCTTCTTGGCAGGGCTGTTCTTAATCTGTTCATTCTCCAGCCTGTATTGATATGGGGGTTTTCCCTGACCCAGGTGCAGCAGCTTGCACTTGATCTTTTTAAACTTCATGAGATTCTCAGGCTTGGTGTCAACTGCAAGTTTGCTGAGGGAGCACTTGATCCATTAATCTTTGTCATTAATGAATATATTAAATAATAGTGGTCTCAGTACAGACCCCTGAGGGACACCACTTTTCACTGATGTCTATTGGGACTCTGAGCCATTGACCACTACCCTCTGGTTGTGACTGTCCAAGGAGTTTCTTATCCATCAAGTCTATCTCTCTCCAATTTAGAGAGAAGGATGCTGTGGGGGACCATGTAAAAGGCTTAACAGAAGTCCAGATAAGTGACATCTGTAGCCCTCCTCTTGTCCACCCCACCATAGAAGACCACTAGGTTGGTCAGATGGGACTTGCCTTTGGTGAAGCTGTACTGTCTGTCTGGAATCACCTCCATGACCTCCATGTAGCTTGGCATATCTTCTAGGAGGATCTGCTCCATGATCTTTACAGGCACAGAGGTGACACTGACATGTCAGCCATTCACAGGGTCCTCCTTTCTGCCCTTTATAAAGATGGGTACAGTGTTACCAATCATAGAATCATTTAGACTGAAAAGAAACTTTAAGATCATCAAGTTCAGCTGTAAAAGGAAGGCCCAGTATTGCCCATTCTTTGCTTTATTTTTACAGAGGAATTTTTCTTGACCCATTTCAGTGTATCCACCTTCACCGATTTCAACCTTCTCCCCTTACTTAAGAAACAATGTGGAACTACATTGGCATTTTGTGTTAACACACTGAGAATTGTTTCTTTCCAGTGGTTAGAATCTGTTCCTGCTAGTGCAGAGTTAGCTAATGAATTTCTAAGGACACCCAGGCTGATACTATGAGAAAAACCATTTCATGTTATTTTCTCTAAATGCATTCAGCATTGGAATAAAAGAAAATCGCATTGCTATGGAAAGACCCTTCAATCTTCTCAGTGACGGCCACATAGGAGCAGAAGGAAGGCCAAACCTTCATCCTCTTTGAAGGTTTGACAGAAATCTTTCAGATTGCTTTCACAGACCTTTTAATTTGGTGGCTTGGTATATTAAATGCCAGCTTTACACATTTTAAAGTTAGGAAAAGCATCTGGTTCAGTATATTAGGTTGATTCAGCCTGGACACACCTTTGTTTGGTCAGGTGCTGGTACACTAATTAAATTAAAGCTTATATGCATCTTGCCAGCCCTGTCTGACATCATTAGAAATGCCTTCACATTGCCTCTGGTAATCTAGAGTAGAACTACATATTAAAAAACTGTTACCAAATACAGTGCTTTGTAGTTTATTGTAATGGGATGCTGGTGCTTCCCTATAAAATCTCATCTTTGCAAATTGCCATTTTTCTGGGCAGTCAGTGCCAGGTGCAGTAACAGTAAATATTTTCTGAGTACAGTTAACCAACAGGCCTTTATGTCTATTTTAGTGCTAGTAAATCCAGTTCTTTATTTATTTTCAGAAGTATTTATAGGTGTTGCAAGACTTTTCTTACTTATTTTCCATGCCATAGAAAATCCCATGTGGAGAACAAGAATAGTGTTAATACTGTATTTAAAGAATTTCCTGCTTTAGTGGTTGCCTGGGATGTGCTAGCCAGCTAGCTGTTAATATATTAAAAAATACTCCTAATTCTATTGCAGCTCTTTTTAAATTTATGTAATTTATGTAATCCTGATTAGATCTATCCAGAAAATTGAAAGTACAAACAGACTTCTTGATTATTTATTGTTTTCCCTCCCCTAATACTGCTAGGTATTCTGGTAGTCCATTCACTACTTTTCATTGTTAAAGATCATTGGGTCATTTGCTACACAATGTATATGCTGTTGTTTTGATTCTTTCTTTTCTTAATGGAAAGAACTAAAAGTTTGTTAGAGGAAAGTTTGTTATGGAGAAAAAATGTTGCCTTTCAGTATGCAATTAGAGTTCAGGCATGAATGGTAGGAAGATACCTCAAAATGTCTTCTGGAGATTTAAACTTATGGAATCAGCATGATGAATGCACTTATGATTAAAAACTTTTTCATTTGACTTTTTTTAGTGTAAGAATTTCCTTCCTAGGTTGTTGGCTTAGCTCTTAATACAAATACTGTACTATACAAATAGTGTATTAGTTTTTACATATTTTCACAATTACTTCATCTGAGAGGCAGCATGCTTTCTTTTCTTGAAAGGGTGTGATTTACAAAATATACTTAGTACCTGTGAGTCTAATCCCTGACAGAACCAATATTTCTGTCTTCTGCCTGTCTTCCTCCAGATGATTTGCTTCAGCCCTGCCACTCTCAGTTCAGCTATTTCTGTGGCTGTGCCATGGAACTTGTTTGGGTTAAAAAGAAAGCAAAAGCAATGAGCCAGCAGGGCTGGGTCCTCCTGCATTGGCTCTGAAGCGAGTTCAAACATTTTGGGAACTGAGGATGTCGAATAACAGACCTCCAGGAGCCTCTCTTTCTGAGTGCTGCTGGAGTGGGATTCATTGAACAGCAGTAATTAATGGACTGTTGGGAATGGGTCAGCTTTCACAGTCTGAAGTGTGGGGCCACAAAGGTGGAAGCAGAGGAAGTGTGTGCTTGCTCTTAAGAAACCAAAACCCTTTCTGGTGATTAGGCAGAATAGTTTACCTTATGCTTCTGTTCCTTCTTTTCTTGAAGAACATTTCTTACTTTACTGTAACTACTAATTGTGGGATTTTGCTACAAGAATAAAGGTAATCAACCTTTTCTAAGGGAGCATACAACAGTAACTGAGGAGATAATTATGTTAGTGAAGTCAAACTGGTTAAGGAACCTGCATTTGACGATCTGAAGTGCAAACCCAAAAGAGGAAGAAATAAAATAAATAAGATACTGAAGTGCTTTATTTCAAGCCCCGCTGGTGTTTCACATTGAAAAACTCTGCTTCATTGTGTACATTTAGTACTTTAGAGAAGAGAGAACCAAGCAAACCTTTCTTCACCTTTATCATCCCCATTTACAAGTTAACACTTGTACTGTAATCCCAGGCAGTTTGGTTTGTCTGCAATTTGCAATAATGCCTTACATGAGATCCTGCCTGTGTCAAAAACCAAAACAGAGCCCTGTTGGAAAGGGAAGCTCCTCACCAAGCTGCAACTTGTACAACTGCCGTGATCACCTGGCATTGGAGTGAGACAGCCCGCCAGAGCCTGGGAGTAGCACATTGCAAGGGTTGACTTTGTAAAAACAACACCACAGTTGCTAAGGAGAGGATAATTAAATCAGTCTATTAATCTTGAAGTGCCTACAGCTAGATCTGTTCAAAGGCAGTAGCCTTTTGAAGTTGGTACTTCAAATTGCATTGCAAAGGTGGGCAATTGGAAGCTGCATGTGACCAAAGCTGCACTTGCCCCTTGTCTTGGGGCTGTTATTCAGCACAAAAGTTGTTTGTCTCACTGTCTAGGGTAAATGTGAAGAGTCATCCTTAAACCAAGGTGAGTGATGGCAGGAGGATAGCAACAATGCTGTGCTAAACTTCAAACTATGTGATTCAGAATATATGTGAAAAATAAATTGAAATATACTGCTTGTGTTTCTTATGTCCAAGTAATAGTGAACCACCTATCATCACAGATTTAGTCTGACTGGGCTTGAGCATGTAATTAATTCTTGTCAAATTAGCCACAAGAAATAAAATAAGTTTATATAAACCTCATTGCCTTTTTTTTTTTTTTTTTGTTAGTTATGGGAAGAAACATAATCTCTAATCTCACTAACTTTTTAACATCAATAAGCTTTAGTCTCTCTTCTCATTACTGCACTGAGTTCATGTAAACATGGTATAATTGGGATGTCTTTTACTGGAATACCTTTTACTGGAGTCTTTACAATCCATCTTTTTTGCTAAACCATGGCTTTTCTGTATTTTCTCGCTTCATATAACTTTTGGCAAAGAAGGACTCTTGTGGTGCTGTTAGTCTGGGTTTAAGGAGCTGTTTATCAGCATGCTGTGACAATTGCTGAAGTGTATCTCTGTGTTACAATAATATCAGCCAGAAGAGCTGATTTCATTAGCCTAGGGGCCAGCTATGCAGTAGATCAGTGGATGCAAGACTAATCACAATCTAACCAAGCCAGCTGTGGGATCATTTGATAATACAGAATGAAGGTTGTGTTTAAAAATAAATAAATAAATCCCTGGAAGCCATATATAAAGAGCCTTTAAAGAAAACCACATATAATAAAGTTTTTCTGTGTGATATGTTACTTTGATATTTGGTCAGATTAATATGCCTGATTCAGAAAATGCTCTACTATTAAGGAAAGTAAAGGAAAAAAATTTATAGATGGGGTTAAAAAAAAATTCCTCTTCTGGAAATTAGTCACACCAAAAACTTCTTTTAGTCACCATGCCTTTGGACAGGTAAACTTCAATTTTGATTTTCTACCAGTGGAGTATTAAGATAGTGCTTAAGGAAAATATTCAGATAATTGTGAACCCTAAATCAGCAGCAGTTGCTTCATCCTACTTCAGTTGCTTTGTCCTACTTCAGCTGGGAAATAAAAAACCTTCTCCTCTTCCCTCTCCCCCATTGGCAAAAACTTAAGAGCATAGGCCCATGCAGTGGAAACAGAGCATGGTGGTCTGGCAGCCTTCAGGAGGTGTTGGGCTGAGGAGGGGTAGTTTAGTAAAATAATGTAAATTTTTCAAAGCCTGAGACCTAAATCCATAAATAGTATAGCTTATTGGTTTGTGTCATGTGCAGTCTGATTCATTCTTTCAAGATGAGGAAATGCATAAATTAATGTTACCAGGACCTGTGTATTAAAAATCTGTACCTATGAACAAATAACATGTCCTGCCACTAGAAGTCAAACTCATGTCCAACAGTTTATAAAAAATAATGTTTGGATCAACTCAGTCAATTACCTCAACCAAATAAGTGAGGGGAAAATTATATAGAATTGATGGCATTTACACTTCAGTGATCATATTCAAAAGCAGCAGATTATATTTCTAAAAATAATTTTGCATGTATTTGTGTTAGCCTGTTGTGGCTTAGGAATGGTACTTCCCAGTTTAGTGCTCCCACTCTGCCTCTCTAAACTGTCTGCTGCTGCCTTGCTCCCCCATGCTCCAGGGGAGTGGAGAGGATAATTGGAAGCACAAAAAGTAAAGTTCACAGGTTGAGATAAGAAAAGAAAATTACTGGAAACAGCAATGAGGTAAGAAAAGGAACAGTAACAACATCAATACTAATGACAGGGTACAAGAAATGAACGATTTACATGTGAGTTCTCGCTGGTGCCAATATGAAACTGCTCCCTCTGCCATGCTACCTGATCCAGAAGCGACCCCTTCCCCCATCTCTGGAAAATTAGATGAGGTGGCATAAAATAATCTCCAGGTTTTAGCCATGCCCCCTCCTGGCTGCTGCAAAAATTAACCCTGTCCTGTCTGGAACCAGGACATAGCCTTATGATTTGTTCAAAACAATCACCATTGTCTGTATTCCCAGTGTCCCATGAAGCAGACACTTATTCCAAGTACAGTGCAGTTATTTAGTGTTGCTTCTGAATACTTTATAAGCCATCTATATGTATTGGTAGATGTCTTATAGGTATGAGACGAATATGTCTGGAAGCCCTCAGTCATTTTCAGATAATCACGAGGGAAGAAAGAACAGTGCTCCGTGAAAATGTAACTTGTAACTTACATTTGTATGTAGTAATAAGTGTGGTACTATAGCAAGTATGAAGTGAGAATCGCAGCTGATTTAATGGAGGGTGTGAAATCAGCCATTTTCTGACTGTTTATAATTGCTAGTTGGAACTGTGCACTGATTTTTAGCTGAGCCTTACTGTAGTGAGTGAACCTACAAAACAGAACAAACACTCCTTTGTGTCTTTAAATAAAACAAATCAGTAATTGCATCTGATTTTTTTTTTCTTGTTTTGAATCTTGCCTCCTGGGCAAGTAATGAATCTCCAGCTACTCTTGTCAAACAGGATGCTGAGATCAACCCTTTCCTCAGTCATTTGTGTATCTACATTTGTTCCTTGTTTATCGCATGTAAGTTCTTTATGAGGATTCCTTACAACAGAAAATATTCAAATTCCAATATAAAATATGCATTAAGTAGTGACACAACCAAGCAATTGTTCATTTAGAAATGGAAACAAAGCCCTAGGATAACTACAGATCTAAAACTCTGATCGTTTCTTGATTTATACTTGAAATCAAACATTCAGACAGCTTTTGGTTTCTAAGTGCGATCAGACATATTCCCTGACAATTTTTTCTCAGCTTGCTGCTGGCTAAGTAAAGACTGACTTCCTAGCCAAAGAAGAAATACTTCATCAGGAGGAGTTCATCCTAGGCTTTGGAAAAACTCTGTAGCTTGTTGGTCAAGACGCTTGTCAAGTTTCATTTTTCTTTTGCATTTAAAGAAGGTCCCAAGGCTGACCTCATCAAACACGTGTCCAAAAGCCTTATGACTGACACAGTAAGAGACAGCAACATAAGACATGGCTGTTTTCAGTGGAAAAAGATGACTAATGTTGTGGCCTCTTACAGGAAAAAAAGTGATTTAATTCCCTGGTGAAAATCAATTCATTATTCCTTGGTTTTTCTTTTGTTTTTGTTTCCAGTATCATGAACACAAATGTTGCAGTTAAATAGCAATTAGGCAGATGAGTTGTGAAGAAAAAGATAATGTAAACAAACCACAGCATTCTAAAACGTGATTCTCAATGCTCTGATTAGAAATGTGTTAAACATGTTAAAGTGTTCTTTCATTTATGAAAACTGTAATATCGTTAGCAAGCAGAAAATGATTACTTAAATATTAATTCTCAGCTGTCTTCTTTGTCCACAGCAATGCTGGTACAATATTGTGGTTATACAGTGAAAGAAAATCAGGGAACTGATTTGGCTGTAAAAGCACTTGCTTGTTTTTTAGCTTTTTTCAAACAGATCAGTGTCACAAGTTACCTTGAGGTGTTACTTCCCAGCTTTGCAGGAGAATCAAGGAGGGCAAAGCAAGGAACTTCACCAGAAACAGAAGTGTCTTCATTACTGCTGCTGTATTTTTAAACCTTGCTGTGAGCTTCCCACGTTTTTATACCAGTATGGAGAGTGGTACTTCCCTTTGCTTTATAGAGTCATTGCCACATTCCACATGCTTCTACTGTGTACTAATATTGAAACATCTGTTTTTTCATCTGAGTGATTTTGGTGTTGAGCTGTGGACATCTATCTTAAGCAAAAAAAGGATTTTACCTTTTTTTATTTGGAAATGTAGCCTTGCAGCACATTCCTGATGCTTTAGGAAGCAAATGAAACATGAATGTGCTTCTGAGATATAAGATCAAAAAGGAATACATAAGTGAAGAAACTTATTACGTAAGACAAACTGAACAGGGAGAGACCAGTGTGTTACAAAACTGACACTGACAGCCACTAAAGATTAGCACTGAAGAAAAAAAAAGACGAGGACAAATTTTATGGAGGGACAAAAACTGTAGTGTTAAAGGAAGCATAGATTTTTCCATATGAGAAAATGTCTAGCGGCAGTTTATATAGCTGAAAATCAAGTGGCAAATGGTTGTATTGGGACTAATATAAAGGTAGCCTCAGATGGTAATTTATTGTGTCGTAGTACTACTGTTTACTGTTTGATTCATTCTGTGTCCCCCTCAGGAAGTTCACAGGAGGTAGAAGAATAATTTTACTCCTTAGGAAAATGTTAAACAAAGCACCTCATGTTGTACTCATTAGCAGAAGAAAAGAAAAAAGTCAAACAATTTACAGGCCATGCTGGGAATTTTTCAGATGTCTGCAATCTTTCTTTGCAGTAATTTGAATTTCTTCCTACTGATCAATCAAACAAAATCAATGTGATCATGTTTATAGCAAAAGCCATTTGATTGTAGTTAGGTGGACCTTGCATGGATGAGTCTTCTTATGTAATGCTGTGTCTGCTTTAATATACACTTACGTGAAGTTTCAGCCATGACTCTGTGCAGACTCTGTTCTGAATATTTTTATGATGCATTTAATTAATTCTAAAAATTTTATAATTTTATATTTTATAATATCAATTATAATTTTATAAATTGCATGCAGGTCATAAAAATTATCTATGCTTTACAAGTGAAACACTTCGGTCAAGGACAAAAATCTGCCTGGGATTAAGCAATCAGGAAGTATAGCTGGGACAACAACTTGGCTCCCTCAAACCCAGTCTGAGTTCTGTTGAGCCCCTTTGCATGTCTGCTTATTCGTGTTGCTGTGTTGAAAAAAGGGTTAGCAGTGGGTAGAAAATAAAAGATAGAATGCTGTATTTTAGATCAAGAACTTGGAGAAGGATGACTCTACTGCAAAACATAACAGGAAATGTGGATAGGCTGATACTTTTTGTTATGAGCTTCAAGAATACGTATGTTTTCTCACAAGGAGAAATTTTATTACTGATATTACTCCCCTTCTCTCCTCCCCAGGGGTACTTAGAAAGTATTGTAATGCACAGAGAGGATAATCTTGATCTCATTTAAGTACCCCTAAACAATCTATTATTGCAAAAATATTTTTCCCTTTCACCATTTTCTCCATGAGCACACTGCTTCATCAGTGCTGTCCAGCTCAAGTACCTGAGAAGAAAGCTGAGCTGTCACATAAGGCCATCTCTCTTGGATGTCATACTCTGGAAAGTGCAGTTCTACACTTATCCTCAGATAAGCTCTGACTTATATACAAAGGTTACTAGGTCTTTGGTAGAATTCTGTATTACAGTGAAAAAAAAAAATTTAACCATTGCTTTACTGTGACTTTGTTTTAGCTCTGCAGAGCTTCTTATAATACAAGTAGGTACCCTCTGCCTAACTCTTCAAAAAGGGTGTTTCTGCTGGTTAGTTAGAGAATCAAGTTTGCAAAGCAGACTTTATTTCTGCACTGTGTACTGAAAGGCAATGGTAAATGGACAGGTGGATGAAATATGTGCCATTATTAACAGCAGGAGCAATGTGTAAGAGGCCTTAACAAGGCTTTCCTATGGCGATGGAGTTGTGGGAATGAAGATTTGAATTTAAAAATAACTATGCAGGAAAAGGGACTCCTGTTGGTAGACCAGCCTACATCTGTGACTACTAGCCTAATTTGTTGTGGTGACTGGGAGTTTTCAAGTTTTTGGAGTCTACTTTATTCCAAAAGAACCAGGCATGAGCAGTAAGAACTGGGATATGGCTACAAGCTTAGGACCAGATATGGCTCAGATTTTCATTTACTTCATTTGCCTTATTTCTGAACTCAGCTAAATATTTCAGTTTTTGAAGTCCAGCTGTAGATATTTGAGATATTTAGGGTGTTTGGACACAGTGGACAGGATGAAAACGTTCTTGGTTTTCTCCCTATGGTGGTTAAGTACCCCTAAACAATTGATTATTGTCAAGGGAACAGGAGCCATTTTTTTCTGTTTCATAAAGAATTGCTGATGGAAATGTGGATGACACACTAGTAAACTGCTCCACAAGATGTTTGGTAGAGAGCAAAGGAGGAGTGTGGATGAGGTCTGTTTGCTGTGTCTTGGACTGTCTTGATGTCACTTGCTTTCTAGATTGACGAAGAGATTGAGTGAAGGTGTGTTTGTGACAGTTGATCATTCTAGCAGTGCACGTTTTATGTTTGTTGGGTTTTTTTTAATATAATTATCTTAAAATCTTGTAGTTCTCTAACTATTTTTTGCACTGTTGGCCTCAAAAGGATTCACAAGTGAACTTTGCTATGCCCACAGTCATCCATAATGGCTTTCAAAATTATGCCTTTTTATTTCATGAGTGCATTCAACTTCAGTTCTGACCTAAGAGAAACTAGTTTGGAGGTACCAAGTTTGGAGGATTTTTTTTTTAACAGTACTTCTGTGATCATGGCATGTTTTGTGATGTGGGCCAGAGCTGAGAGGCTGAGGTATCTGAATCCATAAACGTGGCACAAGGTCACATAGGGAGTGCTGAGTTAATCCACAAAGTATCAGTAAATCATTTTGCTAATCTTGAAACAGTCTCATCTGGAGGAGGTACTTATTACAAATGAAGAATAGTGTTTGGTGTAGGAAATCAAACTCAAGTTTCTCTTTTGTTACTCTTTTGTCCAAAAGAGCTTAAAAGAAACAATTATATCCAAAAGACAGGCTGAGTTCATTGTATAAGTAGCCATGACTGAAAAGTTACCATTTTGGCCTTGTAAAAGTTAGTTCTAGAAGAAGCTTTCAACTGAAAATTTATTCAGCTATAAGGTGTGCTTTCTGTCCCCAGACTTTATTTAACAATTCAAGGTCTTTTTTAAATTCCATATTCTTCAGAGGTTTGAGGTTTGACTTAGATGTAGCTCGTGTTTCTAAATGAAGAGGAAATGGAATGATTTAACTAAGAATAAAAAGAAGGGAAAAAAAAAAAAACAGCAAAAAACAAACAGGAACTCTGACAGTGGTGCAAGTGCTTTGCCAAGTGACCTAGCTTGAAAAAATACATTGTTATTGCCAAGGAAAAAGCAGCTCATTTATGAAGTCCAAATGAAAAGGTTTAAAAATGCCGAAGTATTAGAATATGAAGGCCAAATGCAGTTTTGGGCAGCATGTAAATAACACCCTGAAATCTGGTTTGAAATTGGTTTTCATGTTTTGGTGCTGTTATTTGCTACCTTCATCATAAACTGTATGTTTTGGATTTTTCCCCCCCTGCTTGTTCCATTCTCCTCCTTTCCTGTAGCACCCTTACCCAACTTCCTTCAGGAAAAAAAGTACTTGTGTACATTTTTATTAATTTTCTGTGTATATTGCTGGATAGCCAAATTTACTTTCATATTACATGTGGAAAGCAGAAAACTAGGGATGAAAAAAATTTATTCTGAATTTATTTGAATTATTTTTTAGATTTCATCTTTTTTTTAAGACTCATTTCGTTATCTGGGGAGCATCTCTAACAGCAACAATGAATAGGAAATATAAGTAATTTTGGGGTCAATTTATTTACGTTCTCACTTGGGTACCTAAACTCCTCTTTTCCAATAGCAAAGCTGAAAAGGTGATTTTGAAGGCTTCAGAAGCAGAAATTATAGTAGTCCACACATGTAAAGTTGTAATGTGCAGATTTTGTTGACTTAAGATATCACAGGAATTCATCTTAAGAATATATGCAGTGTATACTTGTATCCTTGAGACTTAAATATGAATGTGCAAGCTTAGGTGTTCGGAGATGATGCTTGTTCTCAAAACTTGTCCAAACTATACTGGGGAAAAATAAAATCTTTTCTTTAAAATGATGTGTTTTATCTCTGGTGGGACCATAATGTAGCAGAGAGAGAAATTCACTTGATTGCAAAACTAGACACCAGCATTTCTCTAATGCCAGGCACTTGTATGTACTTGAATAGAGTTAGATACAGTCTGTGTCTGTGTGTCTCAAGTGAAAAATAAAGGCAAGGTGATATAATTGTAACTTTTTTTTTCTTTTTCCAAATGCTACAGATGATAGAGGATTGTTGTTTTTTTTCTAAAAAAAAAAAAAAAAAATCCAAAAAACAACAGGGGGAAAAAAAAAACAAACAACAAAAAACACCAAACCAAAAAAAACTAAAAACATGTAATCTGGAGGAAAAGACTTGAAGCCCAAGGTTTATCTCAGTAAAGTTAGACATAAATTCATCATCGTGATGAGTAAATAGTTACTGAAAAAAATAATGTCATATCAAGGCTCTGGGTTCAGTTTAACAGTTTGGTATTAAAAGCTGATGTTGAATTAAAAAAAACCACAGCAACACTTTGGTTCAGATCAAATAATGTTTTTACTCATTGTAAAGGACATGCCATAATAATATCTTTTTTGAAATTAAATCTTTTATGCAGTGTGTGTTGTTTCAAGTTAAGGATGAAGGAGCTGGAATTTGTGATGGGAGAGAGTGCTGACTGTATTGATTGTCTGGGTGGTGGCTCCACTAGGATAAAATAGACAAAAAACTGATGCTTCAGGCACTTTCACCTACTAGTCTTACTGTTGCCTTCTGTATTACCTAATTTGGTATAATTAGTTGTCTTCAATGAAATGTATTAAAAGTAGTAAAGGAAAAGGCCAGTTAGGACAGACTGGGATTTGGATTTTTTTTTTTTTTTTCTGAGAGAGGCTAAAATAACCTACTATTTGCTAGAACAAAGTGTTCCTTGAGAGGTTTGCTTTGTGTAGGAAGATGCTTGCAGGAGTAGATAATGTTTATTTAGAGGATACTGGTTAAAAGGGGTAAATTTAAAACAAACTTGAAGAAGGCAGCTCCTCTGTCCAGGAAATTAAATTCTTCTATACCATTCCCAGTAACTGAAATATAGGGACTTTGGTAGAATGGGCCATATAACAGAAACTGAGTTATCTTAGGCTTCAAAATGAGGGAGGGCAATAGGAATATTCCTAGGGAGCCACCGAATTCATTGTAGTTTTCTGAACTGTAGCAATTTGATTCTCTGCTTTCAAGTACTATGCTGATAACCCAAGGGGACCAAGAAGAAACATCCCCTGTTTTTTTTTTTGATGCTTGGTCTGAATTTTATTTCCATTTTTTAGCCTGGTGAGGTTTTTTTGGTCTTTTTTTAAGCATGGACTGGATCTGGAATTTCAGCAGAGTATCTAGTGAGCAACATTCTGAGATGCCTAGCTGAGACTGAGGAAGAAAGTTAATAAGATAAGCTGTCTAAATTACAGGATTGTCTTTGAACTTATGCTACAGTTTTACATCCTGTATTTCCCTTCCCCTCTGTGGACTATAGTGAGGTAACCCCTTCCTTGGACTACGTGTGTATGTCCCCTCCACAGATTGGTGCCAATTTCCAGGATCCTAGCAATAACAATGTTTTTGAGTTGTCATTTTTCTTAAAGTCACTGTTTTAAGGCTTTTTTTTTTTTTTTCATGCAGAAGATCATAAGTTTTGGTGATGGATTTTCTTTTCCTTTCCTTTTTTTTTTTTTTTTTTTTTTTTTTTTTTTTAGTCAATGGTTAAAGGAGCCTCTGGTGGTTTGGGGATTGTTACTGAGCACTCTCTTGGAATAACGCCCATGGATATTTGTACCACAGGTGTTCGGAAGGACCTGACACTTCTGACTTCTTTTTAGTTGAACATCTCTTACCTGTCAAGCTAAAGTAAATCAGAATTGGAGACTCTCATTTTGCAGTGTTCTGGCCGTTGAGCTAGCAATATGTCTAGTTCTCATAAAAGTGTTCTGATTCATATGAAACACTCAAAATTGTCAATAAGATGAATTGAGAATTACTTACTAATGAGCAACAATTTGAATACTTACCTGAGAATAACCTTTAATTTTATTACCACAAGACAATGGATCTCAAGATACTAATTTAAAATAATTAAAATTAAAATAGTTTTGTTTATTCTCTGACATAAACAAATACCTACCTCAAATTTATTCCTTGAAACTCAGAAGTTAAAAGTTTTTATCAAAATATCTGATCATTTGTCTTTTATAAGATTTGGTCATTTGTTATTTGTTGTTATTTTTTTTATATCATTGGACCACAGAGAGACCATATTTTATTTTGTCTATAACTTTGGTAGACAATGTAAAATAAAAATAGCCTCACTACTTGGTGTAATTAAGTTGTTTATAAAATAAATATTGCTGTTGCTGACAATTTTCTAAAACATTTCCGGTGAGTGAAATAATAACTAATCATAGTTAAGCCTAGGCCTTTTAAACCAAGTCTAATTCACTAATTGTTGAGTAATGTCCTCATCTCCATGCTTACTGCTTTTTGTTTTGTTATGAGTTTTTTTTTTTGTATGAATAAGTGACTTCATGTTTGAAATGGGCTTTTTTAAAACTACTCATGGCTCAATAAGGAATTTAAGAACTTTAAATAGGAATTAATTGCAGTGAAGTCTGAAGATGTCAGTATCGGTTATATCTTCTATTCAGCCCTTTTTTAATAGGATTTTAAAGTGGTTCTCATAATGATTTTTGAGTCTGTAAATTCAACTGAACACAAACTGCTTTTACAAATGTTGCTTTTACCACCTGATGACCATATTTGAAAAAAGTTGAATTCTATTGAAACAGAGCCTTTGAGTTGTCCTGCAGGCATATGCTGAAGTTATGGGTAATTCAGAAAACCTACTGGAAGGCATGATTTTGCAAAATAATAGGAAGCAAGTTGGTTTTATTCTCACCCTTATGATGGAGGAGTCAACAACCTTACTGATCCATCTGGCACAGCAGTCTGCAGTTGAAAAGGCAGTGTAAGCCATTGAGCTGTGCACAGGCAACGAAAGAGCTGTGTTGGGGGTAGAGGTTTTGAAGTCCATGGTCAGAGCTGAGGGTGGCAGATGACTGTGGACCAACTGAGAGAGTGCAGCCTGAGGCAGTGGCCAGCCATGCTGGAGTGGCGTGGCTGGGACAGGAGCTTCCATCCTGCAGCTTCGCAGCTGCTCTTGCAGCCTTGAGCTTGCAGGTGTTTCCAGTGACTTTGGTACCTGTCTGCAGCAGACAAACAGTTTGTGAGACTGAAGTCTTCATCGATGCTTGCAGGCTCTTTGTCAAGGCACTTGGATACTGACACGTGGCCACAGCAGACTGGTAATTGCTGTGCTTTTTATTGCTGTTTGAAGCTGCTGAAGAGTCCTCTGAAGCTGACGAAAAACAATCAGCTTTTTTTCTAGTCACTTGAGTTTGATGTCTGGTACAGCAAATGCTCGCTGTGATACTGTCCTACAAGAACAAAAGAGTTGTTGCATATGTGCTGCTTAATTTGTCCTCCTCCAAAAGACAGAGATCTGTTGTTGCAGCTTCTCCTCTGCTATAATTTTCTTGTGGCCAAGTTCCTCCTTGTGCTTAGGACCCACGTAAATGGGCCATTTGGAGAAAGTTGTATAAGGGTTTAACTGCTGTGAAATCCTGCCCATTCAGCAAGAGCAAGACTTTGGAACATAAAGCATTTGTTCTCTTATGGATATTTATGGAGCCTTAATTGTGCTTGGTAAGTGGTTTTAAATCTGCACAAGTGCAATTGACTTTAGAAAATTCTTTACCTTTGCTGGGGATCATTCCACCAGTGTTCTGGCAGCCTCCTGCCATTTTTGGAATGTCCTTCAGAAAGAATCCAATATTTGCCCTGTGTAATACAAAGTGTGAAAAGAGGGGTACCTGCTTTTCAGTAAAAGCAAGTATAAGTTTACTCCATGACATTCTTCAAATCGTATAAATATGCACATTGAGTAACAGCTACAACTTTTTCAGGTATTTTGCCTCGGTTAATAATTAACAAAGAAAAATATAATGGGGTGGGTAATATTTTCTAAACCTAAAAGTTTTGAGAGTGTTTAACCAGAAGGGCTTTAAAATAGCTCTCTGAGTAGACAGGTTTATTGTAACAGGCTTAAAGCTGAAAGTTGCACCCATGAAAGAACAGGGATGGAAGTGGTCAGCAGTGTTGATATGGACATTTGTAGAAATTTATAACATGCTTGTGAGTGTACCATGCATAAAGGTTTTATTCTACCTCCAAGTATACCACTTATAGTTCCAACTTTTGGCTTGTGGAACTTTGTATGAAGTCAGATTTTCCCTGGAACGGCACAGCTTCTTTCGCTCTTGCTGATCTTAAAAGCTTGCTTTAAGCACAGGACAAGACCCAGACCATTTGGGATGATGATATCAGGTCTCCCTCATGCCTCCATCTCATGAATCCAAATGACATAGTCATTTGGCAGCTAAACTCAGAGGATCAAAATGAGCCAGAT
Source organism: Pyrocephalus nanus (assembly GCA_038380795.1). Classification (NCBI taxonomy): domain Eukaryota; kingdom Metazoa; phylum Chordata; class Aves; order Passeriformes; family Tyrannidae; genus Pyrocephalus; species Pyrocephalus nanus. The sequence continues at coordinate 90,698,804 of CM076260.1, read as the reverse complement.
GTTGAGTGGACAGACCTTTGTTTGCCAGTAATCAAGTCTCTGCTGAGCATGCTGTTACGGCTCAGATTTCCATGTCTGTGACCATTTACTTCATTTTGGCTCATTGAATTGACAGCTTTTAAAATGAGAAAAAGGAGAGAGGGGGAAAGAGGAAAAGATAGCATAGAAGGCTGTCATAATCTCCATCCACACTGATTATTAATGTTTGTTTGTTAAGCCTGATAGCTGATAGAGTCAACAAATTCATAATTGTTTTTAGTGTGAAGCGATGGATCCAGTCATACCATCAAAGCTGATGCTGAATGGCCCATTAAAAAAAAGATCTCTGATATAAATTTAAGCATGCTGGCCGATGTAATGTGCTGTTGCTTTGCCTCCCTTGACTGCACAGAGCTTGTCATGAGGTGTGACATATTGTCTCTGTTTGACACAGTCTGACACTAGGCAGATGTGCTGAGTATAGTAGGGTTATGATGAGCTATGGCTCCTAGGAGATAAAACTTGATAAAATGAGGAGATTAACAGTAGCCAGCTTTTGGTACTGTCTCAGAAGGCATCTGGGTATAAGAAGTGGGTGAGCTCTGTTAAAATTCAGAGCCTTCAGCTAATCTAAGTGGCTGAAGCAAAAG